>OY856413.1:891074005-891747755 GCA_963693085.1 Alisma plantago-aquatica | reverse complement strand
TCTTTAAGTACAATTTAACCCACACTTATTTCGTCATACAAGTTTCTTCACATCCAGTCCCTTATTAACCCCATTTAAGTTTTTACGTGTATATTAATTAATAATCTAACATGCATTACTATTTTATGAACTCAACTTACATTTATGTCACATTAGTTATTAGGTCCATTTTGAAGTGTATTAATCAATGTTGTGGAATTTGAACCTCTAAGCTCTGTATCATGTATGGTACTATGAATGTATATGTTAGGGTTAGTCAACTACAAGATTTAGGTCAAAACCATTAATATTCCTCACATACACATCATTAACATTTCCAAAGTAGTGGGTTATGTTTGATTCATTCAAACTTATCATCACTTAATTTTTCATTAATCCCAAACATGGTTATGGTCATGTGTAACCAGAGTTAGGATTTGTATTTGACTTACTGGTACAATGCTATTATGGGTTTACTAGGGTACAATGATTTATTAAGTATATCTTAAGCCTTGTTTGGTGATTTCTAAAGAAATTAGCCATACTTTCAATGGCTCTAGGAATTAAGGTTTCTACACTTAGGATAGTAGAGTTAAATATTTTAGGACTTCACACCTTAAAGATGTTTCATCATTAAAGTCAGTATGTTCATATTGTAACTTGTACCAACCTTCACCTATTAATTTTCCTCAACTAACAATCCAAAGAGGTGTAAGGTCAGCCGTATCATTATCCTCAATCCATAAGAAGGGTACATGATGGCCCACTATGTGAATGTATACCATTGATAATCTACATTGACACCTCATCTAATTATGTATTCTTATTTCATCCTAATATAAATAGTTTCTAGTGTAAACATTTCACCTATACAGTTGCATAAAACTAAAGTGCATTATTAGTATAAGAAACATATGGAATAAAAAAAAATGAAATTGTCAGATTAGAGGACTCCCATGTCTCTGATACTATACTTGTAATGGGTGGGAATGAGAGGGGATACCCTCATTACTCAATCAAATAAGAATAAATATCCTCAATGCCAAACATCCTAATATTATTTTTCAAGGGAAAGATTACTCCAACATACATTCAATAAGTGTGTTCTTAAAACACTAAAGTGTAGCAACAAAATAAACCATGTAACTATTATAGGTTTATCAAAATGAGTTTGTTCATCACCCACAAGGATGGATACATAAGGAAAACTAGAGCATCTAGTTAGACACTCTGGTTGTAGAGGGGATCCTATCCATTTCAAATTTATCTCCACCATTCAACTAATCTAACACTTGTGTTCGATTTGTATCAACAACTCAAATAATTTATTAACCTAAAGGGGTTGGGAAAACCCCCCCAAAAATAATAATGGATGGAAATTTTCAACAAAAGGTGGTGTATACATGAAATAATGACATATACTATTTTGGATGACGAACATCAAAGAAAATTACAAGGATTACTATCAAAGATAGATCATTGTAAATCCAAGAGGATAGAAAAATAATTTTGAATAAGATGAACACAATGAAAGTAGAAATAAAGACACAATAATCATTTCTTGCCTTAAATCACATTATTGAGCACAAAAATGAATAATACATTCAATTGCATACAATATCTAAAATGTAGGACTGGAACTCTACCAAATTACTTTCCTAGGAAGTGGCATCACCACCTCAATCCTTTATGTAAGGGTATATAAAATGGGTGAGAGCACTTGAGGCTAAGTCAGTGTATAATAACCCATATATAGATAGTTGTGCACTAGGGTGCAACCCTATAATGGAGAACTAAAATTAGATACTAATTTTCAAGTAAATACAACATGCATATCATTGTGACACAATATAAAAGTTTGTTAATTAATCACAAAAATGATCAAATTAGGCTTCCATCATGTAGTGGAGAAAAATAAGACAATATGGCAGATAGGGTGCAAATTGAAGTAGTATGAACAAGTCATATTAACTGGGGTTCAATTTGCTTCTCAACATATCCTTATAAATGAAATGCAATTTTACAATATGATACTCACATCAAGTTAACAATATTTGGAAAAGGAAAGTCCAAGAGGATAGATTAAGATAGTCAAATTAAGAGTAAGGGGGAGATCATATGCAATCATCCAATATAACTCAAAAGGATATGCAACATAAGTCAAACCCCATATCAACAATAACATTCAAAACCCTAGTTCCACATAGGGTATACATACCTAACATTGTATTCAATATAAATATGATTAATTATGTGGATACATTGGATCCTATAATATCATATACTATTTCACTACATGTAGTTTATGAATTACATATATTTCCGTGCAGAATCGTCTTTTAATTACAATGAGGATTTGATTATAATTTTATAAAACTAGATAATTAGTTATGAATTAACCATGATAAATATATCTATTGATTAAGGAAACAACTACCATCATATAATTATTGATATATATTCAGATCACAAATTGGTACCATGATGTTGACATGGTATACCATTGCTTCAACAATGATCAAACATGGCAAGATAAAACTTAGACCATTGAGAAGACCAAAAGTTTTATTACACCACGACGCAAATAAGTCATATTCAGGATAAGTCAATAAAACTAGAATGAATAAAGTACTGCTCTACAAAAAAAAAGTGATACATATATACATACTTCTCTAAAAAGAAAAAATGATACATATATACATACATACCACTTCAAATCTACAAATTTGAGAATAAAATGGGCAAATCAGCAAAATCGAGCATCAAAGGGGGTTTCTAAAAACCATGTTAGAGTCTAACAGTCCCGACGAGTATGGGTGGAGGGCCATTGGGTGATCAAGCATATGTCCATCTTGTCCTCCATTGCTGGACATATGGAGGAGTATAGTGGCAACACGAAAAGTTACTAGAGGTACTAAAAAGGCACAAAACATGTTCAACACAATCCAAAGAGGACGCCACATCCAAGAGAGGAGAAAACACATGATAAACCAACCAAAATCCATCTCCTAACCACCAACAACATGATGAAGGAAGAAGGAGGGACACATTGTTTTTTGTTTTTGTTTTGAATTAGGTCAAGTGACACTGCACGTAGCTTTGGGGATGATAAACCAATCACTAAAAGGTCTCATATGGGTGTAAGGATGTCAATGTCTTATTTCCAACCACAAGGTCACTGTAGGAGACTGACAAGCTTGGGGAAGGTATCTGGCTACCAACTGGGGATGAACATATGACTAGTATCAATATCCGGTGGTTGTATAGAGGTTTAAGGATTGATATTTATAGTTTATAAAGTTGAAGTGGCAGTATTACTAAAAGTAAAAGGAAACATGGAAAAAAAAGATACTAGGGCTTGATGAGTTAGTTGGGGAAGGGAACCCAATCAATTTTGGTATAAACAAATTTAGAAACAAGAGAAGAATGTAAAGGAAGTGGATCTATGTGCCAAGCAGGAACAACAAGAAAGAACAGGAGGGGGTAGACACAAATAATAAAGTCCCACATGTACAAGACGTGAGCAAAGGAAATGAAAGGGAAAACATGAAATCACTCAAGTACCCAAGTTCAACCTAAACTAGGATACTATGCTAGAGATTGAAATGCATGACAACTAGAATTAGGGAATATTTGATTAGAATTCAACTTATAAGAAAAATTCAAAGTGTTTAAAAGATATATGTCAATTTTTAACTTATTTTGATAAATTAGGCTAGCTATAAGTATACGATTAAGTTGATAGATTATGGCACATAAATTCTCCCAACTTATCTAAAACATCCAATTGTACTCTTTTATGAATTTTAATCATAGTTTAACCCACACTAGTTGTTCACACATGTTCTGTCATGGAACTATTTGTTACCCTGAGTCCACACTCCTAATGGCTACACAAATATAAAGGTGAGTGGACCTAGGCTCTGTCCCAAGAATGGAAGCTAATTAGGGTTAATGATGAGAATCTAATGCATGTATGTAATCCTGTTGCTTAATAAGGTGTTGCTTGTGGATAGATGGTCAAGGATAAGTAAGTTAAGAATCTCTGAATTAGGTACGAGCTTTAAATAGTTATATGACTATGGATTTCTCGCTGTAAATGTGATACATATGTATGCTTGTGTACTTGCTAAAATATTGCCATGTAGTATTCTACTATGTACTCGGAGGTTGTCCCGTATCATGATTTTATAACTTGCAAACATAATATAGAAACTCCATTATACAATGTTGAACCAGGGTTACCTCTTAGTAATGGCCTCGAGGTCGCTCATGTATAGAAGGGTAAGCTAATCTTGAGCACCCTAACTTCCAATGGGAAGTTGATCAAAGGCCTTATGAATACATGCTATGATGGTATAATTGGAGTAAAATGATATAAAACATGGGCTCTCATCTTGTTAAACACTTAACATGCTATTTTCTTGCTCGTTTACTTCTACAAATCTTTCAAATTATGCAAAGCTTATATATATGTATCTTTTAGCCCTGTACTCAACACCTCATGTGCTTGACACACCTTCTTTCACATATTTTATAGGTTTAGAGATGGCTAGCAGTTGATGGCTTGGTGAGATATGTTAGGTGTTCTTGTTGTAAGATCCCTAGTATGCATGAACCAACTGTGTAAAATTGTACTCTTGAATATGTAATTGAAAGATTGTAATAAACAATGTTGCTTAATATATATTGTTGAATTTTGAGACTATAAGTGGTGCTTTTAGCTAAAAGATTGTAATAAACAATGTTGCTAAACATTTCACGCTTCCACATGTTGTCTTTGGTATTAGTTTGGTTCATGGGACTGGGATTCTAGTTCCGTGACATGTTCATTCACATCCAATTGGTTATTAACCCAACTTAGGTTTTATGTGTATCTTAATGTATACTCCCACACACATTATATAATTTTGATTTTAAATTACGTATTAGGCCACAATAGTTATTATGTACACTTTTAATAATATTATTTTTGTGATGAATTCTAAAATATAAGGTCACCACTGTATCATGTATGGTGCATAGCATGTACATGTTAGGGATAGTCGACTAGGAACTAGGGTTTAGGTAAAGTCCATAAGTATTCCTTAGACACTCATAATTAAAAACTACAAAGTCCACATTTAGGTTTTACTTATACAAACTTCTCATCACTTTGTGGTTCATTGATTCAAAGCATAGTAACAGTCATATGTAACCATAGTTAGGGTTTGTATCTGAGTTACTAAGTATATGTGTTTCCTATGGGTTCACTAGGGTAGGAGTGTATTAGGGTATATCCTTGTTTGGTGATCTATGAAGAACTAAACATAATGGAATCCAATCAATGCAATTATGGTTTCAAGATTCAAGATATAGATCTTAATATGTTACACAAACACATATATGTTGAAAGGGATTGATCTACCAAATGGCTAACATAGTAAATAAATCTTTAGTTAGTAAATACATATTTTGTTAGTCCAAATCTCGAGAATAACTCAATCAATTTCATAATATAAGCCTATGTACAAACAAGTAAGAAGAACCTAAGGACAAAAAGAACCATGATTTAACTATATATATGCATGCATATGTGTGTGTGTATATATGTATACACACAGATATATTTACATATATATCTTATATTATATATATAACATATACAATAAATTTATGTATTTCTACACACAACATATATATATATATATACATACACATATATATTATATACATATTATATATAATATGTATATATATAAATAGTATATATTATATATATAAATAATGTATTAATATATTTATATAGACACACATGGAGATATATTACAATAGTTAGGATGGATATATACTCTTATCCATGCAAAAATATCCATGTCACATTTTATCATGCAAGACCTTCTTATCTATTTAATATCCTAAGAATGAGATAGAGTGATAAAACTTATGTCCTTGGATAACATATTCATTATCTATACTTTCATAGCCACTCAACAAATAGAGATTTCCTACTGAGAATACTTAGAAAGTATTCTCACTTTACTTCCTCACCGTTCACCTAGAGAATAAGCAATAGGGGTCTTCTCACTTTAATAGTCCTTATGCTATTATAGTCAATTGTATTGAATATCATTCTACTTCTCCACTATAAGGAAAGAATAACCATAAATTAGGACAACCATGTGCATACATATAGTGCACAATGAGAGAACATAACATGTTTACAATAGGTTTTCATGAGATGTGACTATGCATGAGGGAGCATCATTGTTTACATATTTTGGTTCCACACAACTCATTATGTTGATATAAATCAAAATTCTTGAAAATATTAATGAATTCCTATTCACCTTAGTTATAGTCGCATATTCAATTCAATTTTGTGATTTATCCTAGCATTTTACCTTTGAAATGACTTAAATTTTATTTCTACATTTTTTTCATTTATTTTGTTTTAGTGAAAATTATTTTCTCTTCATGGAGGAAATTCTCAAAGGAGTAAGAAGAACTCAAAGAATTCTTTTTTGGACCCAATAGAGGACATATGGGATCATCACTCCCCAACACCAATGAATTAGAGTGATGATCCCTATTCACCAACTGTTAGAATCACCCTAGGACTCTAGACGATCAACTAAAAGTCCAATCAATTAATAGACGAGAAGACTTCATAAAAAATTTGTGCAATCCATGAGAAGAAAAATTTGTTCTCTCAACCAATTGGCTCATAATGTCATGAATCTATAGTAAATATTCATGGTTGCCAACCAATTTTTTGGATCACCTAGTCAATTGAATGTGACCCCTCTTCAAAAAGGCACAACAAGGGTGAGAGAATCGACTCATTCTCTAAGTTAAACTACTCATAAATATTATAAGTGAAAGGTTGTTAATTAGTCAATTTAATTCATCCCTTGAAATGATCAAATGAGACTCAAATAATTCTAAATTCTAGAGTTGAGCTGGTCAGCTGAACATCTAGTTGATTACCACATCATCCTATCACTATAGATTTACAATTTACACGATCCACTTATCCAATATTTGGGTGGGCCCATTGCCCAAAGTATAACAATACTTTTTATCCTAATTCCAAATGGATTTCCTCCTACTATATAAGGAATTTACATGAACTACTTCAAATAGAAAGAGAAGAAAATGATACGAAGAAACTCCAAAAAACACGAAGAGTTATCTTTGGCTTCGATGTTGGATTTTTCATAACTGTTGGGATCAAAGGTTTGTACTCAAAATCCATAGCCTCCTCTCTCCTTTGTATATTGACAATGAATGCCTCTTTTTCTTCTCTTGTATTGTTTCTTGCACCATGAGTGAGTAGTTTCCATGCTGGGGTATGGGGAGTAACAATGTTACCAATATTTGTGATCTTGTACCTATTCTTATCATTACATGAAAATTTTGGATTATGACTTAATCATATTTTGCCTACTTCTTAGATTGTTACCTAATTTGTATTCTAATTCAATCCTAGATGCATAGAACTTTATAGTCCAAGATTAGAATGCAAGTTCTATTCACCCCCAGATGAGACTTCAAAAGGGCAGTCTTCAAGGAGATTGGTATATGACCATAAGGTAATACGTTGATGAGCCTTTAATGATATTAGTTTGAGTAATTTACTCATTTCAAAGGAATGGGTCATTCTATATGTGATAATATAGTGAGGTAGTGAAACCAATTTCACCCTAGTGATTCCATCATGTAACTAAAACCAATTTTGACCAATCATTTATTTCTTCAAAAAATAGTTATTGAGAATCTTCAATAATATGAATTTAAATAATGGTTCCAATTATATTGAAGTTAATTAGCATATTTCTTAATCAGGTTTCCCTTGGGATTTGATCCTAATATAATAGCAATATGATTTTTCCTTTTGCGAGTGGGATTTTTGTAACCCTACCTACGTAGATCTAGGATTATCAATTCTAGAGAATGTGCAATGTGATATTACTCAAAAAAATTCTTTTTGTCATTTCTAGGCATGAAAAATATCGTAATCGATTTAATTCCACTAGGTATAGTGTATGATTTTAATTTTGTAATTGATCACATTTCATACGTTCTAGATCTGAATTCCTCTTCTTCCATATCATTTGTATAAATTTTGTTTTGTCCTTAAATACTTCTGTTAGGGTATGTAACTCTCCTCAAGAACTGAACCTACACTACCATTTGACCATAAGACCAAGAGGAATTACCATAGGAGAAACTAAAAAAAAATAGAGCAAGGACGGATGAAGTAAAAATTCAGCACAGGGTGGAACAAGCACTAACTAGATGGAAGGATATGATATGAAATTAATCTTGGATAGCATTTCAGTAAGATTCAAGTCATATGAAGTGGTAAAGGTAAGAAAAGCTTAGGGATTTTTATATTCGAAGATCTGGTGATGTCCTTCATCCTCTAGCCCACCCCACAATTACAATATCCACATTTGAAATCAAGACTCAGTGTGTGCACAAGATGAAGAATAACTCTTCTATTGGTAGGGTTGGTGAAGATGCACAAGATTACTTATAGAGATTTGTTGATAAATGTGCCATGAGTAAGTAGCAAGGTATTTGAAGAAGCTATTAAAATACATTTTTACCACTCAATCACCAAAATCTATAAATTGGTTGAACTCTCTAGAAGGTGACATCATCACCATGTGGGATGAGCTTCAACTTTTTTTTGGAGAAGTTTTACCTACCATCACTCTTGTAGCATATCTAAGGATAGACCATTCAGTTTGCAAAACTCCCACTAAAATCTCTCCTAGAATTGTTAAAGGAGATTCTATGTCGATTCCCACATTATTTTATCTTTTTGTGCAACTCTTTGAAACATTTTATACAAGTTTATATGATGATTTAGATAATTTTCTTGATGCTACTTCAAGAAACAACTTCATGAGTTAACACTATGAAAACACATGGAATATTGTAATCAGAATACCATGCTAACTAGCACAAAGTAGGTCAAAAAGAGGTTTTAAAGTCAACACTGGTAGAAGATCATTATGATTTGAAATATTTAAGTTAGTGAAGAAACTTGCATTAAAAAAAGAAAGACTAGAGTCCTCATCCAATGCATATGAGTTAAAAAGACAAACCCCTCATCAAGGTAAGGTGACACAAGAAGACTTCCAAGTCTACAAGGTGGAAAGACATACAAGCATGGAGTGCAATATGATCTATCAATAAGTGACAAACATGCCACCGCCTTAGTTTGACAATTGCATGATGGAGGAGTTGTTGGTTATATGATATGAGGGCCATTATGTGTGATTGCAAAAGGGATATTTTGTACTTGATTTTAGTGTTAATGAAAGACAATTATACTTATTATCTATATTTTAGTATTGAGATAATGAATAAACCTAATATGTACTAAGAATGTTTTCACTCGATGGCATATGGTTTAGGTTAAGGACCTAAACTTGAGATCATATGTATAGTAAGAGTATTCATTCCTGTTATGTCCCTAGTCAATTATTATTGTGAATAGTATAGGAGAACAATAATACAAAAGGCTAGCATGTATGGTGAGTGATGACTATGTCTCTTTAGTCATGATATTTGATATCAACTCAAATACATGTGTACTTGTAGATAACAAGTTGTACCGGATAGACCCACCTTGAGACTGTCACATGGAAGTCATGCAATGTCATGTTAGAGTCATATCTCAATGTAATAGTGATGTCTATGACCTTTAGACCTGAAGTAACTTCTGTAGCATATGTTGTCCAGTGTACTTTGACAATAGCCCATTCTGCTCTAAAATATGACTTTTGAAAATGATGGTGAGTTGGTACATTGTGACACATGATGCATACTATGAGTTATCTAGATGAATTTGTCCCTCCTTTGGAGTGATATACACTACCAATTGATAAGCGAGACTATGATATGCATGACCCTACTCATGTGAGTCAATATATAATATTGAGCTTACATTATCTCAAATAGTCTACTCTAGTTCAAGGAACAAGATTAAAGGATACGAGGATGACATTCCATGCCTTGATTTTAATGTGGATATCTGTGATAAAAGGATTATACGGTCATGGCACATTGATTACTTTACATGTTATAGTTGTTCTCCATATAATTCCTATTACTTGGGTGGCAATGATGTGTCTCTAGAAACCAATATTTTCTTATGCTGTGTTGAACATCACAACCAACATAAGTGGGAACCTACCAAGTCCCATGCATAAGGATGCATAAGGTAATTGAAGTATGCAATCAAACATATGATTATAATGGTTTTTGAGTTATAAAAATACTGATGAATCCTATGATTGGGTGACCATAATGTCTGATCGAACATATGATCGGTTCAATAAATCAATTGATTGTCAATTGATATATTGGGGTTTCCACTGCACTGACATGATAGAATGACTAAGAAACTTGATTGGGCGATCAAAATATTATGGTAAAGTCTAAAATTGGAAAGTATTCAAATATGAATTAGAATTTTCATGATCATACAACTAGCTAACATGATCTAGTGACCAAGGACTGTGATTGTCTGATCAAGACACGTGATCGAGCGATCACAATCTAATTTGAGTTTTACAACATTGAACCCTTTTGGGAAAGTGATTAGGAAAGGGTTGAAATCTGATTTTTCCAAGCCCATGACTCTAATATATAAAGGGGCCACGTCCCAAATGGTTGGATATATCTTTTTGACACAACTAGTAAGACAAGTTGGCCATCACATCTCTCTTAGAGAGAGAAAAAGAAACCCTAAGGGTGCCACCCAAGATAGGAGAAGAAAGAGAGTTCTAGACTGCCTAGCATGTTGAAAACTCTTGTTTCTCTTTGATTTGGTGATCAAGGTGGTGCACCATGTTCTCCCTCATCCACATGGACAAAGTAGATTCCAAGGAACACATGTGAAGGGTTAAAGAAACCATTCTAGAAGAAGATACATGTGTAGCATCTTGGTGGCCAACCTAAATCTTCTTCTTCTCATCTTTGTTGATTTCTTGGTGTTCGTTCTAGATCTATATATGAAAGATCATGTTTTTCATCGACATAAGACACATCTTGTTGTTTCCCAACTAGTCTACACAAATGTATCACCTTTATTCCTTCTTATGTCTTTTGTTCACTGATGTTTCATAGCTATGACAGATCTAATGAATGCATATAAAGTACTTACTTTTGTTATCATACTATGCCGCCTTTGTGAAAACCCAATTGTGGTATCAGAGTTGATGTCATACACTTCTAAGACCCATTTAGATTTTAAATTACAAACAATCTATTGGACAAATTATGTGCAAACTTGTATCCATGATATAACCTAATATCATGAATGATATGTATTACATATACCAATCTGACACCTTGAAAATAAGTTTTATTAAGTAGATGTGGATATGGAAACTAGATCATTGTGGTGTGATATAAAATATGAAATATTGACATTTTAATTTTGATCAAACATCATGTAATATGTATATGGCTTTCATGCCATTTCTCTCTCTATCATTCTCCATGTAAATTTTCCTTATGCAATTAGAATAACATGATGTGAAAACATCACTAAGGACCATAGTGGAGAGGAGGAGAAGATAAAAATACCAAGCCAAAGAGGATGGTCCTTAGAGGGTTCATGATCAAGATGGATTCATAGTGTATGGCATGATGTTTCTTGTTGACTCGCTGTCCAAGAATGGCTCCGAAAGCATAGTCACTGGCGCGTCACACATAATTTTGAAGGATAGCGACCAATTTGGTGCACAAATGATGGGGGTAGAATAACTTAATGATTGATTTAGGATGTTGAGTTGTTCTCATGCATGAGTGTAAGCTCTATGTCCTGGACACACCAGTACCTAATGAACCACTCCAAATGCGCCTCTAGTAGAAAGAGAAGCTTACAAGAAGCACTACGATTATGCCATGGGCATCAAATTCCTAATGCTTTACTTCATGAATCATGAGCTTTAGACACAACATGAGAAGGTGAATGCTATTGAGATGATAATACATCCCACGAACATGTATCAAGAACAATAAAGTCAAGAGATGTATGATATCTCCAAGGACCTAGTTAACTGCAAAATGATAGAAGGTGATCTAGTTGGCCGAATGTACTCAAGTTAATTGGGTTTGTTCAAAGTCTTATAAGACTGAGATTCCTTTGGGTCAAGAGTTGTCCATATATATAATCCTACAATATTTTCTAGATTCATATAAGCAATTTTTCATGAATTACAACATGAAAATAAGCCATTTGATTGAGATGCTTGGCATGTTGGGAACTTATGGGGGGGATGAAAGACAATCCCAATTCTGTGTTGATGGCCAGAAAAAGGAAAAAGGAAAGGCAAAGGCAAAGCTAAGTAAGGTTATAAAGTTAGTAAAAAGTCTTCTATACTTAGATAAAAAGGAGGAGTGTCCAAGGGAGGAAATTGTCATCATTCTCACCAGATAAAAAGGAGGAGTGTCCAAGGGAGGAAATTGTCATTATTCTCACCAGATTGAACATTTGAAAAAAATTGCCCTCTCTAGCTTGAGGAAGTGAAGAACAAGAAGCACAAGTTAGATATCACAAAAACCAATGGTCTTAAGATACTACAATCTACACCAGCTTCGGTGATCCAAAGAACTCATGTGGAATGATCTTATTCTTTATTATCTCCTCTAGTCTCTTACCCTAGAACCTCCCCTCATTTGAGTGAGAATATAATTGATGATCCTCGGTCTAGATTCCACCTTTTGTTATTTATTTCTTTATGGTTGGAGGTTGTGAAATTACTCTTTGTGTAATGCAGTGGCTATTGGCCTTCTGGTCATGTGATCTTAGGAGGGGGTCGATTGATCTGATTCTTGATGAGGTTTCTAGAGAATCTTATCGATAGATCCCAAGAGACAGTCACCCAATTTGCTGAATGGAACACTTGTTGTATGTCTCTGGATTACAAATTATCAAAGTATGGTCAACAGACCATCAAGCTTGGTCGGATGATCCTGTGGTCTCAAGAAGATGCTAAAGTTACTGATTAGTGTGAGCAATTGGGAATTAAGTATGGTTAGACGGTCTTGTGAGTAGATCACCCATAATCTTCGTGCACTCTTACTAGGTTGATCAATTGACCATCATGATGGGTCTTCCCATCACAAGGTTTGAGAAATCATTATGGACTCTACATATTTTAGTGGCCTTCTGATTGGCCAATTGGCCAAGGGGATCGCCCGATCCAAAGAGTCAATTGGGAAGGCTTTGAAATGTGCAGATAGGTCGGGCAACCACTCGGTGTAATCAACCAATATGCCTGCCAACATGTGATGATCAACCTGAATCATGACATGAACCTGATACAATCTTATATATGATCTTGGTGAAGAGTCCCTTGAGTGCTTTGGAGTTGACATGTGCTAAAATATACACAAAATCATGGAAAATTATCAAAGTCACAGTTAATTGAGAATAAGAGTAAGAATAACAAAACTAACAAAACATGATGTAAATGGCAATTAAAGTGAGTGAAACTAATCTAGAAACCACACTGAAAAGGTATGAATATGCATTCATCAAACTACCCTATCTTGAATGTTGACCATCCTCAAGAAATAAAGAATCAAAGCAACTTGCCAACTAATTCTACTACCAACCCTTCACATCCTCTCTTTCATAGTATCACTTAGTTCCCTACAATTAAGCATGACCATGCAACCCCAAATCTCATGGAATCACAAATATTCAATTTTTAATAGCCCTAAATTGACTTCACTTGCATGAAAAGTATCCAAATCAAAACATGTGCATCACAATCATGATATCACTATCATCTCATAAAGTTTCACATATTCCTATGATATTTGATCGAGTCTAGGGTTCATCCTAGTAGAGATGTCTTTTGAGTGATTGATGCTCCATGGAAGAAAATTGGAGTTAATGGAGGAAAGAAAAATAAGATCACAAATCACTCCTCTATACAACTCAAGATTGATTTATTTTTGTTGTAATACATTGATTGCATATTTTTTTTCCTTTTTGTTGCAGACACCCCTATTACATAATAGGGGTATGGAATAAAATGAAAGGTGAGATAGGGGGTTCCACCCCAAACATGGAGTTGCGCACATTATTTTTGGCATATTTATATTTATTTTGGAAGGAAACCTAATTGTCCCTAAAGATTTAGTGGAAGATTCCATGATCCTTGGCAATATTTAGATTCCTAGATAACACCAATTACTTGATCTCAATCAAACTAGATGGCTTTTGAGTCATCATAATAGAGAAGGGGATGTGGGTGTAGTCCAAGTATGAGGAGATGAAAGTGATGAGTCCTCCCTAAAAGAACTCAAATGTCTTGTTCAGGCACTACTGACTATGTAGATGCTCGATAGCTGCACTACCCCAGCTGTAGGGTTCATTATTCATCATACACTAGAGAAAGTAGAGGTCAGTAGTATTTATGATGCAAGGGACACCTATCCTACCAAATATAGTGTAGGAGAGGTTACGATGACAATAGAACACCACCACGATTTGGATGAATGACGCCTTAGTGCCATGCAAAAAGTTGCCTGGTGATGTCAGCCCAGAATTTGGTTCTGCCGTACCTCTCGGAAGGGTGATTGTGATTGTCTTTGATGCATTTTATCTGCCATGGTGTGTCACATTGATGATGATGGTGGTGATGTCATTTTCATCTAGTGAATGTTCTTCCCCAAACATATGGAAGGAGTAGTTGTATTTGTAGTCTTGCTAACATGCTTCTGAAAGAAATGAGAAACTCAAACATCATCTTAGAGAAGTCGGCCATATAGTGAAGGAGAAGGCTGAGATGCAGGATCGATGGAGGATTTGCACCACAAAGTTGCAGATGAATAATCTCATGGGCGTCTTATGACAAGCATAGCATATAAGGACTACTCCGATGGCCTCCATTGACTTATGTTTATTCGTATGATCAGTGGTGATAAGAGCTTTGTATTTCCCTGGAAGAGGGGCTTTGCAGGTGGGGTAGGCAGCCTCAATGCCTCATGGCTCACCCCATGAACATGTTAGCTAATGAGGGTATATGGTGGTTGAGACATGCGGTTGAGCTTCAAGATTCTCGATCTCCTTCTCAATTCTTCCACATCGTCCTACATATCTTACTTGCTGAGGATATTCTCTTACTATACATATTTAGAGGGAGGCATGTTGTTAGTAAGGTGAGGCTTCCGGATGTGAATCCCATCAGATGGTTATGTTGAACAGGTGCGTGGGAGAGGAGAAGTCTCTATCATTGTCTTTTACTCCCCCTTTTGTGAGTGGAGGGGGTTGGATCTATGTAGGATCCCATGAACTGACCCTTGTTGGGGTGATCTTACGTGCCACCTTGAGTCTTGAGCATCTTCGGAATATGAAGTAGTGTGGTTGGGTGATCAGAGTTAGTGTTCGACCAATTAGGGAGGAGCAAATGCATCTGATGAGGTGTTATTCAGAGACCAAAATAGGGGATTTGGAAATCACCCTTGGCTTGATTTCCTTATGAGATGTTGGCTGGGTGACCTGGCAGAGGTGGCTGACTAATCTAAAGTTTTTCAGGAGACATTGACGGTGTTGGGGTTGGACAACCTAGGAAGTGATCATCCAGCCACTTGGGGTGTTTTGGAGATAGGATCAACAATGTTTTCGAAATGGTTGATTGGAAGCTTGAGCAATAAAATGAAGTCAAGGATGGTTTTTCCTAGGGCATCTTTTGATGCTCCATCGAAGGAAGTTGCTTTCTTTATTGTTGGATTTAGTTTGGAGGGGTCTCTCCCCATATTGATGATCATCTTGAGGGGGAACACATTGAGGCAATATCTATCTTCAATAAAGATTGAAAGCTCTCTATATAGAGATGAATAGTAGAGACTTGTTTTGGTTTCCATCTTTGGGTATTTGTTCTTTAGAAAATGATATCACATGTGGAGTTGTGATGAGTCATATGGTGACAATGAGTGCCTCTAATTTAACATATTTGGATACATAGGATCCTTTGAGGGGATTCATAAAAACTTCTCAATATAAGGTGAAATTTTGCATCATATCTGCTGGTGATATGTCTCCTTTAGGCTCTTTTAGAAATTGAATGACCTCTTCTCCTTTAGTACTAGTTTCTCCATGGTAGGAGATACTTGATTTGTATTAATTGATGAAATGAGTATTCCCCCAAGAGTTTCTTCTATTGTCACTTTTGAAACATCCATAGAGACCCCTTCATAGACTATGATATTTGTTTTTTCTTTATATAGGAAGGAGGAGTTTCCATATAGGTTGTTTGGGTAACAACCTAACTGTCATAGGGTAGGGATTTTTAGTCCTTCACCTTTTAATTGAGTTTTCATTATCACCACCAATGAAACTTCTTTGGCCTTAATCAGCCGTGGTATCAGGATTGGTGTGTTAGAGGCCTCTAGATACTAGTTAGATATTTCATTCTAAACATGTACCTAGTATGATGACTAGTATTTGTATGACTCTAAGGATCAAATAGTTTTTTCTTTAACAATGATAATGAAATTGGTCCATGACACCAATTCTCAAGGTTTTCTTTTTAAGTATGGATTGTTCCTACAATACAGTCCTTGACAATAGTGACAGAGACCACACAATTGGATGATGATGGTATGTCCTTAGGAGTGTCCATATCCACCTACCTTGATTTAGTTGACATTTATAGAGAATGCTTGAGAGGTTCTAGAAGTCAGTTTTGTGCCCTTTAAAGTGATGATAATCAAATTGAGAATTGGAATAATATATTTTGGGTAAGGGATTAGGAGGATCCCTTACGATTGGAAATTCGAAGAGATGTTGGATAGTAGGAAGGCTGGTGGTAAGGGAAAAAATACCGAAGGAGTGCAACTTCCTTTCAGACTTTGTTGATTTTGTTGTTGTTGTAATGATCACATGAGCTTCTCCTTATGGTGTTGGGTTATTAGTTCCATGTTCTTGTACATGAGACTAGAATGATGGTGGTGTGTATCCAATATACTAATTGGGATGATATTGACATTATGATAGAAATATTGTGGTGGGAAATATTGGGTATTGGGTGGCACTATTTGGATTTGTTATCGTTGTGGAGTCTTTGTGACATTTTTTACTTGAGGTTCTTGAATTTGAGCTTGAGATGCTTGGGTAGACCATTCTTGCCATTAGTATTTGTTTCCATGAGATGGTTTTATCAATGATCCCACCATACAATTAACATTCTTTGTCTTTTTCCACTTTGGTTTGTAATTGTTCATCAAAGATGAAGATGGTGGTTGAAGCATGTAACCTATATTCGAGGAGATCCCTATTTTGATGGGATTTTTAATCTGCACCCCTCCTTGAATTAGCTAAAAGAACATGATGCACTATTGCATGGGTAGAAGCATGATAAGTGGAAGTAAGGTTAACATTATCATCATATTGAGAGTCTCCATATCTATTATCTTAAATTTTAACTGTGCCACCAATTCCCACAAGCTCCCCATAAACTAAAAAAACCATTCATCCATCTTTTGTTGTAGTGCCTCTAGATCTTCTTTGGTTAGGACTTGATCAAGGTTCCAAGCATACCAATAAGTGAATTTCTCAGTCAATTGTGTCCATGTATTACGCACTGTAAAATCCTGCTTATTGGACCATGCAAGGGCTAACCATGACAAGGTTCAATGAAGCATCTAATTGGGCTGTTTTTTTTTCTCTTGTTCCTCTACCATGTTAGAGAAGTATGATTTGATGTGAGCGAGTGGATTGACTTTCCCAAATTACTTATAAAACTTCATCATATTAAAGGTATTGACTCCATCCTTTTTCCCTCCTAAGTTCTTGAGCTTACATGTGATTTCTAGAATGATGGGGGCCCAGTAGTGAAGTATCTTTAGTAGGATCCATTTTTTCCACAACCACTAGTATCACCAAATGATTGATCATGATTAGCGGTGCCATGTATACAAGTGATGGGAACCCATTTGGTACTCTCATGTATGGAGTGTAATGGGGAGGTGGTGGGGGATAAAACATGTGGCAATTGGAAAATATTCCCTTCACATTCCCATGATGTATATGGTGATTTTTTTTGGAAGTGTTTCCCTTTTCTCTAACTTTAGAATCCTCTCTAGTAATCATAACTTCTTCTCTTCGTTGGTATCACTGTCAGATACATGAATGCACATTATCTATATAGCATTTACATGTGGCACATACTTGTATGGTCTTGTATGGGATGCATTCAGTCTATGTAGATAGAGGTTCCATATGTAGTATGGAAAAGAATGCATGACCATGCTTGCATACTGGGTACCTTGGATTTAAGACCTTGAGCAAAACATGCCTTCTAGATGGTTGAAGTTGAATGGATGCATGTAAGGAACATTGGATGGATTCTCCAGAGGGTCTTATTGTGAGACCTCTAGGGATGCTGAGATTTCTGATAAATGTATAGTCTCCTTTTGATTTTCTCCATTGACATATTTCTCTTTCTTATTATAGTCGACACCCCTTTTGGTACCCATTTTGGAATATTTGTCAACAACACATGACCTGGCCATCTCAATTGAACACTTATACATCTAAGTAGAGTATGCAAATGTATTGGCTCAATTGATAATGGAAAATTTATATTATCATGGTTCAAGAGTGAGGTATGGTGTGGGACATAAAATTTATTGTGCATCATGATAAATCCCTTTGCACACAATCAATATGCAAAAAGTAAAATGATTTCCCCATTATTAAGTAGATTTGAAAAGGATACTCCTCTATCTTCCAAAGTACTTTAAATAGATGACTTCTATAAAAGATCTTTGTGGATATATAAATAAAATTTGCATGCACCTAGCTCAGGTGGAATATAAGGATTATTTCTTCTTTGATAGAAGATGTACCTAATTGTACCATTCTGAGGTGGGATTTTTTGTTTTGTGGTAGAGTGGAGTTAAAATTGTATCCAGAGACAAGGTGACCACTTAGGACCAGTGACTATAGTTAAGTATCCATCTACTATTCATGGTGTATGAGATATCTCTTCACTCAAGGAAGGATTCATGAGATAATTACTTACAAAAGGGCAATATTGGGAGTAAGGAGATTGTTTAGGGTTAAGGTAGCCTATTACAGGCCAGTGACAATAGTTGGGTAAGCGTATGCCTCTAAAGTGTCATGAAGCGATCAAAGGATTTCCATATTTTTTGGCATCAAAATGTTTTTATGACACTCTAGTCTTTACTCAATTTAACTAGTTCTTTGTCGAACCACATACACATTGCGGAAATGCTACACAAATACACCCCTAGAATGGCATCAAGATGCTGAAAGAGTTCCAAATTTTTTGTTTATGAAACATCTCTATGCTTCCGTAGATTCATTTTGAACACTATCACCATTGGTGAAAGGTGTAAAAGAAGATTTTCTAAATGATTTGAGGTATTTTTAAGGATCATAAGGAAATACTAAAGTCGCATAGCTATTTATTACTTAAATCCAACCTCCGAATGATTAAAAAGTCAATGGCTTGAGGACCTGACCGTCCGTCCCTAACATGGTAATATCAAAGTGCAATGTGAAAGAATAAAATCTTAGCATACATGAACAAGTAACAAGATGAAATCACCTACATAATCTCAACAATCAACAAGTATATTTATAGCAACATCATCCATTACAAGATTCCAATTACAAGTTGAGAGCACATTTTTACAAGTCTGCTCATGTACACTAGCTAGGATCTTACAAAAAGAACACATGAGAAAAAATCACCAAGACATCAACTCCCTAGCCATCTTTGATAAGAAAACTCCATGTCCATCTCTAAACCTAAAAAATTCGTGTAACAAGCAAGTCATCACATAAGGTGTTGAGTACATAGAAGAAAGATAAATATATATAAGCTTGGCATAATTTGAAAAGTTTGCATAATAAACAAACAATAATAGACAAGTTACATACTCAACATAATGAGAGTCCAAGTTTTCTGTCATTTTACTCCAATTATGCCAAAAATATCATGTAAAATAAGGCCTTTGGCCAACTTTTCATTGCAAGGGTCTGAGAGGATGCTAAAGATTAGCGAACCCTATTCATCGTCATGGTCCACCCTATATGGACAACTCAAGTAGGACACCTAGCCTTGTGTCCTTACCTCAAGAACACAGGAGGATGCACAAGGTTTTATAGAGTTCTATATTATGTTTTCAAGTTGTAAAAGTAATGAGACAAAGCATCATGTATAAACCTACAATTTTACATGACAATATGAACAAGTAAACAAGCCTACATACATATCAAGTTTTTAAGCAAGAAAGGCATTATTACATAAAAAAAACTAATTCATAAATTCACCACATAACTTACCCCTATTCATCTAGTCACAAGCATCGCCTGATTAAGAACACTATTACATGATTAACCCTAACTAGCTCTATTTTTCAAGGTTTTTCCCAAGTTAAATTACAAGATTCTTATTAGAATATTTGATAATATTTTATTCATTAAGATTCCATCATTAAGGTTTCTTCCAATATTCATATCCTTTCAAGGTTACAACCATTTTATATGATAATATGAGGTTTATGTCACTTATGCACATTATAGGGTCAAAAACTCACAATAGGGCAAGAAAGGCTAAGGAATTAAGTCAAGGGGTCCAATATTGAAAGATGGTTTAAACTCAAAATATTAGGACATAAGAGGCATACTACTACTACTACTACTACTACTACTACTACTACTACTACTACTACTACTACTACTACTACTACTACTACTACTACTACTACTACTACTACTACTACTACTACTACTACTACTACTACTACTACTACTACTACTACTACTACTACTACTACTACTACTACTACTACTACTACTACTACTACTACTACTACTACTACTACTACTACTACTACTACTACTACTACTACTACTACTACTACTACTACTACTACTACTACTACTACTACTACTACTACTACTACTACTACTACTACTACTACTACTACTACTACTACTACTACTACTACTACTACTACTACTACTACTACTACTACTACTACTACTACTACTACTACTACTACTACTACTACTACTACTACTACTACTACTACTACTACTACTACTACTACTACTACTACTACTACTACTACTACTACTACTACTACTACTACTACTACTACTACTACTACTACTACTACTACTACTACTACTACTACTACTACTACTACTACTACTACTACTACTACTACTACTACTACTACTACTACTACTACTACTACTACTACTACTACTACTACTACTACTACTACTACTACTACTACTACTACTACTACTACTACTACTACTACTACTACTACTACTACTACTACTACTACTACTACTACTACTACTACTACTACTACTACTACTACTACTACTACTACTACTACTACTACTACTACTACTACTACTACTACTACTACTACTACTACTACTACTACTACTACTACTACTACTACTACTACTACTACTACTACTACTACTACTACTACTACTACTACTACTACTACTACTACTACTACTACTACTACTACTACTACTACTACTACTACTACTACTACTACTACTACTACTACTACTACTACTACTACTACTACTACTACTACTACTACTACTACTACTACTACTACTACTACTACTACTACTACTACTACTACTACTACTACTACTACTACTACTACTACTACTACTACTACTACTACTACTACTACTACTACTACTACTACTACTACTACTACTACTACTACTACTACTACTACTACTACTACTACTACTACTACTACTACTACTACTACTACTACTACTACTACTACTACTACTACTACTACTACTACTACTACTACTACTACTACTACTACTACTACTACTACTACTACTAGTACTACTACTACTACGACTACTACTATGACTACTACTATGACTACTACGACTACTACGACTACTACGACTACTACCACTACTACCACTACTACTACTACTACCACCACCACCACCACCACCACCACCACCACCACCACCACCACCACCACTACTACTACTACTACTACTACTACTACTACTACTACTACTACTACTACTACTACTACTACTACTACTACTACTACTACTACTACTACTACTACTACTACTACTACTACAACTACTAATACTGTAACATCCCTGACCTGGGTTATGCCTTAACCCTAGGAGTTTTTCTTAAGCACGTTAATTAGATCCTTAATTTTATCTTGTGAAAAGTAATTAAGGCCTATGAGGAACTTATGTTTCAATTTTGGTCCTGTTTGAATAATGTTGAATCAATGTTTGCTTATTTTGGACTAATGTGCAAATTACCCAAATTAAGGGGTTAACTTGCAAATGTTACATAATAACATGCTCCTCAAGAAGTTTGGCATCATGAGAATGAAGATGATGTAGAAGAATGGCTTATGAAAGCCTGAGTACCTAGAAAGAACTGATAAAACAATGTTTGTGCATTAAAACCTAGTTTTGGTGTAAAGTGCAATTTACCCAAAACCTAGGGTTCAATATGAAAATTACCAATTCAATAAGGTCCCTAATATTTCTTGGTACTGTGTAGAGAAAATAAAATGAGAGGTGAAATTCCACTCACCATTATTATAAGAAAAAGAATTTCCACTCAAAAATGGATATTCTTATTATAAGGGTTAAGGTGCTTAATTTCTTTTCCCTTTATTCTTGGATAATGGAAGGGAGCTCGGTGGAGATAGAGATGAATTTGCATAAAAGAAACCAAGGGGTAGATGGTGGCAACAATTTTGGAATTAAAAGACTTTTATAAAGTATTTTCTCTCTCATCGATTTTCTTATAAAAAGACATTTTTCAAGCCAAATGAAAGGCTTTTCCATTTTTACTTCTTCTCCTTGCTTGGAAACTGACCAAGGGAGCTAGGGAGGACCTGTAGGATGACCCCCAACCTGTTGGTAAGGTTCTTGACCCATTGCACCTTGATTCCATGGTGGAAATCGAAAATAAATCATTGATTTCTTCTTAATTCGATCTCCTCTTCAACCCTAGCTAATCTTTTCAACCAAAAGCTTGAGGATGAGCCTAGGGGGAGTTGCAAAAGCTTCATCCACCATTGTTGCCATGATCTTGGACCTTTGGAGCTCAATTGTAGGTGGGTTTTGTAACTTGAAACCTTAATTTTGTTATTGCATTCAATTCCTCATCAAATAATGCTCATTTTTTCTATTCACAATAATTGATTTGGTTGATTGATGCAATCTTGATGCGATGCTTTTGAGTCACATTTATAGACTTGTTTTACTTGTGTTTTATGCATTTATTGGTCATTTTGGTGGTTAATATTGCATAATTCATTTACTTCAGTCTATGATCTTTCTCAGTGTCAAATCTCTCTTATTCTATTGTTTTGAGCATAAATGATTACAATAATATGTTTTATTTCGGCTTATGTGGTTTTGTGTTGCAATTTCAGGAAAAACACATATCTGTTGTTGTCGATACCATCGACAGTGGTCGATACCATCGACACAACCACAGGTTTCCAGCCGCAAGGAGCAGCACTGAGTCGATACCATCGACGACAAGAGTCGATGGTAGCGACTTACCATCAGGTTGCTGGCGAGAAGACAGTCGATACTATTGACCCTAAAGTCGATACTATCGACACATGGAGCTTCAGCGATGGAAAAGGACAAAAGAAATGCCTAAGAGAGTCGATACCATCGACCCTCGTTGATGGTATCGAGTTAGCATCAGTCACGATAAAGAAAAGAAAAGAAGACCAGCCGATACCGCGCAGGGTCGATACCATCGACTCACGTCGATGGTATCGACTCGCGTCGATGGTATCGACACCGTCAGATACAAGTTTGTTTTAGATTGATCTAAATCCGACGACTGTGAGATTTTTGCAACCTAACTCGGTGATTATACCTAATGACGGCGGCCAAGAGCAAGGGATCAAGTCATTAGCCGCTGCACACATCCCGAGAAGGTGTGGAGAGAAGAACGGAGTCCAGAAGCATGCCCCAGCCATTCCGAAAGCCGAAGAAGACGTTTTCCACCACCGAAAGGCTGTAGATCGCAGATTCTACATCGAGGAATGCTTGGATATTCTTTGTTCAGGGGTTTCTTTACTTATTCACAATTTTCTCCATGTTTCCCCTTTTCTCTACCATGTTTTGCTCTGAGATGAACATGCATGGCTAATCCCCTTCGTCTTTAGGACCGGGAGTAGCCCGGGGAAGCATTGTATGAAATTTTTATCATAGTAATTCATCATTTATCTCTTAAATCTGTGGTATGATTCCATTTTCTCAATTATATTATTATGCTTGATCACCATAATGATAATCTAATGCCTTTAATTACTTTGAAAGAAGAATTAACGGTTGAAAAGAGATGAAATTCACATTAATTAATAAATCCCTTGAACAAGGCGATGTACGGTTAATGGTGGACACCCAGAGGTCGATTCTAATGCACCTAGTTTAGGGTATAGGTTACTACGACGGTAGAACTGACCTAGACATAGGTAGTGAATTGTACCACGACAGTGGGCAATTCTGACTACAGGCCACTACCCGGATTGAGAGATGAACTTGAATTATTATATGGAAATTCATACAATGAAAAACCCGTAGTGAAACCGCAATCCTAAAGATATTCACTTGAATTGATTAAACTAAACCCTTAATCGATTGTTTTATTTTGTTTTATTTTCTTGTACTTTTACAACAAATCTCAAACTCTTTTAATCAGTCTAGCTGATCGCAAACAGGTAGTAGTAGTCTATCGATAGTTCAGTGTCCCTGAGTTCGACTCAGGCCTCACAAGGCCTATACTACATTGACGCGTACACTTGTGTTTTACGCACGGTAAAAGTGTGTTAAGTTTTTGGCACCATTGCCGGGGACACGACAACTGTCGGCACTACGAGTGCTGCAAGCGGCCATTCTAGGCCACATTTTTATTTTTACTATTTTGTAATCATTTCAAAAATTCATAGCTTATCTTTCACATTTTGTAGTCGTCTAGCACGGTACTGAACTCAAATTACCATTTTGTAGGTACCAGTGCATGGTGCAGACGCGTAGTATCGACTACACGCAACAGGCACCAGAGGTTTCACTGCCGGGATCTGACGACGAGGAGGATTACAATCAAGACCACTTGGAAGAAATAGATTCCGAATCCGAACAAGAAGAAATGGCAGAAGAACAGACGATATGGGAGAAGATAAAGGCTTCTTCTTCATCTGCTTCAAAGGGGCCAATCAAGAAGCAAGCGATCAACATTCCGACCTACAAGATTGATCCTGCTTTAATCAACTTGGTCAAGTCAAATGCATTCCATGGGCTAAAGAACGAAGATCCGGTGACTCATATAAGACAATTCGTGGAGAATTGTGATATGATTAAAATTGACAGATTTCCACAAGAGACACTCTACCTGAAACTGTTCCCGAATTCTCTAGCAGGAAATGCACAAGAATGGTTGCACAATCTTGACGATGAATATGTGGAATCATGGAACCACATGGTGGAAGTATTCTTTGAAAGGTTCTTTCTGCTTGAGAAGATGAATGACATGATCCGGAAAATCCATAATTTCACCTAGAAGGCAGGAGAGACTTACTCTGAGACATGGGAAAGGTTTCAGATCATGCTTAGGAGGTGCCTGCATCATAGGCTTGACAAGGAGACGCAGGTAAAAATATTCTATTTTGCTCTCTCCGAGCATGATAGAAGTAACCTAGATTCCGCAGGTTCAGGGTTCTTTTTGAACAACACAGACATGAGGTGTTGGGAAATTCTAAAAAATATGGCCAAAAAGCGATCCTGGGGCGACAGAGATGCCGTAGAGCATGTTCGAGTTGTAGGAGAGTCAAAGGCCATCAAAGAGCTGAATGAGAAGATGGACCTTCTAGCAAAGAAACTGCTTGTAAAAGAAGATACCGAAACAGATGATGAGGCTCAAGTAAAGTTTATGCACCAGCAGCAGGGGTACAAAAACAATGATTATTCATGGAGGAAGGACATGAAATTTTCCTGGAAAGATCCGAATAACTTTTTGTCGGACCCCGATGCAAAACCCCAGCCGGTGGTGGAGGATAAGAGCACGAGTTGCTCAACTAAGTGATAAAGCAGAACCAAGAATTAATGAACACTTTTGGCCAGCAGATCAAGCAACAAGGGGAATTCATGAATTAGTTTGGGCATACATTGCAGAGCCATGGGGCTTAGATGAGGATGATAGAGACGTCTATGGCACAAATGGTAGTTGAGATAGCCAATCTGAAAAGGCCATCGCAACAAGGCTTTCTGGGTAACACAAATATTCCAGGAGGAAACCAACAGGTGAAGGCAATCTTGCTACACAGTGGAAAGAAGATTTTAAACCCCAGGGCCGATGAACTAAGCAAACCCCAGTCAGAAACCAAAGGTGAGGCTACTGAGGAAGTGCCAATTTCAGTCACAGATCCAGTTGAGGATATAACAGAGGATGTCACCGCAGACCCCGTAGTTGTTGAGGAGGAGACACAGAAAAGGACACCATATGTGCCGCCGCATCAAAGGGCACAGCCTGTCTCTGTCCCATATCCTAAAAGTGTGAAAGCAAAGAAAGTGGACGCCCAGTTCAAGAAGTTTTTGGATAGTTTCAGAAAGCTCTCTATTAACATTCCATTATTAGAGGCAATAGAGCAAATTCCGTCCTATGGGAAGTTTTTGAAAGACATCATAACTAAGAAGAGGAAGATCCCTGATACGGAGGTTGTAGTTCTCAAGGAGAAGGTGAGTGCTTTCATCATGGGCACATTGCCACCTAAGAGGCAGGATCCAGGCTGCTTCAATATTTCATGTTACATTGGTAAGGTGAAATTTGGTGAAGCACTGTGTGATTCAGGGGCAAGCATAAATCTGATGCCTCTCTCTACGTTCAAGAAATTGGGATTAAAAGAATCAAGGCTGAGCAATATGACAATACAGTTGGCGGATAATTCAGTGGTGAAGCCCTATTGTATTTGTGAAGATGTGTTGGTGAAAGTAGATCGGTTTGTATTTCCAGCAGACTTTGTTGTAATGGAGATGCAAGATGAATAGGGTAATGCGTTACTTCTTAGACGACCCTTTCAAGCCACCGCTGACATGATACTTGAGATGGGGAGAGGTTGGTTGACCTTGGATATCACCGATGATAGGTTCGAGATGGTCATGCCTTCTAATACCACACAATCTAAAGCTAAGGAGCAATGCCGCATGGTGAAGCATTTTGATCAGAACATCTCTTTATGTCTAGGGAAGCCATTTTTAGACATGGCTCATGTAATGACAAAAGTGGAGAAGGGGATACTGGCTGTAGACATCATGGAGTAGACCAAGGTTGTGTCCCTTAGCAAAGCTGTGGGTTTCCCTAATGATGAAGAAGAGGACATCCTGCCTTCTACTGAAGATGAGGCAATATCAAGTTCTGTTTTCGATGCATATCCATAATTACCACTTGAAGCCTGCCTAGTTAATATAACACATGATTGGATGATAAGAAAGTCACTGCAAGAGTGTGCCAAGATGCTTCAGGTGCTTCCATGCTTTTATGCTAGGTACTATGAAGACCTTGGAGAACTCCCACCACTGCTTTAGTCATCCTTGATCAGCCCGCCAGATTTAGAATTGAATCCATTGCCACCGCACTTGAAATATGCATTCCTAGCTAAGGGTGAGAAGCTTCCTATGATTATTTCGGCATATCTAAGTGCCGAGGAGGAAGATCAGCTGCTGATTGTGTTGAAGAACCACCGAGGTGCATTCAGGTGGTCGGTCGTAGACATTAAGGGGATCTCCCCTACATTGTGCCAGCACAAGATCCGTCTCGAGGAGGGAGCCAAGCCGGTGATCCAGCCACAATGTCAACTAAATCCTAGCATGATGGAGGTCATTAAGAAGGAGGTGATCAAGCTCCTTTCTGCAGGTATCATCTATGCTATATCCGACTCGACGTGGGTGAGTCCGATACAAGTAGTCCCTAAAAAGGGGGGAATTACTATTACACATAATTTATTAAATGAACCTGTCACTACCCGCTTGGTAACTGGGTGGTGTGTATGTATAGACTACCATAGATTGAATGCCGCTACTCTTAAGGATCATTTCCCTCTCCCATTCATTGATCAAATTTTAGAGCGATTAGCGGGTCGATCTCATTTTTGTTTTCTCGATGGTTATTCGGGGTACAAACAGATTTCCATTGATCCTAAGGACCAAGAGAAGTCCACCTTCACTTGTCCTTACAGAACATTTGCATACCTCCGTATGCCATTTGGGTTGTGTAACGCACCGGCAACCTTTCAGCGTTGCATGCTTGCCATTTTCTCCGATATGGTAGAACACTGTTTGGATGTTTTTATGGACGATTTCTCCGTCTATGGTGCATCTTTTGACGAATGTTTATACAAATTGGACAAAGTTTTGCAATGCTGTGAGGACACACATTTGGTCCTCAATTGGGAGAAATGCCACATGATGGTCAGTGAAGGGATCGTGCTTGGACATAAAGTGTCTAGAAAAGTGTTGGAGGTAGACCCGGTAAAGATTGAAGTTATTTCCAAATTGCCCCCACCAAATTCGGTTAAAGGGGTATGGAGTTTTCTAGGTCACGCCGGTTTTTACCGCCACTTTATAAAAGATTTCTCTAAAATCGCCAAACCATTATCTGAGTTGTTGGAAAAGGATGTTGTATTTGATTTTAACAAAAAATGTTTACATGCTTTTAATGTTCTTAAAGAGAAATTGATTTCAGCCCCGGTTGTGCAAACACCGGATTGGACAAAGCCATTCGAATTGATGTGTGATGCGTAAGATTTAGCAGTTGGGGCTGTTTTGGGACAAGAGTGGACAATAAACCCGCTGTGATTTTCTATGCGTCCAAAACCTTAAATGAAGCACAACTAAATTACACGACAACTAAAAAAGAACTTCTCACCGTTGTTTTTGCTTTTGAAAAATTCCGGCAATATCTTGTAGGATCTAAAGTCGTGGTATGGACGGACCACGCCGCCATTAAGTATTTGATGGAGAAAAAGGATGCCAAACCTAGACTGATTAGGTGGATCCTACTGTTACAAGAATTTGATATTGAAATCAAAGATAAGGCGGGGATTGAAAATGTGGTTGCGAACCATCTTTCTAGGTTGGAAAGGGTAGATGAGAAGGACATGCATATACCCATTACTGAGATGTTTCCTGATGAGCAACTTTTATCTGTGAAATCTAAAGATCCTTGGTTTTCTTATATAGTTAATTATCTTGCTTGCAAAATTATCCCAGAAGATTGGACATACCAAGAGAAAAACAAAATTTCCATTCTTTGCGGTATTAATTTTGGGATGACCCTAGTCTCTTGAAGCAATGCAGGGATGATGTGTTGCGCAGGTGTGTACTGGAAGTGGAATATGAAAGTGTCTTACATCATTGCCATACTCTACTGACGGGTGGCCACCATGCAAGTTCTAGAACTACAGCCAAGGTACTGGAGAGTGGTCTTTATTGGCCTACTTTGTTCAGGGACGCCTATGAGTATGTGAGGCAATGTGATTCCTGCCAAAGGGCAGGTAACATTTCAAAAAGACAGGAGATGCCCCTCAATGTATTTCAAGAGGTCGAGGTGTTCGATTTGTGGGGTATTGATTTTATGGGACCCTTTGTGTCCTCAAATTCTAACTTGTATATTCTATTAGCTGTTGATTATGTGTCGAAGTGGGTAGAGGCAATACCCACTAGGACTAATGATGCCGATGTAGTGTGCAGATTTGTCAAAGAATACATTTTCTGCAGGTTTGGTGTACCAAGGATGATCATTAGTGATGGAGGTACACATTTCCAGAATCATAAGTTCGCGGAACAGTTGAGAAAGTACGGGGTAAAGCACAACATTGATACCCCGTACCACCCGCAGACACAGGGGCACGTGGAGGTCTCCAATCGGGAGATTAAGAAGATCTTGGAGCGCACTATGGCTTCCACGAGAAAAAACTGGAGCACCTTGCTGCCGGACGCTTTGTGGGTGTACAGAACGGCATTTAAGACACCTATAGGCACTACACCTTTTAGGTTGGCTTACGGTCGGACCTGCCATTTGTCGATGGAATTGGAGCATAAAGCGCATTGGGCGCTTAGGAAGCTGAATTTGAGCTATGATGAAGCAGGAAGGAAAAGGTTGCTTGAGTTGAACGGACTTGACGAGCTGAGGATGAATGCATATGAAAGCTCGCGGATATACAAGGAGCGAACAAAGTTGATTCATGATCTCCATATTCAGATGCACATCTTCAAGAAAGGAGATCGTGTACTCTTGTTCAACTCCAGGTTGAAGATGCATCCCGGGAAATTGAAATCCCGATGGAGTGGACCGTTCACTGTAGAGGAGGTCAGGCCACATGGCGCAATCTTGGTGTGTGATGGTGAGACAACATTCTTGGTTAATGGACAACGATTGAAATTGTACTTCAGTGAAGATTACACGAGGAAAGTGCATGAGGTCAAACTCATTGCACTTACGGATACATGAGGAGCTTGATTCTGTCTAGCCTAAGACGTTAAACAAGGGCACTTGTTAGGAGGCAACCCAACCATAGGTAGTTTCATTTAGTTTCTTTCACATTTATAGGTTAGTTTGTTTTGATTTTGTTTTTAGTGTAAACAAGGTACCTTGATCGTTTGTTCAATGTGCATGACTGAGGCAGGGTCGATACTATCGACCCTTGTGTCGATAGTATCGACATGGGTATAGGTTGACGGCTATAGAAATCTCACTGCGTCGATACTATCGATGGCCTCGTCGATAGTATCGACATATCATCAGGTGGCTTGCCAAAATGAGGTCCATAGTATCGACACGGGCGTCGATACTCGCGAGATCTCTGGAGATATTCAGACGAAAATTGTCTCAGTGAAGTCGATACCATCGATGGGCCTATCGATGGTATCGACTCGACTACATGCAGAAGGCGGCGGCCGGGCCTCACGAGGGTGTTTGCCCTAAAAAGGGTCGATACTATCGACTTGCGTCGATGGTATCGACGCGACCTGTCACCGATCTGCGAGAGGAAATCAACGGTGATCGCTGCATCAGGAGAGTCGATCCATGGGATGGGTCAATACTATCGACACCCGTCGATAGTATCAACATGTCATCGATCTGGGCCCCCACATCGGGCCATCGACAGCCGTTGATACCAGTGGAAGAATGGATTGTGCTACACGAGTCGATACCATCGACTCTAGTCGATGGTATCGACGGGCACACAGCAGCCCGGCCACAGTTATAAAAGGGATGGTTTGTCATCATATGACGTCACACCTTCAGAACTTTCTTCCCCTACTTGTGCCGTGCATCTTGTTGAGCGACCGGAGCCCGACTAAGAGCGTCAAAGGAGTGCATTCTTCCCCGAGCCTTCACCGAGCAGAGATTGTCTTCTCCGATCTTCACCGAGCTCCGTCTTCTACTCCTCCTTTCTTTGTAAAGATGGTGCATACCACCGGCACATCCTCTTCACGCGCGACACCAATGGAGATCCCCGAGTTCATCCCTCCACCGATTGCATCTATTCCTCGCCTGCGGATAGTCCATCCTTCCGCGGAGGTCAAGAAGGTTTACGAGGAACCGATGAAGAGAAAGATAGAGCCGACCCGTTATGTCGACCGGGACATGATCCGCAATCTTGGGTTCGAGGCCAACCTTGCCTACGTTCTCAAGGGGCAAGCGAGACACACGGGCAGGAGGCCCGATGAGATGGAATTCCACACTGACGGCCAGCCATTCTTTGGTGAATGGCCGACATACAAGGAGGTCGTGGCAGAGTTTATGGCGTCGTTGGATATATGCGTCGTGCCAAACGATGTTATCGCAACTGATCGGTAATGGATCAAGGGCAGTATTTCTTTCCGGCTGTACAACAATGATTACATTCTCACCCTGAGGCAGTTCAATTCCATCTACAACTGGAATCATGGGCGAGAGCAGTACCGACGGCCAGACAACAGGATAGACTATGATGCTATCTTCGCTGAGTTAGTGACTGCGCCGCCCGACAAATCTGTGAGCTACCACAATGCCGCGGTGGAGGATTTCGAGCATCCGTTCGTGCAGATTCTTCACCACATGCTCTGTACTACCTTGTTTGCTCGTGGTGATCTATCTCTCAGCAAGTTTCAAGAGACAGACTTGTTTTTCTTACACAAGTTGCTGAAGCGAGAAGAATGTAATTGGGGCGCGTTTTTCTTGACGCGTGTGTTGGCTGTAAGGAGGAGTACGCGGAAGGCTCCAATCCACTTTGGAGGGCTCATCACACCGTTGGCCTCCTATCTTGGGTTGAATTTCTCCCATATTACTCCCCTCTCCAACCGGAGCAAAGTCAACCTGCAGCATCTGCATCGCTCCAACCTCATCCTACTACGCGATGGACTGGCATATGCACATTGCCATGTTAATCACACCTATCAAGAGTGTTCACTTCCGGACCCTGTCTTCCACATCGAGGGCGCTTAGCATTTTCGATGGCCTATCATCGCCATCGAGAGCTCGGATGAAGACGGCAGCAACGACGACAACGACAATGACGGCGATGAGCATGAAGAGGAAGAGGAGGCTTTCACCCCTCTTCGAGCACGAGTGGCACCTAGGAAGCGTCTCCAAATGCATCCGGGTGCATCTTCTTCTTCGTAGCCTCCGCCACCACAGCCCTCACAGTAAAGCGAAGATGTTTACTCCATGCAAGGGATGTATGCCATACTGTAGGATATTCATCAGACATAGCAGCAACATACATCATCATATGTCGGTATTCAGGATACGACGAACCGGCTGCTAGATAACTAGAGGGCTATTTTTGAAAATGAGCACCTCCTCCTCGACAACCGAGAGCACATTCATGACAGGTTGCATAGGATGGAGATGTAGCAGCAGCCCTTCTACGATCATTACTGGAGCCAAAATTACTTTGGGGGGTATCCACAACCTCCACCCATGCCCCAATATGATCCAAGCTTTCAGGGGCAGTACCCGTCTTGGGACCCCACAGCCCCGCAGTACCTGCCTCCTCCGGAAGAATGATCGATATCTCTGTTCCACCTTTTAAGGTTATTTTTGACTATGAGGCCATAGTCAAATTCAAGCTTAGGGGGGAGTTGGAACAACTCTATCCTTTAGTTTTTTAATTTTTATTGTTTTGTCTTTTGTTATTTATTTCTTGTAGTTTTTAGTTTGTTTGTAGGATCCACATTCTATCTAGTGTATTCGTGGATGTCTTAAGTCATGTGTCATCTCGTTTGCTTATACATGGGAATTAAGGGGAAAATTTAAAAAATTTTAGTGCTTTGCAAGCTTGTGTTGTTCAACTTTGAGCACATAACTTAAGAAAATGATTAGGTTTGTCAACTCTAAAACAGGAAATCACAACTGTGCATGCCTTTGATTCATGAAAAGTGGACGGAACTGGTTGTTTGAGCCTAAACTGATCAAATGATAATGAGACTCTAATTTGAAGTAAGAGAGGGAAACCTCTTAATTACCACACATGTCAATAAGGAGGGACACATAATAAATTACAAAGGTTCAGTCAATTAGTCTTGTGATCTATCCACTCCATTGTTTTCATACTCCACCATAAGAACTGGAAGTACATTATGGTTTTAATATCTTTGATTGCATCTCATGTAGATAGGAATTGCATTGCAACTATTTTCACATATTTTGCATGAAATAAATAAAAACATATAGATGAGTTACACATGCACATTATCCTTAGGTGCGTGTCATTTAGTTGCATGAGTATCATTTTGTAGCTTCATTCACATTTTTGTGCATACAGTACATCATGTATCTTATTTCTTTTGAAAAAGGGTGATGAACTTGTTCCATACCTTTTAAATGATTTATAAGTCATGCAGTAATGAGTGAGCCCGACAAATAATTCGTTGTTAGCTATGAAAATAAGGGCTTGAATGAAAAAAAACAAGAAAATTTAAATTAGAAAGAAAAGAGAAAGAAAAAAAAAGAGAGAATTGAGAAGTAAGTAGTAATGAGAGGGAGAAAGGAACAAAGTATCACTTGCATATTAAGAAGGATAAGTACATGATGTAGTTTTCTTAGATATTCCATCTCACCTGGAGACGAAATGATAGTGCATGCATCATTCCACCCAAATGTAGGCATTAGGGAATTTTCATTTGCACATGCATCATTTAGGCTATTTTTGCCTTGTGCATGTTAGAATCATATAATGCTTCCATTTCTTCCATGAGCCACCCATTCCATCCACCTGTTGCTCGAATTGGTAGGCCACCATGATTTTCTCCTCACTTGTTAATATCAGGAGAGCTGCTTCCATGTAGATGGTAGTTAGAGCAAGCAATGTAGAATAGGAGATCACAAGATGCACCGAGCCTGAACCAGAGAATTTCATTATGTTAACTGCCTTATATGATAGTGTTCATCAATTTTGAGGTAGATATCTTTTATGGATGATTATTGTCACCTTTAGGGTAATTATCTTTCCGTGGTTAGTAAGGGCTGGTTTGTGAATGTCCGGTGGGGATCATATGGTGATATTTGTTGTGATGACCTGTTCTTTAGTTGACCCTCACAATTCTATTCTAAGGTTTTGTTGCTCGAGGGAGAGCAATGTTTAAGCTTAGGGGAGTTTGATGTGATGATTTTGAGTCACATTTATAGACTTGTTTTACTTGTGTTTTATGCATTTATTGGTCATTTTGGTGGTTAATATTGCATAATTCATTTACTTCAGTCTATGATCTTTCTCAGTGTCAAATCTCTCTTCTTCTATTGTTTTGAGCATAAATGATTACAATAATATGTTTTATTTCGGCTTATGTGGTTTTGTGTTGCAATTTCAGGAAAAAACACATATCTGCTGCTGTCGATACCATTGACAGTGGTTGATACCATCGACACAACCACAGGTTGCCAGCCACAAGGAGCAGCACTGAGTCGATACCATCGACGACGAGAGTCGATGGTAGCGACTTACCATCAGGTTGCTGGCGAGAAGACAGTCGATACTATCGACCCTAAAGTCGATACTATCGACACGTGGAGCTTCAGCGACAGAGAAGGACAAAAACGACGCCTAAGAGAGTCGATACCATCGACCCTCGTCGATGGTATCGAGTTAGCATCAGTCGTGACAAAGAAAAGAAAAGAAGACCAGCCGATACCACACAGGGTCAATACCATCGACTCGCGTCAATGGTATCGACACCGTCAGATACAAGTTTGTTTTAGATTGATCTAAATCCGATGGCTGTGAGATTTTTGCAACCTAACTCGGTGATTATACCTAATGACGACGGCCAAGAGCAAGGGATCACGTCATTAGCCACTGCACACATCCCGAGAAGGTGTGGAGAGAAGAACGAAGTCCAAAAGCACGCCCCAGCTGTTCCGAAATCCGAAGAAGACGTTTTCCACCGCCGAAAGGCTGTAGATCACGGATTTTACACCGAGGAACGCTTGGATCTTCTCTGTTCAGGGGTTTCTTTACTTATTCACGTTTTTCTCCATGTTTCCCCTTTTCTCTACCATGTTTTGCTCTGAGATGAAAATGCAGGGCTAATCCCCTTCGTCTTTAGGACCGGGAGTAGCCCGGGGAAGCATTGTATGACATTTTTATCATAGTAATTCATCATTTATCTCTTAAATATGTGGTATGATTCCATTTTCTCAATTATATTGTTATGCTTGATCAACATAATGATAATCTAATGCCTTTAATTACTTTGAAAGAAGAATTAACAGTTGAAAAGAGATGAAATTCACATTAATTAATAAATCCCTTGAACAAGGCGATGTATGGTTAATGGTGGACACCCAGAGGTTGATTCTAATGCACCTAGTTTAGGGTATAGGTTACTACAACGGTAGAACTGACCTAGACATAGGTAGTGAAGTGTACCACGACAGTGGGCAATTCTGACTACAGGACACTACCCGGATTGAGAAATGAACTTGAATTATTATATAGAAATTCATACAATGAAAAACCCGCGGCGAAACCGCAATCCTAAAGATATTCACTTGAATTGATTAAACTAAACCCTTAATCGATTGCTTTATTTTGTTTTATTTTCTTTTACTTTTACAACAACTCTCAAACTCTTTTAATCAGTCTAGCTGATCGCAACAGTTAGTAGTAGTCTACCGATAGTTCAGTATCCCTGAGTTCGACTCGGGCCTCACAAGGCCTATACTACATTGACGCGTACACTTGCGTTTTACGCACGGTAAAAGCGTGTTAAATCTCCGTGGAAATCACAGCAGGTTTCGTGGGTTTAGAGATTGATGATGATGACATCATCATAAGCACACACCTCCCCAAATATCTAGACCAAATAGTTTCAATCAAATGTCCAAACGGTTTCACAAACCGTTTGGGAGCAAACCGTTTTAAAACCGTTTAAGGACAAACAGTTTACTAAACCCCATGAAAGAAAATGGTTTCAAACCATTTGGTGGTGTTGACCAGGGTTGACCGTTTGGAGATTTGTTCATAATGATGTTGATTAATGACCTATTAATTATAATTGACTAGTTTCAATTGGTTCATGAGTTGAAGGTCCATCAACCACCAAACCCTAATCGGATTAAGTGCTGATTTCATAAGTGATTAAGTTGGAAACTTGGGTTGATTGACCCAAATGGTTTCAAAACCATTTGGGAATCACCCAAACGGTCTCAAGACCGTTTGGGGGCCACCCAAGACCGTTTGGAGGTCATCCAAACGACCTCAAGACCGTTTGAGGTCAGGTCATGTCCAATTTGAATGAAGGTCCAATAGTTTCAAAGTAATTGATAACACATTGACTAACATTGAAGGATCATCGATTCCAAACCCTAATCCAATTGATTCAAACCCTAATTGATGATCAATTGAGGGTCAAATCAGTTGAAGTATGACCTATTTAACTCAATTGAAGTATGGGGATAGGTCCAATTGATGAGTGATAACATGATTTCAACTAATGAAGGAATCAACATTGAGAACCCTAAACCGATTTGAGTGGTTGAGACCATACTTGGTCCATGCAGTTTTGAGGAGGTTTTGACCAAACGGTCTCAAGACCATTTGGGACCAAACGGTCTCAACACCATTTGGGACCAAACGATCCCAAAATGGTTGAGTCTCATGCGGTTTCAAAATTATACTTTAGCTAACGATCTCAAAGATTCACTTTGAAAAACGGTTTCAAGTGTGCACCTTTAGCAAATGGTTTCAAGTGTGCACCTTTAGAAAATGGTTTCAAGTGTGCACCTTTAGCAAACGGTTTCAAGTGTGCACCTTTAGCAAACGGTTTCAAGTGTGCACCTTATAGCAAACGTTTTCAAGGGTCACCTTTAGCAAACGGTCTCAAGGGTTCACCTATACCAAACAGTTTCAATGGTTTGGTCAAGACCGTTTGAGGTCTGATTGGTCAAGACCATTTGAGAACTAAGAGACCAAGATCATTTGGAAGGTCATCAACCAAATTGTATGAACACTCAAAGTGGATAAAAGTTAATTGTTTAAGTGAACAATTGCATGATGTAAACCAAGGGTAATTATAATAATGGTACCCTTAATGAGATAGGGGGATTAGTACTCTTTGAATAATTAAGATTTAATGATCATGGTGGTAATGACATAACTCATAGTGTCAATTCTTCTTTCAAGTGAGTTGACTTAGCCTAATCAAGGTTGAAGTAAACATCATCTTATAGAAGATGAGAGAGAAGACTTCTTACATGAATGATAACCATGAATGGTCGAGTTTTAACACTTTCATCATGAATGAATGTCTAATTAGGGTATGATCCTTTATAAGTGAGATCATGAAACCCTAATTATGAAGGCTAATGAATCCTAACCCTGATTGAGGGCAATGATAGGTGTAATCCTAAATCCATGATGATAGTATGATCCTAATTTAGGGAAATAATATGGGAAACCCTAATCCAGGGTATTTTAATGAGAAACCCTAATATAGGGTGAAGTGATGTGAATAGTAAACCCTAATCGTGGGTTATTGAATATAAACCCTAATTGAGAGTGATTCTATGTGAAACCCTAATTGAGGGTGAATCGATGATAAATCCTAATTGAGGGTGAATCCATGATAAATCCTAATTGAGGGTGATGTTATGAGAATCCCTAATTAAGGTTAATATTATGGGAAACCCTAATCTAGGGTAATGTGATGTGAATAGTAAATCCTAATTGTGGGTTATGGAATGAGAAACCCTGATCTAGAGTAATGCTATATGAAACCCTAAATTAGAATGATGCTATATGAAACCCTAAATTAGAATGACACTATATGGAACCCTGATGCAATGAGGTGATGTAAGACTCAATCCAGGATGATGGCATGTAATGATACAATGATATGTGAAACCCTAGTGATGGTTTAATATCCAGTACACCAAAGAGGGGTGTAGCTAATATAATTAAATACGATGAAAATGTTATAAAAATGAAGGGTAAGGTTGATGAACCATATGAATGGTAATGTGGATATTTTAATGAATAAGGGGCTAAGAGACAAGATGATGCCCAGATCTTTATACAATCAACTCTATACATGTGTAACAACCTATACACCTTACAATGATGAGAACATGAAACTCTTAGGAATGATGTATGCTATACTAAATAATGATGTGGATAACATACTAAGAGTTGAAATACCTAAAATAGTTTATAATGATTTATTCTATATCAACAATGCCTAATCATGGGATAAGTCCATATCACTAAATATGGTTGGACAATTCTAATATGTGACCTATGTACTATATGATGAAAGTGACAAGTTAGTGGATAAAGTATTAAGAGGGGAAATACCTTAATACAAAGATAGCTGAATTATTTAAGTAAGAAGGATATGAGAAGAAAGTGATACATCATGACATGATAGATATCACATTCAACATTTCAGGATAGACATTCCTTGATGAACCCCTAATCCAATATTCCTGGATAAGAAACACATGGAGTGTGTGATATGTAAATGTTACAATAAAGATGTAATGAAATCAATGTACCTTGATAAATGTTGATTAATAAACCTTGAGAATGGGACTAAGCCAAATCAATGAGTATGATATAATCATACCATGACAAGGATGAGAAATGAACTCTTACCTTGATTTGATGATCATTAATGATATATGATGAGAATAGTGATCATAAGCAGTTACTTATGATATCTTTAAATACTTCTAGAGGTGTGGAGCAATATATTAGGGTTGAACTAATAGTATGAGCATGAAACCCTAATTAATATATGATGGCAAACCCTAACCCTAATTTTGGGTGAAGGTAATGAAAAGCCCTATTTGATAGATAACCCTAATCCTGATAAAGGATGGAGGTGTTATTATTGTTTCATATGATGTGATAAATGATATACATGACTTTTATCATGTCTATTAATCATGTAGACATCATGAGATGATGAACATAGATAGAATTGAGCTATGACATTCACATAATAAATGTGTTGAATGGCCTTATGTGCCTAATGTTGTTGTTGCTTAGTAAAAGTAACAAAATGTGTATGGACCTTATGAGTACCATGAATAGGTTGTTGCCTAGTGAAAGGTGATAAAATATTTAATGGGCCTTGTGAGCCATGTGAGATACTTGTATATCAAATATTATGTACACCTCGGTCTGAGGACCTAAAGGTAATAGTTACCTAACAAGTGGAAAATGTGATAGTGATGTTTTGAGGGTATGAATACCCAGACTTGATAAGTATGATAATGATGTTATTGAGAGATGTGAACTTTCAAAGAAATGAAATGAGGGACTGAGATCCCAATGTCTTATAAAGACTGAGAAGTGATTGATGAAATAGTACATATTTCTTTATAGCACTTGTCTGAATAAGTTATGTTTGAGAACTTGACTGAGGCTAAAAGAATATGTTAATGTACTTAATTAATCAAGTGAAATCATATCATGTAGATCCCTGGCCATATAACCATTAGTGTCATAACTTGCTGGATGGTGAAATGTGTGCTCTACGGCTAAACCCGAAACTCATATTTTGAATATGTGGGGGCAATGGGCGAATGTATCCTGACGTCCTAATGAGGGAATTGAGGAAAGGTAAACATTGAAACTCTCAATCCTTCATTATTGTACCGGGATGGATGTACCACGAATCTCTTGATGATTGGGACAAATGCAGTACACATCTCCCAATAATGTTAATGTCAGATCGATGGAGATAAATAAGAAATATCACGATTGCAAAGAGAGTGCAACACACCACTATAAATCTAATAGTGAAGTTGCCAGTATACCCTGGAAAGCTATTTAGCAGAGATACAAGATGTCATGCATTTGATCTCATACTGACTGAGATAAGGGAGGTCTTGGTAGCCATCTCTACCATTGACCTTATATGACACCGATTTTGACTTCACAATGGTCACTTGGAGTATGAGCGATATACCTCATCTCCTAAGGGCATAAGTGTGATTGTAAAATGTAATCATCCGTATAAAATGTTTGCTTAAGGATTGAATATGGAAATTCATTGGCTGATGTTACATTTCTTTTATGCATCTCTTATTGATAAATGATATTCATATCTCTTTATACTCATTGCAAGTAGAAGGATGAATTATGATTCTGTCATGAATAAATGTAATGATCTCCTTAGAAAAGGAGATTATGTTACTCGGTTCATTCAATGATTAATACTGCTGTTCAAATATAAGAACTCCTACTCACTTTTATTATAATAAACTGCTATAACAATGTTTTGGCAGAGCGTTATATCTCCCGCTGGGGCATTTTACAATTGTCTCACCCCCGTGGGATCCAACTTTTTAGGTAAATGCAGAAGAAGAAGCATGAACCCTATAGTAAGGGAAAAGCAGCAGCAGCAGGAGGGACAACAATGATAACTCAGGTGGAGGCACTGGCTGCCAAGTTTTATATAGATAGTAGTCCTATGTGTCGTCTCTGTACTCTTAGGTCCTCAGAGTTTATAGATAGTGTTTTAATGATCCGACCCTAAATTTTGGCTTGATGCCTCGAGGTTCTTATGCTGTCTGTATATAATGTTACTAGGGCAGCTGATGTTGTAATCCTCGAGAAGAGATGATACAAGTTATGTACTTATGAATCATGATGTAAATGTATACTTTGGTTCTTTATGAAAGAGGTTTCCTATGTGTGGATCTCTTTGTAAAAAGTTTTAATTTTTAGTGATTTTCAGTAATACGCTGCAAATGATTCGCTTTCGCTTAAGTAAATCTTGTGTTTGTGAGTTGGATGCCACAATTAAGTGGTATCAGAGCTGTAGGTTCGCTGAGTCTACAGAGACATATGACTAAGGTAGTAGAGTCTGTTCTAGTGTCTTCTAGTGTATCTGATGGTGTCTTCTACTCTTATAGGAGAAGAATAACTTGAAGATGACTGGGTCACATGAGGAGTTTGCTACAAAAAACAACAATGCTACACCAAGAAGGGGTGCAGGGGATCAGAGCAGAGAAGAGCATACACCTGCACATCCCCAGTTTGACCTAGCCATAATAGAAAGCCTAGCTTTCCCTGCTCTGTTTGAGCAATTTAGGATAGCTATGATGCACATAGTAGATCATGCATTAGCATTGCAATCTAGACTACTAGCCCCCAATGACAATGTTCTGAATATCAACAAGATTTGTAACCAACATCAACAGGTTGAAGCAATAGGGAATGATGAAGTGTTGAATTCCAATAGGTTTCCAACTCAACATCAGCCTGTTGGAGCAATGAATAATGATGAAAGGAATAGGATACAGTCTGAAACCAGGATCTGTCATAGGTGTGGGAGGCCTGGACATATCAGACCTAATTGTCCAAAAAAGGAATATAGAGGAAGAATTGAGAAAAGGCCTATTCAAATCTAGGAACAGAGGCTTGGTAGTTCCAAAAAGAAGAAGTTTTTGGTACCATCAGTACAACTAGGGCCTAGTGAACCAAGGAAATGGTCATCTAGAAAGGGTAAAGAACCTTCTAAACCACATCTAGCACCCATAATTTTCTACTAAAGCAGACAAGTAGGACATCTGGTAAGAAATTGTTCAGCCAGAAATGTTATGGTGAATCAACCTCTGAGGCAGAGTCAGCATGAGGCAATAAACCATCCACGAACTATGATAGGTTAGACAAAATAATGTCATTCTGATATGTCTTTTTATGGTCTCCTAAGTTAAATTGAGAAAGTAATTGATTGAGCTCTCCCTGATTAGTCCTATGAGGACTTACATTTTGCATAGTAAACATTATAAATGTTTTATATTATTTTTTTTATCTCTATGAAAGAGGATGAGGTATAGAAGAGATGCCTGGATAAAATCCAAGAATGTTAAATCTTATGCCTGTGATAATATAAAAAGGAAGAAATATGATAAAAAGTGCATACTACTTAATCTCAGTATTTATATACCCTGGCCAGGTATACAATTATTGATGATAAAGTGAGTATGGAAACTCTTAGATTGTTATCTTTTGATTGCTCTGATCAAGTAGTCATTCTGAGACAATCTAATGAGTATCATGAAATCAGAAATATGAAATGAAATAAATGTGTCATATTCTAAGCATAAGAAAGAGAAATCTGAGATAACCTCAAGATGAGCATGTGTGCATAAAGAATTAAAAGTATACTCCTCATAAGATAAGAATGAGAATAAGGGAGATGGACTCTGTCCAATAAAGTTGTAAGTATAATAAAGATTCTTTGCACAATGTGGAAATGGAAAATGTGATGAGATCCTAAGATGATCATAAACATGCTAGATAATAATAAAGAAAGGGATAATGATTTGTAATCATCCTTATAAGTTCCTATGCTGAAGGCAAGGAACCTAGGATGAGATAAAAAGTAAATGATTCGAAAATAGTTGAAAATATATGAAATAATAAGAGGAATATGATTCCTTGTTTTCTTTCCTTTCAGGGATATGTCAATCAAGTGGGTCTTAGGACACTTGTTATACATAAGATAAAAATGTTCCTGTGATGTATACTTAGAAAAGTATCATTCTATCTTGGACTTTAGTTCCAAGGTGATGATATATGTAACAAGCAATATTCCAAGATGAAAGGAAGATAAAGATGTGATGTGTTTTCGACTATAGTGATAGGTATCAAGGTAAGAAATCCTGGTATCTAAAGAAATATCAGATGATTTATATTGACTATCTAGAATGGTCAACCATGAAATCAGATTAAGCATGCAAAATAGTATGAACATCACATGTTAGGGGTTTATGCCTTGCATAAACATAACAATTGAAACTATCTTTAAGATAAGTTCTTGGTTGATAAGTAACCTTTCCTTATGGTAAAAGAATGTACCACTAATGAGATAGTTAGTGCAAGTAATAAGGAAAGCTAGTATGGTGTCATCAGGTGAGATGGCACAATCAGGGTTTGAAAGGACTTATAGTCCCAAGAGGATGGCAGAACATAATTGTGATCTTGAAAGAGAAATGTTGAATCAACTAAGGAGCGTGGGACTATGTGTTTCATGTGAGCCATTCTATGATAATCTTGTGTGAAATAACTTGGTATTGATTAAAACTCTATGGTGTCACCATAATAATGAGATGGTATGTGAAGACATGATGATATAGTGCATGAATAATATCTATCTCCTTTTATCTGGGATTTCGGGGACGAAATCATTGTTAGGGGTTTATAATTTGTAACATCCCTGACCTGGGTTATGCCTTAAACCTGGGAGTTTTGCTTAAGAAAGTTAATTAGATCCTTAATTTTATCTTGTGAAAAGTAATTAAGGCTTATGAGGAACTTATGTTTCAATTTTGGTCCTATTTGAAAAATGTTGAAGCAATGTTTGCTTATTTTGGACTAATGTGCAAATTACCCAAATTAAGGGGTTAACTTGAAAATGTTACATAATAACATGCTCCTCAAGAAGTTTGGCATCATGAGAATGAAGATGATGCATAGGAATGGCTTATGAAAGCATGAGTACCTAGAAAGAACTGATAAAATAATGTTTGTGCATTAAAACCTAGTTTTGGTGTAAAGTGCAATTTACCCAAAACCTAGGGTTCGATATGCAAATTACCACTTCAATAAGGTCCCTAATATTTCTTGGTACCATTTAGAGCAAATAAAATGAGAGGGGCGCCTCATTTGAATTAAGTTGGAGGAGAGAGAATCTTTATATTAAAATAATCAAGATTTAAGCCTAATTGAAACCCTAATTCAATTTAATGCCAAAAATAAATAAAATAATTGAAGGACCTTCAAAAAAAATTAATATGGTTGGATTCAGATGTGTGTGTGGATGATATTAATACTTGCAAAAGCATGAGCATATCCTAAGGAGGTGAAATTCCACTCAACATTATTATAAGAAAAAGAACTTCCACTCAAAAATTGATATTCTTATTATAAGGGTTAAGGTGCTTAATTTCTTTTCCCTTTATTCTTGGATAATGGAAGGGATCTCTATGAATATAGATATTACTTTGCATACAATAAACTAAGGGGGAGATGGTGGAAACAATTTTGAAATTAAAAGACTTTTATAAAGTATTTTCTCTCTCATTGATTTTCTTATAAAAAGACCTTTTTCAAGCCAAATGAAAGGCTTTTCCATTTCCACTTATTATCCTTGCTTGGAAACCGACCAAGGGAGATAGGGAGGACCTGGCGGACGACCCCAAACCTGTTGGTAAGGTTCTTGACCCATTGCACCTTGATTCCATGGTGGAAATCGAAAATAAATCATTGATTTCTTCTTAATTCGATCTCCTCTTCAACCGCAGCTAATCTTTTCAACCAAAAGCTTGAGGATGAGCCAAGGGGGAGTTGCAAAAGATTCATACACCATTGTTTATGTGAGATTGGAGATTTGGAGCTCAATTGGAGGTGGGTTTTATAACTTGAAACCTTAATTTTGTTATTGCATTCAATTCCTCATCAAATAATGCTCATTTTTTCTATTCACAATAATTGATTTGGTTGATTGATGCAATCTCCATGGAAATCACAGCAGGTTTCATGGGTTTAGAGCTTGATGATGATGAAATCATCATAAGCACACACCTTCCCAAATATCTATACCAAACGGTTTCAATCAAATGTCCAAACAATTTCACAAACCGTTTGGGAGCAAACAATTTTAAAACCGTTTAAGGACAAACAATTTACTAAACCACATGAAAACAAATGGTTTCAAACCGTTTGGTGGTGTTGACCAAGGTTGACCATTTGGATATTTGTTCATAATGATGTTTATTAATGACCTACTAATTATTATTGACTAGTTTCAATTGGTTCATGTGTTGAAGGTCCATCAACCACCAAACCCTAATCAGGTTAAGTGCTGATTTCATAAGTGATTAAGTTGGAAACTTGGGTTGATTGACCCAAATGGTTTCAAAACCGTTTGGGAATCACCAAAACGGTCTCAAGATCATTTGGGGGCCACCGAAGACCGTTTGGAGTTCATCCAAATGACGTCAAAACCGTTTGAGGTTAGGTCATGTCCAACTTGAATGAAGGTCCAATAGTTTCAAAATAATTGATAACACATTGACTAACATTGAAGGATCATCGATTCCAAACCCTAATTCAATTGATTCAAACCCTAATTGATGATCAATTGAGGGTCAAATCAGTTGAAGTATGACCTATTTAACTCAATTGAAGTATGGGGATAGGTCCAATTGATGAGTGATAACATGATTTCAACTAATGAAGGAATCAACATTGAGAACCCTAAACCGATTTGAGTGGTTGAGACCATACTTGGTCCATGCGGTTTTGAGGAGGTTTGGACCAAACTGTCTCAAGACCGTTTGGGACCAAATGATCCCAAACCGGTTGAGTCTCATGCGGTTTCAAAATTATACTTTAGCAAACGATCTCAAGGATTCACTTTGGCAAACGGTTTCAAGTGTACACATTTAGCAAACGGTTTCAAGTGTGCACCTTTAGCAAACGGTATCAAGTGTGCACCTTTAGCAAAAGGTTTTGAGTGTGCACCTTTAGAAAAGGATTTCAAGGGTCACCTTTAGCAAACGATCTCAAGGGTTCACCTTTACCAAACGATTTTAATGGTTTGGTCAAGACTGTTTGAGGTCTGATTGGTCAAGACCGTTTGAGGTCTAAGAGACCAAGATCATTTGGAAGGTAATCAACCAAATTGTATGAACACTCAAAGTGGATAAAAGTTAATTGTTTAAGTGAAGAATTGCATGATGTAAACCAAGGGTAATTATAATAATGGTACCCTTAATGAGATAGGGGGATTAGTACTCTTTGAATAATTAAGCTTTAATGATCATGGTGGTAATGACATAACTCATAGTGTCAATTCTTCTTTCAAGTGAGTTGACTTAGCCTAATCAAGGTTGAAGTAAACATCATCTTATAGAAGATGGGAGAGAAGACTTCCTACATGAATGATAACCATGAATGGTCGAGTTTTAACACTTTCATCATGAATGAATGTCTAATTAGGGTATGATCCTTTATAAGTGAGATCATGAAACCCTAGTTATGAAGGCTAATGAATCCTAACCCTGATTGAGGGCAATGATAGCTGTAATCCAAAATCCATGATGATAGAATGATCCTAATTTAGGGAAATAATATGGGAAACCCTAATCCAGGGTATTTTAATGAGAAACCCAAATCTAGGGTGAAGTGATGTGAATAGTAAACCCTAATCGTGGGTTATTGAATATAAACCCTAATTGAGAGTGATTCCATGTGAAACCCTAATTGAGGGTGAATCCATGATAAATCCTAATTGAGGGTGAATCCATGATAAATCCTAATTGAGGGTAATGTTATGAGAATCCCTAATTAAGGTTGATATTATGGGAAACCCTAATCTAGGGTAATGTGATGTGCATAGTAAATCCTAATTGTGGGTTATGGAATGAGAAACCCTGATCTAGAGTAATGCTATATGAAACCCTAAATTAGAATGATGCTAAATGAAACCCTAAATTAGAATGATGCTATATGGAACCCTGATGCAATGAGGTGATGTAAGACTCAATCCAGGATGATGGCATGTAATGATACAATGATATGTGAAACCCTAGTGATGGTTTAATATGCATTACACCAAAGAGGGGTGTAGCTAATATAATTAAATAATATGAAAATGTTATAAATATGAAGGGTAAGGTTGATGAACCATATGAATGGTAATGTGGATATTTTAATGAATAAGGGCCTAAGAGACAAGATGATGCTTAGATCTTTATACAATCAACTCTATACATGTGTAACAACCTATACACCTTACAATGATGAGAACATGAAACTCTTAGGAATGATGTATGCTATACTAAATAATGATGTGGATTACATCCTAAGAGTTGAAATACCTAAAATAGTTGATAATGATTTATTCTATATCAACAATGACTAATCATGGGATAAGTCCATATCACTAAATATGGTTGGACAATTCTACTATGTGACCTATGTACTATATGATGAAAGTGACAAGTTAGTGGATAAAGTATGAAGAGGGGAAATACCTTAATACAAAGATAGCGGAATTATTTAAGTAAGAAGGATATGAGAAGAAAGTGATACATCATGACATGATAGATATCACATTCAACATTTCAGGATAGACATTCCTTGATGAACCCCTAATCCAATATTCTTGGATAAGAAACACATCGAGTTTGTCATATGTAATTGTTACAATAAAGATGTAATGAACTCAATGTACCTTTATAAATGTTGATTAATAAACCTTGAGAACGGGACTAAGCCAAATCAATGCGTATGATATAATCATACCATGACAAGGATGAGAAATGAACTCTTACCTTGATTTGATGATCATTAATGATATATGATGAGAATAGTGATCATAAGCAAATACTTATGATATCTTTAAATACTTCCAAAGGTGTGGAGCAATATATTAGGGTTGAACTAATAGTATGAGCATGAAACCCTAATTAATATATGATGGGAAACCCTAACCCTAATTTTGGGTGAAGGTAATGAAAAGCCCTATTTGATAGATAACCCTAATCCTGATAAAGGATGGATGTGTTAATATTGTTTCATATGATGTGATAAATGATATACATGAATATTATTATGTCTATTAATAAAGTAGACATCATGAGATGATGAACATAGCCAGAATTGAGCTATGACATTCACATAATAAATGTGTTGAATGGCCTTATGTGCCTAATGTTGTTGTTGCTTAGTAAAAGTAACAAAATGTGTATGGACCTTATGAGTTCCATGAATAGGTTGTTGCCTAGTAAAAGGTGATAAAATATTTAATAGGCCTCGTGAGCCATGTGAGATACTTGTATATCAAGTATTATGTACACCTCTGTCTAAGGACCTGAAGGTAATAGTTACCTAACAAGTGGAAACAACGATAGTGATGATTTGAGGGTATGAATACCCAGACTTGATAAGTATGATAATGATGTTATTGAGAGATGTGAACTTTCAAAGAAATGAAATGAGGGATTGAGATCCCAATGTCTTATAAAGACTGAGAAGTGATTGATGAAATAGTACATATTTCTTTATAGCACTTGTCTGAATAAGTTATGTTTGAGAACTTGAATGAGGCTAAAAGAATATGTTAATGTACTTAATTAATCAAGTGAAATCATATCATGTAGAGCCCTGGACATATAACCATCAGTGTTAGAACTTGCTGGATGGTGAAACGGGTGCTCCGCGGCAAAACCCAGAACGCATATTTTGAATATGTGGGGGAAATGGGCGAATGTATCCTGACATCCCAATAATATTAATGCCGGATCGATAGAGATAAACAAGAAATCTCACGATTGCGAAGAGAGTGCAGCACGCCACTGTAACTCTAATAGCAAAGTTGCCAGTATACCCTGGAAAGCTATTAAGCAAAGACACAAGATGTCTTGCATTTGATCTCGTACTGACTGAGATAAGGGAGGTCTTGGTAGTCGATTCTACCATTGACCTTGTATGGCACTGATTTTGACTTTGCAATGGTCGGTTGGAGTATGAGCGGTATACCTCATCTCCTCAGGGCATAAGTGTGATTGTAAAATGTAATCAGCTGTATAGCATGTTTTCTTAAGGATTGAAAACGGAAATTCATTGACTGATGTTACATTTCTTTTATGCATCTCTTGTTGATAAATGATATTCATATCTCTTTATACTCATTGCAAGTAGAAGGATGAATTATGATTTTTTCATGAATAAATGTAATGATTTCCTTAGAAAAGGAGATTATGTTACTCTATTCATTCAATGATTAATACTGTTGTTCAAATATAAGAACTCCTGCTCTGTTTTATTATAATAAACTACTATAACAATGTTTTGGCGGAGAGTTATATCTCCCGCTGGGGAAATTTACAATTGTCTCACCCCCGTGGGATCCAACTTTTTAGGTAAATACAGAAGAAGAAGCAGGAACCCTATAGCAAGGGAAAAGCAATAGCAACAATAGGGACATCAGTGATAACTCAGGTGGAGGCACTGGCTGCCAAGTTTTGTATAGATAGTAGTCCTATGTGTCGTCTCTGTACTCTCAGGTCCTCAGAGTTTATAGATAGTGTTTTAATGATCCAACCCGAGATTTTGGCTTGATGCCTCGAGGTTCTTATGCTGTCTGTATATAATGTTACTAGGGCAGCTGATGTTGTAATCCTCGAGAAGAGATGATACAAGTTATGTACTTATGAATCATGATGTAAATGTATAATTTGGTTCTTTATGAAAGAGGTTTCCTATGTGTGGATCTCTTTGTAAAAAGTTTTAATTTTTAGTGATTTTCAGTAATACACTACAAAAGATTCGCTTCCGCTCAAGTAAATCTTGTTTTTGTGAGTTGGATGCCACAATTAAGTGGTATCAGAGCTGTAGGTTTGCTGAGTCTACAGAGACATATGACTAAGGTAGTAGAGTCTGTTCTAGTGTCTTCTAGTGTATCTGATGGTGTCTTATACTCTTATAGGAGAAGAAGAACTTGAAGATGATTGGGTCAATGAGGAGTTTGCAACAGAAAACAACAATGCTACACCAAGAAGGGGTGCAGGGGATCAGAGCAGAGAAGAGCATACACCTGCACATCCCCAGTTTGACCTAGCCATAATAGAAAGCCCAACTTTGCCTGTTATGTTTGAGCAATTTAGGATAGCTATGATGCACATAGTAGATCATGCATTAGCATTGCAACCTAGACTACTAGCCCCCAATGACAATGTTCTGAATATCAACAAGATTTGTAACCAACATCAACATGTTGAAGAAATAGGGAATGATGAAGTGTTGAATTCCAATAGGTTTCCAACTCAACATCAGCCTGTTGGAGCAATGAATAATGATGAAAGGAATAGGATACAGTCTGAAACCAGGATCTGTCATAGGTGTGGGGGGACTGGACATATCAGACCTAATTATCCAGAAAAGGAATATAAAGGAAGAATTGAGAAATGGCCTATTCAAATCCAGGAACAGAGGCCTGGTAGTTCCAAAAAGAAGAAGTTTTTGGTACCATCAGTACAACTAGGGCCTAGTGCACCTAGGCAATGGTCATCTAGAAAGGGTAAAGAACCTTCTAAACCGCATCTAGCACCTAGAATTTGCTACTAATGCAGACAAGTAGGACATCTGGTAAGAAATTGTTCAGCCAAAAATGTTATGGTGAATCAACCTCTGAGGCAGAGTCAGCATGAGGCAATAAACCATCCACGAATTATGATAGGTTAGACAAAATAATGTCATTCTGATATGTCTTTTTATGGTCTCCTAAGTTAAATTGAGAAAGTAATTGATTGAGCTCTCCCTGATTAGTCCTATGAGGACTTACATTTTGCATAGTAAACATTATAAATGTTTTATATTATTTTTTTATCTCTATGAAAGAGGATGAGGTACAGAAGAGATGTCTGGATAAAATCCAGGAATGTTAAATCTTATGCCTGTGATAATATAAAAACGAAGAAATATGATAAAAAGTGCATACTACTTAATCTCAATATTTATATACCCTGGCCAGGTATACAATTATTGATGATAAAGTGAGTATGGAAACTCTTAGATTGTTATCTTTTGATTGCTCTGATCAAGTAGTCATTCTGAGACAATCTAATGAGTATCATGAAATCAGAAATATGAAATGAAATAAATGTGTCATATTCCAAGCATGAGAAAGAGAAATCTGAGATAACCTCAAGATGAGCATGTGTGCATAAAGAATTAAAAGTATACTCCTCATAAGATAAGAATGAGAATAAGGGAGGTGGACTCTGTCCAATAAAGTTGTAAGTATAATAAAGATTCTTTCCACAATGTGGAAATGGAAAATGTGATTAGATCCTAAGATGATCATAAACATGCCAGATAATAATAAAGAAAGGGATAATGATATGTAATCATCCTTATAAGTTCCTATGCTGAAGGCAAGGAACCTAGGATGAGATAAAAAGTAAATGGTTCAAAAATAGTTGAAAATAAATGAAATAATAAGAGGAATATGATTCCTTGTTTTCTTTCCTTTCAGGGATATGGCAATCAAGTGGGTCTTAGGACACTTGATATACATAAGATAAAATTGTTCCTGTGATGGATACTTAGAAAAGTATCAGTCTATCTTGGACTTTGGTTCCAAGGTGATGATATATGTAACAAGCAATATCCCAAGATGAAAGGAAGATAAAGATGTGATGTGTTTTTGACTCATGTGATAGGTATCAAGGTAAGAAATCCTGGTATCTAAAGAAATATCAGATGATTTATATTGACTATCTAGAATGGTCAACCATGAAATCAGATTAAGCATGCAAAATAGTATGAACATCACATGTTAGGGGTTTATGTCTTGCATAAACATAACCATTGAATCTATCTTTAAGATAAGTTCTTGGTTGATAAGTAACCTTTCCTTATGGTAAAAGAATGTACCACTAATGAGATAGTTAGTGCAAGTAATAAGGAAAGCTAGTATGGTGTCATCAGGTGAGATGGCACAATTAGGGTATGAAAGGACTTATAGTCCCAAGAGGATGACAAAACATAATTGTGATCTTGAAAGAGAAATGTTGAATCAACTAAGGAGCATGTGAGTATGTGTTCCATGTGATCCATTCTATGATAATCTTGTGTGAAATAACTTGGTATTGATTAAAACTCTATGGTGTCTCCATAATAATGAGATGTTATGTGAAGACATGATGATATAATGCATGAATAATATCTATCTCCCTTTATCTAGGATTTCGGGGACGGAATCCTTGTTAGGGGTTTATAATTTGTAACATCCCTGACCTGGGTTATGCCTTAACCCTAGGAGTTTTGCTTAAGCAAGTTAATTTGATCCTTAATTTTATCTTGTGAAAAGGAATTAAGGCTTATGAGGAACTTATGTTTCAATTTTGGTCCTGTTTGAATAATGTTGAAGCAATGTTTGCTTATTTTGGACTAATGTGCAAATTACCCAAATTAAGGGGTTAACTTGCAAATGTTACATAATAACATGCTCCTCAAGAAGTTTGGAATCATGAGAATGAAGATGATGCAGAGGAATGGATTATGAAAGCCTGAGTACCTAGAAAGAACTGATAAAACAATGTTTGTGCATTAAAACCTAGTTTTGGTGTAAAGTGCAATTTACCCAAAACCTAGGGTTCAATATGCAAATTACCACTTCAATAAGGTCCCTAATATTTCTTGGTACCATTTAGAGCAAATAAAATGAGAGGGGTACCTCATTTGAATTAAGTTGGAGGAGAGATAATCTTGATATTAAAATAATCAAGATTTAAGCCTAATTGAAACCCTAATTCAATTTAATGCCAAAAATAAATAAAATAATTGAAGGACCTTCAACCAAAATTAATATGGTTGGATTCAGATGTGTGTGTGGACGAGATTAATCCTTGCAAAAGCACGATCATATCCTAAGGAGGTGAAATTCCACTCACCATTATTATAAGAAAAAGAATTTCCACTAAAAAATGGATATTCTTATTATAAGGGTTAAGGTGCTTAATTTCTTTTCCATTTATTCTTGGATAATGGAAAGGATCTAGGTGGATATAGAGATGACTTTGCATACAAGAAACCAAGGGGGATATGGTGGCAACAAATTTGGAATTAAAAGACTTTTATAAAGTATTTTCTCTCTCGTTGATTTTCTTATAAAAAGACCTTTTTCAAGCCAAATGAAAGGCTTTTCCGTTTCCACTTCTTCTCCTTGCTTGGAAACCGACCAAGAGAGATAGGGAGGACCTGGAGGACGACTCCCAACCTGTTGGTAAGGTTCTTGACCCATTTCACCTTGATTCCATGGTGGAAATAAAAAATAAATCATTGATTTCTTCTTAATTCGATCTCCTCTTCAACCCTAGCTAATCTTTTCAACCAAAAGCTTGAGGACGAGCCTAGGGGGAGTTGCAAAAGCTTCATCCACCATTGTTTCCGTGAGCTTGGAGCTTTGTAGCTCAATTGGAGGTGGGTTTTATAACTTGAAACCTTAATTTTGTTATTGCATTCAATTCCTCATCAAATAATGCTCATTTTTTCTATTCACAATAATTGATTTGGTTGATTGATGCAATCTCCATGGAAATCACAACAGGTTTCATGGGTTTAGAGCTTTATGATGATGAAATCATCATAAGAACACACCTCCCCAAATATCTAGACCAAATAGTTTCAATCAAATGTCCAAACGGTTTCACAAATCGTTTGGGAGCAAACAGTTTTAAAACCGTTTAAGGACAAACGGTTTACTAAACCGCATGAAAGCAAACGGTTTCAAACCGTTTGGTGGTGTTGACCAGGGTTGACCATTTGGTGATTTGTTCATAATGATGTTGATTAATTACCTACTAATTATAATTGACTAGTTTCAATTGGTTCATGAGTTGAAGGTCCATCAACCACCAAACCCTAATCGGGTTAAGTGCTGATTTCATAAGTGATTAAGTTGGAAACTTGGGTTGATTGACCCAAACGGTTTCAAAACCATTTGGGAATCACCCAAACGGTCTCAAGACCGTTTGGGGGCCACCCAAGACCGTTTGGAGGTCATCCAAATGACCTCAAGACCGTTTGAGGTTAGGTCATGTCCAATTTGAATGAAGGTCCAATAGTTTCAAAGTAAATGATAACGCATTGACTAAAATTGAAGGATCATCGATTCCAAACCCTAATCCAATTGATTCAAACCCTAATTGATGATCAATTGAGGGTCAAATCAGTTGAAGGATGACCTATTTAACTCAATTGAAGTATGGGGATAGATCCAATTGATGAGTGATAACATGATTTCAACTAATGAAGGGATCAGCATTGAGAACCCTAAACCGATTTGAATGGTTGAGACCATACTTGGTCCATGCAGTTTTGAGGAGGTTTGGACCAAACGGTCTCAAAACCGTTTGGGACCAAACAGTCTCAAGACCGTTTGGGACCAAACGATCCCAAACCCGTTGAGTCTCATGCGGTTTCAAAATTATACTTTAGCAAACGATCTCAAGGATTCACTTTGGCAAACGGTTTCAAGTGTGCACCTTTAGAAAATGGTTTCAGGTGTGCACCTTTAACAAAGGGTTTCAAGTGGGCACCGTTAGCAAACGGTTTCAAGTGTGAACCTTTAGCAAACAGTTTCAAGGGTCACCTTTAGAAAATGGTCTCAAGGGTTCACCTTTACCAAACAGTTTCAATGGTTTGGTCAAGACTGTTTGAGGTCTGATTGGTCAAGACCGTTTGAGGTCTAAGAGACCAAGATCATTTGGAAGGTAATCAACCAAATTGTATGAACACTCAAAGTGGATAAAAGTTAATTGTTTAAGTGAACAATTGCATGATGTAAACCAAGGGTAATTATAATAATGGTACCCTTAATGAGATAGGGGGATTGGTACTCTTTGAATAATTAAGCTTTAATGATCATGGTGGTAATGACATAACTCATAGTGTCAATTCTTCTTTCATGTGAGTTGACTTAGCCTAATCAAGGTTGAAGTAAACATCATCTTATAGAAGATGAGAGAGAAGACTTCCTACATGAATGATAACCATGAATGGTCGAGTTTTAACACTTTCATCATGAATGAATGTCTAATTAGGGTATGATCCTTTATAAGTGAGATCATGAAACCCTAATTATGAAGGCTAATGAATCCTAACCCTGATTGAGGGCAATGATAGGTGTAATCCTAAATCCATGACGATAGTATGATCCAAATTTAGGGAAATAATATGGGAAACCCTAATCCAGGGTATTTTAATGAGAAACCCTAATCTAGGGTGAAGTGATGTGAATAGTAAACCCTAATCATGGGTTAGTGAATATAAACCCTAATTGAGAGTGATTGCACATGAAACCCTAATTGAGGGTGAATTCATGATAAATCCTAATTGAGGGTGAATCCATGATAAATCCTAATTGAGGGTAATGTTATGAGAATCCCTAATTAAGGTTGATATTATGGGAAACCCTAATCTATGGTAATGTGATGTGAATAGTAAATCCTAATTGTGGGTTATGGAATGAGAAACCCTGATCTAGAGTAATGCTATATGAAACCCTAAATTAGAATGATGCTATATGAAACCCTAAATTATAATGATGCTATATGGAACCCTGATGCAATGAGGTGATGTAAGACTCAATCCAGGATGATGGTATGTAATGATACAATGATATGTGAAACCCTAGTGATGGTTTAATAGCCAGTACACCAAAGAGGGGTGTAGCTAATACAATTAAATAAGATGATAATGTTATAAACATGAATGGTAAGATTGATGAACCATATGAATGGTAATGTGGATATTTTAATGAATAAGGGGCTAAGAGACAAGATGATGCCTAGATCTTTATACAATCAACTCTATACATGTGTAACAACCTATACACCTTACAATGATGAGAACATGAAACTCTTAGGAATGATGTATGCTATACTAAATAATGATGTGGATAACATCCTAAGAGTTGAAATACCTAGAATAGTTGATAATGATTTATTCTATTTCAACAATGCCTAATCATGGGATAAGTCCATATCACTAAATATGGTTGAACAATTCTAATATGTGACGTATGTACTATATGATGAAAGTGACAAGTTAGTGGATAAAGTATTAAGAGGGGAAATACCTTAATACAAAGATAGCTGAATTATTTAAGTAAGAAGGATATGAGAAGAAAGTGATACATCATGACATGATAGATATCACATTCAACATTTCAGGATAGACATTCCTTGATGAACCCCTAATCCAATATTCTTGGATAAGAAACACATGGAGTGTGTGATTTGTAATTGTTACAATAAAGATGTAATGAACTCAATGTACCTTGATAAATGTTGATTAATAAACCATGAGAATGGGACTAAGCCAAATCAATTAGTATGCTATAATCATACCATGACAAGGATGAGAAATGAACTCTTACCTTGATTTGATGATCATTAATGATATATGATGAGAATAGTGATCATAAGCAAATACTTATGATATCTTTAAATACTTCCAGAGGTGTGGAGCAATATATTAGGGTTGAACTAATAGTATGAGCATGAAACTCTAATTAATATATGATGGGAAACCCTAACCCTAATTTTGTGTGAAGGTAATGAAAAGCCCTATTTGATAGATAACCCTAATCTTGATAAAGGATGGAGGTGTTACTATTGTTTCATATGATGTGATAAATGATATACATGACTGTTATCATGTCTATTAATCATGTAGACATCATGAGATGATGAACATAGCCAGAATTGAGCTATGGCATTCACATAATAAATGTGTTGAATGGCCTTATGTGCCTAATGTTGTTGTTGCTTAGTAAAAGTAACAAAATGTGTATGGACCTTATGAGTTCCATGAATAGGTTGTTGCCTAGTGAAAGGTGATAAAATATTTAATAGGCCTCATGAGCCATGTGAGATACTTGTATATCAAGTATTATGTACACCTCGGTCTATGGACCTGAAGGTAATAATTACCTAACAAGTGGAAATAGTGATAGTGATGATTTGAGGGTATGAATACCCAGACTTGATAAGTATGATAATGATGTTATTGAGAGATGTGAACTTTCAAAGAAATGAAATGAGGGACTGAGATCCCAATGTCTTATAAAGACTGAGAAGTGATTGATGAAATAGTACATATTTCTTTATAGCACTTGTCTGAATAAGTTATGTTTGAGAACTTGACTGAGGCTAAAAGAATATGTTAATGTACTTAATTAATCAAGTGCAATCGTATCATGTAGAGCCATGGCCATATAACCATCAGTGTCAGAACTTGCTGGATGGTGAAACGGGTGCTCCACGACAAAACCCGGAACTCATATTTTGAATATGTGGGGGAAATGGGCGAATGTATCCTAATGTCCTAATGAGGGAATTGAGGAAAGGTAAACATTAAACCTCTCAATCCTTCATTATTATATCGGGATGGATGTACCATGAATTTCCTGATGATTGGGATAGATGCAGTACACATATCCCAATAATATTAATGTCGGATCAATGGAGATAAACAAGAAATCTCACGATTGTGAAGAGAGTGCAACACACCACTGTAACTCTAATAGCGAAGTTGCTAGTATACCCTGGAAAGCTATTTAACAGAGACACAAGATGTCCTGCATTTGATCTCATACTAACCGAGATAAGGGAGGTCTTGGTAGCCAGCTCTACCATTGATCTTGTATGGCACCAATTTCGACTTTGCAATGGTCGGTTGGAGTATGAGCAGTTTACCTCATCTCCTCAGGGCATAAGTGTGATTGTAAAATGTAATCAGCCGTATAGCTTGTTTGCTTAAGGATTGAATACGGAAATTCATTGGCTGATGTTACATTTCTTTTATGCATCTCTTGTTGATAAATGATATTCATATCTCTTTATACTCATTGCAAGTAGAAGGATGAATTATGATTCTATCATGAATAAATGTAATGCTCTCCTTAGAAAAGGAGATTATGTTACTCTGTTCATTCAATGATTAATACTGCTGTTCAAATATAAGAACTCCTGCTTAGTTTTATTATAATAAGCTGCTATAACAATGTTTTTGTGGAGAGTTATATCTCAATTTACAATTGTCTCACCCCCGTGGGATCCAACTTTTTAGGTAAACACAGAAGAAGAAGCAGGAACCCTATAGAAAGGGAAAAGTAGCAGCAGCAATAGGGACAACAGTGATGACTCAGGTGGAGGCACTGGCTGCCAAGTTTTGTATACATAGTAGTCCTATGTGTCGTCTCTGTACTCTCAAGTCCTCGGAGTTTATAGACATTGTTTTAATGATCCGACTCGATATTTTGTCTTGATGCCTCGAGGTTCTTATGCTGTATGTATATAATGTTACTAGGGCAGCTGATGTTGTAATCCTCGAGAAGAGATTATACAAGTTATGTACTTATGAATCATGATGTAAATGTATACTTTGGTTCTTTATGAAAGAGGTTTCCTACGTGTGGATCTCTTTGTAAAAAATTTAATTTTTAATGATTTTCAGTAATCCGCTGCAAATGATTCGCTTCTGCTTAAGTAAATCTTGTTTTTGTGAGTGGGATGCTACTACTACTACTACTACTACTACTACTACTACTACTACTACTACTACTACTACTACTACTACTACTACTGCTACTACTACTACTACTACTACTACTACTACTACTACTACCACCACCACCACTACTACTACTACTACTACTACTACCACTAGCACTACCACTACCACTACCACTACCACCACCACCACCACAACCACCACCACCACCACCACCACCACCACTACTACTAATTACTTTCACTCATGCTTCTAAAGTCCCTTTTCCAGAATAAGCATCAATTTTTGGCATTTAGACGAGCTTCATTATAACTTAGAAATTTGTTGCAAAAGCTCATAGCCTCCCTAGCCACATAAACATCAATAATACTCCTTCAGGCCAATAAAACTTTTGAACATCAACTTTAAAAGCACTTATGTACTATATAAAGGATACGTCTAATGTAAGAAAATCAGACCCAACATTTTCACTTCCCTGGTCAAAATGACAACCCAATTGTACCATGATATCAAAGAATGAAGGACAAAAATACATCTCAAGTTGGAATTAGGGTAACATAAACATATCTTTGTAACTTATTAAGATTATCATGATTGATAACTTTACTATATAGTGTTGAAGAAGAAACAAACCCTAGTGATAGAAAAACTTACATACTTCAATAGTATAGATTATATAGCCACATGCAATATTTGATGCATTAGAGTGTGACAATCATGAGATTTAAGACCTATCAAATTTATATCCTTCGTTGATACTAATCTATGGATACTGAATGAGTATCCCTGTGGTACCTTAAAAATAAGCAAGCACCCACAAAAAAATCTCTTCTCTAGTCTAGATAATGCGTAACAAGCACGAGGTAAATAATTTTTTGATCACTGCTCAATTTTGTTGTTACTTCTTTCCTTATACCCATTTCATGTAGGTTAATTTTGAATTTGATGCCATCTTTACTTTAACTAGTATATTCAATAGAGTACCAATGCTACTATCAAAGAAATTTTTCTCAACATGCATGACGTTGATACAATGCCTAACTGTCAAAGAACTCTAATAAGGAAGTTCCCAAAATATTGATCCCTTCTTGAATATTGATTTGTCACTTCGTGTGGGAATAGTACATTGTGAATTCTTACTAAATGAATTGACATGTCTTTTACTCCTTCATAAACATCCTCTCCTAATATAGGTTTAGGGGCACTCTATTCCTCAATTGAGCCATTGAGTACTTTGTTCAACCATTGGTAAGGATGCACTTTTTGAAGAAACCTAAAATTAATAAGATATACAATCTTGCCACTATATTTTAGACATATGTATTAGTGTTCTCCTCACATATAGGGCATTCTTTAGATCCTTTTACATTGTGTCTAGAATAATTATCATATGTTGGAATGTCATTAATAGTGCAAAATAACATAACCAACAAACAAAATGTCTCTCTATGTAAAAATCATTGGTCACTACACCTTTCCCCAAAGTTTCCTTAAGTCATCAATTAGAGATTCAACAAAAAATCAATATCATTGCCAAGTTGCTTGGGGATCTATACCAATAAGGATAAAGTGACATATTTTTTCTTTCATACACAACCATGCTGGAAGATTGTATATGACAATCATAACATGCCAAGTTTTATGTTGGCTGCTTAATGTGTTGTATGGAATCATCCCACTGGTACAAAGCTTAAGTCTTAGATTACTAATTTCCTCATCGGATTAAGGGTGTAATAAATTATTTTTCTTACCTTTTGGGGAATCAAATACTTGTCACAAGATCCCATCATTGTTTTTATTTACCTCTGTATGCCAAGATGAATTGAGCGCATCCATGGTATTGGAAAATTAGTGTTGAAATCATGGTATTTCATGTAGATACCACATCACCTTGGTAGGAGATCTAGTTTTGGTGTTACCCAAATTCATCATTTCATACTTGATGCTACACATTTTGGACAATTTTTCAAATCAATATAGTCCTTTTGAAATAACACACAATCATTTGGTCATGCATGTAAGCTTTTAGCCTCCATTACCATTGGACACAGTTTTTTTTTCGTATGTTGATTCGAAGCTCATTCATTTCTGATAGAATCTCTTTCAATAAAGATAGAAAAGGCATGAAGCTTTTGTCACTCCATCTATTGTAAGCCTTCAGAGTATACACTCTCAACACAATGATCAACTTGTAATCTTAGTAAAACCAAAGTATACCAATCTCTCAACATCATACATATTGTTTCTGAGTAAGGATGGTGGATCAGTAAGATTTACCCCACAACTATTTAGGCATTGCATAAACCATGTCTATTGGAATTAGTATGTTCAAATCAACATCTTTGGTGAATTCTTCTTCAACACAAGTACCAGTATCGACATCTATTGATCTCATAGTAGGCATCTCTCCATGATGTACCATTATGTATAGCCCTGTACAATCTTGTTGCACATGACATGAGTTTTGATTTTGTAAATAGTGTCAACTTTCAAGATGTTACTATAGTTTCTACATACACAATAGAAACTATCTCCAGATCGTTTCTTATGTTACTCCGCAAATATTATAAACTAGAATCAAGACCAATACTAAACTCTAGAGTTCACTGATTTGGAATGGACATCCATGATTGATCCATTTTATGTTCACAGGAAAAATACGTATAGAATCATGTGTTAGCTATGTATGTTTTAAAATAAAGCATTTTTGAATTGAATCAGGGTTTAGCATTTAGAGTTTAGAGATTAGTGTTTAGGGTTAGGGTTTAGATATTAGGGTTTAGGGTTAATAAATTAGGGTATAGGTTTTAGGGTTTACACATTTGAGTATAATGTATACCAACTTACCCATTCTTAAACACCTAATCTCATTAGTAAGTGTATAATGTGTATCCAGTCATTTAGAATATTTTAGTAGCATTTCCCCACAATTCTCCAAATACACCGATGTAGATGGATAAATATCCACCTACATAAGTACTTAATGAGCAGATGGGGAGATGTTGATGAAACATCTTCAAAACCAAATTTACACCATCTACTTACATCCTAAGTGAGATTAAGTGTTCAAGAAAAGTCCCAAACTGGGGACTAACCAAGATTTACTTCTAGTGAGTAAATCTTAGATGGGTTTCTAGGACAACATAAAGATTTCAAAATTAGGGTTTATTAATTATGGTTTGGGGTTTAAAACTTTAGATTTTTAGATTACGGTTTATAGATTAAGGTCGGTCACTATGCCACATATATTGGTTATTTATCAAAATATGTCACCATTAGGTTGGGGGTTGGTCTCAATAAATAAAGCTAGATGTAATTACTTACCAAATTTACACAATTATATGAAACATAATATTCAAGGTTTATATTTAAGTATTGTAAACAAACCAACCAAACAACTATACGTGAATTTTCCTAGAATAAATTTTAATTCTAAATTAGATAGACAAAGAAATTTTTGTGACCTAACAAGCATGTAAAAAGAACTATACATACATTTCTACAGATGAAGATAGTCAAGCACATGATAACAAGAGTTTATCACTAACATTAAAAATCAACAATTATAGATAAAAAAATAAAAAAAGAAAACAACACACCTTAGCCACAAAGTAGAGAGGAGAGGTTGGAAGCAACAAGCAATACTGATAGTAGAAATAGCAGTGGCAGCAGTGGCACCTCAAGAAACAACAATAGTAGTGGTGGTGGAGGTGGATAGAGGATAGTGTGCGGTAGTTAGAGGAGGAAGAAGAGGAACAACAACAATGGTCAGAGGATAATGATGTAGAGAGGAAAAATAAGAGGAAGTCAAGACAACGACAACAATAGTGTAGTAGCAATGACAATGTGTGTTGACATCAACTGGGCAATAGACAACGATTGTCAAGGTCTAGGTCTCACATGATGAAATAGAGAATGGGGAGAATAAATTTACTAGGGTGTTATTAAGTATAATGCACTAAAAACTTACTCATCAGTTTGGTAACCCAAATCGACGACATAGCTTCAACTCTGTCATCGGTTGGTGATTAAGAAATTGACAACATATGTCCTTATCCCTATTAAAAACAACGACATAGTTTCACCTCTGCCATTGGTTGGTCATTAAGAAACTAACAACATATGTATCTATCTCTATTAGAAAATGCCAACTTCACTAAGACCTATATTGTCAATTTACAGACATAGATCGAAATTATAAACCGATTTGGGGTGGAAATAATTTTCACGGGGCACATGTCAAGAATCTAGTATCATCAGTTCATGTTGGAGGAACCGACACAACATGATTTTTGGAGGTAAATTTTTTCACAGGGTAGGTGCCCTACGACGTCAGATTTTTTAGACAATAATTGACACCATAGTCCTTTTAGAGGTAAAATTTATTTTACAGGTAAGGCTACATCTTCTATTCCTTGACATCCGACATGACACATGTTTTACCAAATTTTTTTTGAGAGATTGGATTTCACAGGCGGATTTTGATGTCGGTCCCTCCCCAAGAAATCGACATCAAAATGAAAGCAATACCCATGTTGTTTTCTAAATGCTAAGGCCTGGCCAATTGCAATGATTGCACTTTAATAACCAATGTGAGAGGTCTATAGTATCAGTTTAATAACCGACATTAAAAAAAGTGACACCGGAGGTAAAAAATGTACTAGTGTACATCCCCATGGAAAAATTGATGTCATCTACACATCACATTATACTAATTGATGGAATTAGATATTATTCTGACCATGTATATTACACCACAAGATATATGTCACGGGAAACAAGGGTCTCCCCTTGAATGTTTTTTAAAGACATAAAAAATCAAATTCATACATGATTCAAGAATGACCAAGGGGTCAATTTGAGCAAAGTAGTTAATACATATATTCCATAGGCATTGCCTATCCGTGGAGAAGATCTGGATGCTTAATCTATTCTAAGCTCCGGCCTATAAGACATGTATCCATAGGGAATAGATCACTCATATGGGGGAAGGGAACACTTCCTTTTCTAGTGCGGTGATGGGTGATTGAGGCATGCAGTCTAATACAAATCTCCTAGATAAATTTTTTTGAAGAGAAACTATCTCCGTATGATGTCATGTCAAGGAATTTGAAGGCAAGCCAACATTGGCGCTCAACCCAGGTGTAGAGGAAATGCTGGTGTCATCATGGAAGTATGTCATTTGTGTAGGATTGATTGGAATGGAGATATGATATATGACCCTGAAAGATAGGTTAAAACCACTATGGGGTTTAATTGAACAATGCAATATGTATGAAATTGAACTTGTCCATTTTGTCATTCAACTTTCTTGCAAAAAAGACTTCGACACTTCCATTACCAGGATCGATGGAAGCTATTCAGTAGTATCATGGCGGTTTGGGTATGGTCGCCATCCTTTGTGCCATCCAAAGATCTACCCGAGTATATCATAGTATGGGTGTGCATCTTGCATCAGCCACTTCATCTTTATGTACCTACAATATTCAAGTATATTGATCAAGTCCTGGGTGGTCTGATGAAGGGAGATACTCATACATCTAGCCAGACTCATAGAAAGTTTGCTAGTCTTGTTGTGCAAGTTAATGAAAGGAATAGTCTTATACATGTATCTTGATTAATGGTATCCAATATGAGATAGAGTATGAAGGATTCCCTTTCTCTTGTGCAGTAAGGAGGGTCATATGTATAAGTACTATAGAGAAAACATTGAATTGGAGGAGAGGGTAGAAGAACCCCCAAAGTAGGAATGCAACATCCCCTCTATCTCCTGATAAAAAACTGACACTAGTGAATGGAAGATACAATGCAATCGAGGGAAGGTCCAGAGAGAAATGTGGAAGGAATAAGATAAAATGGCTGATACATACCTAAGTAATAATATGTTTGAGAACCTATTCGAGGAGGAGGACTCTGGAACATAGAATACCAGACATATCATGGAAAGTAGTCAAATAAGGAAAAAGGAGATGCCTACCAAGACAACGAAAATCTAGAAGAAGAAGTAGATGTCTACTCAGGTGGAAACTACATCCAGAAGCATGTTGTGTTAGGTGAGATATTTACCAATATTAGCGAAGTCCAACAGACTGAAGAAGCCATGTTAGTAGACCGAGTGGATATATCTATAAATCACACAATAGTATACCTAGACTTGGATGAAGTAATAGAAGTGGTAACTGTACAAGATGATGCGGAGAAAGACATCTCACACAAAAATAATCATCCATATAAAAACATGTAGTAAACATAAGCAAAGCAGACGAACTTGATGCCACACGAAAGCAATTAGCGGGGAGGAAAATTAAAGGAAGCGACACGAAGATGAACATGAGTGGGAAAGGGAGGAATAACATTGAACCCAACACGCAAAGCCCGAGACTGATAAATAATTTGTTAAGAGAAGAAATTGAGGATATTTATAATGTGGTGGCAAACTCTAAAGAGGATCCAAGTTCAAGCACATAAGTAAAAGCTTGTACAACTTGAGGGATGTCACAAAATTAATCAAGAGGATCATGTTGAAACTATTTTAGTTTAAGGTCTATGCTAGTCTATACAGTTTTATGAATCAAACATTAAGACCTTCTTACTATTTCTCATTCAAGCTATTGAAGACTCAATCGATACATGAAGGCATCCAAGATCTAAGGAGCATGGTTAATCATCACCCCAAAACCCACCTCTTCTCTCAGTTATTTGAGAGGCCATTGAACCTAAGGTCTATCTCTAGTGTAGGAGATAATAAATGCAATGGTACCTATAATACCAAGTTTTATTATTATTTATGCTACAACTCATTATTTGTAGGATCTTTCAATATGAAATAGTTAGTAATGTTTTTCCAAAAAAAAAGACATAACAAATACAATGTATCTGAATAAGGAGAAATCGATGGTAAGGGTAATATATAAATTATGTATTAACTTTAAAAGTATAAACATCTATTGTTGTCATAGCTAAACTAGAATTTGGAGGAATGAAGTTAGTTACTTTATGTTTCAAAATGTGGTAGTGTTTGAACTATATTGTTGAATGGAAGGTGAACATATTAGGATCCGTCTCTAGGGATGTACATAGATTGGTCTAGACCGGTACACCAACCAAACATATCTAAGGTTGTGCATATAACAATTCATAGAGGTGGTTGAGGCCCCTCCATTTCTGCTCTGACATTAATTTGAACTATTCCTCATTCATTTATTTTCTATGATTATGATCCTCAATTGAATCATATCATAGATCGATGTGGACTGATTAAACTAGATAATATGAGCATTGTTTAACTTTAGAATCAAATATAATAAATGTGTCCTTATTGCAAACATTTATCAAGGGGCATAAAGAATGGATTGGACAATTATCATTTCTAAAAGCTACAACCTATGTATCACTTTTTAAGATATTATTACTCAATGTTCAGAAATAAAATATTTGTTAAACTGTGACATTTTCTGACTTACAAAATATTTGGATGACTAAAGCTATATTTCACTGTGTCAATGAGAAATTTATCTTGACATTTATGTTTGGACATAAAAAAAATCACTAACTACAATGCCATGGTAAATATTTTATGGATAGGAAATAATTGTTTTATCTAAAGTATAACATACTTCAAAACACCCAAATTGTAATTACTTTAGTTATAATGTTTTATTGACCCATTATAATATTATATCAAAGTTAAATGACTAATTAAACTAATAATAGTTCTTTCATAATTTTATATTATCAATAATGTTAGCAATTCCATCATTTCTCGGTCTAGTTAATGTTTTCTTAAATTTTTTCAAAAAACTTCTCATCATTCAGGTTACAACCCATTCTATATTTACAAAAAACGCACAATCCTATTCATATCATACGATCACAACTGAATTAACAAAATAAAAGTGTGTGATTAAATAAAATGCTATTGTAAAAGTGTACCAAGAATGAAAGGACAATTCTAGAAAATATCATACATCCCAATGTTAATTATAAGGTGGTAAAAATTGAGTTGGTAAGAAATATAGTGTGGGATTATAATGCTAACATCTATGTTATAAAGACTAAAAAGGACCATCTTGGATGTGAAAATATGATATACAAATAATGATGAAACCCTACGTAAGTGTCATATTATTTCGCATGTTAGATATATATTGGTAAGTGCATGTTAGGATAAGACAACTAAGACAAGTCTATACCAAATAGGAAGGCATGTGGGAGGGGTTGAATTTATCTTTTTTTTTACATTTCAAATTAGTCCTTATAACCTAAAAAGTCATTCTTGTGATGCACACAAGTATACATATCTGTCAATAATAGGGCGTGGGATCGATTGAATGGAATTTTTGTTTATTTTTGAATTAAAAAATAGAAATTATATTCTATTAAAGAAACTTTTATAGAATGGTTTCATGGCTATGGGAGGCATTAGATGAAACTTTTGCATTTATAACTTTAAATTGGAATTTTTCTTTATATATTCCAATAAGGTTGTGAGCAAGATATGTATACGAACCTACTGTGGTAGGCGGTTCTTGTAGGATGGTCGACGAATGGTCCGTGGGAGGAAACAAACCATATCGTTTTGATTCTGTGGCAAGATGCCCAATGGATTGAATATGTTTCAGAGCATCCTATAGTTGTTTTACCAATTGAGGAGGCCGTCACCAAAATGCTTTAGGGAATGCCTCAATGGTTGTAGAATGAAGAGATTTACATGAAGAAAGCATGCTTGGCTAACTTGGGGATACCAAGGGTCCGAATCATGGTATGGGTAGATGATATCCCTTTCCTTTGCAGGGATGATGGATTAATCAAACAAATGTTGATCCCCTTTGGCAATATGAAATCAATCTACCTTGGACTAAGGATGCTGCCAAGTTGAGGGGTCGCCTTATACTTGTAGAGGCATTTGATGAGGATATCCCAAGGAAAGTGAGTGTCACCTTTAGAGACCTTCTTTTTAGGATGAAGATATATAGAGTTGCAGGCTCCAATATAGGTTCTGATGTATCAGTCCTTTCCGACTACGTATCCTGTAAGTCCCCTTGGATATCCTACAATACCATCTTCTGACCACTTCATGTTTAGAAGATGCCTCTCTTGTTGAAGGATTTAGGACCACACATGGTCTTGTTGGGTCTGTACACTCATCCCCAGTCAGGTTGTGGACAAGGATGGCAGGTGTCCCCCATTGGGTTGTGGACAAGGATGGCAAGCACTATGTTCTCCCACACTGATGTCTTAAGGACTTCTTCCTGGATATGATTTCTACAGAGAAGCCGTGATCCTGATTCTTGAACATGATTCAAATAGGAGAACCTACCCAAGATTACATTGCGATAATGGAAGGAGGAGATAATTCATAAGTAGAGATAGATTGAGCGAGGATGACATATCTGATGAAGATGATGACCATCTTACTAAGTTTGATGACAATGACTATCATTTAGAGACTTGTTTGTATGATTTCTTGCAGGGCCACCAAGGATGTTTTTGAAAGAGAAACAACTTTTAAGGCGACATGGGATGTTTGGGGTCTTGTTGTGCTACAGTTTCTTGATGGAGAAGTTGGTTAGCTTGATGGTATGGTTGTTTTAGTCCCTATTCCTAGTTGGCATTGTCAGATCTTTTATGGTGGTGGTCGCTTGAGTGGATGGATCGCTGGATGTAGGACAAGTGTGTTGTTTGAGAAATTTGTCTTTTGATGGTTGGTTATTTGGTGGTAAGGAAGGTTTTTGTGCAAGAATTAGGTTGGCAGATAATCTCTTTCTTCTTTGTCTTGGGTTCTTTGTGCAGAGGGGCACAACTATAGATGGTTTTCTTTGTTTGATGGAGTTGCTTATGTCAGATGGTGATATGAGTCTACCATCTTCCCTTTCTATTTTCTTTTGTTGTGCGGTCATGAGATGCATTTCATGGGATAGATGCATACTTATGAGGCTTTTGTTTTGCCCTTTAGTTTTTAGGTTTAGTTTTCTTTGATGAGTTGATGAGGGGTTCTCTGTTAGATGTATTTTTGTTGAACCTTTGATGTTTCCTGCTGAGGGGTTGCGAGATGAATAAGAATGAACCTTCTAAAAAAAGGGTCATAAGCTTACTATTAATAGTCTCCGCACTACATTGCACTACATTTCTACAACTTCTAGGGTTGATAGTGTTGGGGGATGGATAAGCTCATAGGGGGTGGACGTGTCACATGTGAAAGAAACTACTACAATGGCATCATCAACGTTAGGAAGCAACATTACTTTCTATAGGCGAATGATACCAATGTTAGTTTTCTCTTTATATATTTTTCCTCCCCTATCATCATCATCATTTAAGCCTCAATCCCAACTATGTTGGGGTCGGCTACATGGATCCTTCGTTTCCATTCAGCTCTATCATGGGTCATATTCTGATTGAGATGTAGAGATTCAAAATCTCTCTTTATAATCTCATCCCATGTTAATTTAGGCCTTCCTCTTCTTCTATTTATAGTGTTTGGCTCAATAGCATTGCTTCGTATAGGCGCACTAGTTGGTCTGCGTTGCACATGTCTGTACCATCTGAGTCGGCCCTCACGCAACTTGTCCTCAATGCTCGCCACCCCCACTTTATTCCTGATATAGTCATTTCTCAAACGATCTTTTCTTGTCTTCCCACACATCCATCTCAGCATACGCGTTTCGGCCACGTTCATCTTGTTGAGACCTTGTTTCTTCACCGCCCAACATTCACTCCCATAGAGCATGGATGGTCGTATAGCTGTTCTATAAAACTTACTTTTTAACCTGAGAGGGGTCTTCTGATCGCATAAAACTCCAGTTGCACTCCTCCATTTCAACCATCCTGCAGTGATCCGGTGACAAACATCATTTTGGACATCCCCGTCTATTTGAATAATAGAACCTAAGTAACGAAATTTGTCACATTTTGGTATATCTACTCCGTCCAACTTGGCTCCATCATTCACACTGTGAGATTGGCTGAAATTGCAATGCATATACTCAGTTTTTCTCCTGCTAATCATCAATCCATTTGATTCCAATGCCTTTCTCCAACATTCAACTTTATCATTCAATCCATCTTTTGTTTCGTCAATCAAAACAATATCATCAGCAAATAACATACACCAAGGAATATCATCCTAAACATTCTTTGTTAACTCATCCATAACCAGAACGAATAGATATGGGCTGAGTGTGGATCCTTGGTGTACCCCAACTGTAATAGGAAAAGTTGGTGTCTCTCCTCCAAGAGTCTTGACACTTACAGTAGAGCTATCATACATGTCTTTGATCAAGTCAATGTATTGGATAGGCACACCCTTTTTCTCCAAAACCATCCATAACACTTCTCTGGGTACTCGATCATAAGCCTTCTCTAGATCGATAAACACCATATGAAGATCTCTTTTGCTTTGTCTATACTTCTCCATAAGCCTCCTTATCAGAAAAATAGCCTCTGTTGTTGATCTTCCAGGCATGAAACCAAATTGGTTATTTGATACCTGTGTTATAGATCTTAACCTTTGCTCAATAATCCTCTCCCAAAGCTTCATCGTGTGACTCATCAGCTTGATACCTCTATAGTTTGTACAACTCTGAACGTCACCTTTGTTCTTGTAGATTGGGACTATAATACTATTTCTCCACTCATCCGACATCTTCTTGGTCTTCATAATCTTGTTAAAGAAATTTGTTAACCATGTAACTCCCTCATCTCCCATACTCTTCCATACATCAATGGGAATATTGTCTGGTCCGCATGCCTTTCTCATTTTTATCTTTTTCAAAGCATGCTTGACCTCAAATGGTGAAACTCGTCGTGTGTAAATGATATCTCTCGTATTCATGTCACACGAGTCACTAACATTATATGCAGTATCTCCATTGAAAAGCTTATGGAAGTAATTTCTCCACTGGTTTTTGATATCATCGTCCTTCACCAATACTCTACCATCTTCATTCTTTATGCATTTTACTTGACTCAAGTCTCTTCCTTTCCTTTCTCTTATACGAGCCATTTTATATATATCTTTTTCCCCTTCTCTAGTGTCCAGCTTCTTATACATATCATCAAAGTATCTAGACCTTGCCTCCCGAACCACCTTTTTAGCTTCTTTCTTTGCTTGCTTGTATCTTTGGAATGTTGCATCATCTCCAGATTTGGGCAAGCTCCTATAGATCTCCCTTTTCAGTTTAATAGCCTTTTGTACTTCACCATTCCACCACTAAGTCTCCTTCTGTGGAGGTCCACAACCTTTAGACTCTCCCAAAACCTCCCCTATACTAAAAATTTTCTCCCACAACCTTTAGTCTCCCACATTTTTCCTCCCCTATACTAAAAATTTTCTCCATCTTTCTTAACTTTGTGTTAGGTAAAATATTCTTCAACCTCTTCATCACTCTTAAGTACTAATGACCCTTCTTCTAGGAAAGTGAAGGTTAGATTGGTTATCTAAATGACAACCCTAGGAAACACAGTCAGGTTGCTCATGCAGACCTCTCAACAGGTTGATAGAGAGAGATATGTGAAAGTCATTGCCTTCCCCCTACCCCGACGTCATGACCTTGGCTCCCCTGCTATTGTGATGTAGGTGAAAAATAGACAAAGTGACATATTTCACATTCACAATTTTTTAGATAATGTAATATTCTCAAACCCCTATGATATGTAATGCTTTGATATCTAATTTATAGATAACTTGTGCTACTCACATTTTTATGTCTGGATGTATATATGGAAGACCGTGGAGGGTTTTCTATGCAATTTTTCTTCTAATTTTCTAAATTATAATGTAATACTTGTATTGTAATCAATATTCTATATATAAAACTATAAAGGTACATAACTACTATCTTTAGATGTGGAAGGTGTTCTTGGGAATCTGTCATACATCATTTTAATGTAAATCCTAACTCTAAGTCTAGAAATTAAGTGGTAGAAGTACTTGAGTGCCCGTCCCTAGAGTGTCTCAAACCCACACAAGCATGAATATGAATAAACAACACAATATCCATTCATTGTTAATGAACCATAAGGATTATACATCACATCACGTAGAAAACAACAGGGAAGATACATGCTCAAAAGAAGATACATAGACACAACATGGAGATATAGTTATACTCCCTTTAATTAGAGAAACCCCATGGAGAATAAAGTTGGTGTTACATGTTGCAGTCCAGTAGATAACATAGTGCCGTAACTTAGGAGCATCACAAAATATTAAAAACCAAAATATATCAATGCAATGCATTGATAAACTATGTGAAGATATAAAATCACATTTTTGGAGTAACATATTTTCTTGGCTACAAAAAATAACATCTAAAGAAAATAAAATATATTTTTTATAGAATTCATTTATAAAATATTATTTTAAGTGTGTTTCCATTATACTAAAAATATCATCAACATGTGTTTGATCAACTTACGAAATGACTTGGGTCCCTATCCCTAGAATTTGTCAAACCAACACAATATATATTCATATATATATGTATATATGTATATATATGTATATATATATATATATATATATATATATATATATATATATATATATATATATATATATATATATATATATATATATATATATATATATATATATATATATATATAAACAACTACATTCATCAACAATGATCCATAAGGTGTATTGGAACGACTCCACTTCTTGATAACCCCCAAACAAGGAAGACCAAGAAGTCAACGATCAATGGTTTTGCAAATAATAAAAAGCAATTGATAAATTTTACCACAACTAAGCATGAAATAGGATAAAATTTTCTTTTCACATACCTTTCAAAAATAGGAATCTGGAACTTCTACCCACGATAGAGTTCTAACTAACTAAATCCTTCTTTAATAAATTAACTTTATTCTTCACAAATGCCACTTTACTATTTTTCCACTTTCAGATATACCTAAAACACCGACAAACAAAATGTCGGTTAGTATAATGAATTATACTGGTATGTGGGACTTGCATCTATTTGTAACAACATAATGCAACCAAATTATTTCTTAACATATCAAACTTTACATATTAAACATAACTGCTCAATCCCTACATATCCTTGCCTCTATGTTGTCCCTGCAGTGGAAATGGATACTACCTCTCTCATATGGTAGATCTCTAACAACCCCTATGATCCTACCTTACAGGTAGATCACTACATAGGGTTGTGTAGTCGTCTGGTCCTACCCAAGGGTAGACCAACACATCGACTCATGATAACCTGATGATCCTACCCCAAGGGTAGACCATGTACTAGGTCATCCATCTCATCATCCTCAAACTAAAAAGGTCTAGGATCTAAGCTAGTCATGCACATATATTTATGGTGATAGCCATAGTCATTTTATAGTTGCATGAAATAAAAGTCAACCAAGAAGTTAATTTTAAGCAACTGGTAAAACCAGAAATCACCATGAAACTAGAGTGATTATCCATAAGCGTAACCACATACCTATTTTGGGGATCTCAAAGAGGAAATATATATCCAAATCCAACTAGATGTCCAATCAAGCAAGCCAATCAATCAATTGAGCAAACATTGATACTGAAAACATGTATAATGTCTAATTGTCACAAACATATCCCAAACAACTCCTTATTGACTTGGGACATCTTTCTAAGATTTCTAAGTCTCATTAGGATTCATTAGGGCTTCTTAGATCAATTTCTCAAACTTTATCCTTTTTAGGTCAATAACTGTAAAATAGCTTTTCTACTCATTAAAACCCTAATTACTCAAATTATCCACATTAAGGACCTTTTATACTCAAATTGGCTTTGTAACAACATAAATCTGTATTATTCATGGATTTGTACAATTAAAACCATTAAAAGTCATAATTATCAAAATTAAGGTTTCTAGGCCTATTAATGCATATTCATGTACACGGAACCCTAAATTAAGCCAATTATGCATAAAGATCATCTTTTTTAGACCTAATTTTCTCTTTTATTAACAACAAGTTAATATTTTCTCATAACATCCAAAGAACATTATTAAATCTAATTATCATAAATTCTTAGGGGTTTTCATCAATTAAACCAATAAAGATGATATCTTTATATCCGTTTTGAATTGCAAAAGAATCAGACTTCCATTATATTTTTAATGGATTCCTTGCATTTTTTTGATCAATTTTCATTTATAATTTGTCTATATTTGAGCTACCAATTTATTTCTAGGATTTTCATAAAATATCTTACCCTTGGCCAATAATAGAGTGCCTTATCATCCTTTTGATCCTTTTATTCTTTTCAACACAGACCAGGTCTCGGCAAATAGTATTCTTCCAAGTGGTGACTCGCTCAATGCGTGTAATGCATCGAACCAAGGTGATTGTACACCTTTTCCCCCGCGCCTCTGACTTGAAGGTCACACACGCCTGGGGGAAAGGAGGTAATCTCCTCCTAACTCATCTTCTTCCTATTTTCCTCTGATCTCTTTGCGAACCAACGCCAGGAGCGGTCAACCCGCCAGTTGATTCTGCACCCTAACATGTCAGAGGGTTAGGCAGAGGTGCATGCACCATCGTTGAGTCCGGACAGACCTTCTGGTGGCCTCACATCAATTGGAGAGATACAGACCAGGGTAGGCAAGGAAGGTCTCCTTGGTGATAGAATAGGAAGAATAGGTTGGTTGTGGGGAGGGGTTTTTGCTGGACCTTGACCCTGTGGAAGTGCCCCTCAAATTCACAGGACACCTTCTCCTCTCGTGAAGGAGGGTTACTTGGTCTTTTATAGGTAGGGTCAACCTGCCGAGCATCGATGGAGTCCTGCCTCCATGGCGGTTTGGGGAAAACTCCCAAATGTGCACAAAACAGGGACATCTATGGGCCTACAGGACTGATTTCCTCTCCTAAAATCAAATAATAAATTTTTAGGACTCCTTGTTGATTAGGGAGAGGGAATGTGTGAATTTATTCCTTGCTTTATTATTACAGTTTCCCAAATTGAGTTGGAGGTGGGAGACAATAGGATTGCCATTGGATATTAGATCCAATGGTCCACGTTGCACGTGGCAAAAAGGCTGATAAAAGGAATTCTAGTATGAATGTAAATTGTGACATATAATGGTATTTCTCTCACTTTAGGAATACTTTTAAAAATCATATCTCCCAATCTTTTAATCCATTTAATCCCAAATTTTAGGGGGAAGTCCATGATGAATTAATATACTTGTGTACCAAGTTTGGGATTCAAACTCGAAAGTATGAGAGACTTTAATTCATATGCAAGTTATTACTTAAAAGGCATATTTTATACATATTTTCTCTCTATTACTATTTTATATTTTTTATTTGGATTCCTTTTACCATTAAAAACCATGTAGACTCAAAATCTCATTCATGATGTTTCCATTATCCATATTTCCACATATTACTTATTTTTTTCCTCATTATCTCAAATTTCCTTCTTAGTAATGCATTTTTTGATTTCTTCTTTTTCTTTTAATCATATTGGATTCATTAACATATTATGATCCACGAAATCACATGCACCAAGGAAATATTGCAAAGGAAACCCATTCAATACAAATAAATCATACAATTTCCATATTCATACATTTCATGGAGAAATTGCATTTCAAACCATACAAGACCAAAAATTGGGGTTGTAACATGTATACTTCACAACTCATAGGAAACAAAAGGGAAGATTCATGCTCAAAACAACTTACTTAGATAGAACATGGAGAAAGGAGTTCTACTCCCTTTACTTACAAAAAGGCCATGGAGATTATATTTGGTGTTACATGTAGCAGTCAAGTATATGAGAAATTGCCATCATTTAGAGGAATCTAAATATATATATAGTAAACAAATATATCAATGCAATGCATTAATATGTTGTGCAAAATTTTTAAAATCATAGTTCTAAATAATATTTATGCTTGGATGGAAAACATATAATAGCAAGAAAATAAAAGAACAACTTTAACGTTTTTATTTTTATCACAATGCATATTTTAAGTACATTCCAATTATACCAAAAAAATCATCATTAGATGTTTGACCAACTTCATAAAGGAAGGGTCCATAAGGGACCTCAAGGCTAAAAGCCAAGAGCTGATTTTATTTCTATTTGTGAAGGACCACAAGGCTAAAGGCCAAAATCTAACCATGTTTCATGTTGTTTCCTTGCTTGATTAAGACAATTAGATACAGTGAGTCTTCTTCCCTTAACCCGAGAATAAATGAGAGGTACAAAAAGGGTTGTACAATGGATATATATATATATATATATATATATATATGATTATGTTTGAAGATTTGTCAACAAAATATGATCAAAATGAAAATTTATAGTCATAAGAAATGTGTATATCAAACAATTACTTGTATCCAATCATATTTTGAGGTTCATACATACAAACAATTCAACATCAATAGTAGGGTTAATATGGGGTAAATTGTATTGTGGAACAAGTGAACTAGTTTTTAAGGACTTGATTAGATGTTGGAAAAGAGTCTCTCAAGATGATCTTGATATATAAATGATGGGGATTGATGAAAATCAATAAGATTTAGTTTTATGGGTACTTCCATGAATATTGAATTTTTCACTTAGTCTAAGTATTATATATCTAATTCTAACATCTCAAAAATATATTCAAGTTCATCATATTATCTCATATGACATCATAGATCATACTTGACTTCAGGTGAATCATCTTAAACATAATTAGAGATTTTGATATTGGGGTTCATTTGATAGAATCATAAGATCTGATAAGATTTAAATGGATAAAACACAAAGATCCATGCTATATTACGTATTACGTCACAAAGGTCTCACAGGTACAGAATATCAATTAACGTTGGATTTTATGTCACAAGGCATCATAATATACTTGTCACGTGTCAAGATATAATTCAAAATATTTAGTTCAATATTAGAAGTAAAAGGGAATTAAATATATCAAAAAGATTGAATGTAAATTTCAAGAATATAACTAGAATTATGTGGAAATTCAGGTCATGAAACTATATTTATTAGATGCTTTGCATCTTTGTGATAAAAATGGTATACTTAATGCTAGATTTGGACAAAGGATCAAAATACAAACATTTTGTTCATAAACATAATTCCATAAATTTGTTTATGAGGGAGAAGATAAATTAAAAACTCAAGAAATATAGTGGTCAATGGATGGAAGGTGCATGACGTACCACTCCTTAATTTTACATCTATAGGGGAGAACCTTCACTCATGTAGGGACATGAAGAGGTGGAAAGATCCTTGGCCAAAAGGAATGTCTAGTGGTAATGGAAGATCCTCTCGATTCACATGTGTGAGAGAGAGAGTAAGAGAGAGAGAGAGTGAGTGAATGAGAGATAGAGCTAGAGGGAGAGATAGGGAACGTGTGGCGCAATTCCAACACTAGAATGTAGAACAGTTTCTTCAAGACTCCACACATGTGACTCAACCTGTACTTGGTCCACATAGAGGAGTTAGAATGAGGTGCACCACCTTGTTCATCAAGTCAAAGAGGAATTAAGAGTTATCAACATGTTGGGCATCCTGGAACTCCCTTTCTTCTCCTATTTTGGGCAATATTCCTTAGGGTAGCTTCCTCTCTCGAAGAGAGAAGTTTGATGGTCAACTTGTCTTACAAGTCATGTCACAAGGTATGTATCACCCTTCATGATGTTCCCCCTTTGGATTCAGGGGCTTGGAGAAACCTAATTCCAATCCCTTACCCTAATTGTAATCCTAAAAATACTATAAAGTTGAAAAACTCATATTGAATTGTGATTACCCATTTATGTTTCCTGATCGGCCAATCATAGATTCAAAGTATTCGATCATGTTAGTTGATTGCCCAATCATGGTAGTTTTTATACAGATCTGAATTTCTTTCCCATTCCAAACTTTCCCTATAATATTGTGATCACCTAGTTAGATACTTGATCAACTAATCATGTCAGACCAATGGAAAACCCAATCCACCATTTAATCAATTGATCCATTGACCCAATAAATGTGATCATCCAATTATACATTTAGATCATCTTATGTGTGTGACCCAATAGGTTCCTAGTTACATCGGTAGTGATTTTCGAAACAATACAAGCAAAGGTTGATGTTTATCCACAGATGTCCACCCAAGTAATAGGAATGAGTTGGAGAATAAATACAACCTGTAAACTGATCAATGCTGATATGACTATATAATCCCTTTGTCATTGATATCCATATTGAAAATGAAGAATAAAATATCATCATGTTAACATTCAATGTATGCTCCTTGAACTAGAACATACTATTCGAGATGATGTGAGTTCATAATCATATACTGACTTTCATGAACATGACTAAGCATTTCATAGTCTATCTTATCAAGTGGTTAGGGATATCACTTCAATGGAGGGACAAATCCTACCTAGATCACTCATCGTATGCCCCATGTGTCACATTGTACCCAATCACCACCTTTTTTGGAACTTATAATTTGGTACATGTTGTGCTAGTGTCAAAGTACATAGAACAATATGTGTTACAGTAGTGACTTTAGGTCTAAGGACTACAGAAAACAATGTCACATTGAGTTATGACTCTGACATGTCATTGCATGACTTCCATGTGTCAATAAAGTGGTTTTATCCAGTACCACTTTTTCTCTAAAAAGTACCCATCCATCTAAGTTGATATCCAATATTAGACTAAAGAGAAATAGTCACCACTCACCATACATGCTATTCTTGTGTATTATTATTGTCCTACACTATCCATAATAACAACTGACTAGGGATGTAACAAAAATTAATACACTTATTATGCATCTGATCTCAAGTTTAGGACCTTAACCTAAACCATATTTCATCAAGTCAAAACATCTTATGACATTATCAGGTCTATTCCTCATTTTAGTACAAATATATAAGTATAATTTCCTTTTATTAATAATCAAATAAAGTACAAAATATTCTTTTTACAATCAACATGATGGATTTTAAGGCATATAACCAATAGAGACAATGAGGAAGATATCCCCATAGCTTTCAATCGAATATCCAATAGCCAACAACCCTCTACATATGTCACTCTCTCACCCATTCCTCATGAGTGGAGGGCATCACCCTCATTCATCCTGTATGCCTTGCTGTCAAAACTTGAAAATTGTGCAAAAACTTGGTGGACAATTCAGATCTTCTTCTCATCTATCTAGATTTCTTGGTGACCATTCCACATGTATGGAAGATCGTGTTCTTCACTGACATAAGAGATGTATAGTTGTTGGAAAACTAGTGAACACAAAGGTATCACCTTTATCCCTTCTTAAGGCTTTTGTTCACCGACATTTTATAGCAATTGGCTAATTCGACGAGTGGGTATAAAAGGAAGATTTTCTTTTGTTATTCTGTTGTGTTCCCTTTTCAAAAATCCAATAGTGGTATCAGAGCTGACATCATACTCTTCTAACATTGGTTTGGGTTTTATCCCACAAATGATTTGTTGGAAAATTTATGCGGAAACTTTTATCCATGATAATTACCCAATATCATATATGATATGTATTACATATACCAATGTGATTAATTAACATCTATAAGTATTACAGTATGTGCATCTTTCTATTCATTAACATCTTTTTGATTGGTAAATCCAGTTGCATAATTAGGCGATCAAAAATTCTAAAAGTGCTAATTTAGGATTGCACTTAGATCTGAATCTCTTGGTTTTTTTTCTGTAACACATATTGTATCAAGTTGTTCTACTATTTGCCATATCCTATTCATATAAAGTAATGATTGTTGTAATATATTATATGTCTAATAATATATAATGGTGATTGGATACATATGTATATATATATATATCCATCAATATAATATAATTGTTGAAGATATCTTCCAAGTGTGGTATACATGAAAACCTTGTTTCAGTGAGTGTGGACATGCCAATCATGGTGCACCATCCACCTCAGGAAAGTGTGATAATAAGTATTTGGGCCTGCCAATCAGGGTGCATATTTTTTGTATTTGCCTTTAGTTGGACTTGACTAGGTGATCTCAATGGTATTAAACATCTAGATGTATGAAAATGGAATGTGATTCATATGATGAATTATTGTCATGAATTTATGCTACCATATATCCAAGAATTACATATGATACAATTCATAATTGTTACCTAACTTAATAATTAATTTATGGGTTTGAGAGTTTGTTTAGAAATGACTTAATATCTTGGATCTTGGCTCACTAGAAGATTGTTGTATGTAATCTTGTGAATTAATAGTGAGGGAAATGAATTTGAATAATATATTGTAGGCTTAATTATTAAAGCCCAAATTAATTTCATCAAATCAAAATTTTTAAATCAAACTAATTTTCAAAGTTAATCTATTGACCCATGAAAATCTTCTATGTAGATTAATGGAAAACATTAGCAACAATCTATTTTCACTATGATTAGTGCTTGAGAAAGAGAATCTTAATGGAAACAACTTAAACAATTGGTTCAAGATGTTGATAATTGTTCTCACACACGAGTGTAAGGTCTATGTCCTGGAAACACCAAAACCTAATGGTCCAACTCCAGATGTACCTAGATCCAAAAGGGAAGCTTACAAGAAACAATTTTACAATACTACAAACATTAAATGTCCGATGCTTTGCTCCATGAATCATGAGCTTCTAAAGAAATATGAGAACATCCATAAAGAACAAGCAAAGAAAGATAGGTATGATTACTCCAACGCTATATTTAAGTACAAAATGACAGAAGGTGATCTAGTTGGACCCCATGTACTCAAGTTAATTGGGAATGTGGAAAGTCTTGCAAGAATGAGATTTCATTTAGTTTAAGGGCTGGACACACATGTAATCTTGCAATCATTTCTGAATTTGTCATGAATTTCAACATGAAGAATATTGATAAGCATTGAATGAGCTACTTTACATGTTGAGAATTGCTGATGGGAAAATGAAAGACAAGATTGATTTTATGTCGATGATCATTAAAGAAACTAAAAGGGCAAAGTCAAAGTTAAGAAAAGTTTTAAAGCTAGGTAAACATTTTCTTCACTTAAATCAAAAGGAGGATTGGCTAAGGGAAGCAATTTCCATCATTGCCACCAGATTGGAAATTGGAAGTTAAATTACCTTCTCTACCTTGAGGAACTAAAGAACAAGAAGTAGGAGATAGAATCTCCACTTCCGATATATATGTTATTGAAATAAATGTATCTACTTCTTAGTCATGAGTAATGGATACTGAATGTGGATCTCACATATTCTCAAATATGCATGATCTAAAAAGAAGTAGACTCTTGGAAAAAGGGGAGTTGGAACTACTCTTTGAAAATGGAGCAAGAGTTGTTGACACTATAGTAAACACTTATTGATTATCTCTATTCAGTGGGTTTGTCATAGAGTTCAAGAATTGTTATTATGTACCTTTCGTAAATAGAAAAAAATTTCTATATCTTGTTTAGGCACAAATATTTTTGAGATTCTAATAAAGAATGGTTGTATTTTCATTTCTAAAGATGAGATATTTTATGGTAGTCACCCTATATGTTATTGTATTTATTTATTCGAATTTGTGACACATGTATATGATATAAATACTAAGAAGTTTAAACTCGATGACTCAAATAAAACACATCTTTGGAACTTCCATCTAGGGAAAATAAATGTGAACCACATTTATAGACTTTATAAATATGGTTATCTAGACTCTTTTGATTCTGAACCAATAGAAAATGTGAATATTGTTTAGTTGGAAAGATGAAAAAAAGCACCTTCCACTGGTAACAATGAGAGAGCTAGTGACTTATTAGAACTAATACATACTGATGTGTGTGGACTTTCTTGCACAAGTAATAGAAGTGGGTATAAGTACTTCATCACTTTTATTGATGACTTCAATAGATTTGGATGTGTGTGTATTTTAAGATACAAATCAAAATCCTTTAGAAAGTTCAAGTCATTCATGAATGAAGTACAAAATCAACTTGGCAAAATAATTAAATCACTTTGATCAGATCAAGGTGGTAAAAAATTAAGCCAAGAGTTTGAGGTCTTTCTAAGGGATTGTGGTATTATATCACAATGGACACCACCTGAAACACCACAACATAATGGTGTATTAGAAAAAAAGAAATCACACATTGTTACACATGACATGATAAATGATGAGTTTATCTGATCCTACAATATCCTTTTGGGGGTATTCTCTTGTAACCACCACATTTACACTTAATCGAGTACCCTCCAATCTATTGAAAAGACACCATAAGAGATATATTATGGTAAACATCTCAATATTGTTGTCATAAAAAATTGGGTATGTGAAGCTTATGTCAAGAAGAACTTCTGTGAAAATATTGGACCCACATCAGATAAATGTATCTTTGTTGGATACTTGAAGAAAACTAAGGGTTACTAATTCTATATTCTATCTGACAACAAAGTGTTTGTTGCTAGAGATGTTGTATGCCTAAAAAAAGATTCTATTTCTAGAGGAACCAATGGGAGCAAATTGTAACTCAATGATGTTCAAACCAACAATATAACATTTAACATGTGGTATAGATAAGGAATAATAGTAAACACAAAATATTTTGGAGCCTCTAGACCCTTTTGTAGCAATGAAACCAAAAGGTATAGTAGAGGCAGATCTTAAGGCAAAAATATTTGGATATCTTATGACTCAAGAAGATGGTGTGTTGGGGTCATTGAGGAAGATGAACCTACAACTTACAATAAGGCTATCAAGGGACCAGATTCTGAGAAATGATTTGAGGTCATGACATCTGAGATGGAATCTGTGTATACCATTAAGGTGTGGACCTTGGTGGATCCACCTGAAGGGGTAAAAACCATAGGGTGCAAATGGATATTCAAGAAGAAGACTGACATGGATGGTAATGTACAAACCTACAAAGGTAGATTGGTTACAAAAGTTTTCAAACAAATTCAAGGTGTTGAATATGATGATTTTTTTCACCAGTTTCCATGGTTCTATCAGGATTATGCTTGCCCTTACAACTTATCATGACTATAGATCTAACAAGTGGATGGTAAAACTACTTTCCTCAATAAGAATAATCTAGAAGGTGTGTACATGACGCAAGATGAAGGTTTTATCGCTCCATATGAAGCTAATACATTCTTTAAGCTACAAAGTTCAATCTATGAAGTGAGGCAAGCATCTTGGAGTAGGAATCTTCATATTGATGAGTCATTCAAATAGTTTGGATTTATATAAAATGAAGATGAACTCTGTGTCTACAAGAAGGTTAGTGGGAGCAAGATTGTTATATCATATTGTATCTTGATGACATACTATTTATGAAAAATGACATATCTACACTACAATTTGTAAAAACATAGATGGGCAATACGTTCAGAAGGACTTAGGTGAATCATCCTATTTTCTAGGAATAAGATCTATAGAGATTGATATATAAGGCTTCTTGTCCTAAGCCAAATTACTTGCACTTACAAAGTGCTATAGAGGTTTAGCACACATAATTATTAGAGAGGAAACTTACACATGTATCATGAAATAAATCTCTCTATCACTCAATGTCCCAACTCTTAGGAAGAGAGGGCATACATGAGTATCATGTATGAAATTATATGTACATGCCTAGATGTCTCATACACTTTTAACATGATGACAAGGTTCCAGTTGAATCCAGGTGATGGTCACTGATAGCTGTAAAGAACATCATTAAGTACTCGTGAAGAACTAAAAATCAATTCATAATTTATGGACAAGAGGAAGAATTAGTTGTAAAAGGTTAAAATGATGCAAGCTCAAAACTGACTAGATGATAATCAATTGCAATCAAGATTTTTGTTTGGCCTAAACAGAAGAGTAGTGAGCTAGAAGAGTTCCAAGCAAAAGACCATGATTGATTCTACAAGTGAGGCTGAGTATATTGCTGCCTATAGTGCAACAAAGGAAGCAATATGGATCAAGATGTTCACTAGTGAACTTGGGGTGGTTCAAACCATTGAAAACACAATATATATTTAATGTAAAAAATGTAGCTATTGCACAAGCTAAGGAACCCATATCACATCGGTGTTCCAAGTACATACTCAAGTGTTACCATCTCATACTTATAAGACCCCTGACCTGAGTTTTTGGGTAACCCTATTTGATTTGGATTGATCATGGGCTTAGGACCTTCTCTAATTTTTTGAGATGTAATTAGGGCTTGTGGAGAGCTTAATTTTCAAGTTTGGTCTTGTTTGGATGAGGTTTGTGCTTTATGTGCTAGTTTTGGTACAAACTACAATTTACCCAAAGTAGGGGGTTGATGTGCAACTTGTCACCTCTAGAGTGCTACCTCTCTTTCTTAACATAATATATAGGAGAGACAAAGATGTGGGCACCTTGTTTGAGCCTTGGATGAGGAGTATCACCCTAGGTGGTGATTATGGTTTCTATGGGTGTTGAGTGTCTCGACCCGTGTGTGTTTGGTGTGTTGTCTCAACCTAGGTTGGCTTTGGTGGGTTTTGCAGTCAAGACATCCCCTCTAGATGTTGGGGTCACAACCAAGGAGGTCTAGGGTGATCTTGGGTTGAGATGATGGTCCTTACATAGGTTGTCTTGACCTAGGGTTTGTGAAGGACCCTTGTCTTGACCATGTGGTGATGATGGTTGGTTGTGTCACGACCATGGGAGGTGCACCCTAGGAGGGTCACGATCATGACCATGTGGGTTGACATGGTGGTTGAGATACTACCTAAAGTGTATCACCGTGTCTTGCATGTCACACTTAAGTGGTTGCATGTTGGCCTTTTGAGTCGACAAGTGTCCCTTGGGTCTTTGGGTATGTTGACACCTCATCTCTTTCCCTCTCTCTCTCATCTTCCATCTATATAACCCCTTATCTATTATTTGCAACCATTTTTAGCCATCTATCTTCTTCCTACTTCTTTGCTTGTTCTTGGAGATTGGTGGAATAAGGAGGTTCGTCCTTGGAGCTTGGGGATCAATCTCCTCTTGCATGTGGTGGTGGTGGTGATCCGAGCTCATCTTCCATCCTTGGTAAGTGTTTGTCTTCTAAGTTGATGTTTCTTTTGATCTCCTACCTATATATCCTTCTCTTTCCTCGACCCTAAACCATGGTTATTCCATGGTGGTCTTTTTGAGAGAGAAACTCCTCATCACAAGGGTCATAGGCCATGTTTTGACAAGGTAGACCCAAGTGTGAAGAGGATTTCTCCTCTCTTTCTCCCTTTATCTTTTAGTTCAGCCAAGAGCTTCTTTGATTCTTTCCTTGGGCTAGCTTTTACCTTGGTGTCTTCTATTTCTTGAGGTGCTCTTGTGTTTGAGTGTGGAGCTTTCGGTGAAGCTTCTTCAACCTTTTCATCGTGTGCTTGGATTCGTTGATGTTGGAGCTTGAAATCCTTAGTGGTGATCTTCTTAAGGTGATTTATATAACTCTTTGCCCTCTCTATTACTTGCACTTTTTCATACATGCAAGCTACTGTGTTGTCTCTCTAAAATTTTCCCCTAACAAGCTAGTAAATGATGATAATCTCTAGAACTTTTTTGGTAGTGATTATCTTTCGTGGTTTGGATGAAATCCAAAACCTTAATTTCATATACCCGATTTTAGTGATTGGGGGTGTTATGATGATCTTCCTCTATCCTTTTTACCTTAGCATTGCTCACATGCATTATGTTCGAGTATATAGATATTATAAGGAGTTTAAATTCTTTTTTGGGTGCCTTAAACATAGTTTTACCTATCTTGTATGAAATCCTTTCATGATGGACCCATGAGGCATGAACTAGGGTTCTTGATGACCGTTTTTCTTGAGTTTTCTCCTCCATATTCTTGATGGTTTTCTTTGGCCTTGTCTTTTGTTTTGGGGTCAAGATATCACATCTTGGTGTGGTCGAGACATTTATCCCCATGATGGTCATGACCCATGGTTGGTCTTGGTCGAGATGCTTCCCTTTTGTTGGTATGAGCCTAATTTTGTTTAAGATTGCAACACATGGTGTTAATGGCCAAGTTGACCCCTATTTTGGTTAAGTTTTTACTCTATATTTTGAGTTAAGATCATGACCTTGTCTTGGTTGTGACATGTTCTTAGAGGGAGGTCACAACATGCTTTGGTTTAAGGTCGAGATAGCCATGTTCCTTAGGGTCTCGATATCTTTGTGAGTGGTTGGAACCCTAACCCTAGGTGTCACAGGAGCGACATGTTAGAGGATAAAGTTCACGACATGTTGGTGGATGGTCAAGACACATGAGTGCCACAGTCATGATATGGACATGATGGGTGGTCACGACCTATGTGGTTATTGGTAAATATAGGGTGATGATAGGTGGATGAGAAGCACATGTGAACACTTATTGATATTCATATATGAATGATACCTAAGCCATATATATTATATATATATATATATATATATATATATATATATATATATATATATATATATATATATATATATATATATATATATAGTCAGGCTAGTGTACACTCGAGTGTACCGAAGGCACCATACACCTCAGTCATTTTTAAAGATGCAGTAACTTTTTGAAAATTCTAAACCATTGATCTTCCTAAATATCTTAAGAACATACTATATAATAAATTTTATCTCATTTCCAGGTTGTGCATCTAAAGGAGGCAAGAATCATGCATTTCAAATTAGTTTTGTGCGTCAATTTTGTTGTCCTTGGATGAGTGACTTACACTCATCCAAATGAGCTCAAATTTTGTATGCAGCCTATTATTATTGTAACCATGAAGATCAATGGATTGGATTTTGGAAAGACAAGGTCTACATAGGCAAACACCATTGAGGTGTACGGTGTAATCAGTACACTTGAGTGTATTCTAGCACGACTCTTTCTCTCTCTCTCTCTCTCTATATATATATATATATATATATATATATATATAGAATGTTATCTAATCAACTCTATTGAAATTTACTAATCCTTATACACTCCAAGCTGATGGAGGGTGATGGTTCTAGGGTTGATGGTAGAACCTAGTCTTGCAAACCCTAATCGGCTATGGAGGGAAAACCCTAATCCTAATGATGAGTAATGTGACATGTTTTCTTATCTTTCTTGGAATGAATATTATGTTATGATATTATTTATCTTGTCTTTAAAACCTTAACCTTGCAGGTTGAATGCATGCCATTGCTTAGTATGCTATGGCGATGGTTATAAATAATTGAGGCATGTGGAGATGATGATGTGACACTTGGATATATGATGTTTCCTCTTTGTCTATTATCAATTTCTAACCATGTAGGTGATATGAACTTGAATATCATATCTAGTGCATGCTATGATGAGTATGATGTGACACTGGTTGAATGAGCCATTATGAGGCATGTTGAAAAACATACAATACAAGAATGATGTGAATGGGTCCTATGACATGGTGGTGGCTTGATGTCTGTTGTGACGTGATACCACTAGTTCTTTGATTAAGGAATTGATATCCCATAGTCATGTGAAATTAGTGATGGCGTCGAGTGGTAGTGCAACAATGATGATGGTCTTGTGAATTGTAGTGTACATGCGTTATGCAGTGATAGTATAAGGCCCCTAAACTTGATTAATGAGTTAAACAAGCTTAATTATCATAATTGAGTACTTATAACCCTAATATAACATTGTGATATGCTTTAAAATCATAAGACAAGCTTAAGTTTCAAATTTGGTCCAATTTGGACACTGTTTGAGCAAGTTATGCAATTTTATGCACATTTTGGACTTATCTGCAATTTACCCAATTGAGAGATTTTCTTTGCAATTTATCACTTGCATTATGTTCCTTGGATATGATCTCATCAGTTTTGAGCTTTTTGAGCCATGGAGATCCTATTTAAGCCTTGGTTTGAAGGTCTTTTCTCCAAGGGTATTTTAGGGTTTACCCCTTCATGGATGAGCTACCTTTAGTAGCTATCAACTAACGAGTTATTTGTTTTTCTTAGAAATTCAATAAACTAGGGATAATCATGTATCTATGGATGGTGGGGGATCTTCTTGTTTGTGTGTTTGTATATTCTTAATAGTTTAAGGCCATGGACACTTGGAAAGATACTAGAACTTCAACTTTTTCTTTTTCTTTATCTTAAAGTTTCATATACTTATCCTAAGCAAAAAACGAGCCATTTTCTCTCCACCACCTCCCTCCTTCTCCCAAAATCTTTCTCCCTCTGTGCTACTGTGAATTTTCCTATCCAAGGAAGAAGAAATTGGGGACCTTCTTAGAAAAAGGATCTAGGGTTGCAATTGATTTCCTTTTTGGGCTTAAAAAGCTTCCTTCTAGTGATCTTGACCTAAAAGAGTAAGAATCCCCTTCTTTCCTCCATTTATTTCTTTTTTATCCTTCCTCCTACCTTTATCCAGGTCGTAACCTTGCTGTTCCATGGTGGAAATTGCTCTAAATCTCTAAAACCCTACCTTTCTTGCTCCTTATGCTTAGGGCTTGATCATTTGATGAAGAAAGGTGCTAGATGGAAAAGTTCATAACTTATTCTTGGTTTTTCTACCATACCTGCTCGAGTTTTTTTTCTGTGTGGGGTTTCATCTTCTCATTAGAGGCAAGTTTTATAAATTTCTCCACGTTTATTGCTTACCATAAGCTTTCTATCTCATGTTCTTGCTTGAAAATGATGATTCATGCACTAAAAAGTTATGCTTGACTTGGATTTCGATTTTTATAATGTTCCCTATTCTGATTTCAGTTCTATATGAACCTGTGATCATGTGTACATTATTCCTAAGGTATAACATGACTTGGATCAGGTTGTTTTGACAACCTATGGTGCTAAGCACCTATCAACCAATGGTCAATTTTAGGGTTTAAAGCTGATTTCTTCTATAAACCCATGACCCAATGATGGTACCATTGCAACAACCCTATGGTGTTGTCTTCATGATAACTGATGGTCAAGATCTAAGGTGTCATATGATAATGACAACCTATGGTCACCCCCTTAGGTCAGGTTTTGGATCAATTAGAAGTTTAATGATCAACCATTAAGTACCCTACTGATGTTATCAATCAATGATGACATTAGCTTGATATTTGATGCTGATTAATGAATATAATGTTGATCTAACAACCTATGGTGATTTAATGGTCACTAATTATGGTGGATCAGGTCTCTAAAACCTATGTTGAGTTAAGCATTGTAGTTGTAGCATCAATTAAGCCTTAGACCAATGGCTTCTCGGGTCACTTGATGCAATGGTCAGATCTATACTGTAATTGATGGTTTTAACATATGAACTTGACCCAATGGTCAAGATATAATACTTATTCCTCCAATAAAGTGGAATGATGGCTAATATAACATTTTGACCCTAATAATGTGATATATATGGTTTCCTTTATATGATCAACTTAAGGAGCTTACTTGTTGACAATGGATGGCTTATTTTAACTAAACAGTCGATTGTGGGCGTTACCCTACTGTCAATGGAACTTTTTGTGTTGTTAATAAAGGGATGTCTAGGGTTAGATGGTGACTATTTTTAGAGGACAAATCAAGGACTTCATAGGTGGTTTATCCAAGGAGTTTACTTATGTAAACAACCAATGGTCTTACCTTTTAAACTTCCAATGGTTCTGGGTGACATAGTGGTATGGAGATATGGGTTGAAAGATGATGGAACAAATGGAGGGTTACCCTTAATAAGGTAGTCTTACCTATTCACTCATATGAATAAAAGGGATGATAACCATATTGTATGGATATGTAACCCTAATGAGGTATAACTTGTTATACCTAGCTTTAAAATAACTAATTGATGGTAATTGGGTATGAATGGTCCTTCAACGACTAATGCAATCATGGGGTACTCTCTTACTGTTGTTGAAACCCTAGTATGCTATAACCTGATAGTTACATCTTGATTTATGTTTGGGTTCCTACTTGAGAATAGTATGGAATGTGATGGTGATTCTTCACCTTATGCATCCATGATCCAATGGGGATTCTGTGAGTTAGGGTTTGGGTATAAGTGCTCATTTGTAACATTAATATAATTGATCTTGTTGAGCCTAATGCTAATGCAAATAGATAATGATGAGCATTCATGTTTAACATTCTTATATGATGGCATGATGGTGAAATAACCTCCTTAACATGATCATAACCTTAATGTGTTAATTGGTGGATGCCATAGCCACATGGTTGCTACTTGATTTTGTAAAACATGTGCATTATGAATATGATGAGGGTTAATCATATCTAGATTCCTTGCATGTTGATGTAATAAAGGAACGTTCTTAATGTTAATATAACCCTGCTATGATTGTTTATGAATATCGCCTAGCTCATTAATGTAATATTGTGCTGATCTGTTGTATTATATGTAAGTGATGTTGTTGAGCCTTATTATAAGGCATGCAAAGATAATGATGATCTTGTAGGGAATAGTATGATGGTCTTAATGACCTTTGGGCATGGTTAATCTTTGAATGAGGTGTAATACTCTTATGTTGATAAGGGTTGATACCCTGTGATATTGTGAAAATGATTTATATCTTGTGATAGTATGATGACTAGTGTGGTCTCATGAATGGCAAGTGAATAGTACCATGTGTTGATGAGATGAGAAATTATGTTTCACACATTTTATATCTTTTCAAAGTTATGATATTTATATGCTTTCTATAAGTGAATTAGGGTTTGCATGTCCACTTGTTTGATGCAGCCTTAATTCACCCAATTGACATTACTAATCAAGTGCAACTCTAATCATGTAGTGCCCTGTGCCGTAGAACCATCTTCAGTGTCAGAATTTGCTGGATGGTGAAATGAGTATTCCTAAGGGAAACTCAGAGCGCATACTGTTGAGTATGTGGGGGTGGTAGGTTGAGGATATATCCTTGTCATCCACAATGCATATTGTGGAGGTTGGCTATGATCATGCCTCATACATCTGATGTGATTGAGAACAGCTACGGTTGTCTCTCGGTGATTGTAATATGATGTGATTAGAGGACAACTGTGGTTGTACCTCAGTGATTGGGTTTGTATACCCTAGTTTCTAGTTCAATGACCTATACCAAGGGAGGACTAGTGGTTAGTAGCTTGACTGTACATCACTGTGGTGGCAATTTTGACTGATATGTCACTATCTTTTTACTCGTACTTACCAAGGGGAAGAGATCTTAGGATACCAACACTCCTAGATCTTGTACGAAACTGAATAGCCCTTCGCAAGGGTCGGTTGGACTTTGAATGGTACAATTCAAATTACACAGGGTGTAATAAATGATGTAATACAACCGTGTAGCATATTTGTTTAGGGTTATACACAATGTTTCACAATGGATGATAACCCTTATTTGTTATCTTTACATAAAGATGATGCTTAGTGCAATTAAGAGATAGTAGATATACTTATGTTGTGGATATGGTTAAGATTGTAGATGCGTACATACAATAGCCATGCTTGTGTTGATAACTATACTACTACTGCTGATCATAATCATGATGCTAGCTATCTAATGTTGTTAGTTATGTTTAGCATGCTAGCCATGCCTTTGTAACTAGAGATACATATACTGCTAATCATGCTTATCCAGATAGTTGTGCTTATGTTGTTAGCTCTTTTTATGATGTTGATATGTTCAACCAATTAGACATGCTCATGTTGTTAGCTATGCTATGTTACTAGACTTGCTCATGATGCTAGATATGCATATGCTACTAAATTGCTTATATTGTGAACAAGATAAAGGATGATAGTCTGGCTAATGATGATAGTTATTATCTACTCCTTTATGTATTTTATTAATCATCAATACTGCTAATCTTATTAGTTATATTTGATTAAACTTCTTAACTGTTTAATTACTTAAAAATGTTGAAATCAATAAGCATTGTTGGAGGTTATATCTCTTGCTGGGACATGGGTCTCACCCTTGTGGTTTACCACATTTTTTTTAGGTAATCAGAAGTGATGAAAACAAACATGTGGTAGCAAGAAGAGGAGCTACAATAATGAATCTTTGAGAAAGCTGATTAGATGTCTAGTGTGTCTTAGAGTCGTCCCTGTACTCTCAGGTCTGGGCAGGAATAGTTTGTATATGGTGTTTCAAACAAATTGAACTTTTGTTAGCATGTTAATACTTGTTTTGTGTGGCATATATGAATATTATTCTCCTGTGTATATATGTTGTGGCTTAGGTGATAGAAAAATTTGCATCAAATTCTTGGCATAGTATGGATACAAGAAATATGTTGGGCTCTTATGCAAATATTTTTGAGTGGGTGTTGATGTTGAAATAGGTTTTAATTTACCCATATTTTTGGGTATGTGATTAATTAGTTATTGATTGTGTTTTATGTTTTGAGTAATCTCATTTAGTGTAAAAGGTTCCACAGATAGTGTGACAAGTTCACACTTATATGTTTTATATCCTTGAAAGTGTACCATGCCCTTACCTTTGTAGTGTTTTCTATGGCTTTGTACATTGTAACTTGATTGATGCTTGAAGATACTCAATTGGCATAACTAAACAAGTGAAACATAATTGTTGTAGTTTGCCCTGTGCCATAGATCCTTTCTAGTGTCATCCTTAGTTGCTGGATTAATGAAATGAGTTTTACTCGAAGCACATATTTTTGAATATATAGGGATACAAGTCAGGTGTCACCTTGTATCCCTAATTGCATGTTGTGTGAGATGTCCATGCATGAGCCAATCTCATTGTGATATGGATGGCCATGCACGGGCTACTCCTTCTTGTTAGAACATCCATGCATGAGCATGTTCTTCTAGAGACGTTACCTGTACCAAGGTGGGCTAGGTATTGTTATATGTGGATGACCATGGGTGAGCTGATCCTTTTACTGACTATGAGTCACTTTTGTAGTTGACTGACATGTCTCTACGGTATTACTATCATGCTGACTGGGAGGTGTGGGATAGGTCGTGGATTCTATCTCTTTTATTGACCTTGTATTTCACCAATTTTGACTTAGTAGTGGTCAGTTGTATTTGGGTGGTACGACTCAAATCCTCGGGGCAGTAATAAAAATATGTAATCAGTCGTGTGGCATACTTGCTTAGGATCAAATATGAAAACATTGGATGAGGCCTTTCTTTTCTTTTGTATAACTTGGTTGGTAGAAATATACATGTTCTTCATATTCCTCCTTAGTTATAAAATGTTTTACCACTCTGTTATAGCTATCTAATTTGCTCAGATAATAATAACTGCCCTCCTTACATCAGTAATTGAATGTGCTTAACGTAGATGCAGTTTTACATCTGTCCTTTAGTTGCTTTACTTGTGTTTCAATAGCATTGGGGGAGAGTTATATCTCTCGCTGGGACATTTGGTCTCACCCTACGGGTTTCCACATCTTTTAGGTGGTATTGCACGAGGAGGTAGAGATCGTGCAACTGAAGAGGAGCAAAATCAAGACTATTAGCTGTCAAGGTTGAGTGCGCTTCTTGTTGGTCTTTGGTGTTAGAGTCCTAGAGTCTTCCATGTACACTCAGGACTTGGGGATAGTTTATTGTGTTTTGTGGTTGTGCTATCAATATGAGTTTTTTTGCTTGTGTGCCCTTTTGTTGTATATGGCTGACAAATGTACATGTATATGCAAGTGAAACAAATATCATGTGTGATAGGTAATCTTGTGAGGAATTGGAAAAGGAGTCCAACAAACCAAAAATTTTGTGATTCGGTTGAGTATAGAGAGAGATAATTGAGTTTGAAAAATCACAAATCCTATTCCTATTTCCCAATTTGGACCAAGGTAGGAGATGAGCCCTCGACCGTATGATCACGCAGACGTAGTCTGGACCGTCTGATCGGGGCAAAATCCTTGTTTAGGTATATTTCCAATTTTATTATAAAGTGTTACATAGATTATTAAATGATTTTCTCATTCTTCATTTGAGGGCTCAAAGAAATTCCAAATTTAATAAAATTTGACACCCTGACTGATTTTGAGGTGTAAAATCCGAATATGGAATTAGTTTTACTTTTAGGAACTTTTAATGGGTTAAATAATTCAAAACTCATTTTCTCTTTTCTCCTTTAATTATGACTCTAAGATATTCAAATATGATGAAATTTCACCCATGTGTCCCAATTAATGTCTTAGATACAATTTTTCCATTAATTGATCAGTTTGTGCCATTTATTTAATTAATTATCAAAATGAAGGTTCTACACTCTCTCTCCTACTTTTCACATTATCCAAATATCATCCAAATTAGTTGAAAATTGCCCAATAGCTTATTTTCATATTTATATTATGAATTTAGAATTAGTTTTCCAATTTGAGAACATTAGATATTTTATTTCTCTTTCTTGTCCTATTTCTTATTTTCCTTTAATAAAGGATTTTATATATATTTATATTTTCCAAGTTGGGTGATACTTGGCCCTTAAGTAACTTTTAGTTCAAGATAATGAGATTGAGTATCAAATTATCTCGTGGGTTTCCTATTTGTGATTTTTGGAACAATACATTCCATATTATCCCCTTTTATCCATTTATAACATTTATCATCTCCTTTATGTATATTTTGGGATTTCTTTTCTTTTTCTTATTCTAAAGAGTGCTAGAAAGTTCTAGCATGAATTATTTTATTATTTTTATTACTTAAGTGGAGAATTGCACTTCAAGCCCATTACTTGGGTTTCTATTGAGGTATTTGTGCATAAAATCCTTTATTAAGAATATATGGGAAACATTTATCCATTAACCATAATTGTTCCACTAATTCAACTCCAAAGACATATGTGACGAAAATGAAGAACAAATCTTATTGAAAATGGGTACAAAGAGTTACATAGTAGATTTCAGTATGTTACCGACTTGGTAGCCAAGTTGGTGTACCATGTTCTCCCTCATCCATATGGATGAAGAAGAGGTTGCGGTAGACATGTGGAGGCTTGGAGAAACTACTCTACAAGAAGACAACCTTGAAACATCTTGATGGACAATCATGATCTTCTTCTCATCTCTCTGGATTTCTTGATGGTCATTTTGGATCTAGATCTAGAAGATTGTGTTCTTTACCAATGTAATATGTGTCTAGTTGTTGGACAACTAGTCTGCACAAAGGTATCACCTTTATCCCTCTTTTATTCATTTATGTTTTATATCTATGATGAATATGACAACTAGGTATAGTGAGTGATGTTTTTATATTATTTTGTTATGCCCCCTTCCCAAAAACTTGATAAGCTCATCCCACACAACCTAGGGTTTGGCTGTGGTAGCAACTATGTCTAGAGGGATAGAGAGATAAGAGAAGAGACTCAAGGGAGAGTGAGAAGTTGAGTAAATTAAGGAACATCACATTACATGTATGGATGACCATTTATAGGGGAAGAGGAGGTCAGGAGATGAGATTAGATCTTACCGTTGAAGCTGGGGTAGCTTGTGCAATTGGTGGTGATGGACAACCCCTTTATCAAGTCCATATTTGTAATACAAGGTACACAATTACTTGGGGAGGTGTGCAGAAGGCATATGAGAGATCAATCTAGTAAGAGGAGGGATGTTTATACCTGGTGTATGACTGATATGTGGTAGGGTGTCTGAAGCTATGTGTAGAGGTGGGAGCGACCTCCCAATCGCCCGATCATTGACATGATCCACAAATGAGTGCATGGAATAATATATGAAAATGGTGTTTGCCTTTCAAATATTACCATGCTTGAAAATTCAAATGTTTCCTCATGTATAATAATCTCTCTATAATATTGTTCTATCTCAATTGTAAAGAGAATGATTTTGCTGCTCATCATTATTAAAAAGATAATTATATGACAAAGAAATTTTCTTAGAGACTGATCATTTTCATGGTAGAGAAGATATTGCTCAATTTTCTTCTTCTATTACTTCTCAAATGCATGGTGATCATATTTTGAGATCTTCTTTGTAAATATTTGTAGATGCTAATAGAATTCTTAATGAACCCTTCATCATCCTACAAAGAAAAATGGTAAACATGGCATTAGATTTGATAATAGTCAAAGGATCAACTAAGGTTAAGGACCTCCAATTATTAATGGAGAATGCTCTCATTCAAAGGATCACTTTCAATTATCGCAAAGAAAATGGTCATTATTCTACATATTGCCCTTTTAGGAAATAACCCAAATGATAGATGACTTGGGTAGCCAAACTAACCCCCTTGAACCAAAAGCATATGACTAGCGACCATTTCAACTTTCTTATTGGAGGAAATTTGCAAAAGGATGGACAAGAGGTATTCATTTTGAATTGACTTTATAATCTACATGAAATAATAGAGGTGAGAGGTGTACATTGTAGAAACTAGTTTTGAAACATATAGTAATAATAGAGGTATTAATACTATGTCTCATATCCAAATGTTTCATAATATTTCCTAGTATGTATGCACTTTACTGATGACTTTTGAGTCAAAATTTTTATATTATGTTTCTAATCACTATCTTGCTCAAAATCTTCCCCTGATGCTTTTAAAGTATATTATTAACTTTTTAAAACAAATTTGGATCATTTTAATATTTTTCATATCCTCTAAACTTATTTTTATAAAATATGTTTTTGGACAAAAACTTTACAAACAGAGTTTTCCCTAAGAAAACTCAACTAATGGGAAATCTTGGGATTTACCTAGATGTTGTCATAGCTTGAGAAGTTCAACCCACACATTTACTCGATGACACTAAGAAGTAAATATTTATATAGATTATTAGATGAGGATTTCCCTATCAATTATATTTTTTCCCAACTAATGTCCTATTCTATCAACACTCTTGTTGGCTATATTTATTCTAAATGCATATTTCCATGGTTTAAATTGCCCACTTGTATGCAACTCTATCTCTACATTGAACTTTTGGTTGTAATTAACCCACTTGTTTTGTGCTCAAACTTGATATATCTACATAATTATTGCTTTATCTATGTTTGATGCAACTATGAGATTCTTTAAGAAATTATCTTTATAGATTTTCTTAAAATTGCATGATTAATATCTACATTGTCTCTTGGATTACGATTTCTTTATCTGGACATTGATCTACATGTAATAGTAGATTGAATATAAAATTTCTTATCTTTGATGTGACATAAATTTTTTTAACAAGTGGTAATAATACACTTTCTATTAAGTTGTATACATCCATGATCTTGAATGTGTATATTCTTAGTTGGATATTTTTCTACATCTTGTGGCATAATTTAAATTTTGAATCTTGTTGTGCCATGGATACTACTAGTAGTTTTCTGAAATTATGTAATCATCTCTATAAGAAATACTAGTCGTTTGTTTAAACAAGTGGTATGCACATATGCTATGCTTGTATCCTATTTTATATACTTAAACTTGTTGTTTTATTGGCATATATATTAGTTTGAGTTACTTTTATGCACATCTTTGATGATGCTTGCTAAAATTGTATCAAAGGATTGTTCAACTACATATTGTCATTTACTTTATGTACATTTCATGGACAAACCATTTTAGGAAAAATAAAGTCATAGATGCAAAAAGATCTAGATTCAATAATGAATTCCTAGAATACGATGAGTATGGGGTTTCTATTTATACTTGTGGTGAAGGATAATGGTTCTAGATGGAATCTTCTGGAGTGCCGGCAGAACATGATCATCTTCCAAGGTCAGGGTTTACAATAACACCATGTTCCTCAAAATGGTACATCAAGTTACCATGTGGTTCCATTGGGTGTTCCCTGCTTGGAAAACGAAGATATATTTAAAAAGGTGAAAAATCAGACTACTTGGGGGCCAATTCATTGGCGGTTGCAATCCACCATAAATTTTTGCATTGAAATTTAGGATTTCTCCACATGTCACATTGGAAGAATTCTTGGTTTTTTGGGGTTCCCCTAGGCAGAAAAATGGTGTTTTCTATCTAAAATGTGGAATAGGATGTTCTATGCAAAATTTTGGATTGGTTTTTTTGAAATCAATTCATGTGAATAAAATTCACTTTTCAAAATTAAGGGAAAGGAGAGAAGAAAACTTTATGAGCAAGCTTTCGTTTTTCTATTTCTTTTTTAAATAGATATGAACTTAAAAACATTATCCTTTCTATTAAGATAATGGAAAAAATGCAACTTAATTTCCAAGGATTTAAAAATTGAATATTATATTTAAGGGAACTGAATTGGGAAATTATTGGAACATGTCTAATAAAAATATGAATAATAGGGTAAACTATAATTAAGTCCTCGATAAAGGTTTTCCTTTCACCAGACCCTCGATGCATAATAAATGGATGAAATGGGTGGAAAATGGAATAAACCCCATCATTATCTTGAGAACAAATGTTTATCATGATTTTCAATTGAGTGAGAAAAAACGGAGTATCAATAATTTTCCATTCTCAAAATAAGGTTCATGATATGAGTGAGAAATACATGTTGAGCCAAGTCTAATCCCCATTTTTGGTCATCAAGGCCTAGTGGTGAGACTCATCAAAGATGTCTTGATGAAACTCTTAGAGGGTGTAGGTGATTTTTGGAGGAGATGGATGCAGAAGAGAATTGAATATTACTGAGGTTCATCACTATGTATTCTATATACTCAGGAGTCTATTTATGTGAAAGATCATGGAAAGTGTTTGATTTCTAAATGATCTTGCAAGGTTATTGTCTCTCACTTTCTATGGTTAGATATTTTTTTGATTTCTCTCAATGACAAGACCTTGTGAGTGAAGAAATTTAGGGTTAAGATCACAACCCTAAAGAGATAAATTGTGGTGAATTCTCCTATTTGAGATATTGTGTTGGGTTCTCTAGACAAATAAACCACTAAACATTTTCCAGTGACATGTTAGCCTTTATATGAGACCAAGAGTTGTATGTGGGTAATAATCTATTTGTCAAAGAATTTATTGTTCCACAAAGTTCTCAGAATAGATAATATTGCACCAGACAATTATCTAATGATGAGGGCAAACTTTATAGGAGACTGAGAGATGTACATGCTTAATTATCTACTCCCTAGATCATTACTTGATAAAAAAGTGCTAAAAATTAAATAAGATTGGGAAACAGAGAATTATTCCACGATGATATTAGCCTTTATGTAACACTAAGAGATATACATGGTTAACTATATGATCCCTAGAGCATTCCTTTTCTGTAAAAGTGCTCAAAATAGATAAGGTTGGGAAGGAGATAGTTATCCAATGATGATGTTAGCCTTTATACTAGACTAAAAGTTGTAGGAGAGAAATTATCTACTCCCTAGAGTATTCCTTATTCAATACAAGTTATCAAAATAGATAAACCGGGCACCATAAAATTGTCTTGAAATTAATTTAGCCTTTATCTGAGGCTAAAAATTCTACATCATAATTGTCTGCTCCCTAGATAATTCTTTGATGTAGAACTAAAAACATGAGGTTTGTCTACTTTATGCAGAGTTTTAATAAAGAAATGGAATAAATGTTCATTCTAGACCGAAGTTTATGTATTAAAAGGGTAATGTTTAAGGTCATGATCCATGAACTAAAAATAAAGGAAGTCAAAGTTGGATTGATTTGTTGTCATAGTCCAAGATCCAAAAAGATTGGAAATTGAAGCTAGGGTAGTCTAAGGTCATATTTTAGGACTCAAAAAGTTTAAAAACTATAGTTGGATTATTTAAGGTCATCTAAAACCCCAAAGATTCGAAAATAAAGTTGGAATAGTTCAAGGTCACAGTCTAGGATAAAAAAGAGTTGTTATTTGACATGATCTAGCTTTAGGTCATAGTCTAGGACCAAAAAACATTGGGAAATGAAGTTGGATTAGTTTGATCATAGTCCAGGACCCAAAAAGATTTTAATTTGAAGTTGGATTAGTTAAGATAATAGTTTGGGACCCTCAAATATTGGGAATGAAGTTGGATTAGTTTAAGGTAATAGTTCACAACCCATAGGTATTGTAAATTGAAATTGGATTAGTTTAAGGTCATAATCCATAACCCAAAAAGATTCCAAATAGAAGCTAGATTAGTTAAAGGTCATAGTCTAGGACTCAAAATGATTGGAAACTAAATCTAGATTAGTTTACGGTCATACTCCATTAAATTAGTGTTGGATTAGTTTAGGGTCATAGTCAATGATGCAAAATGATTGGAAACTAAAGACATATTTGTGAACTAAAAGGAGAGAGGACTACTCAAGACAGGTACCATGATCTAGTTAAAAGTGTTGGTAGAATACCTTAAAAGATTGGAAATTGAAGTTGGATTACTTTAAGCTCATAGTATTTGACCCTAAGAGATTCTATTCACGTTAATGTCATTATCTATGACCACTTTTGTTATAGTTTAAGGTCATGATCAATGACCCAAGAGGATTGGAAACTGAGTTTCCCCCCTTAAGATGGGGCAGATGATTCAGTTTAAGGCCATGATATGGGACCAAATTATAAATTGAGGCTGGTATTAGTTTAAAGTCATAATCTAAGATCATGTTTGTACAATTTAAGGTCATGGTCTGAGATCCAAGAAGATTTGAAAACTGGAGATGGTCTAGTTCAAGGTCTTAGTCCAGAACCATAGATTGAAAAATTGTATATGGTCTAGTTTAAGTTCATAGTCCAAGACCCTTTCACATTGGAAAATTAGAGACAATCTAGTTTAATGATTTATTCCAAGACTGACAATTATTTGAAAATGGGAGATGGTCTAGTTTAAGGTCTTAATTTATAAACCAAAAATATTAGAAGTGGCCATCCACAAAAGTAGTCATGATTTAGGATTCCTAGAAGGCTATATGACTTTTAAATTGAAGCAAAATCACAATAACGTGTACACCCACTAATCATGTGGTTGATTATTCTAGGCCATGCATTAATCATGAAATTTGATGCATGTTGTATGTGTAGGGAAATATGACATCAGGTAGGCAACACATTTTTTTTACTGACATATTTCCCATAAATCAATAGATCGTGTAAACAACTATGCAATGAGAATGATGTTTTCACAAAGATATACCTGGTCATGGAGCAAGTCCAATTACAATCCTCATCAATGTAGATGTGCAATCTATGTTGGATGTTGGTTTTGTAGCTCCTAGTTGCACTCAGACTCATATGACTTCTCCTCGATGACAGGAGACTAGGAAAACTACTGCACCAACTCCTCAGATCTTGCCACAGACTTCTAGTTGACGTTTTCCTCCTAGTAGTAAACAAAGGAATCCTGCCTCTAGAGTAGTTCACACAGACCAACGAGAACTCCTATCGTCCTGCTAGAACGGACATGAAGGAGTTGTCCCTCCTATTGGTGTACTAGTCACCAACATGCTCTCCCACATCAATGATCCTTAGTTGTTTCTCTCCATTCTCTATCCCTCCTTAGTCGGATAGGACTTTCCTAGGCTCTCGTGGTTACCACAACCAAAGAGGACAACAAGTGTCAGAGCAATTGGTTCTCTATTTTCTATATCGTAGTTGTGATCTGAAAAGCCCCCAGTACCTCTCTATATAAAGGAGGGGTTAGGGTCAGGGTTTCTAGTCCCCAACCAATGCAGGACTAAAGCGGGAGTGGAAAGGACAAGTAGATCACTACTACAGAAATGGCTTATAACGTCACTTTTAAAGGCATCGGTTCCATAAATACACCGACACCTAAACAATAAAGCGTCGGTTTATAAAATAAACCGACATCAATCTGTGAAGGATGACCAGACATGGGTATCACTTTTATTTGGTGTCGGTTCCTTAATAAAAAACCGACGCCTAAAATTAACCGCCAAATCCAAAATTTCTAGCGAAAAAATTACCTCTAAAATTTAACATATGGCGTCAGTCATTAACTAATAAACTGATGACTAAAGGTTATTCACGAAACAGAAGTTGGGCAGATTTTGATCGTCGATTTTACAACAATGACCGACACTTATGGGTTTTTCCGCGCTGTTCGCGGGAAAATTTTCACACCCTTTGAGCGTCGAATTTAAAAAAAAACCGACGACTATGGTCATTAATCGAGAACAATTTTTTTAATCGGCATATGTAGATAGACGTCGGTTTTTTACTAGTTAAAACTGATGATTATCATTGAGAACAAGTGTCAATTTTTGTGGTTAACCGACACCTTTAGTTTTATGTGTCAGTTTTGTTTAATAACCGACACCAAATGTTAACTTAATAGCACGCGAGCGAGCCTGACTCTTCCCCTTTCTCTCTATTTCATTGCAATCGGCTTAGGGTCTGGCGATTCCGGTGAGCAAGCAGACTCCCTCCGCGCCGCCGTCCACAGCCACCATTCTCCTTGCTCGCCGCCGGCCACCTGCTGCTCGCCACTTGCTGGTCTCTGCTCCTCTGCCGCCGTCGCTCGCTGCTCCAGCGACCTGGTCTCCTGCTCTCCAGTGGCCTGCTCTCTTGCTGCTCCGGCGCCTCCGACGGCCTTCTCTCTTACTGCTCCGGCCAACTCTAGCAACCTACTCTCTAACTTCTCCAACTCCGGCGCCGCCTTCCTGCTACCTTCCTCCGCCGCCATAGCTTCCGCCTCTGCTCTGGCCAATCAAAGGTAATGGAACCATCTCCATTTCTATGTGTGTGCTATGTGTGTGACCTGTAGGAGTACCTTATATTCTGGTCTCCATCTATGTTTCTACTATGGTTGATCCACTGGTTTCTATGAGTGTGCTATTGCAACTAGGAGTACCGTACAGTCTGGTCTCCATCTTCATTTATTGTATCCAATGTTAATTTCTATAGGGTTCTTGTCTGACCCGACTCTAGTATTGGTGTCATTTTTACTTGATTAGTCCTTTAATACATTGTTAAGAGTGGATTTGATGTCTACCTGCATGGGAGTTGTGATCTTGAATCAATATATATTTTTCCAGAGTATTTAAGACATGACTTTGTGCCTAATATTAGATCCTCTAAGGGAGTGTTTATTTAAATTGAACATTGTATATGAAACAAAATATAATCGTCTAGTATTTTTTCAATGATCACTTCCATTATGGGTCTATCCAATATAACTTATTTTCAACAAATACATATATTGAGGAACATTGATATAACATTGCATTGTGAATTATTATTTTTTATCAGTAGCATTGTGAATTATTGCATGTTTGAAACTATTGAATTCTTGATTTATTATTTAATAATTCTCTATAGATTAGGATTAACCATGTTTCCTGTAGTTTATACACATTTATTATATATAAGAATGACATCACATGTATTTGTTGGCCTAGAAACCCGTCCAAGATTTACTCATTAGGAGTAAATCTTGGATAATACCCGGTTTGGGACTATTCTTGAACACCTAATCTCACTTAGCATGTAAGTGTATAATGTGTATTGGGTTTTCAAGGAAATTTCGGTAGCATTTCCCCGTTTGTTCTCTAAGTACATATGTACTTGGAGAACAGTGGGGAAATGATGCCGAAATTTTCTTGAAAACCCAATACACATTATACACTTACTAGTGAGATTAGGTGTTCAAGAATGGGATAGGTGGTACACATTTATTATATATAAGAATGACAACACATGTATTTGTTAACCCTAGACCCTAATCTTGTTGTGAACTTTACAATGTGAATGTGAACTTTACAATGTGAATTACTTTACAATGTGAATGTGTACTTTACAATGTGAACTTTACAATTAGTGTTACTTTACAATGTGAAATTTATAATTTGAACGTGAACTTTTAGATGGCTGAGCATTACCATGATGACCATGCTGATGATCACCGTGAGGGTGAGGACGTACTTGCACCGCCTGACAATGTAAGTTTTAAGAATATATCCCTGAGGTTTCTATCTATATGTTCATTTATAATTATATTATGTAAGTGTGTTTTTTTATCAAATTTTAGGTTGGTTATGTACCCCCTAAAGAAATTACATCACTTGATGAGCAGCAAAAGAAAATTGAGAAAGTGATGGGCATCACAATGATGAACAAGTTAATACAGCAAAGGGGCAATGGACCCAAATTGGATATGGATTTCGATCAGGCAGGAAATCCATATGGAGTGAACCACAACTCATTTGTTTCATATCTTGGGGTTCTTACTCACAACCATTGCATTCCTATCCTAGAATCATGGCATAAAGTTCCTAAGGGGAAGAAAGACCACATATGGAAGGAACTATGCGTGAGTTATTATTATTTGTAATTCTATTTGTGTAGATTACTAATTTTTAGGATACTAGTTAATAGCAATTCTATTTAATTTGTAGAGCATATTTGATCTGGATGAAAAGCTGCATCGTAAATGTGTGATGCAATGTTGTGGGAGGGTCCTAAGGAACTATAGGACCAATCTCACCCGAGATTACATACGCGATGCTGAGAATAGGTTCTTGATTGATTCTAATTCTAGACATTGACCAGTATTTCACTAACTCTACACTAATAATTTTTGTTTGTATTCTCTTTGAAAAATAAATATAGGAAGAAGGAATCCACACAATAATGTAACTACTTGGACTCCAAAGAATGGGAGGAGTTTGTTACCCAAAGAAAAATAGATGAATTCAAGGTATTAAGCGCCACTCCCAATTTAATTAATATACGTTTTTATGTATTCACCTATTCAAAATTAACTTTTAGTGTTACTAACCAAATCAATGTGATAACTAACTAGGCGATCAACGATGCTTAATGAGCAAGGCGTGCACTGAATGTGCACAACCACACAATGGGTCCAACAGGATATGCAGGCATTCGCCAAAGACTACAGGCTGAGTCTACTCAGCCTACTGCTACTCCGGAGACTGCAGAGTCCTATACTGCTGTTCCCACACCTCTGCCTCATCATGTTATGTGGATAGTTGGGAGGTAAAATAAGAAGGGAGAGATACCGAAGCCCACAATCGCTGAGGCGGCTGCAAAAATGGTAAAAATCAAACTCTTAGAGAAATCTATCGATATTGATTATTGTTATGTTTACTTACGAATTTTTGTTGATGGTGCTTAGCGGGAGCTGCACGAGTAGAGGAAGGAAGGCAAGTTCATCCCTTAGGGCACAAGGGATGAACTAACAGTTGCTCTGGGTAACCCAGAGCATCTTGGACGTGTAAGGGGTGTAGGCGCTGGTGTGGGCATCAAAACGTTCTTTGGGCCATCCCAGCGCAAACCTATCCCAAAAGCGGGACTTTCACAAGCTGAGGTAACTTATTCTTATTTTAGAACGTTGTTGTGAAAGGGAATTAAATAATCAGAAACTAGCATTTATTTTATCCATGTATAGGTAGATTCCTTAATTGATAGGAGAGTTGAGGAAGTAGTTGATAAAAGACTCCAGGAAGCATTTAACAAGTGGCAGGCGTCTCAAACTACCACTCAGATAGTACCTGTGGCGAACCTCTCTTTTCCTACTGCTCGTACTGCAGAGGTTGGGAGTAATCCTATAGACCCACAACCTAGCACGTCATCTGTAAGTATTTTTATGGCATATATAATAGCTAGTATGTTCAAGATGATATGTTTGTGTATATATACATATAACATTCTTTACGTAAATTTGTAGGGGTTGAAGCCATGCCGACTACAAAGTGAAGGATATATCGTTGCAGATGCATCGGCTTACCGACCCTTAAAGGGTGCATGTTTCATGGGAGTCCAGTACCAGATGGCATGGTACGTGTGATCCCCATACATATACTCGCTGGCTGGATGAATCTTACACTGCCTCATGCACACCTAGATGCTGAAACACTTGGTGAGGCAGTAGGCGGAGTGATACTGTGGCCCAAAGCGGATGTCCTCTATACTGATATTGTATGATAAATTTTCATTACTTTAATTTGTTAGTGTGTATATATATATGAGTCAATTGATATGAAATTATATATATAGGTCAAAACGACGAGACCCACTACATCTTGGCCTCCACCGCCTCGACTACCAAGTTGGCTTCCAGGGGACCTACACGCCTCGATAGGTCCTAATTGTAGGAGTGTGGCAGTATGGTTCGGCGAACATAATCCAAATTTCCCTATAAATGTTACTATTCCAGAGAATGCTGCAGGTAAATCATACGATAACAATCTATTTATACAAGTTTAGCATACATATTAATGCATACGTAATAGAAGTTATGGATACATATTTATGCAGGTCACACATTCGGAAACAACATATTTATACAAGATATTTTGGAGTTGTTTAGTTATGAATGGCTGAACACATCTATGAGAGAGCTGTGGATATGGTGAGATTAATGCATATGGCAATCTGGTTTATACATCCATATACCTTGTTTTATATACGACAATCTGGTTTCTTATATATTAATGCATACGTAATACATATTTTGCAGCCACTTATACAAGACATGTACATATTTTGGGTTTTCCCATGTGGGATTTTTGGTTCCATCTTTGATTAGTCTTGTAGATACAGACCCTTCTTCAGTTACTTCATACTGCTGTGATGCTTTTGAATATTTTGGTAAAAATAATAAGATGGTGATAATAGCTCCATTCAATTTCGAGTAAGTTTGCTTCAGATGGCGGCTAGGGCTTCGGAAGCGGCTACGGGAGGCGATCCCGAAGAAGACAGCAATGGAGAACTGAGGCGACATGCGAACTCCATCCCCATCAGCACATCTGGCTTGTGCTTCTCGTATGCAAGCCGACGACTGGAAGATCAGACCCTGGCGCAATCTCAGTCTTCAATGGAGGTCAACACCGTAGCTAACTCATCCTCCTTTCCGCCGCTCCACTCTTCCGAACAAGACTAGGCTGGGCATCAGAGTGCTTCTGGCAAATCCTATCATGATTCCCTGGGGAAGACCTCTCCCAATAGCCCTCATAACTTCATAATGATTGACGTGGAGACGAATGGAGTTAACCTGCAACCAACAGACATCGAGGTCTCATCCAAGCAAGGGTTCCTGGCGTTTCAAGTCCAGAACGAGGCCATGGAGGGATTGCTCTGGCCATGGAAATATATGGTAATCGTTAAACTTCTATCCAGAGAAATCGAGTACCTCACGCAGCATGATCGTATTGCCAAGCTTTGGAAGCCAGTTGGAGGTTTTAACCTCATTGACGTGGCCAACGATTACTTCCTTGTCCAGCTCCAATCTGAAGAGGATTACATGACGGCCCTGGCGGGAGGACCTTGGACTATCTTTGGTTCTTACCTGATAGTCCAGAGATGGAGCCCTTGCTTCTCACCAGATCGGGCCACGCCGCCAAGACTAGTGGCCAGGGTCAGAATACCTAATCTTCCTATTCATCTCTATCAGGAAACCCTCCTCAAGCAGATTGGTGATCGCCTAGGGAAGACGATCAAGGTGGACATGAACACAACCCAACAGAGAAGAGGCTGCTTTGTGTGCCTAGCTGTCGAGCTGGACATGCATGCATCCCTGGTTCCCTTTATTTGGATTGATGGTCTCAAGTACAGAGTCGAATACGAGAACATTCCATTCATCTGCCATCGTTGTGGCAGGGCGGGACACTTGGAAAATGACTGTACGAAGAGGATCGAGTAAGAGAACGCCATGCGCAGAGCTTGCGTCGAAGCAGGCAACATTGTCCCAGACAACCCCTAGCGCCGTGAGGGTTTCAACGAGGCTATCCATGCGTAGCCTATCCCGAGGAAGTAGAAGAAGCCTAATGCAGGAGGGGCTCCAAAGTGGACCTCCCAGGCTGGCAACCGATTCCAAAGACTACAAGACACTAAAGATGGCGATGACATTGCTGAAATTCTTGACGTGGACAAGGTGGTCGAGCGTGTCACTGGTATCGACTGGAGTCTAAGAAATAAGCAGAGAAAACAAAGCAAACCCCCCAACAACCAGGGGGTTGTACCGCCTCCGAAGCAAACAACGCCTCCAACAGTCCCCACCCAGGCCGCCCAGATAGAACTGGATCACACCATTGCCAAGCCTTCCAGAGATGCTGTCCTACTCAGAAGAGACAACCAGAAACACTCGTTTCTATCTACATCCTTCACTGTTGGTCCTAGCGACATTCCATCTGCAAATTATACTAAATACAGAAGCCCGGCCAAAGGCTCACCGGACATCCATTTAAGAAACTGGAAGATTACACATGCGGGGGACCCAGGCAGAGCTACGGCGAGAAAGCGTGGAAAAACATCTCTGCTCCAGGATCTTGAGAAGGAGGCACAGGCTATGGGGTCGTCCACCCTAGATGAAGGTAATAAATGAACATCATAAGTTGGAACATTCAGGGTATCTGCGACGACGATACCCAGAACTCAATCAAGGAACTCGTCAGAAGATATAGCGCTTCGATCATCGGTCTGTATGAAACCAGATACAGCGGAGCTAAAGCAACATCTATCATCAAACATCTTAGATTCCCTCACTCGCACCGAGTTGAAGAAGTAGGTTTCACTGGCGGTATTTGGGTTCTTTGGAAAGCAGGCATCAATCTTGAGGTCATCTCTTCTCATAAACAATTCATCCATTGCACGGTAGAAAATTAGTTCCTCTGTACCTTCATCTATGGAGGCACCACGAGGAACAACCAGCGGTTCTTATGGCACCATCTTCAGGAGATGTCTTCCACCATTACTTGCCCTTGGGCGGTAATTGGTGACTTTAATGCAATCATGTACCAGTCTGAGAAGTTCGGCAACCCCTACTTCGACAAAGTAAGCAGTAAGGAGTTCCTCGATGCCATGACCCACTGCAAACTCCTTGATCTCCGGTTCAATGGGGCACACACTACTTTCAGACGTGGCCTGCTGCACGAGAGGCTTGACAGGGCCATGGGCAACGAGCCTTGTTTGGAGAATTCACACATCAATCCGGTCCAGGTTCTGGAGCGGAACAACTCTGACCATGCACCTCTTATACTATCGGATAATTCTCACAGACGTAGGGGTACCTCACACCATAAGGCCTTTGCGAGATGGGAGGTGAACACTGGCTTCAAAAAATTCATTTCAACTAATTGGGACACTCGAGCCCCCCTCATTCAAGGTAGTGCTGATTTCTTGGTCAAGGCGTCCATTTGGGACAAGCATGAGCTTAGGAAATGCCACATCAAGAAGGAGCAGATAAGCAACAAGATCAAATGGAACCAAGTTCAATTAGCCTTAGACTTCAGTAGGTCTCTGGCAAACGAGACAATCTCTCTCCAAGTAGAGCTTGACAACATCTTGAGACAGGAGGAAATTGACTGGCAACAGAAGGCACGCTGTGAGTGGATTAAGCTGGGAGATGTCAATACCAAATACTTTCAATCTATCGTCAGGTCCAGGAGATGGATGAACAAAATTGTCAAGTTAAAAGACGATGATGGATGCTGGGTGGACAATGAAGACCAGCTACACACTCTTGTTCTTTCTTTCTTCTCATCTGTCTACCAAGAGACAGATTTCTCAGAACGTCAACAAGCCAGCAATGCATTTACGGGCTCCTTCCCGTCGCTCAATGCTTCTTCTCTGGAACTTCTACGCCAAGTTCCCACGCCTAAAGAGATATGGGCAAATCTTCAAGCCATGGTGCCTCTTAAGGCCCCTGGTCCTGACGGTATCGATACCTTCTTTCTTCAAAGAAATTGGGCCTTACTCAAAAACCAGGTGTGTGATTTCGTCATTGATTCTTTCTCGGGTTCATCTATTGATCAAGGTTATGCAGACTCCAATCTTATCCTCATCCCCAAGGTGGCAGCACCAGAAACATGCTCCCAGCTCAGACCAATTTCCCTCAACAATGTTTGCACTAAGCTCATTTCAAAAGTCATTGCTTCCAGAATCAAACCTTACATGGATAGTTGGGTATCGCCTTTCCAGTCCAGCTTTGTTCCAGGACGGAGGATAAGCGATAACATTCTTCTTGTTTAGGAAATCATGCATTCTATGGAGTTCAAGCAATCCAAAAAACATTCTATGGCGATCAAGTTGGATCTCATGAAAGCTTTTGATAAGCTTAGTTGGCCATTCATTGAGGACACTCTCAATAGGACTGCCATTCCCCAGAACATCATCAACATCATTATGAACCTTATCCGGTCAGGAAGAACCTCGATCCTCTGGAATGGTGAGTCGATTGGCTCCTTCAAACCATCATGCGGCGTCAAGCAAGGGGATCCTCTCTCGCCTTATCTATTTGTGCTTTTCCTCGAGTGTTTTAGTCAGCTGATCTTTGAAGAAATTGACAAGGGTTCTTGGAAATTGATGTATTTAACCTAGCAGATGCTGCCTTTTTCCCATGTCAGTTTTGCCGATGACATAGTTCTCTTTGGGGAGGCAACCTGTCGGCAGGCTTCCACCATTAATAGTTGTCTTAAGAAATTTAGTAAGGCATCTGGACAATTCTTATCTCACGATAAATCATCGATTTTCTTCCCACATAATACCCAACGAGCTGTCAGGTCCCAAATTTGTCGTCGTATGAAAATCAAGGAGATAGATGAATTGGGTCGTCATTTGGGTATTCTGATCCTCCACAAAAAGAAGAGCAAATCTCATTTCGAATACCTCATTGACAAGATGCATCAACAAATTACTAACTGGAAAAATAGATTCCTATCCCTTGCAAGAAGAGTCACGTTGGCCAACTCAGTTCTCCTCTCACAAGCCTGCTATCCTATGCAGATGGTTCACCTGCCAAGCTCAGTCACAGACCGAATCGACCAGCTTACAAGGAATTTCATATGGTCAGGCTCCGCAAAGATGAACGGAAAAAACCTGGTTGCTTGGAAGCATGTCACAAAGCCTCTATCCCATGGCGGGTTGGGGATAAAGAAGGAAAGAGAGTTTAATCGATCCCTTATCATCAAGTTAGCTTGGGATTTTGTTGGGTGCAGACAAGCCCCTTGGATAGAGTTGTTGAAAGCCAAATATCCTAATCCCCATAGTGAAAAAGCATTCGACTCTCACACATGGAGAAGCATCAGATCGACACTCCCCTTCATCATGGAGAACTCCCAAATGACTCCTATATATGGGACTCATACGTCAGTCTGGTCAGACGCATGGTTCGGTGAAGGTCTAATAGCCTCTATTAAACCTGGACTCTTAATTCCTGATGACATCAAAGATCTTCGTATATCCATCTTGATCCTTGACGATGGGTCTTGGGACGAGAGCTTCCTGCAGGCTTGGTTTACAGAAAACTCTGTAAGTGAGATTCTCAGTATGCCACTGCCATGACCGGAGTACGACAACGACGGTAGAATTTGGCTTCTTGCTTCCGATGGAGAGTTCACATCCCGATCAGCCTATACTCGTATCACGGAATTGCAAGACGAAGACCAGTCCAAGACTTTATCCGTGCTCTGGAAGCTCAAAATCCAGCAGAGGATGAAAACAACTCTCTGACTAATCTTTCACGATAGACTTCTCACTAATACCCTGAGGTTCAAATGTAAGCTTACAGAGGACCCGATGTGCTCCAGATGTCTTCAAGGAGAGGAATAAGTAATGCATGCTTTGAGAGACTGCCCAGAAGCCAAGCAGACGTGGCTGCGAATGATTCCCAGCGCCACTTCTGAATTCTTTCTATCTGAGTCTACCGAGGAGTGGTTGGAGTACAACCTTTTACATTTGAGCCAGATGGAAGACTGGGCATCCCTATTCACCATCACCTGTTGGTGGTTATCGAGAAATCAAAACATGTGGATCTTTGAGGGCCGTGGAGCTACGCCTAGGATTATTGACTCCAACTCTAGAGCAAGTCTAGTCATCACCAAATCTACCTTCAGTAAGCCGACAACATGCAAGAATATCCAATCCAATCCTGTCTCTAGCCACTGGCCACAACATGTTCCTTCTGCAATCATTCAGGTCGACGTTGCGGTAAATAATAATGAGAACTTCAAATCCACCAGCATGATATTACGTGAAGCAGCTGGGAAATGGATAGTGGGGCAAGCACAAAAATACCTGGGAAAAGACCCTATGGAGGGGGAGCTGAGAGCCATTGTTGAGGGCCTCGCGTTTGCTGAATCTAGAAATCTGCCAGGCATTTTGGTGGTAAGTGATTCCAGTAATGCTGTCCATTGGATCATAGGAAGGCAGCCATTCCCCACCAAATTTCATCTCCATGTCTTGACCATCCAGCGCATGCTTCAGCGGAGTACCTCCGAGATCATCTACCTACAGAGAAACCAAAACAAATTGGCAGATCAGCTTGCCAAACGACATCTCAAACAACCTGAACGGAAGAGGAGCTGGGATGGCTGCCCAGATTTCTTAGAACCCTTGTATTTTAATGATCTCGCTTCTTGCCCTTTCCCTTTAGTCCGTTCAGTCCTAATGTAATCTGTCTCTAGTAGTGGCTATCTTCCCAAAAAAAAATGTTGAGTAAGTTTACTTTGCTTATAATTTGGACTTAAGCAAATTACATTTTTATTGTGGATATTGAGTTATTAATTTTCTACTTTCTTACCTGTAGTGCTAAGCATTGAGAGTTATTAGTTATTGTCCCCAAGACATTCATCGTTTATTATCTAGATCCTGCGGGGAGTGAGTTGGATGTATTATATGGACATGCAATTAAAAGGCCATTATTCTTGTGAGAAATATTTTATGTTTTTATATCTGCTAACATTATTTACTGCATTACTATTTAATTATGCAATTTAATGTGTTACATTAACATATATAGGGTTTTACAAGAGTACAAAAAAGCTGGAGGAAAGGTCCCCAGGAAAAAAAATCTGACACTCATTTGGGAGAATGTGAAAGTAATTTCCTGACTCCAATGTATATATTATTTATGTCAACTGTGCTTATTTTTATTTTTGAATATTTTGTATGTTTCAATTTATAGTGTGCTACACAAGACAACGACTGGGCATGCGCCTACTATGTGATGCGATTTATGGACCTAATCATCAAACATGTCGATTGGAAATCGATGACATACAACAAGTATTATACATAGTCTCGTTAGATAATATGAAATATATGAATCTTATTATATATTATTATAATTATGTATGTACGTAATTCTCTTTGTAGGTCTTTAAAACTAAGGACTTCTACACAGGTGCAAAGCGTTTCGATGTACATGCTCCCTATATGAGAGATGAATTAGATGCTGTAAGAGAAGATTGGGAAAAAGCCCTGCAAAGAGTGGGAATTTTTCAATATGATTTTGCTGACAATGATGACAATGATGAATAAAGAATAACTTTGTTCTCATAATTAATTTTGTGTGAATGTGAATGAATTTTTATGAATTGTCATATGTGTGTGAAAATCATCAATACATGAATGTTTCTACATGTGTTTGAATGTGAAAAGAGATGAAATAAATGGAACTACAGGTTGCTACTGGTTTCTACATGCATGTGATGAAAAAATAATATGAATTAAATGTGTTTATACATGAGTGTGAATCACATATATATATATAATATTGTCCATCATGTTAATTTTGTAGGTTTGTGGCATGTTGTTGGATGATATCAATGGATGTCATAAAACCTGCAGTTCATTTCTGATCCTGCGACCAGCCACAGTAGGTCTATAGACTGACAGAAAAAAAAAATCAAAACATAGGTGTCGGTTATTTGAACAAAAATGACACCTATGTTATACAGAGGAGGTTTTCCACCTAAAACTGACATCTATGTGACCAGGTACCACGGTCGTGCTGGGAAGCACGGCCGTGGTTGCAGACAGGGGATAGGGTGTCAGTTATTATCACAAAACCAACATTGGTTTGGATGATGTGGCATCGATTTCTCTTAGAAAACCGACGCCTATAGTCCCTTTGCTGGCACATTTTCGGTGGCGAAAAATGTTTTGGCATCGGTTGGGATCTGACACCGAAGGTGTCCCCCTTTAGCGGAGCCCACTTGGGTGTCGCTTTAAAACCGACACTAAAGAACTTAAATAACCGACGCTAAAAGGCTTTTATGTAGTAGTGGATCTTGAATTTTTGCAACTTTTCTGGAAGTTTCACAACCTGCTTGTGAGGAAATGGTCATCTCACATGTGAGATGGTCATTTTTCTAAAAGAAATGGTCATCTGGGATGCAAGACTGTCATATCTCTAAGCGAGATGATCATTTCATGCTTTCCCAGTCAGATATGAATTGGAAAATCATTTCCTAATTAATGTCATACATTAATTTACTTGCATTCCAAGTATGTGCAATTGAAATGAGTTTGGGAAAACTCCAGAACTTTTGTTCATCCCAATCGGGCCATCTCACACAAGTGAGACACCCGTCTCACTCATCCAAATGGCCATCTGGTGAGTTCGAGTCGAGCTGATTGGTTCATAGGAAAGAACTAAGCCAATTCAATTTCTGATCTGCTTGACAACCCAAACAGCGATCTCAACACTTGAGACGCTCGTCATACTACCCAAATGTCCATCTCACCTAGTGAGATGGTCGTTTGGTAGTTCAATCAGCCAATCAACCAATCTGTTGTGTAAACTGAATACCTAAATACTTTAGTACATAATTCAATTATCATTCAAGATCAAACTCCTCTTCTAGATGAGTTCCTATGTGTGTGAACCTATAGGTCCCGTATCACGTTGGTAGTGAATATCCATAACTATCTTATGAAATCACAAGCAAAGAGTGGTGCCTAGTCGCATGCCATTACTATCCAAGTGAATGGAAAATTGGGGAGCAACTTCAACCTATAATCTATGTATGGTGTTACAATGTTTGTATAGTTCCATTGTCACTGATATCCAAATTGAACTAGAGGCATGGAGAAGTCATCCTCATTATTCTTCAATCTTGTTCCTTTGACCAGAGCAGACTATATGAGATATATGTAAGCTCAATATCACATAGTAGCTCACATGCGATGGACATACTTTTCTCAATCTTGCTACTCAAGAGGCCTTGTATATCATACTCCTATCGGAGGGACAAATCCCATATCTATCACTCAAAGTCGGTACCCATGTGTCAAAGTCACCCAATCATCACCGTTATAAAAACCCATGTTTCAAGATTGCGTTTGATGATGTCAAAATGTACCCAATGACATGTGATGAGTGCATGGATTTCAGATCTAAGAACCACAACCACCACCATCACTGTGAGTGCTGACCATGAATTCCATGATGATTGTTTCCATGTGTCAGTCTCTGTTTGATACACTATTTTCTAACATGTATTTTTGTGCTTGGTTTGATATTACCATATAATGATTAATGAGATTTAGTCATGAACCAACTCACACTCTGATCTTATGTGTTATTGTTGTCGATCAACCTTCCACAATAACAACCGATCAGGGACATAATGAGAATATGTATATGTACTCTCAAAATCTGTATGATCTCATCCACAAGGATAGTAACTTGACAACATATGTCATTGAGTAATATAATTCTCTAGACATTCACTATGTATCCTCATTATCTCATATCTCAGTGAAATATATGAATTGAAAGCTTGCCTTTATTATTAATCAAATCATTTATATGTTATGCCATTACAATCATCACATGATTGGCTCTCTGGGCATACATACCAATAGAATCCCACTTGCAGTTAGAACCAATCACCATAGATCTCATCCCGGGTGACCTAACATGACCATCATGCTTCTGCTGTGTAAGTGCTTTTATAGAGGGTTTATCAATGTTTTCCTTAGGTCGGTATTTTGCAATTTTCACATCTCTTCTTTGTACAACTACTCTTATGAGTTGGAAGTGCGATAATATGCTATTTGAGATTCCCAACCTAACTAGTAGCTCCATTGCTTTCATCAATATTTCTACTATGTCATCAATGGTTGGAACCTCACACAAGTACACCCATATAGACTTCTTGATCCATACCATATCCTCTGTTGTTCTTATAACACAGAGACACTCGACTTATTTTGTAGATCCAGACAACTGTCAATTAGCTCAGAACCCTTTCTAGCTTATAGTTCTCATTTAATGTCAAACATAAATTTAGATTGCAATTATTTTGTTAGTTTGGAAGCTTGCATGGGTGTAACCTTTACATCCAACTCTTCCTTATCACCATAACTAAGGAACAGATCCTTTTAGTGCTTCATAAGAACCTAAGGATGTTCATTATGGTAGTTCAGTGATTCTCACTGGTATCTAACATATACCCTCTCATCATACGATATTTCTAGGCAGGTATATATGTCTTCTCATCATGTCAAATACATATGAGATGACTTGATATCCTCTCGTAATGTCCAATACATACGAGATTACTTGATATCTTCTCATCATGTCCAATACATACGAGATTATGGGATAAGTACATAGCATTGCATTCAAGATAGATCCAATGGCATCTATCCATGTGTTCCTGTTCTTCATAAGAACTAGGACATTAGGATCTTGAAAGACTAACTCCATGGAACATGGATAATTTTTCTCTTATTGAGTCTTGCATCCTGAATCCTTCAAGATCTTTCCAATGTATGTGCTCTTACTTAGGTCAATAATCTTTCTAGATCTATCTCCATAGACATTGATCCCTATCACATAGGAAGCTTTGCCTAAACCCTTCATGTAGAAGGTATTTTCCTTGTCAGGTTTTAACACATGCAGGATAAGGACATTATTTTCCCATAATTATGTGGAGTATTAAATATGCTCCCACTAAATCTTTTGTAATCACATATTCCATCTTCATTCTGACTCAAGTCAAACCCTTTGACTATCTTGTCAAATAGAAGATTCCAACTATGATATGCTTGCTTCAATCCAGAGATTGAATTTTGTAGCTTATACACTTTATTTGTAGTAATGGATTTCTAAAATCATTAGGTTATGTCATATACACATACTCTTAATTATTTCAATTAAGGAATGCAGTTTAATACCCATATGCCAAATCTCACAGTCATAATAAGCTGCAACAACAAGCATGATCTAGATGGATTTAACCATGGTAATTGGTGAAAGACATCATCATGTTCAACACCTTGAACTAGATTGAAACTATTTGAAACCAATTTTCCCTTTCCATGTTGGTCTTCTTACAAAAATCCAAATGCACCCTATGGGTTTTACCCCTTCAGGTGGATCCAACAAGGCCATACCTTGTTGGTTTACATGGAGTCCATCATTGATCTCATGGCCTGAAGCCATTTCTCATATTATAACTCCTCAATAATTTCTAGGTAGGTTGTTGATTCATCTCTATGATCAACTTACTGCCTTTTGAGTTATAAGATATCATAACCTTTCAAACTCAAGGCGTGTTCTACTAGAACTATACATTCTATGTTTACTTAAAGAACTTGAGATTCCACAACAACTTGTGATTCTCCTTGTTCCCATTGTACCTCTTTAGGTCTTATGTTTTCTTATTTGTCTCAAACATTTTGAGTTCTACTTTTACTCCCACTAATTTCTTTGGAACTAAGTTCCCTTTAGGAATTCATCCATCCTAGCAACAAACAATTTATTATCAGGTTGGAATACAAGTAGTATTCAACAAGTTAACATTCATGTGATTTGTGGATAAAAACCTTTAAAAAACTATTTTCTTATTACCAAATTTCAATCCCAATCACTTCAAAAGACTCATTGGGACACTTCCCATACCATATCTCATATGGTGTCTCTTGAACCATTTTAGGTGGTACATTATTTAGTGTTTAAGCATGTGCCCAAAAGAAATGGTAAGATTAGCTAGATTTTATTTATAATCTTGCCATGACTTAACAAGGTGTGATACCTTCTTTCTGATATATCAGTATGTTTCAGGTGAAGTTCATTATGATACACTATCATGATCTCCCAAAAGGTCCACAGACTCTTGATTTAAAATATTTCAACATCGATCATATCGAGTTATCTTAATACTGTTACCAATTTAATTATGTACTTCATTTATGACCTCCTTGAACACTTGAAGATATCCAAACTTGTATTTCATTAAATACAAATTCAACATCTACTGATCGTATTAGTAAATATAATGAGGTACTTATAACTACCTTTAGCATTTATCCAAAAAGGTTTATGTACATCAACATGTACTAGTCCTAATGGAATAGTCGATTTCCCACTAAATCTAGTGAAGATGATTTTGTCATATTGCACAACATATAAGACATGTATGTCTATATTGGTTCATTAACCAAAAGAGTCTAGATAACCATCATATGGATTCTAGAAATGCTTTTCTCACTTATGCGGTCTAGATGACAAAGCTATAGGTATTCATTGTTTGAGTTATCAAGTCATTCAATATATGTGTCATACATATTTGTCTTTACAACTATCAAGTGTAGTTTATAATACATAGGGCATCGCCATAAAAGATCATAATGTTCTTGTAATAGAAAACATATGATGTTTGGCAAGTACACAATAGAAATTCACTAATTCATTTATGTTCCCATGAATGACAACCTTTAACTATAGTGGCAACAACCCTTGCTCCATATAGTTCTAGCTTACTTCTTCTCAGGTACCGAAGTAGGGATCTCTATTTCTATCTTCTTCTTGGGATCCTCTATAAAGAGGATAGTTCTTTCCAATGTCCAGATAGGTGACAATGATGGCACTTTCTTTTCTTTATCCTTTAAGTGAAAAGGACATATTTGTTTTACATTTACCCTTCTCCGTAACTTGAGTGTAGAAGACTTGAACTTATGCTTAGCCTCAGAACACTTCTTGTCCTTTCTTTTTCCCTAGGACTCACTTCTGCTGATCACCATCACGAATTTGTCCTTGTTGTTCCTTGCTTTGGCATCAACATACCAAGCATTTGATAAACTGACTATATGATTCATGCAATGCTTTGATAATCACATTCATGGTCAACTCTTGACCTAAGAGAAATCCCAGCCATTCCACATGTCCAATCACATTGAACACATGGGGTTCTATTGGACCTCCCTTTGTCAGTTTGCACTCAAATTAGCACTTTGGAGACATTTTACCTTCTTTGATTTACATGATACTTAAGATGTGTTACCATCTCAAGAATGTCCATGCATTTATGTTGTTCATCTAATTCATAGTTCATACAACATAGCATTAGGTATTTAAATTGTCTATGGCATCAATGGGATGCTTCCAATAAGCATCCATTTAGCCTTAGGCTCATTTGGAGAGGGTTCCTCTGGCATTGTTCTATTAAGGACATAGAGATTTCACTCAGTGATGAGAACATTTCTCAAAGTCCTTAAACAATTGTGGAACTTTATCCCATTTTGTCCTTCTTAAGGACTGATCACAATCTGAACGTGTTTGTGTTTGACCTTTGATTCTACAAAGAAATATTACAGCCTTTTTAAAACATTTTTGATTTGGTTTGATTTGATAATTTGTATGATATTAGTTAGACCTTTAATTATTATCGCTCCCACTATTTAATTCAAATTGAAAGCCCTCAATATCAATTTAGAATATTATAGCGTACAATATTCTAGAGGGCCAAGATCCAAAATAATTCAACTGTTACCCGACCTACACCATCATCCACAGTCAATTATCAAGGTAGGCAATCATGCCAATTGCATCATATGCAACTCTTGGATAGATGATATGCACAACTCCTTGCCATGATCATCTGCATGTCTCTGGTCCCAGACTCTTTGAGAATCACCAGTCAAGCCTGACCCAAAAGCCAACACGATATAATATACACCCCACTTTAGCAAAACCTACATATCTACCATCACACTTCTACAAGATAGACGGTGCACCACACTTTAGCATAACCTACGCTTGGTCGATCAAGCTTTTCATGTGTGCCACTTTTGGAAGGCATCTAAGACTTTGATATTTTAATTGAGGGAGTTTGTATGTATAAATACATATTTATCCAATCACCACATATATAGTACGTATCATATACACGCTATAACCACAAATGAGAACATGCAATAAATAAAACACACAAGCGATGGTTATGTCCATACTAATGTAATTCCTTGGAGCCACAAGGAATTACTACCACCTATGGTCCACATCATATGCAACCTATTGTTGGTGAAGATCTATGCTCGAACCAATCTAGGTTGATTGGTTCAACTCTTGAACATGTCGGCTCACCTCCTTGTCGCTTAGTTGGGTTCTTCTGAAATGGTCGTCTGGTTCTCAGGTCCAAGTAGCATTTGGAAACCTCCATCTGGTCAGCTGGACCACTAGTTGATCAGTTCATCCTCCTGTCGTCTGGCCTCCTCAGTCCTCCAGTTGACTGGGTCGTCTCACAAGTCAGTCATTTTTCCTTTGTGCAGATCGTCATCTCACATCGAAACATAAATTAAAAATATCCTATTTCATATTACATTCTATATGGGAAATCCTCAATTTACATTTGAGGGGAAAATAGGAAGAAGAGAATTAATTTACATGTGGAAAGGAGAGAGAGGATCGATACACAGACCAATTAACAATATGAATAAATAACCACAACCATTCACACATAGACCTCGGGTTTTGGCCATAACCATGCTTTACATCCACCATCAAAACCGATTTTATGGTGATGCATGTAAATTGCATATATATATATGTATATATATGTTTGGGTTCTTATGTGGTGATTTTGATAGACGTGCACATAAACCATTTAAATATTCACATTACATGCAATAAATAAATATGGTAAAACCAAAATCCGATCATATTGATTATCCTAAAATATAATTAACTAACATGGCTCTGATACCGTTATAGGGAAATACGACATATGGTAGGTAGCGGAAACAAAAAAAATTACTGACATATATTTTCCATAAATTAGAAGATCGCATCAATAACAATGCAATGGGAAGGATGGTTACATGACGATATACCTGGTCCTGGAGCAAGTCCAGCAACAATCCTCCTCAATGTAGATGCACAATCTATCTTGGATGGTGGTTGTGCATCTCCTAGTCGCACTCAAACTCATCTGACTTCTCCCCCATGAACAGTAGACTCAAATAACTACTGCAGTGGCTCCTCAGATCTTGCCATGGACTGTGAGTTAATGTTCTCCTCGTAGCAGTAGCCAAAGGACTCCTGGATCTAGAGTAGTTGACACAAACCAACTAGAAATCTTGTTGTCCTATAGGTAATAGACATGAAGGAGTTGTCCCTCCCGTTGGTGTACTATTTACTAACATACTCTCCCACAACAATGATCCTCAGTTGTATCTATCCCCTGGCTATCCGTCCCTAGTTAGGTAGGAATTTCCTAGGCTCTCGTGGTTACCACAACCAAAGAGGACAACAAGTGTCAGAGCAACTGATTCTCAATTGTCTGCGTACTAGTTGTGCTCTAGGAAGCCCCCAATACCCCTCTCTATATAGGAGGGGTTAGGGTTCCCAGTCCCCAATCAATGCAGGACTAAAGCAGGAGTGGAAAGGACAAGTAGATCTTGAATTTTCGCAACTTTTCTAGAAGTTTTACAACCTGCATGCAATGAAAGGGTCGTATTGCCTAGAGAGATGGTCGTCTTGAGCGATATGGTCGTTTCATGCTTTCCCATTCATATATGAATTGTCAAATCATTTCCTAATTAATGTCATAAAATAATTTACTTGCACCCCAAGTATGTGCAATTGAAACGAGTTCGAAAAAACTCCAAAACTTTTATTCGTCCCAACTGAGCGGTATCACACAGGTGAGATGCATGTCTCACTCACCCAGACCTCCATTTAGTGAGTTTGAGTCAAGTTGATCGGTTCAATAGCTTCAACCAGTTGGTTCATAGGGCAGAATTAAGCCAATTCAATTTATGATATGCCTGACAACCCAAATGGCCATCTCAAGACTTGAGACGCCCGTCTGGCTGCCCAAACATTAGTATCACCCAGTGAGATGGTTGTTTGACAGTTCAGTCAGCCAATTCATCAATCTATTGTGTGAATTGAATACCTAAACACTTTAATACTTAATTCAAATATCATTCAAGATCAAACTCCTCTTCTGGATGACTTCCTATGTGTGTGACCCTGTAGGCCCCATATCATGTTGGCAATGAATGGCCATAACTCGCTTATGACATCATAAGCAAATAGTGGTGCCTAGTCACACGTCATTGCTACCCAAGTGAATGGAAAGCTGAGGAGCAACTTCTACCTAGAATCTGTGTATGGTGTTACAATGTTTGTATAGTTCCTTTGTCTCTGGTATCCAGATTGAACTAGAGGCATGGAGAAGTCATCCTCTTTATTCTTCAATCTTGTTCCTTGAACCAGAGTAGACTGTAGGAGATATATGTAAGCTCAATATCACATATTGAATCACATGCGTATGGGCATACTTTTCTTAGTCTCGCTAATCATGAGGCCTTGGATATCATACTCCTATCGGAGGGACAAATCCCATTTCTATCACTCACAGTCAGTCCCCATGTGTCAAAGTCACCCAATCATCACCGTTATAACAAGCCATGTTTTAGGACTACGTTTGATGATGTCAAAGTGTACCCAACAACATGTGATGAGTGTAGTAATTTTAGGTCTAAGAACCACACCCACCACTATCACTATGGTAGATTACTATGACTTCCATGATGATGTCTTCCATGTGTCAGTCTCATGGTGGGTCTGTCTGATACACTGTTCTCTAACATGTATATGTGTGGTTGGTTTGATATTGCCATATCATGACTAATGAGATTTAGTCATCAACCAACTCACACTCTGATCTTATGTGTTATTGTTGTCTATCAACCTTCCACAATAACAACCGATCAGGGACATACTAAGAATATGTATATGTACTGTTAACATCCATATGATCTCATCCACAAGGATAGTAACTTGACAACATACGTCATTGAGTAATATAATTCTCTAGACATTCACTCTGTATCCTCATTATCTCATAACTGAGTGAAACAAATGAATTGGAAGCTTGCCTTTATTATTAATCAAATCATTTATATGTTAATCCATCACAATCATCACATGATTGGCTCTCTGTGCATACATACCAACAATATGGAATTTTTATGTGAAAGAATTGATGACTGTATTGATCTAAAATCAAGGTCCAATATATCATTCATTTTTATTGATGATTTCATACTAGTATTGTGTTTTTAATAGGTTTCCTATGATCTTGTGAAAACTAATAAATGCATCTTGTTTGGAAGGTACTAATAGACGTTCCTATTGCTATTATCTATAGATGTTTTGTCATGTTGGCTCTGGTACAAGTTAATTGTTATAAGGTGACATGAGCTCATTGTAGATGAGTTGTCCATCTACAAGATCACTAGAATGTATTCCCATTATTGATTCAATATTGATTGTGTAGATGGAATGACATATGTGGCCATGTTAGGATTTTAGTTTTGCCTAGTTAAGGCCACATTAAATAATAATAGGTAACCCCTGGTAATGGGTAGTTGATATGTATTAGAATATATGAAGGGTTTTAGCATATAAGGAGATGGTGTCACTTTTTGGATTCTTTATCCAAAGATATATGCAATCATTGCAAGAAAAGATTCAAGTTAAACCCTGTCTATGTAACTAATAGTTCAATATTCAATCGTATATTTGATACATAAACATTTTTGTAAAAATTCTTTTGAAGAATTCTACTGGTGAAGACATGTGATAGTCAAAGGAGAACTTCTTGATGTTGAAATTATCTATGATACTTAGGCACAATGGTCCACTGAATAAGAGATTTCCTTGTTCCTTCATATTTGACAAGGAAAAATATTTTCATGCTTTGCATTATGATGATAGCATTTTGCCCACTTATACCTCTAAAAATGTTGTATTCTAAATTTGAAATTAATGTGATCATGTTTGTTGGCAAAAAGTTGTTTGAAGTTGATTTTAGGTTCAAATTTTAATTTTATATGCCATGGTTTGTGGTTTCTTTTGTCTTTATTTACCATGGAAGATGTCAAGATCTAGTGCTTGAAGGGTTTTCTCTGCTAAGGGTGTTGATCAACATTGAGGTATTCTAGACTAAGACCCCATTTGGTGAGTTGGTGGTAACTCATGTTAGCCAGGAGTCCTATAATGAGATGTAAGGGTTGGTCATGTAATCATTGTTGTATATCAAATGGAAGATAGGAAATGCATTTCTCACACTATTCTCCACTTACCATTAATAGAGTTTAAAGTGACTTGAGACCCCCCAAGCTTGTTTAAGTTTGTCCAAGGTCTATTGCAAATAGGTTTTTTTCTTCCCTCTAGATGGTTGTAGACAAATGTACCACTAGGGAAACATTCATTTGAAGTGGATTTAATGTCTCTTGACTTCATTCTTATGCAACTCAAGTGTTGTCACAAGTGAGTATTTGAGTGGCAATTCCATACCCAATTGGTTTAAGGCAGTTGATGTTAGGGACACCCCTATGGGCTATATTATTGACAATTATTCATGTATTAAATTTGTCATAAGAATGTATCCATATTTCTAGGTGTCCTTGGGACTGAATTATTCATTTTTTTTAATCATTTTGCATATAATTCCAAGAGCATTGATTCTTATAACCTTAGTATGGGTGTTTTTGACTCCAAAAAGAGATTTAAAATGCTCCACTAATCTTGAATGTCATGCTTTTTAGGTTAATCGTGTCATGTAGAAAGTATTCAAGAGGAAACTCCTCACCCAGTTTGGTTAAGGCACCAGGTGTCAAAGCCCATGTACCCTATCCTCAACACTTATTAGCATAAGTAATTTGCCACCAACATACATCCACATTTGGGTGACCTTTAGCTAGTCAAATTATTGTATATTTGATTTATCCTTTGATGTTGTGACATTAATGCTCGAAGCCTTAGTATGGGATTTTCGATTGTGGATTAATGAGAGTTTCCTAGTGATGGTTCCCCATTTTTCGTCCCCATACTATATCATCATCAAATATTGTGAGACATGAATATTTCTGCAATAGACCCATATCTCCTTTTCCTCCAGTAAACCTGTCTTTGTCATGTCCCATGAGTAGAGTTTTGTCATGTTTAAAAACTAAAGTTCATGTAGGTATTGACCCTCAAATTTGTTTTGGGATGCCCTAATTTTATTAGACTATCCTGAATCTCCTTTGTGGTTCTTACTTCAAGTACATCAAGAATGGGACAATTGTTGATTATCAGATGTAATTTCATCTTTTAATTTTTCATTTCCAGGATTTCATTGATTGTGTGACTTTTATAGGTGAGAATAGGTTTGATACCCATTTGGGACTTAGGAAAATGACCATGATCTTTCCATAATTGACCCATTATTTCTAGTTTTCCACTTCTTTAGGGTTCATGGAAGAGACAATAGTTTTAAGTGAATTAAGCATATTTTTTAAATTTGATCTTTTTTTCAATTTGATTTTAGTTGAGGAACTATTTTTCCATTTGCATTTTCATTATGATTTATTTTTTCATTTTGATTTCTTAATTTTTACCTTGTTTTTTTAAAGTGAAATAATCATGTATATCCTTTATGACCCATGTATGCTTTGGGGTCATGCAAACTATATCTCTTAATTCACTCTTATAGAGCTCATAATCAAGTAGAGTTTGAGTAAGTTCTATGATTGTATCTGTGTCTTTAATGGTAAGCTCTGGAGTGAATACATATCCTGGTGTACTCATCTTGAGCTCTGGCTTGGGAAAAGTTTCAACCCATTCATGGTTATAGCTGACCCTTATGCCACAAGATCTAGAGTGAGTTCTGGAAAAGTGTACACTTTGACCAAGCCAACTTCGCTTAATTGTTGAATGTGGTTCTTGAGGGACACACAAGAGTATCATTTTTTTCCAGTGATGTGATGAAAATCATAGTTAATGCCACAATTTTATTTCTATGAAAAGAGATTGTGAGGATCCTTATGCGTGGAAACCTTAAAAGGTGCTTGAGCAATGGAAGGGATTTACTAAGAGAGAACTAAGGATGTGCATCTTCTCATTAGTTTCTTTGTTTCTATTCATCTTAGATGACAGTGCAAACATTAGTTATTTTTGACAACATATCTTCTTTCATTATGATCTGATAATCAAGCTTTGTGAATTTCTAATAGTGGCATCTTAAAGTGTCAATTTCTTCTATCCTGATCTTTATATCTTTCAATTTCTATATGATTTCTTTTAGAAAGGAACCATCACTATGTTGGACTTATGAGCAACCTATGACTGTCCATGATATGCCGAAATATAGTTGGGGTGGGTACATGTGTGGTCCTAGGACAAAGGATCATTCTAGATTCATTGTAGAGGGTAATCATGAGAGTGACTATATCATACCTCTTATTTTGTGCTAAAGTTGTATATTTTTGACTTTGGAAGATTTTTTTCTACTGTGGTAAATGATAATATCTAGATGTTTATTGCATTCTTATATCTAATCATCATGTTGCTCATAGATGTCTCATGCTTCAAATTCTCTGATGTCATGTACTTCCGCTGGTATACCCTTGGCTGGATTTGTCCATGATGATGTATCTGTCACCCAACAATTTGTACTGCTATGATAGTGGTGCATGACCTATAAAGGAAAACACACATGTTTGTGGCTCCAGTAGGCCTCTATTATATTTTATTGTCTACCTACTGTCCAACTTAAGTGCCTCTGTGACTTGTGATTCTTCAACCTATTCTGAGTAATGGATATATTTTATGTTGATTTGATCCATTAGTCGATCATAAGAATTGTTAAGTAGTGTCTTCATCACCTCACCAGGGTTGGATTGTTTATAGGTTCTTCCATATGAGGGATATCTTTTACAAACTGTTAGGAATGTCTTATCTGCATGAGATTTTTGTTGTATCCATTTTTACTTCTAAGAAGGTAGGATGATTACGTGTCAAGTTTAGGAGTCTGAATGTGAAATTTCCCCTTGCATAGCAAGCGGTCAAGGTGTGAATAATCAGAGGTATGCTTGTAGAGAATCTTACCCTTGCTTTACAAAAGAGGCTTCAACATGTGTAAAACCAAAATATGGCATTCATGCTCCAAAAAGTTTAAGAGGGTTCACAAGAAATTTCCCCTTGCATAGAATATGGTGTTAAAACCCATGATAGAAAAAGGTTTCATGTTCCTTGCATGAAAAAGGTTGCATGATCATGTATAAATTGAGAACCTTTCCTTTGTGTGGGAAGGGATATTCAATTATTATTTTATTTGAATAGATCCAATGGTAGTTAAGAGAGACATGCCCCCTAATTGAATGATATGAAATGATATTTCAATTTTGTCATGAGATATGTCTAATAGAACCATATTATAACATGTATATTGTAGTTTCTATTTATAGAGGGGATGTTAGGATAGTGTCTAGAGATAAGGTGATCTAATCAGTGCTAGAGATTGTGGCTGGTTGTTCATTTGTGTTTTGGTTTGTGAGACTCCTGTATTACATGTGAGATTTTCAAGATACATTCTCACTAGAAAATGGCATGTTGATCAAGTTTTAGGTCATGATAATTTTTGGACCCCACCTCTGAGACTTAATGGGGTTAACCAAACCATCCACAATAATCCTCACATTATTAGTTAATCATAGAATCACAAAATTTAAATATATGAAAAGAAAACTTAAACTTTTCCATTTATATATTTGGCATAATAAATAAAGATATAACATTTTCATTACATCATATGTAAGAAAACCCTATATGTAATCATTGTTCAAGATAAGCTCTTGTACAACATGGACTAGAAAGCTATATTGTAAAATTCACCATAGGTGACTTAAAGCAAGATAAAGTACAACATTGCATAAACCCCCCTACCAGGACTCCCTGTTATAGAGACAACCAATACAAGAAGAAGAGAATTCTTCACCTCATATGGTGAAGAAAAGATCACCGTGGATGAGTAAATCCTTGTTTGACTTTAGCTGAATTTGTACATGTAAAGTTGTAAACTACCACTTATCATCAACGTTGAGTGACTAGAACAGGTTCAAGATAAATTAGCATTGAACTAATCATTTTTAAACTAATAAAGAGAAGTGTGTTGCAAACTAGATCAACAATTATATAACTCTTGCAGGTAATGGCAGATGCAAATTATATAGCAAGACTGAAATAAACAAATGGAAACTAATATGTAATTGGATATACAAATCTTATATCTCTTCCTATCAAGAATTTTTATTAAGTGTGCCCTGAAATTACTTAATCTATAATTGATCAAGTAAAAGTCACCACCATATTTTTGTTTCAACGACTCACTGTCCACATCTTAGGGTTAACTGGAAACCCTAAGATAAGTTACAAACTCAAGTTTTCCTCAATGTTGGTAAACACTGCCTATGTTAGAGAATGAAGCCTATGTACCTTACAAACCTCATCTTAAGAACATGAGATAGATTAAATGACATAAATTTCAAATCTAGGACATCATGTATGAGATACTAGTCAAATGTATCCCTACTGGTCCCTTTCACACCAAGATCGCAATTTTAATAGAAATATTTCATATATAATCGATTTGATTTATTGGCAACAAGGAATTTAGGTCAGTATGTCATGTTGAAACCATTCCTAAATTAAGGTGATCTATCATCCAGTGTCGAGAATACACTATGGTCTTCTATTAGTAATCCAAGAAGTATTATAAGGAACCCAATTCATTTACCTATTACATACCTCATGGAAAAATCATAATGTCCAGGGTTTCTATCTAAATGAGTTAGCGTAATAATGGATATGAAGTATGTTTGCTCAGTTTAAGAAAAATTAGAAGCAATTATATGACATACATGTGATTTCACATTATAACCCTAGAATATGTGACTTAATGTTTTAGGGATACATTTTTTCCCAAATCAGATTACAATTACCCTACATACCCATTCCCATCACATGCAATCAAATAATCCAATCACAAGTCAATAATCCACAAAATTAGACACAATACTCCATATTCAATCAATCTGTGACATTTACAATGTACAAATAGTAAGAATGAGTAAACTGAATTAAGACAATCATATTGATCATAATCAACAAAATCTATCATTTACTTGATTCATTTGCAATGGTCATGGAAAAGATCATATTTAAAATAAACTAAACAAAATAGTCCAATAGATTGGTGGAAGTAATAAATTTCCATCAATTAGAGTTCTATGAGTGTTATTAAGGTGATAGTTCAATGAAAGTTTTGTAAACATCACATCGCTCACCTCAGGTCTCAAGCACCTAAAATTCAAAGGCTAATTACTGATAAACTTGTATTTAGTTCACGCTTCGAGTGGTTACTATTTCTCTTTCTCCTATTTCCTTAAGAACCTTGATGAAAGAATAGGAACAAAAATAATCAAAATAGAGACTGATTTGGGATCTTTTGATACAAATTAGTAGAGTGATGAGTTCTAGACATAAGAGTGTAAATGAAAAGAAAACCTAGCAAATACTAATTATTTATAAAGAATTCACCAACCTTGGGAAGTGAAAACTCAAAAATATGAAATTTTGACTTCATAATTTTCAAACCCCATAAATCTCCTTTGTCAAGAAATGTGAAGCTCTGAAGTTTAAGACAGAAATGAGAGATGTTTGGGTTATAATGGTATCATATAGACTCATTTAGGTTCTTGGGATAATTAGTTATTAACATTTTCATCCTTTTCGTTTTTTTTTGAAAAAAATAGTCGATCATGTTTTCTTGATAAGAAAATCAGTCGAAGCATGGGTCTGGTGTGATACAAAACTACTCTAAAAGTTAAAAATATTAATATATTATTTTAAGTGATATGTAAAATCTATATTTCGTTTTTAATGAATATGTTTTACTTCAATCTCATATTTTTAAGGATTGTCTTGTGATTTGTTCTTGAAACCACCTAGGTTTGGGGAAATGGTTGATATGTGGCTATTCTGGGATTTGCTATGAGGTACAACTAAGGCATCCCTAGCTAGATATCCATATATATATATATATATCCATTATCTTACACCTAAAACTGAGATCTAATTAACCAGTGTAGAAAATCTTAGTGTAATTGTCTTCGAGATACCTAAATGCCAGATTGTAGGTGACATCTTGTGAAAAACCCTCATTTCCACCCTCAATTACTACCCTTGGACCCCAATTTCCCTAAGAGATTCTATTTAAGAAACCTATATTTGTTAGATCCTAGTTGAATTTCACATAAACCTTAATCGAGTGAGCCTCATAAGGTTGGGTAGCGGGTAATAAGGACTAGTTCCCCTGTACACACCCTACTCCACCCATGGCCAATTAGTAGTTTGGGGAAATTCTCTAACATCTAACTTGATTGTTTGGTTTGGATATTTTAATGAATGAGTAAAGTTTGCATTTCATGACCCCAACCTAGGTAATGGTAATTTTACTACAAACGACCAACACTTGCATTAATTGACTAAAACCCTAATTTCTCTCATTCTTAGTTAATGTTTTCTTAGATAGTTTCTTTAGTTGCTTAATTAGTTGTTTTTCTTCTTCATGGTAGTTGTACTAGTGTAGTTAGTGTCTTTTTGTGATCACTTGTGCTCAATTTAGTTAGTTCATAGCTAGTTCGGTCCTATCCTTGCTTTTTTCCTAGATTGTCAGTCTAGTGATTTTTCTTGCATAGTTTAGTAGTTTCCATTTTTAGTTGTGTCACACAAAGTTAGCCACCCTTAGGTACCTCTTAGTGATTCCTATCTCCTTCCCACTCACTCCCGGAGCTTCCACCTATGTCCACCTCATTTCCACCTTTCTCATCCTCAATCTATAACCCTACAACCTCATAATCCAAAGAAGAAAAAAAATTAGGGTTTTCAGTAATATTTAACATACTTAAGAGAATATTAATCAATATCTAACCACTATCGAGAAAATTTTAACTATGATCTTAGATGATTCAAGAATGGGTCCGTACAATATTGGTATAGTGTATTGGGGAGATGGGGCTCAGTGGAAATAAAAAAATTGTCCACATAAAACCAAAACTAGAGGACCTGTTATAGCCATAAAATGTTGGTATATTAGATATATAGAAAGGATATCAGATACACCTGAGCACACACTAGTTGTCAAACAACTAGGCACATATTATGTTGATGTATAACTTGCCTATCAGATCCAGATCAAAAGTGATTGTTGTTTTTTCTACCTTGTCTTCACAACAACACCTTGTCTTTTTCTTGAAGAAGCTACTTGTTCTCAAGAATCCTCCCAATAGCCTTAGCTTCTACATTGTGCATGTGGATGCTGGAACTTTTGGTGCACCACCTTTGTCGCCAAGAGGATATACAACTTGGAGTCATTAGTTTTCTAATGATTCATGATCTCTTGCTCATCCTATTGTGTGTTTTTGCCCTTATGGTGAGTTTTTGTCTCTCAAAAAGGAAGAAATTAGATAATTTGTCTCACAATGTGTCTCAAGTGTGTCTCATCTCATGAATGATAAAATAGGATATGATAACCACAACATGGAGGAGATTTGATGAAAATATATTTTCCTTCAAAATTTGAAGAATGTGGAAGTTCAAGTTGGTTAGGTGCTAGAATAGTCACCACAACTATGGTACATCACAACGTTCATGGTGGATTTGTAAAGTTTTACAAGAGAAATTAGTAGACTTGAAGGAAGTGGTACGACCACCACTACGAGTGTGGTAGCCAACACGACCATGGAACTGGATAGCCACCGCAGGCATGGCACATAGCATGGGCATGGAGGATCTGGTCCCACCACTTTAATTCAAAGGATGAGGGGCATACCAAGATCCCCAATTCATTATTCCATGAACCAAATGGCCATGGTGCACGTAGGTGACTTGGTGTTAATTCTCCATCCCCTCCCAGACTTCAAATATACATCCTAAAGCCCAAATCAAGATCCAATCCACTCTGAAACCCTTTCCCCTACTTCCAGCTCTTGTTTCCCCATCATTTCCACCCCCAAATCTTCATCTTCAGCTCCATTCTACCCTACCTCTTTAAAAATCCAGAAACCTAGATCCACCTCCAATCATCCACTATAATAAAATGGTTTGGTAGCAATTGAAGGAGGGAGCTAAGAACTTCCTTTCTTACTATTGCAACTCTAGAAACACCTCTTCCAACATCCCTCTACCTTCCCACAGCCCTACCCCATCTCCGTCCAACTCCATCTCTGCATACCATGCCCACATGGCATCAAGGAGTGAATCCCATCTCCACTCATCTTCCAGCCACCACACTTTGAATGTTACCTACAATGTAGAAGAAGTAGAGTCCAAATAGGATCTTGATATTATGATCAATTCCTTGCATCCAAAAGTTATCACTCTTCCACCTAGAGGCAATGGTAAAGTTGCCATGTCATCTTCACATTTTTCATCACAACCTATAATGGCATGCCACTCTATTGCATCATCAATGGAAAGACTAAAATGACAACCACAAGCTAAAAGTGGTTGTCACTTAATGATGATAAATATGAGGAGGAGGATCAGTCTGATAGGATGGAGCCTTTGAACTTGGACACCAGTTTATGTTCACACACATACGAGTAGGATGGAGAAAGAGGACACTAGGGATGAAGACCTACGACAAGAGACCATGGACAATGTGATGTGGCTCAAGGTGGATAGAAAGAAAGAAATTAATAAATTATCTGAGGTGTTTCATATGGGAGGAGTGTAAAAAGATTGATAATAGTCAAGCTTCTTTATCTATAGTGTATAACTAGGAAGTGATTGCCATCCAATATGCATGTATAACTACAATGTAAGCATTGGTCATCAAATACATGTTTGAGACAGTCTTAAAGATTCTAAAATGTTCAAGGTACTCACTAATGCATGTGATGCATATATTGAACTAAGACAAATTCCTTGCTACTCTGGAGAAGATCAAATATAAAGTGGAGGATACTATCTGGTTTGGGATGCAAATGAGATACATGTGCTCACCACCTCCTAGTTGTACTACATATTTTCCTCTATCCCCGAGCAAGACAAACTTTTCAATTAGGGAAACATTAAAAAAGATTCACCCATTAAAAATGTTGAAATGTGGGAGAGGATGATTGGGAAAACTACCTTCACATAGGGAAAATCAAAGGATGGTGGGATTTATAACCCCTTTTGTAGGCATACACAACACGTTCTTGCTTATACCATTAGTTCCCGGTATGCCAATCAAGGGAACTATTCACAGAAGGATATTTTTTGTTCTTAGTTGGGCGATAAAGAGTAGGCATGTCAAACTAGAAAAGCTCATGATTGATCACTTGAAGTCACTTCCAAGCAAGAGTAAAAATCCATGTCATGGGAGGAATTGTGAAATCAATATATCTAGCCCTTGGATGTGACATGACAGTGCTGACCAAGGCAGAGGGAGTGGAATATGTGTATATAAAATACCTTGTGAACTCCCAAATGATCACCATTTTCATTAAGAGGATGTACTATAACATCAATCTGCCCTACCCAGAATCACCCTTGAGCTTCCCTATCATACCCCACCACTTGTTGATGTAGTAGGCCCTTTTACTAAAGTACTTGCATACGATCTTGGGAGAAGGTGCACCCAATAGAGACATTCATAGATCATGTTGTCAATGTACTTCGAGGGCCTAATGAAACCAATGTTTGGGAGCATCATAGAGAGGACCAACAATTAAAAGAACAACAAATAGAGCTATGCTGAGTGATAAGTAGATATGAGGACACATATTCATAACACCAGCCCATAGTGAATGCCAATGACATGTCTAATATACATGGACATCTTGAGGGAATCCATAAGACATTGGAGGCCATGTGGTTGGATCATCAGTAGATGCATCATCAAATGAACTACATGTATCCATTCTAGCATGTACATGAGAAGAGGAACCCTCAATGGAGGGAGGATATCTAGGGAGCGCTATCTAGTTATTAGGAGACATGCCCACCTTAACATGAAGACTATTGGAAGAATTAGTACCATCATACTCCACCATAGGGAGGTCCACCATGAGAACCACCACATTAGTAATGACATCTACCCTATCACTCCTAGACTTTAGTTTCATGTTGAATACATTTTTATTCACAAGTTTGAGGTGGTAGGGCAGTATGTGTGCTATCCTCACTTTCATTTTTCTATGCATGTTTCACCTAGATCACATGTTTTCCAATTTGGATGATTGCAACCACCTTTATCTAGTGTATAATTTTATTATTTTTCATACACACATTCATATAGTTCATTTTCTTGCATTCTTGAATATTTTTTTAATTTTTTTTGCTCTTTTTACCATTCCATGCCATGTATTGCATTTTGTGCAAGTCTTTGGTAACATTTTGTGTTTTTTAGCTACGATTTACAACCCAATCATTTTTTGCTTTATGGTGTAGGTTTCGACAAGATTCTAAGGAAATATGACATGATTTTGTTCGATTTTTCCGATACTTGAAATTTCTTGCCTAAAAGCATGTTTTAACCCAATATCTACAACTTTAATTAGAAATTTTGACCTTTGAAAAATGCATGTCATATTCTCATTGCCTATTTCTAAATGGTCTCAATTGTTGACTTTTTACATGTCAATCTCCTTTTTCATGCTTGAGAAAAGTTTCGTTCAATTGTGATAAAGCAAGCCACAAATGCATACGGTTTGTCATATCTCATGAGAGAAATGTGGTTTTTGTATCTGCTCATTCATGTGGTGTGCCATGAATTGATGAAACATATTGGATCAATCTTTATGTGGGAGATTGCATGTTGAAACCCACACTAGTGACTCCTCTTATGACTTATTTTTCTTTCACCACTTCAATACCTCTCCGCCTCATGAAAAGATTCTAAAAGTACAAAAAGAGTAAGTTGGACCACCCTCCAAAAGCGTGGTGTGGCCAAAACTTCCCCCACCCTTATCCTCACTCTTAACACCATTTTTCCTAACTAAACGTAGGGCAAAAAAAAAGTATGCTCTTATTAATAGCACCTACATAAAGAAAGAAGAGTAACCCAATATCTTATTGCAGCCCCCTCATTGCATTTGCATGCCCATTTAGCTAAGAAACATAAACCCTAGATCATTTCACCCTTTACATAGCCATATGGGTCACCTAGAGTGTTTTGAGTGTGAGATTGAATGAATGAGGGAAAAAAATACTTCGAGTCATCTTTGATCATCACCCCCATGAAAAGATTTACCTAGGAATTTATGAGAACCATATGGATTGATTGTGAATTTTATTTCCTATATTTAATTTTTATATGCTTAATGATTTTAACACAATCACCTTTTAAAAGATGAGAGGAAAAAGGTGAAATATATGTATTCAGTCATCATTGAGAAATCTAGTCAATATACATCTATCTTAATGCATTTTTCATTTATGGCTAATTGAAAAAAAATGTAGAGACATTAAGTTGGAGCATACTTGATGAAAAGTATGTTTTAAGTTTGGGTGGTGATGCAATCCTAATTTAGTGCTTCATCTTGTGTCATTCTATTCTTTAGTCACATGTAAACATATTAGAATGCTTACTACTTCCCTCAATAAGTGTTCTATTGTCAAATGTACTTATGTATGTTCTTTGAATGATTTTGGATACTTAAATCTCACTTTTTATGGAAGAGAAATTTAGAGAAAGATGATAGGGTTTATGTACCCTTCAATGAGCCCTAGATAATCACAAAACATATCCCATGTGGGAAAATGTTTATCCAAAGAAAATAGAAGCATGAAGGACTTTAGAGCTCTAATGAATAGTAGAGACTTCAAAAAGACCCATTGTACATTACCCCAACCATGGTACTAAATGACCCAAACCACAATTAAAATCCTTGATTTGAAGTAGCTACAACTCGAAATCCATCACGGTCATGGTCTGGAAAATTTCGTGGTATGCAATACCCACCATGGTCATACCATCCAAAATAGACATGGTGGCAAGCTCCATAGATGAGAAGAATTCAAGAAAATGACCAAGTCCTCCTCCCTTCAAAATGAACATGACCACCACCATGACCGGGTCTCCACCTGCCAGCCACAGTCATGTGGCCCACCATGATCGTGCTACCCATGCACCCATTACCTCAAAACAACCTAGCCATTGATAGATTCCACCTACCCTGTTCACTCAACCATGTCCATCAAATTCCCATCCACCAAAGTAGTGGTTCCTAAAATGGTTGTGGTGGTCAACTACCCTAGTTCACTCTTTTCATTGATTTTCATATTCTAATCCCACTTCACCATATGCTTCCCAATCCAGTATATGTACCTTGGTGCAGGATGGGTGCTAGGGTTAGCACTTTTTGCCACCTAGTCTAGAATTATTTGAGCTACTCAATATCTCCCACCTACTCCCACTCTATTCCAATCATCTTCCACCCCAAAAACCTGGCTCTTTAGGGTTTGGGCTATTACCTTCGATCATCCCATGCCATTCATCCACCGATGAGGGAGGAGGATGTGCACTGATAGCTGGAGGTGAAGAAGGAGTCTTTGTTGATTTTCTAGGTCTATCTACTCATCTACTTCTTCTTCTTTTTCCATTTTTTCATTTTGAGTAGCTAGCCCTCTAGGTGGGCTATTTTACAATTCAATATGTGACCTTGTAATATCATGTAGGGGGGAAGTGATATGTAAAATATGTAATTTCGTTTTTAATGAATATGTTCTAGTATTATCTCATTTTTAAGCATTATCTTGTGGTTTGCATTTTAGGATCTTCTCTAAGGTCCAATTAGGATATCCCAAGCTAGCTTACAATCTTATTTCTATCCCTAAGTCTGAGATCTAAGTACCTAGTTTAGAAGCACTCAGTATAATTGTCTTGGAGCTACCTAAATACTAGATGGTAGGTGACATGAGGTGAAAAACCCTCATTTCCACCCTCCGTTACCACCCTTGGCCCCCAAATTCCCTAAGAGCTTCTATTTTAGAAACCTATACTTCTTATATCCTAGTTGAATTTCACATAAACCTTAATCAAGTGAGCCTCCTAAGGTTGGGTAGCAGGTGATACGGACTAGTTCCCCTTTACACACCCTACTCCACCCATGTCCAATTAGTAGTTTAGGGGAATTATCTAACATCTAACTTGGCTGTTTGTTTTGGAGATCTTGATGAATGAGTAAGGTTTGCATTTCATGATTGAAAACATAAATAATGGCCACATTACCCCAAATGGCCCACACCTACATCAATTGATTAAAACCCTAATTTCTCTCTTTCTTAGTTAATGCTTTATTAGTTAGTTCCTTTAGTTGCTTAATTAGTTGTTTGTCTTGTTTATGGTAGTTGTACCTTACTAGTGTAATTAGTATCTTTTTATGATCTCTTGTTCTTGATTAACTTAATTCATATCTAGTTTAATCATGGCCTTGCTTTTTGTCTAAACTGCTACTAGTCTAGTCATTTTTTTGCCTAGTTAAGTAGTTGCCATTTTTAGTTGTGTTGCAAATTAGATCAACAACTATATAAATCTTGTCAGTAATGGTAGATAAAGATTATATAGCATGACTTAAATAAATAAATGGAAACTAACATGTAATTGGATATATAAAATCTTATATCTCTTCTTGTCAAGAATCACAATTAATTATGACCTGAAATTACTTGATCTGTATCTATCAAGTAAAAGTCACCACCAGGTTTTTGTGTCAATGACTGTGATAAACTGAATTTTGCCTTAATTTCAAGGACGAAATCTCTTTTAAGGTGAGTAGGATGTAATGGAGCGAACTTTTGATGTTCTTGGTTATACATATTATAGTGACAAAATGATAGTCTTAAAGTGAGTTTGGATCATATGAAGGTACTTTATCTAGTTCGGAAAAGATTGAAATTCATTGATGTTAATAATATGATTGACACCCTTAAGTATGTGCCATTTTGGATTAAGTTGTGATTGATCAAGTAAGTGAGTTTTTCACCAAAATAGAATGGAATTCAGCTATTATGAGGATAAAACTATGGCTTGAATTTCATAAAGTTATGAAGTTCCTAGAAGGAGATATTGTGTTTTGAAATTGATGAAATGATGTATGTGTTTGTGACTTTAGAATTAAGTATATTAATGATTTTAGACCAAGCTATTTATATGAGCACTGTTATGATACTCCTTGTTAGTATATACGGGTTGGCGCCTCTTTGAGAAGGACTGACCACATAATAATTAATGGATATGGATGTTGACCCTTGGATACCATCCAATGGTGATGGAGGGTTTATCCTTCTTTACATTTACAAGACCGGGGACCAAGACCCCACTTTCTCGACGTGCTGCTTAGAGTCCGTGGGTGGATACGAAGTCTTGAACTGACAATTAACTTGGACTTGGTCAGTCCTTCATAATGACCCATCAGTAGGGACACCAAGCCACCAAAGAAGAGGAAACCATCTTCGCCTCCTCCACATCTCTCCACCTAGTTCCATAGGCACAACGCTACCGATTCAAAGATCACACCGAATCGTGAAGTACTTGACATGGGGCTTAGATCATGAGAAAGGAGGAGTTGACGGCCTGTGCTGCAGCACTGGCGGTGCTGTTCTACTACAAACTTGATTGATAGATAGAACTGGATTCTGTAGACCGTAGCGTAGTGGCGTTCAGGAAAAAGAGAGGACAAACCTCTAAGGACTGGGGGACAACTAATTGCATCGTAGATCTTCTCCGCAGCAGTAGCATGGGTGGAGGAAAGCCCAGCACGCAGCCTTAGACAGCGACCAAGCTGATCTTGGGCACGACGATGCTGAGCACTGGTTGGCATAGTGCACGAAATATCAGAGGCTGGCAGTGTCACAAAGAATAGAGGAGTTGGCCATGGAAGGTTCTGGTGAGGGAGAGGAGGACCTCGCATGCACATTGGCACCTGAGCGGGGCGAGAAAGCCAACACGAAGAGAAGAGAAGCTGGCGAGCTTCGGGGGCACGAACCAATAGAACTCGTGCAGGACTTTATCTTGGCTACAGAAGAGAGGTCAACGGGGAGAGAAGCACAACTTGTTCATCACTGGAGCAGAGCCCGACGGCGGCGCTCGGGGAATCGGGCTGCGGGTGCCGGGCGTCCTGGCGTTTCACGCGAGAGGGAGGAAATGGAGTTCTGAACCGGTCCAAGTCTAGTCAAATATGATGTGAACCGGATATATGCACCCTAACTGGATCTGCTGAACCATGACTCAGTGTGAGTCCAGGAGACATGAGCCACGGCCTCCCTAGGGCCACGTGGCACATTGTAAATAGATCGTTTATCAAAAAAATACATATAATATACCAAATTATTCATAAAAATGCATAGAACAACATGAATGCATAATACCTGGATTTTGATGCACTAATGTTAGTGATATCATGTAAGATGTGTAATGCTCATTTGATGGATAATAGATATCAAATGATGGCTTAAAATTATGATAAAATGTCAGTAAATCCATATTCATTCTTATAATCCATTTGATGTTAGTAATTATGTTTTTAATGAATGAAATCATGTCATTTTCTTAATGTGGCTAATTAGGACTGATAACCTTAATTAATGTGCAATAATTACAAAAATGCTCAAGAAACCCTGGAAATTACAGAGTAAGCTCATATCAATATCTGGAACCTCAAAGTTAAATATGAGATCAGGATGATACACATAATCCATGTTACACGATGATGTTTGCTCTTAATGTGATATAAATACTAATATGATTAATACATGTAACATAGGGTTAACATGTGCACATAATCATATGTAACCAAGTAATCAGATTATGTATCCTAATCTAGAATATAAGATCGGTAACATAATTACAAGAAGATAAGACAAGTAATAATGCACATATATTAATGTGATAAGCTAAACCCTAATGAACACGATTAGGGTTAAGATGAGATGTAAGATGATGAGAACCTGATGGTGATATATGACCTTGTCTTGATCAGGGTTTGAACAAGGTTATAGTTAACATGAGGGATATGTGATGTTTAGGCTTGTTCTTGATCAAGGTATGCCAATACCTCTTACTTGGCTTATTATACATTATGCTTGTGTTATATGTAGTAAAATACTTGGAATATGGTATTGGATGAAATGATTGTTCTTGTATGATATCTTGCTTGATTTTTTTCCATACTTATGGCTATGAACACATGAAACATAAGATATCTGATCCATCATATGATAGCACTAAACTCTTTGGTAGTACAGTGCATTGAAGTGATCTCAAACTCTTTGGTAGTAGATCACATGTGTTAGATCTCAAACTCTTTGGTAGTAGATCCCACATAATATGATCTCAAACTCTTTGGTAGTAGATCATAAGGCCTAAAAACATCAAAGCCCTTGGGGGAAGATGTACGAGATATATGATGGAAATGAGATTAAAATATGTGTTCTCTTTTGTTAATGAACATCTTTTTGCAAGTATATGCTTTTTCTTATATTTCTTTATAACTGCCAAGTATTAGTTTTATCTTATTGCCAAGATATCATGAGAGGTATATAAAAGACATGTAGGCGTACTCAGTACAATATTCTTGAATATTGTGCTAACTTGTACCACATGTAATCTTTTGTTTAGGTTGTGGTTATGCTCTTGAAGATCCAGGATAGTTAAGAGTTGTTTGGCGAGCCAATGTATATGTGGACCTATTGTCTTAAGATCCTATAGTTTAGTAGTAGTACATGTATATGTTAGAAGTTTGTTGTTCAATATGTAATATCAAATGTTGTAATAATTCATGTTGTAATTATATGTTGAATGGTGAACATATGTTGTGTGGTTTGTTTAGTGTTCATGTGCATGTGCTACTATTGTTTCCTTCTGACTCCCTTGATTTTCTTCTTCTTATCCTAGTTTGTGGTGTTTAAATTGGGATTCTCCTTGGGGTGAGGGTTTCAATTTGAACGTCACACATTAGATTAAGTTCTAGAAAATCCGGGGACGTCACAATGACTCATTGTCCACGTCTTAGGGTTAATTGGAAATCCTAAGATAAGTAACAAACTCAACTTTCCTCAGTGTTTCTAAACATTGTCTACGTTAGAGAATCATGCCTCTATACCTTATAAACCTCATCTCAGGAACATGACATAGATTACATGACATAAGTGTCAAATCAATGACATCATGTATGAGATACTAATTAAAGGTATCCCTACTGATCCATTTCACAACAAGATCACAAATTTTATAATAATAATTTCATATGTAATCCATTTCATTTACTTTGCAACAAAGAATTTAGGTAAGTATTTCATGTTGAAACCATTCCTAAATGTTGGTGTCTAGCATTCAAGGTCGAGAATCACTCTATGGTATTCTATTTAGTAATCCAAGAAGTATTAGAAGGAACCCAATTCATTTCCTAAATATAGACCTCAGGGCAAAATCATAGTGTCCATGATTTCTATCTAAATGAGTTAGGGTTATAATGGATATGAAGTATGTTTACTCACTTTAAGGGAAATAAGTATATGACATATTTGTGATTTCACATTATAACCCTAGAATATGTGAATTAGGGTTTTAGGGATACATTTTTCCAATTAAAATTACAATTTCCCTACACATCCATTCCCATCACATGCATTCAAATAATCCAATCACAACTCAAGAATGCACAAATAAGGCACAATACCCTATATTGAATGAATATGTGACATTTGCAATGTATAGACAATATGAATTGAGTACACTTAATTAAGACATTCATACTGATCATAATCAACAAAATCTATGATTTACTTGATTCAATTGCTATGATCAGGGAAAAAATCATATTTAAAATCAACCAAACAAAATATTCCAATAGATTGGTGGAAGTAATCAATTTCCATCAATTAGAGTTCCATTAGTGTTATTTAGGTGATAGGTCAATGCAAGTCTTGTAAAGATCACATTGCTTGCCTCAAGTCCCAAGCACCTAAAATATATAGCCTAACTAATGATAAACTTGGATTTAGTTCATGCTTCAAGTGGTTAGTCTTCTTCTTTGTCCTATTTACTCAAGGATCTTGATGAAGAATAGGAAGAAAAATAATCAGAAATGAGACTGATTTGGAATCTTTTTATCCAAATCAGCAAAGTGATGAGTTCTAGACATAAGTGAGTGTAAATGAAAAGAAAACCTAGAAAATATTGATTACTTACAAAGAATTCACTAACTTTAGGAAGTGAAAACCCTAAAATCTAAAATTTTCACCTCAAACCCTAGAAATCTCCTCTATCAAGAAATGTTAAGCTCCAAAGTGTAAGACAAAAATGAGAGGTGGTTGGGTCATAATGGTATCATATAGACTCATTTAGGTGCTTGGTTTAATTAGTTATTAACACTTCCATACTTTTCCTATTTTTCTAAAAAACACGGTCGGTTGTGTTGTTCTTGTTAAGAAATTCAGTCGATGCAAGGGTCTAGTGAAATAAAAAACTACTCTAAAAGTTATAAAAATTAATATATTATTTGAAGTGATATGTAGAATCTATAATTTCATTTTAATGAATATCTTCTACTTTTATGTCAGTTTCTAAGGATTATCTTGTCATTTGTTCTTGAAACCACCTAGGCTCTAGGGGGAATGCCTTATATGTGGCTATCTTAGGATTTTACTTGAGGTCCAACTATAGCATCCCTAGATAGCTACCCATATTACAATATATATATATATATATATATATAAATATATATATATATATATATTCACATATATATACATATATACACACACACACATATATATATATATATCCATTCTCCTACACCTAAATTTGAGAACTAAGTACCTAGTTCAGAAGAATTTAGTGTTATTGTCTTGAACCCACCTAAATGCAAGATGGTAGGTGACATGAGGTGAAAAGCCCTCATTCCCACCCTCCATTACTTCCCTCGACCCCCAATTTCCCTAAGAGATTCTATTTGAGAAACCTATACTTTTTAGATCCTAGTTTAATTGCACATAGTACTTAATAAAGTGATCCTCATAAGGTTGATTAGGGGGTGATAGGGACTATTTCCCCTATACAAAGCCTACCCCACCCATGGCCAATTAGTAGTTTTGGGAAATTCTCTAACATCTAACCTGATTGTTTGGTTTGGAGATATTAATGAACGAGTAAAGTTTGCATTTCATGACCCCCAACCTAGGCAGTGGTCACATTACCCCAAATGACCCACGCCTATATTTATTGATTAAAACCCTAATTTCTCTCATTCTCAATTAATGCTTTCTTAGTTAGTTCTTTTAGTTGCATAATTAGTTGTTTGTCTTCTTCATGGTAGTTGTACCTTACTAGTGTAGTTAGTGTCTTTTCGTGATCACTTGTGCTTGATTTAGTTAGTTGATAGCTGGTTTGGTCTTGGCCTTGCTATTTGCCTAAATTGTTAGTCTAGTGATTTTTCTTTCATAGTTAACTAGTTTCCATTTTTAGTTGCGTATCATGAGGCTAGCCACCCTTAGCTACCTCTTGGACATTCCTAGTTCCTCTATGCTCATTCCTTAAGCTCCCACCTACCTCCACCTCATTTCCACATTCCTCAACCTCAAAACCATAGTTTTCTAGGGTTTTGGCTATTTCAACAACCCATTCCACGCCATCTTGCCACCAAGGAGGGAGAAGTTGCTTCTCTTGCTACGGGAAGTGAAGGAGAAGGATGCTTCCATGAGATTCTATGGCTACTTTCTCTTATTCTACATATTCTTTTGTTCTTTTTTGTACTATGAGTACCTAAGCCCCTCTAGGTGGGCTGTTTGTGGGATAAAATGTTACTTTGATATATTCTATATTGGTGGAAAATCACTTGTAAACTCTCTATATTCGTTTTATGAAGTTTGCCTTCTACTTATATATTATTTCCCATGATTCTTCTTATGGTTTGTACTGGAAAACATGAATTTCTTGTTGTTTTATTCTTGAAATAGCCTAGGTCTAGGAGAAATGGCATGTGTGAGGCTATTTTGGGATTTGCACCTAGGACCAACTAGTGGATCCCTAGTTAGCACCCCAACTTCCCATACACATATCCCTTCTCTTACTCCTAGGTGTGAAATATAAGTGGCTAGTGTAGGAGTGCTTAGTGTAATTGTCTAGGAGTTTTCTAAAATCTAGTTGGTAAGTGATGTCATGTGAAATGCTCTCACCTCCACTATCCATTCCTAACTTTGGCTACGAATTGCACAAAGGACACCCACTCTAGAAACCTGGGATTTCTGAATACTATTGGAATCTTACCTAAGCCTTTGTTCAATTGAGCCTCACAAGGTTGGATAAGCTGTGAAAGGGTGTAGTTCTCCTTCACACACCCTATACCATCCATGGTCGACTAATAGTTTAGGGTGATTTTGTAGCATTTGTCTAGTTGTTTGGTTTGTCAATCTAGAATGAATGGATAGATTTTGCATGCTATACCCCCAACTGGAATCCTAATAACATCCCCCAAATGACCCTCATCTCCATAACTTACTTAAAACCCTAATTTGCTCTTACTGATTCATGCTTTCTTAGTTACTTGCTTCATTTACTTCTAGGATAATTGCCTTGTTCTTGGTAGCTTGAATCTTGATAGAGTACATAGTGCCACCTTTGTGCTTGCTTTTCTTAGCTAGTGTTAATGTAGCTCTTTGCTTGCCCTAGTTTTCTAATTGTTAGTCTAGCGTAGTTTCTTTCTTATATTAACTAGTTGTCACTTATGGGTTTCTGGTTATCTATTTCTTTGCTTCTCTAGTCTAAATTGCTCCATTTATTGCTTATTCACTTTTCTTGCTTCTTAGAATTAAGTTTTTTTAGGGTGAACTTAGGTTTTGGTTGATTGTCCCCCTAAATTTCTTGCTTGTCCAACTTAATTTAACAAACAAGCCCCCAATCAAACCCTTGAACCCTAGACTACCTATAGGGACATAACTACTAGAACCAAGATATGGTGTCCCCTCTCTCCCTATGGATTGACCATGTTCTTGCCACTTGCCTATACTATAACACGACGCCGTGCACTTGGGAGTTGGTGTATTAGTCTAGGTGGGTGTGTCAGTTTAGGCCCATTATAAATATTGATAGATTGCAAGTTTGTTCAAGCCTTTAAGTGGGCATCTAATCAAGCTCGATTGGTTACATGTAATCCAAAGCTCCAAAAGATGCACCAAGTTTGGTGTCATTTCCATAGAGAGTGGCACTCAGCCTATCTAGTTAGTATAGCTTTACTTTTACTACTGTCCTTGTGAGAATTCGTTACTATAAATGAGATTACTCAAAACATAAAACACAATCAATCACCAATTAACCACATATCCAAAAATATGGGTAAATTAAAACCAAATTCAATGTCAGCACCTGCTCAAAAATATTTGCATAAGAGCCCAACATCTTTCTTATATCCATACCATGACAAGAATTTGATACAAATTGTTCTATCACCTTAGCCACAACATATATACATAGGAGAACAATATTTGTATATGCCACACAACAAACATTAACATGCTAACAAAATTCTAATTTGTTTGAAACACCATATACACACTTTTCTTGCCTGAACTTGAGAGTACATGGACGACTCTAGGACACACTAGACATATAATCAAATTTCCCAAGGATTCATTACTATAGGTCCTGTTTGCTGCCACATGTTTGTTTTCCTCACTTCCAATTACCTAAAAAAATGTGACAAACCAAAAGGGTGAGACCCATGTCCCAGCAAGAGATATAACCTCCAACAAGAGATATAACTTAAGTTAAATAGTAGATAACTAAGCAGTTGGAGTATTTAATAATGTAGATTGAATAGTTCACGTATGCTAAATTGATTAAGCAATTAATCTTAGCAAAAAGTATGATCATCAATGCATATATAGATAACAAATAAATCCATTTCTTTGGATAGATATCTACTCAAATATCATTAAATTGCATCTAATAACAATCATTATCATTAATCTGACTATCATAATATTCCTTGCTAACATCATAAGCAATCTAGTAGCATAAGCATCCCTGACATCATGAATATGTCGAGTAACACATCATGGCTATCAATATTGGCATCTCAAATAAAGGGAATAGATCTATATCATAAGAAGAACTAACATCATAACACAATGAACTACATAGGCATGATTAGTAGTTTAAGCATTTCTAATTACATAGGCATGTCTAGCAATATTAAATATAGCTAGCAACATCTTAACCATCAGTGTCAGTATATTTGACAACATAAGCATGTTTACAACATGAGCATAACTACATCATTAGTATATCTATTATCTCTTATTATACTATACATGATCTTAGTGAAAAGAAAGCAAACAAGGGTTATCATCCAATATGAAGTGTTGTGTATAACCCTAAACAATACATCTTTTATTATGCCCTGAGGAATTTGATGATACCACTCAAAATCCAACTGACCATTGCTGAGTCAAAATTATTGCCATACAAGATCTAGGAAGAGCCGGACTCCTAAGATCTTCTCCTCCCTCGATCAGTATGGGTCCACCATAGTGAAACATTAGGTCAAGCTCCTAACAACCTAGTCCATCGTTGGTACAAGTCACGCCACTAGTCAAAGGACGTGGGTATGCATACCTACCATCCGAGGTACAACCGCAGTTATCCTCCAAACTCATCACATACATAATCACTGAGACACAACATCAACCGTTCTCAAATAGAGGGCTAGGTTTGACCATATTCATCCTCCCTAAACACTTGAATTCAGGATGACAAACACCCCACATACACATCAGTATGCACTCTAAGTTTCCCTTAGGAATACTCATTTCACCATTAGGAAAGTTCTGAGACTCAGATGGATCTATGGCACATGGCACTACATGATTAGAGATTCACTTGATTAGTTATGCCAATTGGGTGAATTAAGGCTTCATCAAACAAGTGGACATACAAACCCTAATTCACTTCTAACAAACATATAAATATCACAACTTCAAAAGATATAAAACGTGTGAAACATAATTTCTCATCTCATCATCATATGGTACTATTCGCTTGCCATTCATGAGGCTACTCTAGTCATCATACTATCACAAGATATAAATCCTTTTCACAATATCATAGGGTATCAACCCTTATCAACACAAGACAATTACATCTCATTCAGGGCTCAACCATGCCCAAAGGTCATTAAGACCATCATACTATCACATGATATAAATCCTTTTCACAATATTACAGGGTATCAACCCTTATCAACACAAGAGGATTACACCTCATTCAAGTCTCAACCATGCCCAAAGGTCATTAAGACCATCATACTATTCCCCGCAAGATCATCATTATCTTTGCATGCCTTATAACAAGGCTCAACAACATCACTTACATATAATACACTGGATCACAATATTGCACTAATGTTCTAGGAGCTATTCATAAACAATCATAGCAGGGTTATATTAACATTAAGAACATTCTTTTATTACATCAACATGTAAGGAATCTAGATATGATTAACCCTCATCATATTCATAATGCACATGTTTAGCATACGAAAGTATCAACCATGTGGCTATGATAACCACCAATTAACATATTAAGGTTATGATCATATTAAGGAGGTTATTCCACCATCATTCCATCATATAAGAATGTTAAACATGAATAATCATCTTTATATATTTGCATTAGAGTTAGGTTCAACATGATAAATTAAATCAATTTTACTAATCAACACTTATACCCAAACCCTAACTCACGACATCCCCATTGGATCATGGATGCATAAGGTGAAGCATCACCATCACATTCCATACTATTCTCAAGTATGAACCCACACATAAATCAAGATGTAACCATCAGGTTATTAGCATACTAGGGTTTCGACAATAATAAGAGAGTACCCCATGATTGCATTAGTCATTCAAGGACTATTCATACCCAATTACCATCATTTAATTATATTAAAGCTAGGTATAACAAGCTATACCTAATTAGGGTTACATATCAACACAATATGGTTATCTTCCCTTCTATTCATATGAGTGAATAGGTAAGACTACCTTATTAAGAGTAACCCTCCATTTGTTCCATCATCATTCAACCCATATCACCATACCACAATGTCACCCAGAACCATTGGATGTTTAAAAGGTAAGACCATTGGTTGTTTACATAAGTAAATATCTTAGATAAACCACCTATGAAGTCCTTGATTTGCGCTCTATAAAGAGTCACCATCTAGCACTAGACATCCCTTGACTAACAACACACAAAATGTTCCATTGAGAGTAGGGTAAAACCCACAATCAACTGTTCATTTAAAACAAGCCATCCATTGACAACAAGTAAGATCCTTAAGTTGATCATATAAAAGAAACCATATAACTCATTATTAGGACCAACATATTACATTAGTAACCATTCCACTTTATTGGAGGAATAAACATTATATCTTTTGACCATTGGGTCAAGTTCATATGTTAAAACCATCAATTACAGTATAGGTCCGACCATTGCATCAAGTAACCCAAGACACCATTCGTCTAAGGCTTAATTGATGCTAAAAATATATGACTAACTAACCATAGGTTTTGGATACCTCATCCACCATCATTAGTGACCATTAAGTCACCATAGGTTGTTAGATCAACACTATATTCATTAATCAACATCAAATATGAAACTAATATCGCCATTGATTGATAGCATCATTAGGGCACTTAGTTGTTAATCACTAGGTTTCAAATTAGGCCAAAACATGACCTAAGGGGTGAACTTCAGTTGAACCCTTGGTTACCACCATCAATGTAATGACCCGACCTCCCGGTAACCCCCAGTTAAGGGAGACCAAGAGGTCTGAGGTGTTATCTCAAAATAGGATCAATGGTTTTGCAAATAATCAATAGTAATTACTAAATTCTACAACAACTAAACTTTTAATGGAATCAATTTTTTATTTTCATAACTTGCAAAATATGGGACGTGGAATCTGTTACCCAAGAAAGAACGTATCTATCTATAATCCTCCAATTCTTTACTAAGATTTATTTCATCAGTGTCACTTTAAAGAAATATCCATTTTCTTGATAACCTAAAATGTCGACAAACAAAACAGCAGTCAATATAATGAATTATACTGGTAAGTGGGGGAAAACAATAATCTTGCATTTAAGTGTAACAACATATTGCAAGCAATTATGGCTTGACAAGCAAACATTATATTTTAAACATGACTACTCAATCCTTACATACCCTAGCCTCTGTGTTGTCCCTACAGTGGACATAGATACTACCTTTCATATGGTAGATCTCAACTAAACCCCATGATCCTACCTTACAGGTAGATTAATACATAGGGTTGTGGAGTCGCATGGCCCTACCCAAAGGTAGTCCAATCCCGGACTCATGATAACCTGATGGTCCTACCTCATGGGTAAACCATGTACTAGATCATCTATCTCATCAACATCAAAGCTACAGAGGAGGACCAGGATCTGAGCTAGTTATGAACATATAATTATGGTGATAGTCATAGTCACTTTATAATTGCATGAAATAAAAGGCAATCAAGCAGTTATTCCAAGCAATCGCTAAAACTTCAGGAATCACAGGAAACTAAAATGATTTAATAATAAATGTAACCACATACCTATTCTTGAGCAATAGAATCCAAATTCAACAGAATATCCAAGCAACCACTTTAAAGCACACAACCCTTAATTCCTGAAACATATAGATTAGCTAATGTCAAAACACCTTCCTAATGACATGCGGATACTTTCTAAGGCTTCCAAGCCCTTAGGGTTTGTTAGGGTTTCTTAGGTTCCTTTATCCAACTTTATTGCCTTTTTAGACTAGCAACCCTAAATAGGTTCCTTATTCACAAAACCCTAATCATCCCAATTATCTTCATTAATGATTCTCTAATGTAAACTAAGTTCAAGAATCATTATATCTCAGTTGTATACTTGAAATTTCAGATTACAACCATTAAAAATCATATTTTCTCAAATTAGGGTTTTAATTCATTAAGGCATGAACATGTGCATAAAAACCCTAAAACAAACATATTAACATTGTTTTATGAGTTTACCCTTTTTTTTACTCTTAACAGGTTAACATTGATAAAAAAACACCTAAAGATTCATCATACTAGTTTTCACATCTTTCTAGGGTTTTTCTATAATTCAATGTATTAGAAGATGTAAAACCCTATACTTTTTTACTTTCATCTACTATCAGGCTCTAATATCATTTTTATCATGTTTTACGCATTTTTCTGATAAAAAAGCACTACTCATTTGTATTTTTTGGCCAAAGGAGTGATTTTTAATTAGTTATACAAGAATCCATCTTTTTCTAGAATATTGGACTAGAGAGGGGACTTACTTGGATTTTCCCAAAAATCCGTTGGTCGTTGGATTGCCAGTCGTGATTGACTGTGCGAGATCACACAATCCTCCGTGCATGCACCCACTCACAGGCTATGAAGAACTCAGCGAATCAGAGTCGTCGATCGACGTCGTGGTCAACAGCAGACTTTGATCGAATGGTGGCTCGAGTTCACACCCACCCGATCCAGCAGACAGGTCCCGCAGCGGCGCCGCCCTAGAAGCTCACCAGAGCAAGGTGATTTCGTCGATCCAAGGCACGAGAGGATAAGGGAAAGAGTCGATCGAGTTCATGAGGGTCTGCCCAAGTCGAGGGGGTTCCTATTTATAGGATCTAGGGCTCTTTTTAGGGTTCCCCCAACTCGTCGCCACCCTTTCTCTCTGACCAATTGGGAGTTTCTTCTAGAACGAATGAAACCACCCAAAACCTAGGTTGGTTGGGTGCGGAAACATCTCGAAGACTTAAATGTGCAATTTCCTTGTTCGCACATGCAAGGATTTACGAGGAAAATGAAATATAAAAAAACTCAATATTTCCTTCTCCTACTCGAGGTGGATGACACCCAGCTACCGTCAGATTGGGAATCTGATGACTGGCATTATTCCACGCATTCCCTTTTATTTTCCTTTTAATTGATTATCGTGTGACATATAATTATAAACACATCACTTTAGGGAAACTTCTAAAAACCATAACTCTCAAACTGATTGTCCAATTAATTCCAAATTTTGAGGGAAACTTGGCAATGACTTAATATACCTCCCTGCCAAGTTTGGGCTCATTATTCAAAATAAATCGTGCCTTTTCTTTAGGTGCAAGTTATTACTCAATTATGCATATTTCTCACATATTTTCTCTTTCTTACTTTCTTATTTCCCTTTACTTTTATACCTTGCAATCCAAGAAAGAAAGTGGGGTTCGAAAAACCATCCATTATGACCAAACCCTCACTTCTTCCTTTATTTCCTACATTATCTCCTTTATTTCAAATATTCATGTTTAATTATTTATTCCTTGTTTTCTTTTGCTTTATCTCTCTCTTTTAAGACCTTGGACCCACAATTGCCAAGGGGTCCACGAAAAACCAAGTTCAAGGAACATTTGTAAAAGAAACCACATATTCATAACAAGTCATACAATTTTGTAAATAAGTACACCCCTTTTCAAATAATTGAAAAAATACATTTATGTAGGAAAAATCAAGGTTATAACATCCTTCCCCTCTTATAAGAATTTTGTCCTTAAAATTCCACCAAACATACAAATATTTCAAGATAAGACTCTTCTATGTCCATCATTAGCCCCTATGTAGTTTTATCCTCTCCATGGTGCTTCCAAAGAACCTTTATCATCACATATTCTTTTCTCTGAGTTCTTTCACCTTGGTATCTAGAATCCTCATAGGTGACTCAGGACATTTCAGCCTCCCTCGGGGGCTCACTAGGTTCATTGCTCAGCACATGGCTTGGGTACCTCACATAATGCTCTAAAGTGGACACATGGAACTCATCACACATCATATTATCCTGAGGGGTAAGGTCAAACATAAATAAGTCCACCAATCCATCTTAAATGGGCCCAGGTATCAGGGACTCAGCTTCCACAACTATAGCTCAGAGGGGTCCGTTTTTCATAACACATGTCTCCCCACAGTAACATGTATGCCAGATTGCTTAGCATCGGCTCACAACTCCAGGTGATCCTGGGTTTTTCAAAATGTCTTTATCTGCATACAATGTGGTCTCTTTTTTACCTTTGCAAGGCCCTCTCACCAACCTCATCCAAGTGAAGTGGTGACTGACACACCCTCCTTTAAGAGCTTCATACCCCCCGATACTAGCCATGGTGGCTATCATAACAAGCAAAAACTGTTAGGGACAAGAATTTCTCCCATATACCATCTTGAACGAGCAAACATGCTCTCATCAGACCTTCTAGAGTCTGACTCATACTCTCTTGACTGCCCACCAGTCAGGGGTGATATGCTATACTCATCTTTAATCTAGTATCAAATTCTTCTTCCACCTACTTCCCCTACATGGAAGCGAACTTGAGGTCACACTCAAGATATTGAACTCACAATGTGGTTGAACTATCTCTCTCTCATATGTAGTTCAATCGGTTTCATCACACAAACATTGTTCTCTCTTAGGAAAAGGATTAGGTCAACTTGGTAAGGCGGTCCACCACAACCCATTTCACATCATGACCTCTCTTGGTCCAGGGGAAACTCACCACACAGTCCATGGTGATCCATTCCCATTCCTTCTCAAGGAATTCTCGTCATTCGTAGCAACTCATTCAGTTACTGGTGTTTGGCCTTCACCTCCTGGTATGCATGGCAACAAGCCACATGCAACTCTATATACTCCTTCCTTATAGGTACTCAAAGTACTGTTGTAAACCTTTTATCATCTCAGTAGTACTACGACGTACACTGAACTTAAAATCATGACCTCCTACACATAACATCCCTGACCTAGGTTATGGACTAACCCTAGGTGTTTTGCTTAAGACATGTGATTAGATGCTTGTGATTATCTTTTGATAAGTAATTAAAGCTCCTGAGGAACTTATATTTCCATTTTTGTCCTTTTTAAATAGTGTTGTAATATTGTTTTGTTAAATATGGACTTATGTGCAAATTACCCAATTAGAGGGGTTAACTTGCAAATTGTATATGTTAAGATGTTCCTCTGATGTTAAGACATCATGAGAATGATTTATGGGCCCATATCCTATCGTTGAGAGGATTGGACCTGTAGCATATACGTTGGATTTGTCATCTAGGTTGGCTAATCTACATGATGTATTTTATGTATCGATGTTGAAGAAGAGTTATCCTAGTACAGAGAAGATAGTAGATCCAGAACCTGCACAGTTTAGAACAGATGTGTCCTATGTTGAAGGACCAGTACAGATAGTTGATCGGATGATCAAGAAACTCAAGAATCGTGAAATACCATTAGTGAAAGTTCTGTGGAGGAACCACAACCTAGAGGAAGCTACGTGGGAGCTTAAATCTGAGATGCGTAACAAGTTTCCTTTTCTCTTTTAGGAATTTCGGGATGAAATTCTTATAAGGGAGGGAGATTGTTATGACCCGTTTCAAAGCTTATTGGTAAGCATTATGATTTGAGCCTAATTAAAGTTATTTGATCTAACTTATTTGCTCATGTGATGGTTAGTGCATCATTAATTTGATTTAGTTGAATTAAGCACATAAGATCAATTAGTGCATAATTAAGATGATTAATTTGAGTAAAGTAATAATTGGATGCAATTGGAATTTTGAATAGTAAAACAGTGTAATTATCTTGTTTTCATGCCTTGGGTTTGTAGTGGGCCTCATTCTTGAAAATATGCAAAAGAAATCACCTGATTTGGACTTTCGAGTCAAAAGATATGGACATTTGAGTGTTTTTTGACCTAGTTGTAAATGTCGGAAATGTTTGGGCAAATTGCAGTCGGCCCCCTCCGCGACTATGACCCTTATCCCCTTTCTTTTCTTCGTTTCTTTTCCTGTAAACCGCTTGAAGCGGCACCCGAGCAACAAGCAGCTCGATATCAACAGAGCGGAGAGGTGACCTAGGGGCGATTTTGGGGCGATTCGAGCTCCATAGCTCCGACAGCTGCGCCCACCCTTCTCTACCTCCTCCCCTTCCTTTCTTCACCTTGCTCGCGCCCTAGAGCGACGCCCCGACCTACTGCGTTGCAGCACGCCCAGCAGGCCGGTTGGCCGCAACTGAGGGAAGGGAGGGCGGTCGCTTGGCTTCCTTAGATTCGGTTAAGCAGCATCCATCCTTCCCCTCTCCGACCTTGCTCCATCTACGCCCAACCAAGCTAAAGCGGTGCCGGCTAGCTGTAGTTGCAGCTGCGTGCGGGCAGCAGCTAGGCGCTTTGGGCACGGCTAGCACCTCGAACGGTGTTCATTAGGTCCGAATCTGAGATCCAGGTGAGTTCCAAAGCTTCCATCCGCGTTGAGCATCCTAATTGAATTCTCCGCCAACCTATTGTGTTCGTAAAGCAATTGATGCAACAGGACCATGAACAGTGAAAATACCAAGGTTGAAGACTGGTCGATCGAGAAAGGAGATCGGTCGAGTTGCAAGCTGATCGGTCGAGTTGTGAAGCAATCGGTCGAGTTTCTGACCAATCAGTCGAGTTTCAGAGTTGTGAGTGGCATTTCATTCAGAAATCATTATTTAACTCAATTTAAGTGCTTAATTGCTTCAGTATCAGTTGGTATAACTCCTAAATAGTGTAGCACATATAATAGAGTATGATAGATTCCTTGGAACTTGAAATACGTAATATGATTGATGAAAATGATAGAATTTCCTGTATTCCAACTGCAATGTATACGTTGAGCATAAAATGTATGTTTAGCATCGAAACTGGATAAGTTGATACTGAGTCATGTTTGAAGATGACAAATGATGTATATGTGTTTTCAAGTGATGCTCAAAATATGAAATAAGTATGAAATTTGATATTCCTGTTTAAGTGTTTATATGTTAATCAGTTAATAGACTTAGGTGCCCCAACACCGTAGAACCCCATTGCGCGGTCTGTACCTTTGGGGTAAAATGGTCAGCCCTGGGGATATGCCCAGGCATCGGAGACTCGTGTCCAACAAATACCGAAGGTCTCGGTGACACGAAGTCTGAGAGGTAGGATCCCGATCATCCTTGGGGATACGCCCAGGCATCGGAGATCCGAGAGAATGTCCCGGTCATCCCTGGGGATACGCCCAGGCATCGGAGACTTAGAGACCCTCCGACTGTGCACTACAGGTTGCGGGAGGAGTCTAGAGCACTCAGAGTTAGTGCAGTGAGTCCCTTGTGAGCCTGAGAGTCCTGTGCAGACCAGGATGAGAAGTCAGACTTAGCATTTCCCGGGTGTGTCGCTAAGTCTTGTACGATGGGATCGTAGTTCGCTACAGATCTTCATATGTAGAGTGTGATGTATATGTTTGGGGCATAATAATATAAAAGTTTAATCATATAGGATCACAGTAAATTTAATATTTCAAGAGATTTGAACTTTTGTGCCAATTTTCTATAACTGTTTAGTTGTTTAAAATATCTGTTGTTAAATAGAAATGTGATTATTATCTGTAAATCTGCTATGTCATTAGAACTGCCCTGCTTAGTGTTGCACTTATGCTTTAATTCAATTTTATATATCTGACGAGTTGTTTAGTGATAGCTAAATGAAATGCTATTCACTGAGCGAGTAGGCTCATCCCTCTACTCAAACATTTTCAGGTCAGCGACAGCATCAAGAATCTGAAGGATCTTACCACCCTAGACAGTAGAAGGTATATGTAGTTAGTTAGATAGTGGTCTCTTAGTCCTTTCCCCTCGGTCCTTGGGACATGGTGTGGGTGAGAGAGAGTATGTATGGTGAAGGTGTAAAAGATGTAAATTAACTGTTATGTTTTACTTTATGTTAAACAATGTTACATGTTGTAAACTCTGTTTATGTTCTCTAGCTAGTTTAATTGAAATGCTTCTGCAATAGTTTATTATGTTTTAGTTTACAGCAATAATCCGGATATCATTATGAGGTTTTAAAAAAAAAGTTCTCAGTGATTTGTTTATGTGATAATCCCTCTGTCGCGCCCTAATCTCGTGATTAGTGGTTAGTGTGAGATTGGGGTGTGACAGCTTTTGGTATCAGAGCCTAGGTTGAGTACATGGTTACTCTAAGTCAAGGTCAGGGGACGACAAGAGACCAATAGGATTAGGACTTAAGTGTCTTCCTTCTAACTACAATTTTCTAACAGGAAGTGTTCTGTTATACTATTGCAGATGACAGGAAGAGGACGTGGTCACGAAAACCAAGTAAAGAGTTTATGTTGAATCGTCAGGGATCATTAGGGTCGAAAGATAAAGTTATAAGTGAGGCAAATAAGAAGTGATATGTCTTTAGCTCTGGGAGGTCTGAGTGTTTAGATACCTTGGCCAGGTGTCTGAATACTTAGATTGACCAGTATCAAGCTACTATGTCTATTCTTCTCTGGATGCCCTGGCCAGGTATGCAGAGGAAGGATAGGCTAGAGAGAAACCCTAGAAATCTTAGGGTTAAGAAACTGGAAATTTATGTAGGAGTAAGAGATCAAATATAGGATGTGATACAACTCTTGCCTTACATTGCTTATTTGATTGGAAATCACTAGAAATGCTCTTATATGTATGAATTTAGATTTTCAGTCTGTAGAATAAATATGATTCTTTTATATTGTTGTGTGTCATGAAGCGATTTATTTATTGTTTATATTCTTTGTATTAAGTAGACCAAAAGTTATGTTTAAATGAGTTTGCCCTAAGTGGATATTCTTTCCACATGTTTGAGATTAATAGGAGTTGGTTAATCCTGAGTAGCTCTTGGCTTCAGGACTATAGGTTCGGCCTGGTCCGGCTGGCAGGATGCGTTACCGGGATCTAATGACTCCTATTAACAGTAAATAAAAGTAGACTCTGGATAATTTAGACCAGTATCATAGTGAGGATGTACATATACTAAGATGTTGAAATATATGGGAAAGATTAGAATAGCTAAGAATCTGTGGGAACTGATATTGGAGGCTCAACGTTGGAACCTCATATTAGCAATCCTTAATTGGAAATAAAGGAACATGATATAAGGTTCAGATTAAATTCATTGATTAGTATTATATGAACTCTAAATATGAGAATATGGAAAAGATATGCAAAAAAATATGTAAGGGCTAAGATAGTAAGAATGAACTTTGGAATGGATCATGTAATAGAGTAAATATACTTTTATGTACCTCAAAACAAAGGGAAAATAGAAGAAAAGAGTTAAGTATACAATAAGTACATAGAAATAAGGAGCCTTATGTAAATCATAATACCAAGGCAAGAAACTTAGTTTAATCAAAAGAAATGTTAGAAATGTTGACTTTGATTAAGGAATGAGGATTTCATGACATAATTGAGAGTATGGAATGTATATATATTTTTTATTATAAAGTCTAATGCATTCATACATACTACCTTTGGATTCTATGTTTCTATAGACTAACAAACTAGTTCTTAAAATAAAGAACAAACGTGTAATTTAGAAAATGAATCATATATGATGCATAACTACCATGGTAGAGACGTCTAAGTGAATGAAATAATGACACACAATATGGTGATGAAACCCCAACAAGGTAAATTGAGAATGTAATTTATCTGAATATCCAAGTAAGAGAAAGAAAATTTAAGGGATAAGATAAGGAAGACTCTAGTAAAACGTATGAGATCCAAAGTTTGATTTTCAAACTATGGGAGCAAGTCACATCACAATAATGCTATGTTCTGATAAGGACCAAACCCTAGAATGATTAGAGTTGAAGTAGTTCAAGGGATGTCGCTAGTGATTTGACTGTGAATACTAGCATCTTTATAAAATAAGATCATGAGAATCTATGAAAGGTAAGCTAGCACTAATGAAATGCGGGATTTAAAGGTAGCTAATATGAAAGATAGATAAACAATATGAAAATGACTCGGAGAAAAGAGTAAGATATAAATTTGAAGTGTAACAAATGTGTTTTGAACAAAATGAGAGATATAATATAAGTGAAGTGTGTTATGAAATAAATTCTTATAATAGTAACAAGAAGTAAGTAACATAGAATGTGGAGTATTACCCGATATATGATCTGAAGTTAGCTGTTGTAGTTCATGCTCTTAAGACACGGCGTCACTATCTTTATGATGTGATGATAGATTATCATCCTAGTAAGGTGAATGTGGTGGATGATGCCCTCAGCGGGAAGTCAAGTTCAACAGTTGATGCATTCTCTATGGCATGTTTCGAGAGAGGCATGCTAGTAGAAATGTGAAAGTTGAACTTAAACTTAGGGGTGACAGAACAAAATGGTTTGATTGCACAGATGCAAGTAAAGCCTACTTTTTATGATCAAATTAAAGAACTTTAGCAGAATGACAGTGGGTTGCAGCAGATCGTACATGACATGACAGGGGAAAAGACCAAAGTTTAGGTTTTCAGATGATGGTGTGTTGTATTAGCATGATATGTTGTGTACCTCGAGACAGTGATTTGAAAGAAAAGATTCTTGAGGAAGCACATGCATCGATGTATGCTATGCATCCAGGTAACACTAAAATGTACAGGAATCTCAAGGTGTTGTACTAGTCGTCAGGTATGAAAAAGGATGTAGCTGAGTACGTGGCTAGATGTAGTGTGTGCCAGCAGGTTAAGGCTGAGCATCAGAAACCTGTAGGTACCTTGCAATCTTTTCCTATACCAGAATGGAAATGGGAACATATCACAATGGATTTTGTGGTAGGGTTACCCAGAACGCCTAGAGGTTATGACTCGATATGAATGATTGTGGATAGATTAACTAAGTCTGCTCACTTTCTTCCTGTTAAGTCAACCTTTGATGTTCCAAAGTTGGCTAAGATATACGTGGATGAAATAGTCAGGTTGCACGATATTCTAAGTTCACATCCAAGTTTTGGAATCAGTTGCATTGTGCTTTGGGTACAAAATTAAGATTCAGTACAACTTTTCACCTGCAAACGGATGGTCAGTCCGAGAAAACCATTCAGACTCTTGAGGACATGTTGAGAGTAGTTGAAAGCTGCTCAGGATAAATAGAAGAGTTACGCTGAGAAGAAGCGTTGATCTCTTGAGTTTTAGGTTGGTGATGAAGTGTATTTGAAGGTTTCACCATGGAAAGGAGTGTTGAGATTTGGCAAAAGAGGCAAAATGATTCCTAGATTTATGGGCCCATATCCTATCATTGAGAGGATTGGACCTATAGCATATACGTTGGATTTGTCATCTGGGTTGGCTAATCTACATGATGTATTTTATGTATCGATGTTGAAGAAGAGTTATCCTGGTATAGAGAAGATAGTAGATCCAGAACCTGCACAGTTCAGAACAGATGTGTCCTATGTTGAAGGACCAGTACAGATAGTTGATCAGAGGATCAAGAAACTCAAGAATCGTGAAATACTATTAGTGAAAGTTCTGTGGAGGAACCACAACCTAGAGGAAGCTATGTGGGAGCTTAAATCTGAGATGCGTAACAAGTTTCCTTTTCTCTTTTAGGAATTTCGGGACGAAATTCTTATAAGGGAGGGAGATTGTTATGACTTGTTTCAAAGCTTATTGGTAAGCATTATGATTTGAGCCTAATTACAGTTATTTGAGCTAACTTATTTTCTCATGTGATGGTTAGTGCATCATTAATTTGATTTAGTTGAATTAAGCACATAAGATCAATTAGTGCATAATTAAGATGATTAATTTGAGTAAAGTAATAATTGGATGCAATTGGAATTTTGAATAGTAAAACAGTGTAATTAGCTTGTTTTCATGCCTTGGGTTTGTAGTGGGCCTCATTCTTGAAAATATGCAAAAGAAATCACCTGATTTGGACTTTCGAGTCAAAAGATATGGACATTTGAGTGTTTTTGGACCTAGTTGTAAATGTCGGAAATGTTTGGGCAAATTGCAGTCGGCCCCCTCCGCGACCTTGACCCTTATCCCCTTCCTTTTCTTCGTTTCTTTTCCTGTAAACCGCTTGAAACGTCACCCAAGCAACAAGCAGCTCGATATCAACAGAGCGGAGAGGTGACCTAGGGGCGATTTTGGGGCGATTCGAGCTCCATAGCTCCGACAGCTGCGCCCACCCTTCTCTACCTCCTCCCCTTCCTTTCTTCACCTTGCCCACACCCTAGAGCGACGCCCCGACCTGCTGCGTTACAGCACGCCCAGCAGGCCGGTTGGCCGCAACTAAGGGAAGGGAGGGCGGTCGCTTGGCTTCCTTAGATTTGGTTAAGCAGCATCCATCCTTCCCCTCTCCGACCTTGCTCCATCTACGCCCAACCAAGCTAAAGCGACGCCGGCTAGCTGTAGTTGTAGCTGTGTGCGGGCAGCAGCTAGGCGCTTTGGGTGCAGCTAGCACCTCGAACGGTGTTCTTTAGGTCCGAATCTGAGATCCAGGTGAGTTCCAAAGCTTCCAGCCGCGTTGACCATCCTAATTGAATTCTCCGCCAACCTGTTGTGTTCGTAAAGCAATTGATGCAATAGGACCGTGAACAGTGAAAATACCAAGGTTGAAGACTGGTCGATCGAGAAAGGAGATCGGTCGAGTTGCATGCTGATCGGTCGAGTTGTGAAGCAATCGGTCAAGTTTCTGACCAATCGGTCGAGTTTCAGAGTTGTGAGTGGCAGTTCATTCAGAAATCATTATTTAACTCAATTTAAGTGCTTAATTACTTCAGTATCAGTTGGTATAACTCCTAAATAGTGTAGCACATACAATAGAGTATGATAGATTCATTGGAACTTGAAATACGTAATATGATTGATGAAAATGATAGAATTTCCTATATTCCAACTGCAATGTATACGTTGAGCATAAAATGTATGTTTAGCATCGAAACTGGATAAGTTGATACTGAGTCATGTTTAAAGATGACAAATGATGTATATGTGTTTTCAAGTGATGCTCAAAATATGAAATAAGTATGAAATGTGATATTCCTGTTTAAGTGTTTATATGTTAATCAGTTAATAGACTTAGGTGCCCCAACACCGTAGAGCCCCATTGCGTGGTCTGTACCTTTGGGGTAAAACGGTCAGCCCTGGGGATACGCCCAGGCATCGGAGACTCGTGTCCAACAAATACCGAAGGTCTCGGTGACACGAAGTCTGAGAGGTAGGATCCCGGTCAGCCCTGGGGATACGCCCAGGCATCGGAGATCTGAGAGAATGTCCCGGTCAGCCCTGGGGATACGCCCAGGCATCGAAGACTTAGAGACCCTCTGACTGTGCACTACAGGTTGCGGGAGGAGTCCAGAGCACTCAGAGTTAGTGTAGTGAGGCCCTTGTGAGCCTGAGAGTCATGTGCAGACCAGGACGAGAAGTCAGACTTAGCATTTCCCAGGTGTGTCCCTAAGTCTTATACGGTGGGATCGTAGTTCTCTACAGATCTTCATATGCAGAGTGCGCTGCATATGTTTGGGGCATAATAATATAAAAGTGTAATCATATAGGATCATAGTAAATTTAATATGTCAAGAGATTTGAACTTTTGTGCCAATTTTCTATAACTGTTTATTTGTTTAAAATATATGTTGTTAAATAGAAATGTGATTATTATCTGTAAATCTGCTATGTCATTAGAACTGCCCTGCTTAGTATTGCACTTATGCTTTAATTCAATTTTATATATCTGACGATTTGTTTAGTGATAGCTAAATGAAATGCTATTCACTGAGCGAGTAGGCTCATCCCTCTACTCAAACATTTTCAGGTCAGCGACAGCATCAAGAATCTGAAGGATCTTACCACCCTAGACAGTAGAAGGTATATGTAGTTAGTTAGATAGTGGTCTCTTAGTCCTTTCCCCTCGGTCCTTGGGACATGGTGTGGGTGAGAGAGAGTATGTATGGTGAAGGTGTAAAAGATGTAAATTAACTGTTATGTTTTACTTTCTGTTAAACAATGTTACATGTTGTAAACTCTGTTTATGTTCTCTAGCCAGTTTAATTGAAATGCTTCCGCAATAGTTTATTATGTTTTAGTTTACAGCAATAATCTGGATATCGTTACGAGGTTTAAAAAAAAAAGTTCTCAGTGATTTGTTTATGTGATAATCCCTCTGTCTCGCCCTAATCTCGTGATTAGTGGTTAGTGTGAGATCGGGGTGTGACAGCTTTTGGTATCAGAGACTAGGTTGAGTACATGGTTACTCTAAGTCAAGGTCAGGGGACGACAAGAGACCAATAGGATTAGGACTTAAGTGTCTTCCTTCTAACTACAATTTTCTAACAGGAAGTGTTCTGTTATACTATTGCAGATGACAGGAAGAGGACGTGGTCACGAAAACCAAGTAAAGAGTTTATGTTGAATCGTCAGGAATCATTAGGGTCGAAAGATAAAGTTATAAGTGAGGCAAATAAGAAGTGATATGTCTTTAGCTCTGGGAGGTCTGAGTGTTTAGATACCTTGGCCAGGTGTCTGAATACTTAGATTGACCAGTATCAAGCTACTCTGTCTATTCTTCTCTGGATGCCCTGGCCAGGTATGCAGAGGAAGGATAGGCTAGAGAGAAACCCTAGAAATCTTAGGGTTAAGAAATTGGAAATTTATGTAGGAGTAAGAGATCAAATATAGGATGTGATACAACTCTTGCCTTACATTGCTTATTTGATTGGAAATCACTAGAAATGCTCTTATATGTATGAATTTAGATTTTCAGTCTGTAGAATAAATATGATTCTTTTATATTTTTGTGTGTCATGAAGCGATTTATTTATTGTTTATATTCTTTGTATTAAGTAGACCAAAAGTTATGTTTAAATGAGTTTGCCCTAAGTGGATATTCTTTCCACATGTTTGAGATTAATAGGAGTTGGTTAATCCTGAGTAGCTCTTGGCTTCAGGACTACAGGTTTGGCCTGGTCCGGATGGTAGGATGCGTTACCGGGATCTAATGACTCCTATTAACAGTAAATAAAAGTAGACTCTGGATAATTTAGACCAGTATCATAGTGAGGATGTACATATACTAAGATGTTGAAATATATGGGAAAGATTAGAATAGCTAAGAATCTTTGGGAACTAATATTGGAGGCTCAACGTTGGAACCTCATATTAGCAATCCTTAATTGGAAATAAAGGAACATGATATAAGGTTCAGATTAAATTCATTGATTAGTATTATATGAACTCTAAATATGAGAATATGGAAAAGATATGCAAAAAAATATGTAAGGGCTAAGATAGTAAGAATCAACTTTGGAATGGATCATGTAATAGAGTAAATATACTTTTATGTACCTCAAAACAAAGGGAAAATAGAAGAAAAGAGTTAAGTATACAATAAGTACATAGAAATAAGGAGCCTTATGTAAATCATAAGACCAAGGCAAGAAACTTAGTTGAATCAAAAGAAATGTTAGAAATGATGACCTTGATTAAGGAATGAGGATTTCATGACATAATTGAGAGTATGGAATGTATATTTTTTTATTATTATAAAGTCTAATGCATTCATACATACTACCTTTGTATTCTAAGTTTCTATAGACTAACAAACTAGTTCTTAAAATAAAGAACAAACATGTAATTTAGAAAATGAATCATATATGATGCATAACTACCATGGTAGAGACGTCTAAGTGAATGAAATAATGACACACAATATGGTGATGAAACCCCAACAAGGTAAATTGAGAATGTAATTTATCTGAATGTCCAAGTAAGAGAAAGAAAATTGAAGTGATAAGATAAGGAAGACTCTAGTAAAACTTATGAGATCCAAAGTTTGATTTTCAAACTATGGGAGCAAGTCACATCACAATAATGCTATGTTCTGATAAGGACCAAACCCTAGAATGATTAGAGTTGAAGTAGTTCAAGGGATGTCTCTAGTGATTTGACCGCGAATACTAGCATCTTTATAAAATAAGATCATGAGAATCTATGAAAGGTAAGCTAGCACTAATAAAATGCGGGATTTAAAGGTAGCTAATATGAAAGATAGATAAACAATATGAAAATGACTCGGAGAAAAGAGTAAGATATAAATTTGAAGTGTAACAAATGTGTTTTGAACAAAATGAGAGATATAATATAAGTGAAGTGTGTTATGAAATAAATTCTTATAATAGTAACAAGAAGTAAGTAACATAGAATGCGGAGTATTACCCGATATATGATCTGAAGTTAGCTGTTGTAGTTCATGCTCTTAAGACACGGCGTCACTATCTTTATGATGTGATGATAGATTATCATCCTAGTAAGGTGAATGTGGTGGATGATGCCCTCAGCGGGAAGTCAAGTTCAACAGTTGATGCATTCTCTATGGCATGTTTTGAGAGAGGCATGCTAGTAGAAATGTGAAAGTTGAACTTAAACTTAGGGGTGACAGAACAAAGTGGTTTGATTGCACTGATGCAAGTCAAGCCTACTTTTTATGATCAAATTAAAGAACTTTAGCATAATGACAGTGGGTTGCAGCAGATCGTACATGACATGACAGGGGGAAAAGACCAAAGTTTAGGTTTTTTCAGATGATGGTGTGTTGTATTAGTATGATATGTTGTGTACCTCGAGACAGTGATTTGAAAGAAAAGATTCTTGAGGAAGCACATGCATCGATGTATGCTATGCATCCAGGTAACACTAAAATGTACAGGAATCTCAAGGAGTTGTACTGGTCGTCAGGTATGAAAAAGGATGTAGCTGAGTACGTGGCTAGATGTAGTGTGTGCCATCAGGTTAAGGCTGAGCATCAGAAACCTGTAGGTACCTTGCAATCTTTTCCTATACCAGAATGGAAATGGGAACATATCACAATGGATTTTGTGGTAGGGTTACCCAGAACGCCTAGAGGTTATGACTCGATATGAATGATTGTGGATAGATTAACTAAGTCTGCTCACTTTCTTCCTGTTAAGTCAACCTTTGATGTTCCAAAGTTGGCTAAGATATACGTGGATGAAATAGTCAGGTTGCACGATATTCTAAGTTCACATCCAAATTTTGGAATCAGTTGCATTGTGCTTTGGGTACAAAATTAAGATTCAGTACAACTTTTCACCCGCAAATGAATGGTAAGTCCGAGAGGACCATTCAGACTCTTGAGGACATGTTGAGAGTAGTTGAAAGCTGCTCAGGATAAATAGAAGAGTTACGCTGAAAAGAAGCATTGATCTCTTGAGTTTTAGGTTGGTGATGAAGTGTATTTGAAGGTTTCACCATGGAAAGGAGTGTTGAGATTTGGCAAAAGAGGAAAAATGATTCCTAGATTTATGGGCCCATATCCTATCGTTGAGAGGATTGGACCTGTAGCATATACGTTGGATTTGTCATCTGGGTTGGCTAATCTACATGATGTATTTTATGTATCGATGTTGAAGAAGAGTTATCCTGGTACAGAGAAGATAGTAGATCCAGAACCTGCACAGTTCAGAACAGATGTGTCCTATGTTGAAGGACCAGTACAGATAGTTGATCGGAGGATCAAGAAACTCAAGAATCGTGAAATACCATTAGTGAAAGTTTTGTGGAGGAACCACAACCTAGAGGAAGCTACGTGGGAGCTTAAATCTGAGATGCGTAACAAGTTTCCTTTTCTCTTTTAGGAATTTCGGGATGAAATTCTTATAAGGGAGGGAGATTGTTATGACCCGTGTCAAAGCTTATTGGTAAGCATTATGATTTGAGCCTAATTAAAGTTATTTGAGCTAACTTATTTGCTCATGTGATGGTTAGTGCATCATTAATTTGATTTAGTTGAATTAAGCACATAAGATCAATTAGTGCATAATTAAGATGATTAATTTGAGTAAAGTAATAATTGGATGCAATTGGAATTTTGAATAGTAAAACAGTGTAATTAGCTTGTTTTCATGCCTTGGGTTTGTAGTGGGCCTCATTCTTGAAAATATGCAAAAGAAATCACCTGATTTGGACTTTCGAGTCAAAAGATATGGACATTTGAGTGTTTTTGGACCTAGTTGTAAATGTTAGAAATGTTTGGGCATATTGCAGCCGGCCCCCTCCGCGACCTTGACCCTTATCCCCTTCCTTTTCTTCGTTTCTTTTCCTGTAAACCGCTTGAAGCGGCACCTGAGCAACAAGCAGCTCGATATCAACAGAGCGGAGAGGTGACCTAGGGGCGATTTTGGGGCGATTCGAGCTCCATAGCTCCGACAGCTGTGCCCACCCTTCTCTACCTCCTCCCCTTTCTTTCTTCACCTTGCCCGCGCCCTAGAGCGACGCCCCGACCTGCTGCGTTGTAGCACGCCCAACAGGTCGGTTGGCCGCAACTGAGGGAAGGGAGGGCGGTCGCTTGGCTTCCTTAGATTTGGTTAAGCAGCATCCATCCTTCCCCTCTCCGACCTTGCTCCATCTACGCCCAACCAAGCTAAAGCGGCGCTGGCTAGCTGTAGTTGCAGCTGCGTGCGGGCAGCAGCTAGGTGCTTTGGGTGCAGCTAGCACCTCGAACGGTGTTCTTTAGGTCCGAATCTGAGATCCAGGTGAGTTCCAAAGCTTCCAGCCGCGTTGAGCATCCTAATTGAATTATCCGCCAACCTGTTGTGTTCGTAAAGCAATTGATGCAACAGGACCGTGAACAGTGAAAATACCAAGGTTGAAGACTGGTCGATCTAGAAAGGAGATCGGTCGAGTTGCAAGCTGATCGGTCGAGTTGTGAAGCAATCGGTCGAGTTTCTGACCAATCGGTCGAGTTTCAGAGTTGTGAGTGGCAGTTCATTCAGAAATCATTATTTAACTCAATTTATGTGCTTAATTGGTTCAGTATCAGTTGGTATAACTCCTAAACAGTGTAGCACATACAATAGAGTATGATAGATTCATTGGAACTTGAAATACGTAATATGATTGATGAAAATGATAGAGTTTCCTATATTCCAACTGCAATGTATACGTTGAGCATAAAATGTATGTTTAGCAGCAAAACTGGATAAGTTGATACTGAGTCATGTTTAAAGATGACAAATGATGTATATGTGTTTTCAAGTGATGCTCAAAATATGAAATAAGTATGAAATGTGATATTCCTGTTTAAGTGTTTATATGTTAATCAGTTAATAGACTTAGGTGCCCCAACACCGTAGAACCCCATTGCGCGGTCTGTACCTTTGGGGTAAAACGGTCAGCCCTGGGGATATGCCCAAGCATCGGAGACTCGTGTCCAACAAATACCGAAGGTCTCGGTGACACGAAGTCTGAGAGGTAGGATCTCGATCAGCCCTAGGGATACGCCCAGGCATCGGAGATCCGAGAGAATGTCCTGATCAGCCCTGGGGATACGCCCAGGCATCGGAGACTTAGAGACCCTCTGACTGTGCACTACAGGTTGCGGGAGGAGTCTAGAGCACTCAGAGTTAGTGCAGTGAGGCCCTTGTGATCCTGAGAGTCATGGGCAGACTAGGACGAGAAGTCAGACTTAGCATTTCCCGGGTGTGTTGCTAAGTCTTGTACGGTGGGATCGTAGTTCACTACATATCTTCATATGTAGAGTGTGCTGCATATGTTTGGGGCATAATAATATAATAGTGTAATCATATAGGATCACAGTAAATTTAATATGTCAAGAGATTTGAACTTTTGTGCCAATTTTCTATAATTGTTTATTTGTTTAAAATATATGTTGTTAAATAGAAATGTGATTATTATCTGTAAATCTGCTATGTCATTAGAACTGCCCTGCTTAGTATTGCACTTATGCTTTAATTCAATTTTATATAACTGACGAGTTGTTTAGTGATAGCTAAATGAAATGCTATTCACTGAGCGAGTAGGCTCATCCCTCTACTCAAACATTTTCAGGTCAGCGACAGCATCAAGAATCTGAAGGATCTTACCACCCTAGACAGTAGAAGGTATATGTAGTTAGTTAGATAGTGGTCTCTTAGTCCTTTCCCCTCGGTCCTTGGGACATGGTGTGGGTGAGAGAGAGTATGTATGGTGAAGGTGTAAAAGATGTAAATTAACTGTTATGTTTTACTTTCTGTTAAACAATGTTACATGTTGTAAACTCTGTTTATGTTCTCTAGCCAGTTTAATTGAAATGCTTTCGCAATAGTTTATTATGTTTTAGTTTACAGCAATAATCCGGATATAATTACGAGGTTTTAAAAAAGAAAAAGTTCTCAGTGATTTGTTTATGTGATAATCCCTCCGTCGCGCCCTAATCTCGTGATTAGTGGTTAGTGTGAGATCGGGGTGTGACAAGAACAGTCCATGTTCTTAAGGTAGAAGAAGGTGGCGTTATTTCCAAAGTTCATCCTAATCCTACTTTAGTAAACGGTCCTCCATCTCTTGCCCAAACGGTTTCAAAACCGTTTGAAGGGCAAACGGTTTCAACCAAGAATGTTTGGGAGAAACCGGTCCAAGACCATTTGGATGAGTTGAGAAAGAGTTGACCATTTGGATATCTGTTTTACACATTATGAACTAATCACCCACCAAAATTCATCACCTAATTCCAAGAAAATCACCAATTGAAGGCACATTAGTCACCTAAACCCTAATCGGGTTTATTGCTGATTTCAATGGTGCAATCATGTTGGAGTTTGGGTTGAGTGGCCCAAACGGTTTCAAAACCATTTGGGGATCACCCAAACGGTTTCAAAACCGTTTGGTGATCACCCAAGACCATTTGGAGGTCTAGGGTCAAGGGGGGTTGATCAATTGAGGGTCCAATCACATCAAGTTGTTGAATAATCAAGTGCTGATTTTGTAACCTAAATTAGGGTTCAACCTTTGAGACAATGACTCGGTTTTTGATGACATAATGGGCAAACGGTCTTAAGACCGTTTGGAGGATGTCCAAATGGTTTTAAAACCGTTTGGGGGTCACCCAAGACCGTTTGGAGGTCTAGGGTTGACCATGGTTAAGTGGTTAAAGATTGAGAGCCAACAAGTTGAAGTATAATTGATTAGTGACCTAATGATCAAATCTATGGTTCAAACCTTAATAGGTTGACTTAGTTTTTGATGTTGACTTGAGAAAACGATCCCAAGACCATTTGGGGTCAGGTTATGACCCAATTGAATGATGGTTCAATGGGTTCAACATCAATTAGACTCATGTTGATGCATGTTGAAGGGTGATCGTTTCCAAACCCTAACCCAATCAATACAAACCCTAATGGTGACCAATTGAGGATCAATTCAAGGTCAAATCAGTAAGGATTGACCTAATTGATTTAATTGATGAGTGGCTAACCATGGCATGAACATTTGGGGGGTTCAACATTGAAAACCCTAACTCAATTGGATAGGTTGAGGCACCTTTTGGTCCATGCAGTTTTGAGGGTGTTTGGACCAAATGGTCTCAAGAACGTTTGAGTCCAAATGGTCTCAAGACCGTTTGGGACCAAATGATCCCAAACTGATTGGTGGCCATGCGGTTTCAAGACCAATTTGTTCATGCGGTTTCAAAAGTCAAAATTGGCCAAACGGTCAACGGGACTAAACGGTCTTCACCTTACCTAGGGCAAACAGTTTTGATGTTGTACTTGGCCATGCAGTCTTAGAAGTCAAAGGGTCCAAACGGTCAACGACTCCATGCGGTTTCAAAACTGTTTGGAGGTTGAAAGTGTAAAACTGTTTGGGGTCTTTTAAGGTCAATAATGTTTGGTGCCTTAGTGGTCAAGATGGTTTAGTAGTTGATTAACCTAAACCCTAAAGATACCTAAAGTCATTAAGGGGTTAAGTAATGAGTGTACTAATATATGTTATGGTTAATGGTAAACATTACCAAAGTACCCTTATTGCAATAGAGTAACCAATACCCCCTTGATCAAGAAAACCCTAATGACCATAGTAGTGATGACTTGACTTGTGTTATCAAGGTTGTTTTGACTTAACCTAATCATGATAGATGTAAACATCATCTAATAGCAAGAGGAGAGAGGAGACTCCTAACATGAATGAGAATAAGGTAAAATACCTCCAATTTGTATGGATGCACATAATTAGGGTATGATCCTTTAAGGTGAGATCATGGAAACCCTAATTATGGTGATTAATGAATCTTAACTTAATTAAAGGCATTAATGGAAGCAATTCTCATACATGATGATGGTATGATCTCTATTCACTAAATGTGAATAGTAAACCCTAATTCTAGGGTTATATCATGTAAAGTGAATAGCAAACCCTAATCTAGGGTGATATGATGAAATGAACAGTAAACCCTAATTCTGGGTTATGCTTTTAAACATGAAACACTATACATGACTATGGAGTAAGTAATCATTATGCTTTTATAAGAATAAGGGGTTGAATAATCCTATTTGAATTAAAAGGGAAACTGACACAATTTTACCGTGCGCAGAAATGCAAGTGAACGCGTCGAAGTAATACAGGCCTTTGTGAGGCCCGAGTCGAACTCAGGGATACGTGAAATTGTCGGAGACTCTTACTAACTACTTGCGATCAGCTAAGCCAATTAAAAAGTTGAGAGTTGTTGTTAAAATTAAAAGAAAATAAAAATGAAAGAAAACAAAGCAATCGATTAAATGTTTGGTTTAATCAATTCAAAAGGAGATCTTTAGGATTGCGGTTTCACCGCGAGTTTTCATTGTATTAAATTCTATTCGGTCATCCAAATTTATCTCTCTATCCGGGTAGTGGCCTAAAATTAGAATTGCCCACTGTCATGGTACAATTCACTACCTATGTTTAGGTCGGTTCCACCATCGTAGTAACCTATACCCTAAACTAAGTGCATTAAAAACAACCTCTCGGTATCCACCATTAATCTAACACCACCTTGTTCAAGGGATTTGTCCATTGATGTAAATTCCGTCTCTTTTCAACCATTAATTCTTCTTTCAAAGTAATTAAGGGTATTAGATTATCATTATGGTGATCAAGCATAACAATATATTGGAGAAAACGAAATTATACCACAGATTCAAGAGATAAGATATGAATTACTACGATAAAATTGTCATACAATGAATTCCCGGGCTACTCCCGGTCCTAAAGACAAAGGGGATTAGCCCTGCATGTTCATCTCAGAATACAACGTGGGGAAGAAAAAGGGCAACATGGAGAAAAACGTGATTGAGTGGTAAAACCCCTGAACGGAGAAGATCCAAGCGATCCTTGGCGTGGAATACACGTTCTCCCGCCTTTCGGTGGTGGAAATCATCTTCTTCAGCGTCCGGATCGGCTGGGGCGTGCTCTTGTGATCCGTTCTTCTCTCCTCGCTCTCCGGGATATGTGCAGCGGCTAATGACGTGATGAATCCCTCTTGGGCGTCGTCATTAGGTATATTTCCCGAATTAGGTTGCCAATTAATTACAGCCCTCCGATTAAGATCATTACAAAGACAACAAGTATCTGACGGTGTCGATACCATCGACGCGAGTCGATGGTATTGACCCTGCGTGATAGTGGCAGTTCTCTTTTCTTTTATCTTTGCGCCTGATGTCATCTCGATACCATCGACTCGGGTCGATGGTATCGACACTCTAAGGCGTCAGTTGTTGTCCTTTTCCGTCACTATAGCCTCCTGGTTCGATGGTATCAACTGTGTGTCGATAGTATCGACCTCATTTTCGTCTGCAACCTGATGGTATCTCGATACCATCAACATCCCTGTCGATAGTATCGACTTTCTTCTGGTCCTTGCGGTTGTGCACCTGTGGTTGCGTCGATAGTATCGACCACCGTCGATGGTATCGACGGTAGCAGATACTTGTTCTTCTTGAAATTAACACACGAAACCACATAATTTCACACAAGATATATTCTTTTGATAATTAATACTCAAAATGCTTAAATAAAGGGAATTTGACATAAAGAAGTAGCATAGACCAAAATAAATGAATTATGCAACATTAACCATGAAAATGACTAATAAATGCATAAAACACATATCAAACAAGTCTGTAAATGCGACTCAAAATCATCGCATCAAACTCCCCTAAGCTTGAACATTGCTCGCCCTCGAGCAACCAAACCTTAGAATAGAATTTCCAGAGTCAACTAAAGTACAAAACATCACAACAAACATCCCATATGACTCCCACTGAACATTCACATACCGGCCCTCGCTAACCACAGAATGATAATTACCCTAAAGGCGACAGTAATCATCCATAAAAGATATTGCCATCAAAACTGATGAACACTATCACATAAGGCAGTTAACATAATAAAATTCGTCGGTCCAGACTTAGTGCATCTTGTGATCTCCTATACTAAGTTGCTCACCCTAACTACCATCTACATGGAAGCAGTTCTCCTGATATTCATTAGTGAGGAGAAATTCACGGTGGCCTACCAATTCGAGCAACGGGTGGATGAAATGGGTGGCTCATGGAAGAAGTGGAAGTATTATACTGTTTCAACTTGCATAAATTAAAAATGCCCTAAATGATGCAAATGCACATGAAAAATGCCCTAATGCCTAAGATTGGGTGGTATGATGAATGCACTAACAATCCATCTCAAAATGAGATGGATATCTAATTAAGCTACATCATGTACTCACTCATCTTGAAATGCATGTGAAATTAATTTCCTTTTTCCTTCTTATTCTAGTTGCTTCTAAATAACTTTTCTCTCCTTTTTTTTCAATTTCAGATTTTTTTTCAAATTTTTCTCTTTTTTTTCTTTTCAAACCCTAATATCCATAATTTTCCATAAACACTTATTGGGCTTATTTTTTTTCTGCATAACTCGAATATTTACACTATTTGGAAGGTATGGAACAATTTAATTCACCATTAAAGAATAAATGAGGTACATGATATACTTTATGCATAACAGTTATGAATGCAACTAAATGACATGCACCTAAAGGTGATGTGCATGTAGAACCATTCTATTTTTTTTATGCAAAACATATGAAAATGATTGCAATGCGAGTCCTATCTAAATGCCATGCAGTCAAAAAGAGTTAAAACCGTACTTTACTTCCAAATCTTGGTGGATTGTGAAAAGCAATGAGGTGGACAGATCACAAGACTAATTGACTGAACCTTTGAAAAATATTATGTGTCCCTCCTTACTGACCTGTGTAGTAGTTAAGAAGTTTTTCTCTCTTACTTAAAATTAAAGTCTCATTATCATTTGGTCAGTTTAGGATCAAACAACCAATTCCGTCCACTCTCATGAATCATTAGGAATGTACAGTTGTGATTTTCTGTTTTAAAGTTGACAAAACCAATCATTTTCTAAGTCAGGTGATCAGGGTTTAAACAACACTCAAGCTTGCGAACACTCAAAATTTTTTAGTTTCCCTTAATTCCCATGCACATGCAACTAAGATGAATTCAAGATTAACGACATCCACGATTACACTAGATAGAATGTGGATCCTATAGACAAACTAAAATTGCAGGAAACAAATGACTAGGAACAAAAGCAAGAAAACTAAAAATAGAGAAAATAAAAGATAGAGTTGTTCCAACACCCTCCCCTAAGCTTGAATTCGACTATGGCATCATAGTCAAAAACAATCTTAAAGGTTGGAACAGAGATATCTCTTTTACTCTTCAGGTGGAGGCGGGTACTACGGAGCCGTAGGGTCCTAAGACGGATACTCCCCCTGGAAGCTCGGATCAAACTGGGCCCTAGGTGGAGGCTGTGGATAGCCTTCAAAGTAATTTTGGCTCCAATAGTGGTCGTAAAAGGGCTCCTGTTGCATCTCCATCCGTTGCAACCGATCATGAATTTGTTGTTGGTTGTCGAGGAGAAGACGCTCTTTCTCGAACATTGCCCTTTGATTGTCCAGTAACTGGTTTGTAGTGTCTTGAATACCGATGTACATCGCCATGTGATGCTGCTGCGTCTGCTGTATGTCTTGCAGCATAGCATACATGCCCTGCATCGAGTAGGAATCCTCACTTGGCTACGAGGGCGGTGGTGGTGGCGGAGGTTGTGATGATGAAGATGCACCTGGATGCATCCGAGGACGCTTCCGTGGTGCCACTCGAGCCCGAAGAGGGGTGTAGGCCTCCTCTTCCTCGTCATCCTCATCAGCATTGTTGTCATCATCATTGTTTCCATCGTCTTCGTCAGAGTCAGCGATGGCTATGATAGGCCATCGGAAGTGTTGCGCCCCTTCGATGTTGAAGACCGGATCGGGAAGCAAGCATTCATTGTATGCGTGGTTGACGTGGCAATGTGCGTACGCCAAACCATCTCGAAGCAAGATAAGGTTCGATCGGTGCAGATGCTGGAGGTTAACCTTGCTTCGGCTGGAGAGAGGAGTCAAGGATGAGAAGTTCAGCCCAAGATAAGAGGCCAGCTATGTGATAAGCCCTCCAAAATGAATTGGAGCTTTCTGTGTACTCCTCCTCACCGCCAACACACGCGTTAAAAAGAACGCGCCCCAGTTGCATTCTTGGTGCTTCAAAAGCTTGTTCAAGAAGAACAAGTCCGTCTCCTGGAACTTACTGAGAGCTTGATCACCACGGCCGAATAACATGGTGCAGATCATGCGGTGAAGAACCAGCATGAATGGATGCTCAAAATCCACGATTGCCGCGTTGTGGTAGCTCACAGCTTTGCCCGGCGGCACCGTCACAAGCTTGGCGAAGATCGCGTCGTAGTCGGTACGGTTGTCCGGACGACGGTAGTCATTTGGTGAATGATGCCAGTTGTAAATCTTATTGAACTGACGGAGTGTAAGATGGTAGTCATTGTTGTACATCCGGAAAGACACCCGACCCTTGATCCACTCGCGGTCTGTGGCTACGATGTCATTTGGAACGACACAGACGTCCAACGATGCCATGAATTCTGCCACCAGCTCCTTGTAAGTAGGCCATTCATTGAAGAATGGCTGGACGTCAGCATGAAACTCCATCTCATCTAGCCTCCTGCTCGTGTGTCTCGCCTGCCCTTTCAAGACATAGGCGAGATTTGCCTCGAACCCCAAGTTGCGGATCGTTTCCCGTTCAACATAACGGGTCGGCTCAATTTTCCTCTTCAGAATCTCCGCATAGATCTTCTTGATCTCCGCGGATGGATGGATCAGCCACGGGCATGAGATTGATGCGGTCGGAGGTGGCACGAACTCCGGGATGTCCATCGGGTTTGCGCATGAAGACGATGCATCAACACCATGCACCATGATTGCAGAAGAAAGAGAAGTAGAAGAAGGAGCTCGGTGCAGATCGTAGAAGGTCGGAGAAGATAATCTCTACTTGATGAAGGCTCGGTGAAGACTTATGCTCCGTGGTGCTCATAACTGGGCTCCGGTTGCTCTGGAGGACGCTCGGCGCAAGTGGAGGAAAAACTCGTTGAAGGTGTGACGTCATCTGACGAATGACCTCTCCTTATATAACTGATGTCGGCGCTGCTGTGTGCCCATCGATACCATCGATGCGGGTCGATGGTATCGATGTGCGTAGCACAATCTGCATTTTCGCTAGTATCGACGGTCGTCGATGGTTGGATCTGCGGGGCCCGGATCGCTGACGTGTCGATACTATCGACCGATGTCGATGATATCGACCCGTCCCACAGATTGACTCTCTGGTTGCAGCGATCACCATTGCTCTCCTCTCATGGATCGGTGATGTGGTGCATCAATACTATCGACGCGAGTCGATAGTATCAACTCTCTTATTAGGGCAAATCCTCGCGAGGCCGGCCGCTGCCTTCTGTGTGTGAATAAGTCGATACCATCGACAGGCCCGTCGATGGTATCGACATCACTGAGATGATTTCTTCTGAAAATCTCCAGAGATCTCGATGGTATCGACTGGCATGTCGATACTATCGACCTTGACTTGGCGATCAACCTGTTGGTGTGTCGATACTATCGACGAGGCCGTCAATAGTATCGACGTAGTGCGATTCTTGTAGTCTCCAACCTGTACCCCGGTTGATACCATCGACTCAAGGGTCGATGGTATCGACCCTGCCTCAGCCCTGCACATGTAGCAAACGATCACAATATCTTTTTTTACTCTAAACACTAAGTTAAAACAAATCAAACTACGAATGTAATGGAATGAAACTAAAGTACCAATGGTTGGGTTGCCTCCCAACAAGCGCCCTTATTTAACGTCTTAGGCTAGACGACTTGAAGCTCCTCATCAACTTGGTATTTCGGAGAAGGGGCCCAAAGGATCGTGCGGCAGCTTGAACTCCACTCGATCTTGACCAATTCCCAATGTCAGCGTACCTCTCCCAATTGTAGTGACTACATCGGCCGTTGCTTGAAACGGCCTACCCAATAGCATCTCGCAACTTTGAAGCTGTGGCATATCCATAATGATGAAGTCCACCAGAAAGATGAACTTGTCTACCTTGACGAGTACATCTTCGCAAACTCCGTATGGCCTTACAATGGACCCATCCGCCAACTCAATAGTTGTCACTGATTTCTTCATTTCCTTCAACCCAAGCTTTTTAAAAGTGGACAGTGGCATAAGGTTAATGCTCGCGCCTGAATCACACTGAGCTCATGGAAAGTGTTGATCACCTATAGAGCATGGAATGTAGAAGCTTCGTGGGTCTTTCCTCTTCTGTGGCAAACTCCCATGGATGATTGAGCTCACCATTTCATTCATCCGGAAAACATCTGTGTCTTTAATCCACCGCTTCTTGTTGATGATTTCCTTGATAAATCTCCCATAGGCGGGAATCTTCTCAATCATTTCCACTAACGGAATATTGATATGAAGTTTCCTGAACATCTCCAAGAATTTTCTGTAGTGTCGATGCTCTGTCTTCAGCCTAGGGCTGTCCGAACTAAACACAACTACCTCATTCAAACGCTTATGAGGTGGCACATATGAGATTTTCAGGGCAAGCTCCCCTAAGCTTGTTTTGATGACTCCCTCTGGCGTGGACTTTGTCGAATCAACATCAAAAGGTATAACTTGCGGTGGCTCCTCTCTCGCAGCGAATGTATCTGCACCTTGACAAATGGCCTTCACTTGCTCTTCTTGCCTAGGTGGGGACGCGACCATCATGGGCTCTTGGCGGGCTTTTCTGAATGGCGTGTATCCGCCTGGTTGTCCATAATGACTGCGAGGATACGGTATTGCCGGTGTGGCCTCCGTATCAAACATCTTCTTACATTTATCTTGGGCCTCTACCAATGGGGATTCTACCTCATGAATCACAGACATATATTTTACTTGATGATTCACTTGAACCACATCTGCATTTCCAGCCTGTCTCTACTGATTGGCATGCTTTATGGCCACCACTTCATTTGAAATTTGGGTTACGGTGGTTTCTAACGCCCGCATTTGTGCTCCATGACTTTGCAGTGTTTGCCCAAACTTGGTCAAGATGTCACCATGGGACTGTAGTTGTTTACTGAACATACTCATCATCTCTTGATTCTGCTGCACCATTTGACTAAGCAACTCGGTGCTTTTATCTTTAGCTCTAGGTTGTGGCTTTGCATCAGGATCTTGTAGGAAATTATTAGGATCCTTCCATGAGAACTTCTTGTCCCTCCTCCAAGAATAATCATTGTTTCTATAACCCTGTTGTTGCATGAATTTGACTTGGGCTTCCTCATCAGATGATGCATCTTCCTTGGCAAGCAATTTCTTGGCTAGCAGATCCAGCTTGTCATTCATCTCCTTGATAGCCCTGGACTCACCTACAGCTTTAACTTGTTCCGGTGCATCCCTATCACCCCAAGATTACTTTTTTGCCATATTCTTGAGAATCTCCCAGCACCTGGTATCTGTGTTGTTCAAGAAAAATCCTGAACCAGCTGAATCAAGGTTACTTCTATCATGCTCAGAGAGAGAAAAATAGAAGATTTTAACTTGCTTCTCCTTATCCAGACCATGGTGTGGGCACCTCCTCAACATAATCTGAAAACGTTCCCATGTCTCTGAGTAGGTCTCACCTGCCTTCTGAGTGAAATTGTGAATCTTTCTGATCAAATCGTTGGTATTCTCGGGCGGGAAGAACCTTTCAAAGAATACCTCGACCATATGGTTCCATGATTCCAGATATTCGTCGTCGATATTGTGCAACCACTCTCGTGCAGCTCCTGCTAGAGAACTCAGGAACAATTTTAAGTAGAGTACATCCTGCGGGAATCTGTCAATCTTGACCATGTCGCAATTTTCCACAAATTGGCTGATGTGCGTAACTGGATCTTCATTCTTAAGCCCATGGAATGCGTTCGAATTTACCAAATTGATTAATGCAAGATCAATCTTGTATGTCAGAATATTAACCGCCTGCTTCTTTATTGGCCCTTTTGATGTAGACGAGGAAGAATCCTTGATCTTCTCCCATATTGTCTGTTCCTCCTCCATCTCTTCTTGTTCGGATTCTGAAGCTATATCCTCCAACTGATCTTGATTATACTCGTCCTCGTCTTCCGATCCCGGCAGCGGAACCTCTGGTGCGTGACTCGTGTAGTCTGTACTACGCGTCTGCACCATGCACAGTACCTACAAATAGAAAAATTAAATTTAGTACAGTGCTTGACGATTGCAAATATTTAGAAAATAGATTATAGATTTTTGAGAATAAAAAAAATGTGGCCTAGAGTGGCCGCTTGTAGCACTCGTAGTGCCGACAATTCGCCGTATTCCCCGACAACGGCGCCAAAAACTTGACACAATTTTACCGTGCGCAGAAACGCAAGTGAACGCGTCGAAGTAATACAAGCCTTTGTGAGGCCCGAGTCGAACTCAGGGATACGTGAAATTGTCGGAGACTCTTACTAACTACTTGCGATCAGCTAAGCCGATTAAAAAGTTGAGAGTTGTTGTTAAAATTAAAAGAAAATAAAAATGAAAGAAAATAAAGAAATAGATTAAATGTTTGGTTTAATCAATTCAAAAGGAGATCTTTAGGATTGCGGTTTCACCACGGGTTTTCATTGTATGAAATTCTATTCGGTCATCCAAATTTATCTCTCTATCCGGGTAGTGGCCTGAAATCAGAATTGCCCACTGTCGTGGTACAATTCACTACCTATGTTTAGGTCGGTTCCACCGTCGTAGTAACCTATACCCTAAACTAGGTGCATTAAAAATGACCTCTCGATATCCACCATTAATCTTACACCACCTTGTTCAAGGGATTTGTCCATTAATGTAAATTTCGTCTCTTTTCAACCATTAATTCTTCTTTCAAAGTAATTAAGGGTATTAGATTATCATTATGGTGATCAAGCATAACAATATATTGGAGAAAATGAAATTATACCACGGATTCAAGAGATAAGATATGAATTAATATGATAAAATTGTCATACAATGAATTCCCAGGCTACTCCCGGTCCTAAAGACAAAGGGGATTAGCCCCGCATGTTCATCTCAGAATACAACGTGGGGAAGAAAAAGGGCAACATGGAGAAAAACGTGATTGAGTGGTAAAACCCCTGAACGGAGAAGATCCAAGCGATCCTTGGCGTGGAATACGCGTTCTCCCTCCTTTCGGTGGTGGAAATTGTCTTCTTCAACGTCCGGATCGGCTGGGGCGTGCTCTCATGCTCCGTTCTTCTCTCCTCACTCTCCGGGATGTGTGCAGCGGATAATGACGTGATGAATCCCTCTTGGGTGCCGTCATTAGGTATATTTACCGAATTAGGTTGCCAATTAATTACAGCCCTCCGATTAAGATCATTACAAAGCCAACAAGTATCTGACGGTGTGGATACCATCGACGCGAGTCGATGGTATCGACCCTGCGTGATAGCGGAAGTTCTCTTTTCTTTTGTCTTTGCGCTTGATGTCATCTCGATACCATCGACTTGGGTCGATGGTATTCACACTCTAAGGCGTCAGTTGTTGTCCTTTTCCGTCACTGTAGCCTCCCGGGTCGATGGTATCGACTGTGTGTCGATAGTATCGACCTCATTTTCATCCGCAACCTGATGGTATCTCGATACCATCGAGATCCCTGTCGATAGTATTGACTTTCTTCTGGTCCTTGCGGCTGTGCGCCTATAGTTGTGTCGATAGTATCGATCACCGTCGATGGTATCAACGGTAGCAGATACTTGTTCTTCTTGAAATTAACACATGAAACCACATAAGTTCACACAAGATATATTCTTTTGATAATTAATACTCAAAATGCTTAAATAAAGGGAATTTGACATAAAGAAGTAGCATATTCCAAAATAAATGAATTATGCAACATTAACCATGAAAATGACTAATAAATGCATAAAACACATATCAAACAAGTCTATAAATGCGACTCAAAATCATCACATCAGAAACCAAAACCTAGAAAGCAGCCGTGGTAATATGACACGGTCGTGGTGATTCCTCTGTTGCACGACCGTGTAATGAAGCACGGCCGTGGTGACTTACTCTTGCACGATCGTGCAAGATAGCACGACCGTGGCATCCTATATTTTATATGAAAAGAACTTGTATTGTGCTGATATAGTTACAATGTGTATATTATCAGTAAATGCTAATCATGCAGGTTTTCATAAAAAGGAGATCATATCCAGGTAAGGGTTATGATGTCATATGCATTGAAAACACTTTATATGCTTTAAGAGTAATGATATGTTATGTTACCTGGTGAGTGGTAACATATGAGCTTGATAGGATGAATGAGCCATGAGAAACATATGCATTTTTTATAATCAAAGGTCATACTGATAAAATGACTGGATGATAAAATGTTACTTGGTAACAAGTGTTATGATGATTCAACGGTTTGAACACCCATATTCCTGAATCACAATAATGAGATGGTTAGGGATTGATATCCCAATGTTAAAAATATGTAATGTGAACTTGATACAAATAGTACTCTTTCTTTATAGAAATTGTCTTATTGGTTTATGTTTGAAAACATGCCTATTGCTAAAGAATACAATAATGTACTTAACTAATCAAGTATAATGATATCATGTAGAGCCCTGACCATAGATCCATCATTGTCAGAAATTAAATGATGGTGAAATAGGTTTTCCTAAGGGAACTCCTGGAGCACATACTTTTGAGTATGTGGGGGTTATGGACGCGAATATCCTTACGTCCTAATGTAGGATTTGATGTAAGATGTACTTTTAACCCATCAATCCTTCATTATATGTTTATGTCAGGATGATGTATCACTAATCTCCCGATGATGATGTTAATGCCGCATCAGTGTGAGATAAACAAGAAATCCCTCGATGGCGAAGAGAGTACAAAATGCCACTGTAACTCTAATAGAGAAGTTGCCAGAATACCCTAGAAAGCTATTATAGCAGAGACACGAGATGTCCTACATGTTGATCCTCACACTGACTGAGGAAGATGATGTCATAGGAATCCGACTCTTCTGATGACCTATGTATGGTACCGATTGCAATTTAGTAATGGTCGGTTGGAGTATGAGAGGTGTAACTCATCTCCTCAGGGCATAATAATGTTTGAAAAACTTAATCAGTCGGGTAGCATAACTGCTTAGGTTGAACTACGAGAAACAATGATTGATGTTACATTGTTTATGATGTTCTAGTTAAATAACTACTATACATGTTCTTCATATTCCTTATTGTTATATGTCCTATCATTCAATTAAGTTATAATTGAAATGATTACTTATAAGAATGATGCTTCACTTAGTTTACACAATGTTAAACCTGATGTTGAATATTTATAATTCTACTGCTTTATGTAATTACATTATTGCAATAACAAAGCTTCTGGCAGAGAGTTATAACTCTCGCTGGGACAATTATTCAATTGTCTCACCCCCGTGGGATTCGACTTTTTAGGTAGATGTTGAGGACAAAGAAACCCATCAGTGGGTGAGCAGTAATAGCAGCAGCAACACTAGGGACAGTAGTGATCCTCAGGTGGAGACACTGACTGTCAAGTCTTGTAGATATTATGTCCTATGTGTCGTCTTTGTACTCTCAGGTCCTAGGAGTTAGTAAATTTGAGATTTTGGCATGATGCCTCGAGATTTTGTATCTTACCTTGTACAGTTAATAAGGTGGTTGATGTTGTAATTCTCGAGATATGTTTTGTTACAGAGATGCAATGATGAAACATGTTGTAAACAACTTATTATGTTCCTTTATGAAGGAGTTTTATCGTTTAAAGATTTCTTTGCAAAAAGTTTTAATTTTTAGTGATTTTTAATAATTCTGCTGCTAGTTAATCGCTTCCGCATTCGTTGATCTTGTTTTTCAGAGACAGTCATCACACTACATGTCATGATTCCTTAAGGGTGACTCCTCAGAAACCCTAACACACCTTATTAGCAGATGTCACCACCTTCCTTTCTTGAGAAGTGTGTCTGAGGTTCTCACAACTACCCTTTTTTTCTAATCAAGCTCGGGCTGGCTAACTGAGTGACCACTAATTTGACCAATGGGTCAGGTTATATCTGAGTGTTAGCCACATACATCTCATCTTCTAATGATCTTAAGGTTCACCTAACCCCCTTTTCCAATCTCTTTACTGGCTATGCAAGACTGATGTATACTTGCGTTGTATTCTATTATGAACACCTCATGGCCACCTAAGCATCCTCGTATGTTAGGTGATGGTGAAGACACAAACCCTCATTTACCTCACTCATCATCCTCATCTCGGGTTTAGGTCTAACTGAGTTAAGAAAACATTGAGCTCATCATCTTGATCATCAAACCCAAACTTATGACTCACAGATTCCAACTACTTCCAAGAAGGTGTGTTCTTCATATCACTTTTATTCTCGCTATGTTTTGAAACCATCTTTCCAATGTACTCTCATAAAGTGTGGTACTTCCTTTATCCTCAGTCGTTGCGGAAGGGTTTCAACTCATATCACTTTCATCCTTAGTATATGGCATGCATTTTTCCCTATCTCTCACACCCATAACAAGATGAAATAAGCATTTCGATGCAGTCCAACCATAGAGTTCATCACGTTCAAAGAGTAGAGATGGTGCATCACACCACACCATTATACTTTCCAAACTAAGTTGAAACACACATCATTTCTCCACATAATAAACATCTTCAATCTATGTTTATATCCATGGTAAGGTTGTCCCCAAACATTCTTGAGTCTCTACATCATTCTTACATACAACCCTTAATCGTTACCTCAAAGTCTCTAGGGTGTCAGTACTTTTGGGGTAATCTGACCCTTATGCATCTAAGGAGTTCCTCTCACGTTTACCCTTTAGGCCTCATGAACTCATGAAGGTGGCCAACCTCTTAACCCATGGGCCTTGGGAAAAGGTAGTTGTTACCACCTGACCCTATGGTCTTGTGCATTCAGGGAACAGACAACCCATATTCCCATCAGTCTTATCCCTACTTGACCTTAGTGTTGACTTAGGGTTCTACGGTAGTTCATGGTTTGTGACTTGATACTTAAGCACAACTCATCCTTGAATTCTCATCCAGAGTTCCATCCTCTCTCTGGGCATATAGGGCTAACATTCCATCCCTCAAAGGAATCATGGTGACTTATCCATCTCAGTCCGGCCCCATACAGGTTGCTTTCATGGCAATATATCTTCCTGCCCCTTTAGAGATGGTCACACATGGGTATATATATTCATGATCATTCTACGTGCTCTTCACCTAGTTCTTCAAACTCTTACCAAAGATCTCTTAAGGTTACCACGAACCTAGACCAAAAGGTGGTATTAATCTTTCATGAAGGGTCCCTTCCCAGGATGGGAGAAAACTATCTCTTGATAATAACAAAGGGTCACCAACGTCCTTACCTCATCATATATATGCTTCGCTCCTAACATGATACTTATGCACATATCTATCAAGAAGACAACTAACTAAACCATGCTAAGCTCCTTGGTACGTCGTACATATTCACCATTCTTTAAGGTTGTAACAATATCATATATATACATACGTCGCCAACTTGCGTGAGGGGTTCCTCAAACATATATCTCAACTCGAGTGTGTTTCCTTTGTTGTAACACATGAGGGGTGCCATACTCGAATACTATGAACTCAATCAGCCTTGTGAACATCATGTGCACCAGGCACTGTTGCTTCCCCTCTTTGGTCCAGGAACCAGGTTCACCTCTTATGCATAAGCTATCTTGCCGCATGCTCAGTTGTTCCAATAAGAACCGAACCCATGCCTGGTATATCCTACACTTCATAATCTATTCCACATGAACAACCCTTGGGAACGATGCCTCACAACTTACCCTTTCAGGGTCTAAGGAACTCGTCTCTATGCTCCTAACAGGTAGGTACTCATCATATATGTACATTTGTTCATGAAGCCTCTTTCTCATTCTAGGGTTTGGTTCCTCTAAAGGCATCCAAGGTACAACAAGCCTCCAAGGATCATGTATGAGGCTACCACAATCATCCACTCTGGTCCATCCAAATGAGGTCATATCATATCCAACATGGTTCTGTATGTCTCAGAATCAAGGTCTCCAACCTTCTTCATCGGGTCTCGCCCTTTTTCTCTAGAGCTAACCCTACAACGGGTCCTACCATTGGAGGTTCTCTCCTTGAATATGGTTCAAGCTCTTAAGGTTATATGTCTACACTTACCTGGGTGAAAGGTGTGATCTAAAACCTATGTCCGAATAAGATAATCCAATGCTTCAGACATAACCCTTCGGATCTAGGTCTAAAACCTATTGTTAGCCTTGGTTCTTATAGGTAGGTGTACACCCCTTCTTCTACTCATATATGGCAGCTAGGTTTCTTTCTACAGTTACCACTAACCTTTGTAATGAGGGAATTATCCCTCACCCAAATAGGCACGACCCCTCTAAGGTTGGGTCGCCACAAGGGAATAGGATTAACCAACTAAACATCGTTCATGCTCCTTATGGATACTCAAACCTATGTACAACATGTCTATCCCACGTACATGCACGGTCAACTATCATATCCGACTCATTGTATCTTCTCTCTCTTCATCCATTGTTTAGGGTTTGGGTCAACATTGTCCTTAGTGGATGCACCAGGTTTCTTCCTCCTCATGGAGGCTTCTTCCTCTAAGTCTAACTCTCTCCTCTTATTCATACAAGATGGTTTAACCTCAGCGTTCTCCTGTGGGGTAACCGAGAGCATAGAAGCACGGCCATGCAACCTAAGCATGTAACTAAACTCAGACCGAGTTTCTATTTATCAAAACTTATGTCCATGCCATCTTTCTTACATGCTTTTTATTATTTGGTCGAGGATTCCTTAATCCTTATCATTCTTAATTCCCAAAACTCAGGAGGGTGGTGAAGAGAGAGAAAACCCTAAGCTCTTAATGTTTTCCAGAGATAAGAGGTAAAGAAGGGATGAAGATAGATGAGAAGACCTAGAGGTATCTTATTTCAAGTCAATTCTTTAGATTTCGGCCAGGTAGTCACACTGCATTTGGGAGTCCTCATGACCGATTAGTAGGGTGGAGGAAAATATTGCCAGCCCCCAGACCGTGATCCTTTTTTAGACACCTCCATCCTTGGAAAATTCTCTAATAACTCCCTTGGGTTTTAAAGAGTTTGTAAATTTAATCATTACGGAAGATTAAATGGAAAACCACAACTCTGATACCAATTTTAATGAACCCACCTCCCGGTAACCCCCAGTTAAGGGAGACCAAGAGGTCAGAGGTGTTATCCCAAAATACGATCAGTGGTTTTGCAAATAATAAATAGTTAATTACTAAATTCTACAACAACTAAACTTTTAATGGAATAAATTTTTTCTTTTCATACCTTGCAAAATATGGGATGTGGAATCTTTTATCGAAGAAAGAACATATCTATCTATAATCCTCCAATTCTTTACTAAGATTTATTTCATCAGTGTAACTTTAAACAAATATCCATTTTCTTGATAACCTAAAATGCCGACAAACAAAACGGAGGTCAGTATAATGAATTATACTAGTATGTGGGGGAAAATAATAATCTCACATTTAAGTGTAACAACATATTGCAAGCAATTATGGTTTAACAAGCAAACGTTACATTTTAAACATGACTACTCAATCCTTACATACCCTAGCCTCTGTGCTGTCCCTACAGTGGACATAGATACTACCTTTCATATGGTAGATCTCAACTAACCCCCATGATCCTACCTTATAGGTAGATCAATACATAGGGTTGTGGAGTCGCATGGCCCTACCCAAAGGTAGTCCAATCCCTGACTCCTGATAACCTGATGGTCCTACCTCACCGGTAGACAATGTACTAGGTCATCTATCTCATCAACATCATAGCTACAGAGGAGGACCATGATCTGAGCTAGTTATGAACATATAATTATGGTGATAGTCATAGTCACTTTATAATTGCATGAAATAAAAGGCAATCAAGCAGTTATTCCAAACAATCACTAAAACTTCGGGAATCATGGGAAACTAAAATGATTTAATCATAAGCGTAACCACATACCTGTTCTTGAGCAATAGAATCCAAATTCAACAGAATATCCAAGCAAGCACTTTAAAGAAAACAACCCTTAATTTCTGAAGCATATAGATTACCTAATGTCAAAACACCTTCCTAATGACATAATGATACTTTCTAAGGCTTCCAAGCCCTTAGGGTTTGTTAGGGTTTGTTAGGTTCCTTTATCCACCTTTATTGCCTTTTTAGACTAGCAACCCTAAATAGGTTCCTTATTCACAAAACCTTAATCATCCCAATTATCTTCATAAAGGATTCTCTAATGTAAACTAAGTTCAAAAATCATTATATCTCTGTTGTATACTTGCAATTTCGGATTACAACCATTAAAACTCATATTTTCTCAAATTAGGGTTTTAATTCATTAAAACATGAACATGTGCATAAAAACCCTAAAAAAACATATTAGCATCCTTTTATGAGTTTACCCTTTTCTTTTACTCTTAATAGGTTAACATTGATAAAAAACACCTAAAGATTCATCATACTAGTTTTCACATCTTTCTAGGGTTTTTCTATAATTCAATGTATTAGAAGATGTAAAACCCTATACTTTTTGAATTGCATCAAATATCAGGCTCTAATCTCATTTTTATCATGTTCTACGTTTTTTTTATAAAAAGCACTACTAATTTGCATTTTTTTGGCTAAAGGAGTGATTTTTAACGATTTATACAAGAATCCATCTTTTTCTAGTTTATTGGACTAGAGAGGCGACTTACTTTGATTTTCTGGAAATTCATTAGCCGTTGGATCGCCAGTCATCGTTGACTGCATGAGATCGCACGGTCCTCCGTGCACGCACCCACTCACAGGCTATGAAGAACTCAATGAATCAGAGTCGTCGATCGACGTCGTGGTCAACCGCAGACTTTGATCGGATGGTGGTTGGAGTTCGCACCCACCCGATCCAGCAGACAGGTCCCGTGGTGGCGCCGGCCCAGAAGCTCACCAGAGCAAGGTGATGTCGTCGATCTGAGGCACGAGAGGACAGGGGAAAGAGCCGATCGAGTTCGTGAGGGTCTGCCCAAGTCAAGGGGGGTCCTATTTATAGGATCTAGGGCTCTTTTTAGGGTTCCCCCAACTCACTGTCGCCCTTGCTCTCGGACCAATTGGGTGTTTCTTCTAGAATGAATGAAACCACCCAAAACCTAGGTTGGTTGGGTGCGGAAACATCTCGCAGACTTAAATGTGTAATTTCCTTCTTCGCACATGCAAGGATTTGTGAGGAAAATGGAATAAAAAAAACTCGTTGTTTCCTTCTCCTACTCGAGGTGGACGACACCCAGCTACCGTCGGATCGGGTATCTGATGGCTGGCGTTATTCCACACATTCCCTTTTATTTTTCTTTTAATCGATTATGGTGTGACATATAATTATAAACACATCACTTTAGGGAAACTTCTAAAAATCATAACTCTCAAATCGATTGTCCAATTAATTCCAAATTTTAAGGGAAACTTAGCAATGACTTAATCTACCTCCCTGCCAAGTTTGGGCTCATTATCCAAAATAAATCATGTCTTTTCTTTAGGTGAAAGTTATTACTCAATTATGCATATTTCTCGCATATTTTCTCTTTCTTACTTTCTTATTTCCCTTTATTTCTATACCTTGCAATTCAAGAAAGCAAGTGGTGTTCGAAAAACCATCCATTATGACCAAACCCTAACTTCTTCCTTCATTTCTTACATTATCTCCTTTATTTCAAATATTCATGTTTAATTATTTATTCCTTGTTTTCTTTTGCTTTATCTCTCTATTTTAAGACCTTGGGTCCACAATTGCCAAGGGGTCCACAAAAAACCAAGTTCAAGGAACATTTGCAAAAGAAACCACATATTCATAACAAGTCATACAATTTTGCAAACAAGTACACCCTTTTTGAAATAATTGAAAAAATACATTTATGTAGGCAAAATTGATGTTATAACAATCAATTTTCATGAACACAATAACATAGGGTTATTGCAATGGTACCATCATCGGGTTATGGGTTTATAAAAGAAATCAGTTAAAAACCCTAAAACTGACCATTGGTTGATAGGGGCTTAACACCATAGGTTGTCAAACCAACCTGATTCAAGTCATATTATACCTTATGAATAACATACACATGATCACAGGTTCATCTATAACTAAAATTGGAATAGGGAACACTATAAAAATCGAAATCCAAGTCTAGCATAGCTTTTTAGTGCATGGATCATCATTTTCAAGCAAGAACATGAGCTACAAAGCTTATGTTAAGCAATAAATGTGGAGAAGGTATAAAACTTGCCTCTAATGAAAAGATGAAATCTAAACAGAAGAAAAATTTAGCATGTAGGGTATAAAATCCAAGCATAAGTTGTGAACTCGTCCATCTAGCACCTTTCTTCATCAAATGACCAAACCCTAAGCGTAAGGAGCAAGAAAGGTAGGATTTTAGAGCTTTAGAGCAATTGCGACCATGGACCAACAAGGTTCCAACCTGGAGAAAGGTAGGAGGAAGGAAAACAAAGAAATAAATGGATGACATAAATTAATACTTACACTTTTAGGTCAAGATCACTAGGAGGAAGCTTTGTAAACCCAAAAAGGAAACCAATCGCAATCCTAAATTCTTCTTCCAAGAAGATCCCCTCTTTCTTCTTCCTTGGATAGGAAATTCACAGCAGCACAGAGGGAGAATGAAGTTCAGATAAGGAGGGAAGTGGTGGAGAGAAAATGGCTTGTTTTGGTACTTAGGGATACGTATATGTAACTTTAAGATAAAGAAAAAGAAAAAGTTGAAGTTCTAGTATCTATCCAAGTGTCCATGGCCTTACATTATTAAGAATATATAAGAAAACACACACATAAGCAGATCCCCCACCGTCTATATAAACCTACTTAACTTTCCTTTGTCGAATTTCCTAGCCAATCAAACAATTCATTAGTTGATAGCTACTAAAGGTAGCTCATCCATGAAGGGGTAAACCCTAAAATACCCTTGAGGAAAACATTTTCAAACCATGGCTCAAATAGGATCCCCATGGCTCAAAATACACAAGAATGATAATATAACATCTAAGGAACATAATGTATGTGACAAATTGCAAATAAAACCCCTCAATTGGGTAAATTGTAGAAAAGTCCAAAATGTGCATAAAATTGCATAACTTGCTCAAATAATGTCCAAATTAGACCAAATTTGAAACTTAAGATTGTATTATGATTTCAAAGCATATAAAAAGGTTATATTAGGATTATAAGAAATATTGTATGATAATTAAGCTTATTCAACTCATTAAGTAATTTTAGGGGCCTTACAACTATAAACCCCTAACCGGGATTTCACACCTGAAATCCAAGGTAAACAAAGATGGGTACTTCCTTTACACCTTATCCTATTACCTTCACATGGTTACTTGCATATCATGGTGATGTCACATCATTCATACATATATCCTCTTAGGTAAGCATAAAAACCCCCACCTAAGAAGACATTCTCAATATGGAATGTAGAAACTTGTTGTGTCATCTATACAACTCTAGTAGTAATGTTCAACTTTAAATTCTAGCTATCATCCTAAAATTATATCTATTGTATCAACACATTACTCAAAAGTCATACTTGCTAGCTTTTTACCAATCATGGCATGTGTCCCATACCATTCCTTGAAGCATAAAAAAAAGTGATGTATCCATCCTTTGTTTTTCTTCTAGATACATTGAAACTGGAACACTTGCCAGTTCTTTTTCAGCATCAAAAGAAATGGTCACGCTGACACCTGTCATTCCATACAAGGAAACATCATTCCTAGTCAACCTTGTTAAGGGTGAAACAATAACACTATCTTCACCTTACTAGGATTTACACAACCTACTTAGAAGACATATCATGATCCCATAAAGACACTTAATCAACCCCATCTCACTCTTATTCAACTTGTCTCATAGATATTGCTACTTCGGCAACCCTAAGGTTTTTGAAGAAATATTGATCATATTTTTTACCATATTTGAAATACTTTGACATTTCATCATTCAAAGCTTGATATAACTTGTATGACATGATTGGAACACTTTGTTCCTCCTATTCATAAATTCTATTTGTACATTGGTTAGTCTAAAGGACATAACTCTAAACTCATCATGGTCATTTGAATTATGTCATCCAATGTAACTTGTATGCATTGGTATTTGATCATAGTTTTATCTTAAAGGAACACAGTATCACATATCTATTGACCAACAAACCATCTATCATTGATAGTGGTCTTGCCCAACTATCACTGAACCATACACTACATTATAGAATCACTTTTGTTTTTCCTTCCTAACAACATTTAAAGGGTCATCATCAACTCTCTCCCTCTCTCTCTAAGGGAGAGCAATACTTGTAATGTTAATTTAATAAACATCTCCAACCTTCACATACTTCCCATACTATTGATACATCTTGGATACTAGGATTCATTACCTTGGTATCCACCTTATGTTCTATAAGGAACTCACATCCTTATATCATCTACTTTTACCAACATAATAAATTTCAAAACATATAAGCGGAGTCTCCCAAATTATTGGAAGGCTCAAAAGCAAACTCATCACAAACTTTATGATCTTGGAACCATAGTCCAAGCAACCTTATGCTATAATAAGCTATCCACCCTCATATTTGCAGTGAATCCACACATAATAACTAGCAATGATCCACTTTAATGTTGTGCCCTAGAAAGGAAAGACACAAAGGAAAACACACTTCTTATACCATAGTAGTATTTTTCAAGGGTCACTAGCCAGAAAGGTAACCAATTCTATTTTCATTATGTATGTTACAACTTCTTATGTAACATTTTACCTTTTTCATTTTGAGTTCCTTGCCATTAGCATAGGAATCATCATGATTAACATATCTCATTACTCCTTCCTTTATGACTATTTATCCTACTAGTGTATGTTCTCTTATTTTATTATGTTTTTTAACCACTTATCAATAGGTAATTCATCATATTCTTCATTTTCTTCATTAAACATGGATCATCTCCCTTAATTTCTTTCACATGTCGTGTTGATTTTACATTAACACTTTCTTACACACATAGGTTGGTTTGAGATTAACTCAGGTTCTACCTTATTCCTTTATCATGGTTTCCATTTATCTTCTCATTTTGTACTTGTTATAGGAGTTCTTTCCATCTTATGTGGTTTTCATACCTTGATTCACTTTATAAGCATAGACTTATCTGTATTTTACTTTATTATCTTCTTGAATCACATCTTCAAGAACTCCTCTTTTCCTTATTTGTATTCAAATTTAGATTTCATGGTGTTGTATATTTCTCTTATAGTTACCAAACATTCAAGTTTTGATAGATAATGATGCAATTCTCATATTCTTTAAGATAGGATTGAGATATTCATACAATAATTTTTTATTCATTATGCTCCTTAGATTGTCTCAAAATGACTACTTGATCAGAGTAATCAGAAAGACAACAATCTAAGAGTTCCATACTTACCTTTCTTCAATAATTGAATACCTGGCCAGGGCATCCAAGTACTGAGATTAGGCAGTATGCACCATGTTTTTGTGTCACGTTCCTAACTTAGACATCATCCTAGTCTTAAGTCCTAGTTTCCCTATAGACTCAATGAACCTAAAGCTCTGATACCAACTTGTGAGAACCCATCACTCTAAATGAGATTACTCAAAACATAAAACACAATCAATCACCAATTAACCACATACCCAAAAATATGGGTAAATTAAAACCAATTTCAATGTCAGCACCCCCTTAGAAACATTTGCATAAGATCCCAACATCTTTCTTATATCCATACTATGACAAGAATTTGATACAAATTGTTCTATCACCTTAGCCACAAGATATATACACAGGAGAACAATATTTGTATATGCCACACAACAAACATTAATATGCTAACAAAATTCCAATTCATTTGAAACACCATATACAAACTTTTCCTGTCCGGACCTGAGAGTACATGGATGACTCTAGGACACACTAGACATCTAATCAACTTTCTCAAGGGTTCATTACTATAGCTCCTCTTTGCTGTCACATGTTTGTTTTTGTCACTTCCGATTACCTAAAAAAATGTGGCGATCAACAAGGGTGAGACCCATGTCCCGGCAATAGATATAACATCCAACAACACTTATTGATTACAACTTTTTAAATAGTAGATAACTAAGCAGTTGGAGTATTAAATAATGTAGATTAAATAGTTCAAGTATTCTAAACAAATTAAGCAATTAATCTTAGAAACAAGTATGATTATTAATGCATATATAGATAACAAACAAATCCATTTCTTTGGATATATATCTACTCAAATATCATCAAATTGCATCTAATAACAATCATTATCATTAATCTAACTATCATCATATTCTTTACCAACAACATAAGCAATCTAGTAGCATAAGCATCCCTGACATCATGAATATGTCGAGTAACATAGCATGGCTATCAATATTGGCAGCTCAAATAAAGGGAACAAATCTATATCATAAGTGGAACTAACATCATAACACAATGAACTACATTGGCATGATTAATAGTTTAAGCACTTTTAATAACATAGGCATGGCTAGCAATATTAAGCATAGCTAGTAGTAACATCTTAACCATCAGTGTCAGTATATTTGACAACATAAGCATGTTTACAACATGAGCATAACTACAACATAAGTATATCTATTATCTCTTATTGTACTATACATGATATCAGTGAAAAGAAAGCAAACAAGGGTTATCATCCAATATGAAGTGTTGTGTATAACCCTAAATAGATATGCTACACAAAAGTCTTACATCTTTTATTTTTCCCTGAGGAATTTGAGGATACCACTCAAAATCCAACTGACCACTGCTACGTCAAAGTCAGTGCCATACAAGATCTAGTAAGAGCCAGACTCCTAAGATCTTCTCCGCCCTCGGTCAGTATGGGTCCTCCACAGTGACACATAAGGTCAAGCTACTAACAGCCTAGTCCGTCCTTGGTACAGGTCACAACACTAGTGGAAGGAGGTGGGTACACATACCCTACCATCAAAGGTACAACCACAGTTGTCCTCCAATCTCATCACATATATAATCACCGAGACACGACCACATCCATTCTCAAACTGAGGGCTAGGTATGACCGTAGTCATCCTCCCTAAACACTTGAATTTAGGATGACAAGCGCCCCACATACTCATCAGTATGCGCTCTGAGTTTCCCTTAGGAATACTCATTTCACCATCTCGCAAGTTCTGACACTCAGATGGATCTATGGCACATGGCACTACATGATTAGAGTTTCACTTGATTAGTTATTCCAATTGGGTGAATTAAGGCTGCATCAAACAAGTAGACATACAAACCCTAATTCACTTCTAACAAGTATATAAATATCACAACTTCAAAAGATGTAAAACATGTGAAACATAATTTCTCATCTCATCATCACATGTTACTATTCACTTTCCATTCATGAGGCTACACTAGTCATCATACTATCACAATATATAAATCCTTTTCACAATATCACAGGGTATCAACCCTTATCAACACAAGAGGATTACACCTCATTCAAGGATCAACCATGCCCAAAGGTCATTAAAACCATCATACTATCATAGGATATAAATCCTTTTCACAATATCACCGGGTATCAACCCTTATCAACACAAGAGGATTACACCTCATTCAAGGTTCAACCATGCCCAAAGGTCATTGAGACCATCATACTATTCCCTGCAAGATCATCATTATCTTTGCATGCTTAATAACAAGGCTCAACAACATCACTTACATATAATACACTGGATCAACACAATACTGCATTAATGAGCTAGGCGATATTCATAACCAATCATAGCATGGTTATATTAACGTTCAGAACATTCCTTTATTACATCAACATGCAAAGAATCTAGATATGATTAACCCTCATCATATTCATAATGCACATGTTTAGCATAAGAAAGTATCAACCATGCGGCTATGATAACCACCAATTAACATATTGAGGTTATGATCCCACCAATTAACATATTAATGTTATGATCATATTAAGGAGGTTATTCCACCACCACTCCATCATATAAGAATGTTAAATGTGAATACTCATCTTTATCTATTTGCATTAGAGTTAGGTTCAACATGATAAAATATATCAATGTTACTAATAAACACTTATACACAAATCCTAACTCACGACATCCCCATTGGATCATGGGTGCATAAGGTGAAGCATCACTATCACATTCTGTACTATTCTCAAGTATGAACCCACACATAAATCAAGATGTAAGCATCGGGTTATAGAATACTAGGGTTTCAACAACAATAAGAGAGTACCCCATGATTGCATTAGTCATTTGAGGACTATTCATACCCAATTACCATCATTTAGTTATATTAAAGCTACGTATAACAAGCTATACCTCATTAGGGTTACATATCAACACAATATGGATATCTTCCCTTCTATTCATATGAGTGAATAGGTAAGACTACCTTATTAAGGGTAACCCTCCATTTGTTCCATCATCATTCAACCCATATCACCATGCCATAATGTCACCCAGAACCATTGGATGTTTAAATGGTAAGACCATTGGTTGTTTACATAAGTAAACACCTTGTATAAAAAACCTATGAAGTCCTTGATTTGTTCTCTATAAAGAGTCACCATCTAACCCTAGACATCCCTTGATTAACAACACACAAAAAGTTTCATTGAGAGTAAGGTCAAACCCACAATCGATTGTTCATTTAAAACAAGCCATCCATTGTCAACAAGTAAGCTCCTTAAGTTGATCGTATAAAGTAAACCATCTAAATCACATTATTAGGACCAACATATTAAATTATCTATAATTCCACTTTATTGGAGGAATAAACATTATATCTTGACCATTGGGTCAAGTTCATATGTTAAAACCATCAATTATAGTATAAGTCTGGACATTGCATCAAGTAACCCAAGAAACCATTGGTCTAAGGCTTAATTGATTGTAAAACTATATGATTAACTAACCATAGGTTTTGGAGACATGATCCACCATCATTAGTGACCATTAAGTCACCATAGGTTGTTAGATCAACACTGTATTTATTAATCAACATCAAATATCAAACTAATATCACCATTGATTGATAGCATCATTAGGGTACTTAGTTGTTAATCACTAGGCTTCTAATTAGGACAAAACATTACCTAAGGGGTGAAATTCAGTTGACACCCTTTGTTACCACCATAAATTGTCATGAAGACAACACCATAGGGTTATTGCAATGGTACCATCATCGGGTCATGGGTTTATAGAAGAAATCAGCTTAAAACCATAAAATTGACCATTGGTTGATAGGTGCTTAACACCATAGGTTGTCAAACCAACCTGATGAAAGTCATATTATACCTTAGGAATAATGTACACATGATCACACATTCATATATAACTGAAATTAGAATAGGGAACATTATAAAAATTGAAATCTAAGTCTAGCATAGCTTTTTAGTGCATGGATCATCATTTTCAAGCAAGAACATGATCTAGAAAGCTTATGGTAAGCAATAAACGTGGAGCAAGTTATAAAAATGGCCTCTAATGAGAAGATGAAATCCTAAACAGAATAAAAATCGAGCAGGTAGGATAGAAATCCAAGCATAAGTTGTGAACTCATCCATCTAGCACCTTTTCTTCATCAAATGAGCAAACCCTAAGCATAAGGAGCAAGAAAGGTAGGGTTTTAGAGCTTTAGAGAAATTTCTACTATGGAACAGTAAGGTTCCAACCTGGAGAAAGATAGGAGTAAGGATAAAAAAGAAATAAATGGAGGAAATAAGTTAATACTTATACTTTTAGGTCAAGATCACTAGGAGGAAGTTTTTAAACCCAAAAAGGAAATCAATTGCAACCCTAAATGCTTCTTCCAAGAAGATCCCCTCTTTATTCTTCCTTGGATAGGAAATTCGTAGTAGCACAGAGGGAGAACAAAGTTCAGAGAAGGAGGGAAGTGGTGGAGAGAAAATGTCTCATTTTGGTGCTTAGGGATAAGTATGTGTAACTTTAAGATAAAGAAAAAGAAAAAGTTGAAGTTCTAGTATCTATCCAAGTGTCCATGGCCTTAAATTATTAAGAATATACAAGCACAAACACACACAAGCAGCTCCCCCACCATCTATATATACCTTCTTATCTTTCCTTTGTCGAATTTCCCAGCCAATCACATAATTCATTAGTTGATTACTCAAGGTAGCTCATCCATGAAGGGGTAAACCCTAAAATACCCTTGAGGAAAACACCTTCAAACCATGGCTCAACTAGGAGCGACATGGCTCAAAATACTCAAGAATGATAATATAACATCTAAGGAACATAATGTATGTGAAAAATTGTAAAGAAAACCGCTCAATTGGGTAAATTGCAGAAAAGTCCAAAATGTTCATAAAATTGCATAACTTGCTCAAACAATGTCCAAATTAAACCAAATTTGAAACTTAAGTTTGACTTATGATTTAAAATCATATCACAAGGTTATATTAACATTATAAGAATTAAATTATGATAATTAGTATTATTCAACTCATTATTTAAGTTTAGGGGCCTTACCGTCCTCATCATTTCTATTCTTTATTCTTTGTTTACTTTTGCATACTTATCATATAACTTTGCTTTTATTGTTTGTTTTTACTTTGTTTAGGTGAAAACTATGCATGCCTGGGCATCATTCACTTTCTACTAACTTGGTTCCAAAGGACCCCAAGATAGGTAGAAGGAAACATCAACACCGACACAAACAACATCAAGAGTCCAAGATGGGAGATTGTGATGGTCACCATAACAAGTAGGTGGAATGCGTCCCTCTGGGTGTTCCATCACCCAAGCCGCTTTAGGGTTATTTCATGTTTGGAAATTACACTTCTCCAATCACCACAAGGGTGGATCAGATGCCAGGGGAGCAATTCTCCATTCCTCCCTCTCTCCTTGGGATCCTTCCCACCTTCTACTGGATGGTGAATGATAACCCTTACCATCACATAGATGCCTTCTTGGAGACATGCTCCACATCCCGCACCCCAACTACTACTGATGATTCCATAAGGTGGACTTTGTTTCCTTTATTACTATAGGAAAAGGAAAAAGAGTTGTACCTATCCAAGCCAGAGTTGGTGACTTGGGAGGCTGTGAAGAATGACTTCTTCAAGAAATTCTACCCCACATACAAGCTGACCCAAATGAGAAGGAACATCACCTCCTTAATGTAGAGGGAAAAAAATCAGTTCAACAACATGTGGGAGAGATTCCAAAATCTCCTTAGAGATTGCCCCCATCACAAGGTGCATATATGGCAGTTGGTTCTATCCTTCTACACCAATCTTTCTAAGATGGGTCAAATTGCTGACTCTTCTTGTGGTGGGGCATTCATGGTCAAGCCCCCGAAGGAGTCATGGCCCCTATTTAATCACTTAGCAGAGAAATCATGTTACTGAGCCTCCAATGAAGGTTGTTATTGTGATAGAAACTCAAGGGCTGCTCCATTTCTAGGTAAAGATGAACCCAATCCACAAATGATGAAGAAGCTAGCAGACATGATGAATCTAATGAAGGCTCAAGTTGGAGGCTCTTCTAGACAATCTTGTCTTTCCATTTATTCTATTGATGAAGAAGTGAAGGAACTCCATTCTTTTGGGAACATGAACACTCAAGGTCATATGTCCAACACATACACTTCAGAGTGGAGAAGTCAACCAAACTTCTCTTGGAAGCAAGGGGAAGAATGACAAGGACAACCCAGGAAACACCATACTCAAAGAAACAAATCCAAGTTTGAAGAATAAGTTCTTGGGAGGCTAAGAATCCTTTAAGAAATGAAGGGAGATTTATCCTCTCATGGAAAAACTATTGATCATCTTGATTAAAGGTTGGACCAAATTTCCTTATCACTTTCCCATCGTGAGGAGGGAAGACTCCCTTCCCAAACCATGGCCAACCCAAACAATGACTATGGTCCTTTGGGAACTCCTCAAGGTGTTTATGTTCCACTACAAGGGAAAAACACCATCTTGTAAAAATATCAAGGACCCACTAACCTATATGTGCCTCCACGACCACAACCCCCCTTCAACCCCAAATACACCCAACAACCACCAACTCAATACCAAACTGCCACCTCAATACCAACAACCTCCCAAAAAATCCACCTACATCCTCCAAAATCCCAATCCACCAAAACAAAGACCACCACCACCATCATCATCACGAGCTCCCACTCCTCCCCATGAGCAAGTGAACATGGTGTCTATCGTATGGGATAGCCAGGTTGTTGAGAAGCCCATGAAGGAAAAAGAGCAACTGGTCATGATTCATGATGAAAAACCACCCCATGAAAGTTATAGTGAAGGTTCTAAGAGCTCCAAAATCCTTATGTCCCACCATTATATGATATTGCGAAGTTCACTAAAAAACCTGTTGTCCCACCCTATTTGGAGTTGATAAAAACACAAGTCTACCCTACAAGTCAAATAATTCTCTAATATTGACGTCCCAAAGCATGCCAACTATTATGCAAAATGTTGACGCAAGTGGGATACTTTTCTTTGATTCTTTAGATTATCTTTTCCTCAAAGAGGGACATGGCCATATCAAGAAGTTTTTGAAAGCCTTAAAGTAAGGAAAGCATCCCTCATGTCTTTGCTAAAAGATGTTTGCATAGGAAAGGCAAACATGATGGTGATTCCACCCGAGAGAGTAATGACAATAGAGAAAGTCCACTTCATCATTGACTACTCCTTACCCAGACAGAGGAAAGACCCTTGGTCCCCCCTCATTCCTTGTTACATCAACTATAAGTTTATGGGGCACACACTACTTGATTTGTGCTCAAGTGTGAGCATTGTTCCATATAGGTTGTTCCACTTCATCATTGACCACTCCTTACCCAGACAGAGGAAAGACCCTTGGTCCCCCCCTCATTCCTTGTTAAATTAACTATAAGTTTATGGGGCACACACTACTTGATTTGTGCTCAAGTGTGAGCATTGTTCCATATAGGTTGTTTGTCAAGCTCTTCCAAGAAAGAGTGAAACCTATAGATTGTGTTCTATTATTAGCTGATAGATCCAAATTCATACCTATGGGCATTATAGAAAATCAAATGGTGGAGATGGACAACAAAGTGAGTGTTATATACTCAACTAATTTTCTTGTAGTGGATGCAAAAATAAAGGATGTGAAGAACTACATCATCCTAGGGATTGCCTTCTTATGCACTATAGATGCAGAGATCAAGGTGTGTGTAGGAATCTTGAATGTATATTATATGAAAAGATAGATATAGTCATGTTCACCGCATAGGAAAGACAAAGCATAATTTATGAGGAGATCTACTTTGAGATAGACTACAGTCAATCTGGTCAAGGGACCCTCAAAGAGTAGAGTTGAGGAGTGTCAAGATGAGAATTGGGAAGAAGACCATGTTTTGAGTGCCTTTTTGAGAGGACCTCCATTGATGATGATGAAAGAAAGTTTCTTGTGAATGAATGAAGGATGAAGGAACAAAAATCCTGGTCGAAGGCTCCAAACATAGTTCTAGTGGGAAGAAACTCACGTTGGTTTGAGACTCCTTTTCTTAAAACCCCATTATCTTGTTATGTTTTTGTTTTCATACTTTTAAGAAATACATACACACACCATACTTGATGGGTTTTCTATTTGTGAATAATTTTAGAGAATGTAAAATGGAGTAAAGATTATGAATGGAGGAACAAACCAAGGAGAAGATCAAGTTTTAAAAGAAAATTTGAAAACAATGAAAAAGCTATAGGAAAGCGACCAACACGGTCATTCTACACAGCACAACCATGTTGCTAGCAAGCTAGAATGACCCTTCTTTGCAGAAAGGTTGTGGTTGTCCTACCCTACTTACCTAATGATTTTCTTATCTCTATCCTCACTTGGGTTTTGTGTACCACATCTCCATACCCTCTCCCTACTATTCTAAACTTCTATTTTATGTTGCAGATATCATGGTTTGGGGTGGTAAGGCGGTAAGCCCTTACTTTACTTCATTTTCCTCTATGTTCCTTGGTTCAAAAAAATTTCTAAGATGTTCAAATAGTATAACTACCTCTTATAATTGTCTATCCATACTTTGTGTGTTTGTTTTACATGCTTTCATATCAAGTAGTTTATTTCATGCATTTTTATAAACGTTTTCATTTTTTTCTCTTCAAGCCACTCCATGCCATGCATTCCATATCATGTAGTGTTTTGGTAATTTTGTGTGCTTTAGCTAGGATTTGCTTGCTTTATGATTTTTGTTTCCTAAATGTAGGTTTAGATATGATTGAATGCAAGTTGGCACCATTTTGGCCAATTTTGACCAAATTTGAAATTTCTTACCTAAAAGCATGTTTTGACCCAATCTCTACTTAATGAATTGAAAACATTGATATTTGATAAATGCGTTCTACATGATCATGTATATTTCCAAATTTTATTACTACTTGACATTTTACATGTGAATCACCTCTTTCATGCTTCTCCAATGTTTTGGTTGAATTGTGATTTAAGCAAGCTATGAACGTTCAGGGTTTGTGGAATCTCATGATAAAACTATGATTTTCATATTTCCCATTCATGTAGTATAAAATTGTGTGATGAATTTGTTGGAGTGTCTTACATGCAGGATTTCTCATGTTGAAACCCATGCTAGTGACCCCTCTTTGACACACTTTTCTTTCATCATTTATTACCATTCCACCTCATGAAAGGAAGTCAAAGAGAACATATCATCTTGGGGTGGCCATATCTATATATCCCCATTTCACTATCATCACCATGTTACATACCTACACCGAGGGAAAAGAAATAGAAAAAAAGGGAAATGAAAGATTCTCCTATGTATTAGCATTTAGATGAACAAAAAATGAGTTCTCCTATTAAAAGCACTGCAACCTCTTACCATAACCCTTTCTTCTATTTACATGCTGATTGGGCTGGGAAAACCAAACCTAGCTCATTTTTCCCTTTCTTGCAACCATCTGGGTCACTTAGTATGGTTTGACATATGAGATTGATGCATGAAGCTAAAAAAACAATCATAGTCATTTTTTATTGTCACCATCATGAAACAGTTTGCTCGAAGCTTTATGAAAGCCATATAGATTTATTGGTCATTCCATGCTCTATATTTGAAGTTTGTATACTCAATTATTTAGTCATGATTGGTTTTTGAAAGAGGATAGGGAAGAGGTGAAGTACATGCACTTAGTCATCATTGAGCTCATTTAGTCAATCTACACCTATTACAATGCATTTATCATTGTTATTTGTTGAAGAAACTAAAGAGAGATTAAGTTGGAGCATACTTGAGGACTAGTATGTTTTATATATGGGGTGGTGATGCAACCCTATTTTAGGGATCCATCTTCTATCTTATTTTATTTCAATCATATCAAGACATGTTAGATTATAAGTTATTTCTCCTAATAAATGATTTGATCTCAAATTTTCTTTTGGCTGCTCTTTGCTCATTTTTCAGGCGTTTGAATCATGTTTTGGATAGAGACGAGGAAGAAGGGAGGATCCTTGGGTTTCTACACCCTATTTTTTGGACCCTAAATCATCTCTGCATCTTCCACAACTGGGCAAAAAATTGATTCAAGGCAAGGAGAAACTTAGAGAAGGAGTTTGGATCCAAGAAGTATAGTTGGGCCCTCTAAACAGGTTATGGTACTTTGCCACGGTCATTGTGAAAATGCCCCAAATCACATGTTAATTTTAAGAATGCAAGAGCTACAAAAACTCATCCAACATGGTTGTGGTCAGCAAAAGGTCATGGTGTTTCAGAGATACCACGCCCATGGCACCTTCCACGACTGTGGGGTTGAACTCCCATGTCAACTAGCTTGACAAAAATGTTTGTGGCCACTTCCTCCAAACCGATCACGATAGACACCATGGTCTTGGTCACTTCCTTTGAAATGGTCAGGACACCCACTTCATCCATGACCACTCCATTCTAAACATATGTGCCAGACACCTCGCCCATGCCACTCATCACTCACCACAGTCATGCCACTAACCCTCCAAAAACTACACCTCAACCTGACATTTTACCCATTTCCACCATGCCCATTTCCATATACTGCAGCCATGTTCATCCCATCCACCACACCCGTGGTGACCAAAACAGTTGTGGTGGCTTGCAACCCTAGCATACTTTCTGCATTGTTCTACCCAAAATGCCCCTACTTAATCTAGTGCTTCCCCATCACCTATATCTACAAGGATGGTGGTTGTAGCACGAGGTCAGCCACCCTTAGATCCCTCTTGTCCATTCCTATCTCCTTCCCACTCACTCCTTGAGATCCCACCTACCTCGACCTCATTTCCACCATCCTCAAGCTCAAAACCCTAGTTTTCTAGGGTTTTGTCTACTTCCACCACTCATTCCATGCCATCTTGCCACCAAGGAGGAAGGAGTTGCTGCTCTTTCTACTGGAGTAAAGGAGAATGAGGCTTCCACAAGATTCTATGGCTACTTTCTCTTCTTCTACCTCTTCTTTTGTTCTTTTTTGTACTATGTGTAGCTAAGCCCCTCTAGGTGGACTCCTTGGGGGGACAAAATGCTATTTTCAAACCATGTTGGGCGAAAATAACTTATAAACTCTCTATGTTCATTTTATGATGTTTGACTTCTTCTTATATCTTATTCTTCATGATTCTTCTTGTAGTTTGTGTTTGAAAATATGAATTTCTTGTTATTTTATGCTTGAGACCACCTATACCTAAGAGAAAATGACATATGTGAGGTTATTTTGGGATTTGCTCCTAGGTCCAACTAGTGGATCCCTAGCTAGCACCCCATCTTCCCACACATATATCCATTCTCTTAATCCTAGGTGTGAGATCTAAATGGCTAATCTAGAAGTGCATAGTGCAATTTTCTAGGAGTTTCCTACAAGCTAGATGGTGAGTGATGTGAGGTGAAACACCCTCACCTATACTCTCCATTCAGACCTTTGGCTCCCAAATTCCCTAACGACACCCACTCTAGTAACCTAGAATTTCCCAATCCTATTGGAATCTCACCTAATCCTTAGTTCAATTCAGCCTAGCAAGGTTGGATAGGGTGTGCAAGGGTGTAGTTCCCCTTCACACAACCTATATCATCCATGGCTGACTAATAGTTTAAGATAATTATATAGAATTTGGCTTTTTTGTTTTTCAATCTAGAATGAATGGATAGATTTTGCATGTTATACTCCCCCAATTGGAATCCTAATAACATCCCCCAAATGAGCCACATCTCCTTAACTTGCTTAAGACCCTAATTTTCTCTTGCCAATTCTTGATTTCTTAGCTACTTGCTTCAATTGATTCTTAGCTAATTTCCTTGTTCTTGGTAGATTAGATCTTGCTAGAGTAATTAGTGCCACCTTTGTACTTTCTTTTCTTATCTAGTGTTAATTTATCTCTTTGTTTTCCCTAGTTTGCTAATTGTTTTTCTAGTGTACCTTCTTGCTTAGATTAACTAACTTTCACTTCAAGGTTTCTAGTTTGCTCTTACTTTGCTTCTCTAGTATAATTTTCTCCCTTTCTTGTTTAGTCACTTGTGTTGCTTCATAGAATTAACTTGTTTAGGGTTAACTTAGGTTTTCGCTAATTTTCCCCCTTTAATTTCTTGCTTGTCCAACTTAATTTATCAAACAAACCCCGATCAATTTTTGAACCCTAGACTCCACTTTAGGAACATATCTACTATAAACAAGCTCTAGTGCCCTGTCTCTCCCTATGGATCGGCCCTATTCTTATCGCTTTCCTATACTATAATACAACCATGTGCACTTGCGTGTTAGTGTGTTACTCCATGTGGGTTCTTCAGTTTAGGCCCATTATAAATATCAAAAGATCTCAAGTGTGTTCGATCAATGAGCACTACTACAGAAATAGCATTCAGTGTCACTTTTCTGGGCGTCGGTTATTAAGGAAAACCGACGCCTAACATTTAAGGCGTCGGTTGTTTAAGCAACCCGACGTCTATATTCGAAGACCAGCCAGACACGGGTACCACTTTGTATTAAGCGTCGGTTGTTTATAACAAACCGACACGTAAAGTCGCCCGCGAAATCCATATTTCGATCAAAAAAATAGTGTCATTTTCAGCGTCGGTTATATACGTAGCAACCGACGCCTATGTGCGATGAAAATTTGCGCGAAAAGTATCACTGTCAGCGTCGGTTATCCTTGTATAACCGACGCTGAAAGTGGTTCCCGCCAAATAATTTCATGAAAATATCGTCCAATTGGACGTCGGTTTTTTCAAACAACTGACGCTAAAGATGTTTAGGCGTCGGTTGTTGTAAACAACCGACGCTATTTGAGAACTTATAACCCGTGATCGCCCGACTCTTCCCCTTTCTTCTGTTTCATTGCTACCCTATTTCCCTGTTGCGGCGATTTCTCCGGCGATTTTGTGCTGCTGCTGCTAGTTTTCTCCAGCGCTTCTCTCCGGCGCTCCATCTCCGGCGTCCCTTCTCCGGCACCCTTCTTCTCCGGCGCGTTTCTTCTCCGCCGCCGCCGCCTGCTGCTCTAACTGCCTGCGCCGCCGCCCTGCTGCTCCAGCCACCTGCTGCCCGCCCTGCTGCTCCATCCGCTGCGCCGCCACCACGCCTGAGAACCGGCGCCGCCGCCACGCCTGGTGCCCTCCTGCTTGCCCACCTGCCTTCCCTAGCTCCTTCCTTTCTTCCTGCTGACGCCCGGCATCCTGTTTCTACTGAGGTTAGTTTTACTGATTTCCTTGCTGCTTTCAGTGATTAATGATTGATACTAGTGGTTAGTATTTCTTTAGTGATTAATTTAATTCAACAATTCATAGCTTGTTATTTACAATAACTGATCTGCTTGCCGATTTTAATGATTAGAGATACTGATTAATAGTAAGTATTGATGAATACTTAGTTAATTACTGATTTGTTGATTAGATATGTATAGAAGTTCTTTATAAATATATTTTTTATATACACATACATGTAATTTTGTATAAAATTCATGATGTAGTGTGATCTTAAATCCTAGAGTGTACCCCTTTTGTTCTATGATGGTACCTATGACCCTAAATACATCCATAAGGGTCTATTGTATCCTAAAGAAGATTTATTTCTTCCTTCTGCCCTAATTTTTATATGGATCTTAATCTTATATCGCTTACTCATAAATAAGGAAATATCCTCCCTTATGACCACCTTGATGTGTATGTCCCATATAATCCACATGTTGGACCCTAATGATACATTTTTTTATGTTGAAAACGAATGTATGTTTCAAGTGTTGAACCTAATGTTGGACAATGTGTTTGTTATAGGTGGTACACATTTATTATATATAAGAATGACATCACATGTGTTTGTTGGCCTAGAATGTGAACAATCATTGTTTTTTATATTACTTGTACATCAGTATAAATTAGAATGAACAATCACTAAATTATGTATTGTTTGTATGGAGTCCGGCTTCATTGTAGATATCTATTATTGTGTTTGTTGGCCTAGAAACCCGTCCAAGATTGACTCATTAGGAGTAAATCTTGGATAGTCCCCGGTTTGGGACTGTTCTTGAACACCTAATCTCACTTAGGATGTAAGTGTATAATGTGTATTGAGTTTTCGAGAAAATTTTGGTAGCATTTCCCCGTTTGTTCTCTAAGTACATATGTAATTAGAGAACAGTGGGGAAATGTTGCCGAAATTTTCTTGAAAACCCAATACACATTATACACTTACTAGTGAGATTAGGTGTTCAAGGATGGGATAGGTGGTACACATTTATTATATATAAGAATGACATCAAATGTGTTTGTAGGCCTAGAATGTGAACAATCATTGTTTTTTATATTACTTGTACATTGGTATAAATTAGAATGAACAATCACTAAATTATATACTATTTGTATGGAGTCCGGCTTCATTGTAGATATCTATTATTGTGTTTGTTGGCCTAGAAACCCGTCCAAAATTGACTCATTAGGAGTAAATCTTGGATAGTCCCCGGTTTGGGACTGTTCTTGAACACCTAATCTCACTTAGGATGTAAGTGTATAATGTGTATTGAGTTTTCGAGAAAATTTTGGTAGCATTTCCCCGTTTGTTCTCTAAGTACATATGTACTTAGAGAACAGCGGGGAAATGCTGCCGAAATTTTCTTGAAAACCCAATACACATTATACACTTACTAGTGAGATTAGGTGTTCAAGGATGGGATAGGTGGTACACATTTATTATATATAAGAATGACATCAAATGTGTTTGTTGGCCTAGAATGTGAACAATCATTGTTTTTTATATTACTTGTACATTGGTATAAATTAGAATGAACAATCACTTGTTTTCCTAATATATACTTGTTTTCTCTGATCATAGAATGGATAGATCATGGATGTCCATTCATAATCGTTGCACCCCAGAGTTTATATCTGGTCTTGATCAGTTTATTAGATTTGCCGAGGAACATAGGAAAAAACCTACAGATAGGTTCTACTGTCCATGTAGGCATTGCGGTAACAACTTGAAAGTCAACACTGGTGAGGAAATCAAAAGTCATGTCATGTGCAACGGGATTGTACAAGGCTATACAGAATGGCATTGGCATGGAGAGATTTCAAAATCGAAACCAGTAGATGTCGATAGCAGTGCTTGGGTGGAAGAAGAAATAGCCTCCGATGACGTAAATGTGAACGAACCAGTTCCAGCAGACATCGTTGATGCGATGTTGGATAGTTGTAGGGTAGAGCACACCGATCCACCTCCTATCTTTACAAATATTGTGCATGATGCTGAGATACCGTTATACACAGGCTGTGCTAAGTTTACGAAGCTTAGCGCTGTGTTGAGATTGTATAACTTGAAAGCTAACAATAGATGGAGTGACAAAAGCTTCACTTCATTGTTGACTTTGTTGAAAGAAATTCTTCCTAAAGGAAACGAGCTGCCAATCTCAACATACCAGGTAAAGTAAATGTTGTGCCCAATGGGAATGGAGGCCAAGAAGATACACGCATGCCCGAATGATTGTGTATTATTTCAAAAGGACTATGTAGATTTGAAAGATTATCCAAAATGTGGTGCGTCACGGTATAAATTGACGACTTCGGGGGAGTCCAAAACTGGTTCTCCTGCCAAGGTGTTGTGGTATCTACCTATAATATCACGGTTTCAACACTTGTTTGCAAATCCGAAAGATGCAAAGAATTTGAGGTGGCATGCAGATGTTAAGAAAAATAATGATGGGATCCTACGACATGCGTCTGATTCCCCACAGTGGAAGAAGATTGATCTATTGTACCCCAAATTTGGTGAAGAAGATAGGAATCTAAGACTTGGGCTTTGTACAGATGGGATGAATCCGTACGGGACATTTAGCAGCCAACATAGCACTTGGCCAGTCATGCTTGTTATATACAATCTTCCTCCCTGGATGTGTATGAAAAATAAGTATGTTATGTTGTTGTTGTTGATATCGGGCCCTAAACAACCCGGAAATGATATCGATGTTTATCTTGAACCTTTGATTGATGACTTAAAGAAACTTTGGGCTGAAGGTGTGATGACCTATGATGCTTCAGCAAGAGAGACATTTCGTTTGCACGCTATGTTGTTTTGCACTATTAATGACTTTCCAGCATATGGGAATTTGTCTGGATATAGTGTCAAAGGAGCTAAAGCGTGTCCTATATGTGAAGAAAACACTGATTCAATAAGACTAAAACATGGCGGCAAGACTGTATATCTTGGTCATCGAAGGTTTCTTTCAAAATTCCATCCGTATCGTAGGAAGCGCAAAGCATTCAATGGATGGAATGATGAACGGAGTGCACCTAAACCTATACCAGGGGATGTTGTTTATGAAAGAGTAAAAGACATTGTCAATGAATTTGGTAAGAAATCACAATGTAGTATGGCCACACGGAGTGACAATTCTTCATTCAAGAAGAAGTCAATATTTTGGGATCTTCCTTATTGGAGTTCTTTGACAGTCAGGCATTGTATCGATGTAATGCACGTTGAGAAAAATGTCTGTGATAGCATCATTGGTACTCTATTAAATATACCAGGTAAGACTAAAGATGGGATAAAATCCAGACTGGACCTACGTGAAATGGGAATAAGGTCAGAATTAATAGAATTACGTGAAATGGGTAATAAAAGAACATACTTACCTCCTGCTTGTTACACGTTGTCTAGAAAGGAGAAGAAAACTTTTTGTGAATGCTTGGTAAATGTTAAGGTGCCACATGGTTACTCATCCAACATCCGTAGATTGGTATCAATGAAAGATCTGAAGTTGATAGGTCTTAAATCTCATGATTGTCACACTCTAATGCAACAAATATTGCCCGTGGCAATTCGATCTATATTGCCAAAGCATGTAAGGTTTGCAATTACCAGACTTTGTTTCTTTTTCAACAGTCTATGCAGCAAAGTTATTGACCCTAATACTATCGATAATTTGCAAAGAGAAGTGGTTGTTACCCTATGTCAGCTTGAGATGTATTTTCCTCCTTCGTTCTTTGATATCATGGTACATCTTGTTGTCCACTTGACTAGGGAAGTGAAAATGTTGGGACCAGTTTTCTTGCATTGGATGTATCCCTTTGAACGATACATGAGCGTTTTTAACGGTGATGTTCGAAACCGTTATCGGCCTGAAGGGAGTATTATTGAAGGTTATGTGGCGAGAGAGGTTATGGATTTTTGCAATGACTTTTTCAGTGGTAATGACACTCCTGATAATGACAAGAATATTGAGGAGGGCAAAGGAATTTTGGGATCACGGGTGAAAGTAATCAGCCGTGAGCAGTTGGAACAAGCTCACTTGTATATTTTACACAATATGGACGAAGTGAGTGTTTATATCGAGGAACATACCAATTTCATAAAGAGACAACATCCTCGAGCAAGTTCAATGTGGCTTGCTAGAGATCATAATAAGACTTTTACTAAGTGGTTTGAAGATAAAGTCTTACATCAACTATCTCAAACACCAAATGATATTACAGAAACTATCAAATGCCTCGCCTTTAAACCAAAACCGAATGTTATGTCATATGAAGGGTTTGACATTAATGGATTCACATATTACACAAAGTGCCAAGATGATAAGAGTGTCGTCCAAAATAGTGGGGTCACTCTTCAAGCGTCGACTATGTACTTTGCAAGTGCAAAGGATAAGAGTCCACATGAAGCTAAAATGTCATATTACGGTGTCATTGAGGACATTTGGGAGTTTGACTACATAGATTTCAAAATTCTGCTCTTTAAATGTAATTGGGTTGATAACACCAAAGGAGTTATAGTGGATGAATTGGGTTTCACTTTGGTGAACTTTGAAAAGATTGGCGAGAAGGGTGAACCATTCATATTGGCATCACAGGCGAAACAAATATTCTATATCGATGATCCTGCAAATGATAAATGGTCGGTTGTTCTTCATGGTAAAAGACAGTTCATTGAAGATCCTATAGATGAAGAAGAGTACTATGATAAGTATGATGACTCCAGTCCATTCTCAGTTGGGTTGCCAACTCCACAAAATATTGAAGCTAATGATGAATGTTTGCCTTTTTCTAGTTAACAGAAATGCTAAATGTTTGCCTTTTTAATGACATTTTCAGATGGCTGACCATGATGAGCATGATGTCCATGATGAGCATGAAGTCCATGATGAGCATGCTGTCCATGACGAGCATGGCGAGGATACTAATGTAAGTTCTAAAAACATATCTTGTATTTCTATAAAATTCATTATCTTCTAGTTATGTCATATATCCTATATTTCTATATTGGGCTAATTTAGTGTGTTTTATTTTTGTCAAATTTTAGGTTGATGCACCTGTACCCACTGAAGCACTGGAGCAACTTGATGCGCAACACCAAACACTTAACAAGAAAAGGGGCATCACTCTGTTGAAGAGGTTATTAGCGCTAAGTGGTAGTGGATCCAAATTGGTGGTGGAGTTTGATAATGGAGGAAATCCAATTGGAGTGAACCGCAATAATTTTGTGAACTATCTTGGGTGTACCACTCGGAGCCATTGTGGTGTTAAGTATGACAATTGGCATAAAGTTCCTCAAGGGAAAAAAGACTTGATATGGAAGGATTTATGCGTGAGTTATTATTATTTGCAATTCTATTTTGTAGATTACAAATTCTATTATTTGCAATTCTATTTTGGATACTAGTTAATAACATTTCTATTTTACAGAATCTGTTTGCATTGGCTGAGAAGTTGCATCGTAAAAATGTGATGCAACGCACTGGAAAGATGCTTAGGAATTATAGGACAAATCTGAACAGAGAATACATAAAAGAGGGTGATAAGAAGAAGAAGTCTGCCCTTGAACAATGGAACTTCTTGGACAAAGAAGATTGGGACAATTTTGTTGCTTCAAGAAAATCTGAAGAATTCAAGGTATTAGGCGTCACTCCCAATTTAATTAATATACATTGTATTCACCTATTCAAGATTAGCATTTAGTGCTACTAACCAAATCATTAATGTGCATACTAACTAGGCCCTCAGTGACGCACAAAAAGCTAGACGTGCACTGAATGTGCATGACCACACTATGGGTCCAAAAGGCTATGCAAGCGTTTGCCAAAGACTACAGGTGGAGTCTGCGGCTACTCAGGAGTCTGCTCCTACTCAGGAGTCTGCCACACCCATGCCTCGCCATGATATCTGGATAGCTGGCAGGCAAAACAAGAAGGGTGAAAGAAAGAAGCATGTAACTGCTGAGGCGGCTGCAAAAATGGTAAAATAACACTCTTAGAGAAATCGTTTGAATATTGATTATTTGTGGTGTTAACTTACCAATTTGTGTTTATGGTGATTAGCGGGAGCTGCACGAGCAGAGGAAACAAGGCACGTTCATCCCTCAGGGCACAAGGGATGAATTGACAGTTGCTGTGGGTAACCCAGAGCATCCTGGACGTGTTAGAGGTGCCGGCGCTGGTGTTGGCATCAAAGCATTCTTTGGGCCATCCCAGCGCAAACCCAGAGCGGGACTTTCTCAAGAAGAGGTAACCTATTCTTTTTTTAGAATGTTACTGCAAAAGGAAATTCATTAATAAGAAGCTAATGTTTCTTTTATCCATGTATAGGAGAATAAGAGAGTTGAGGATTTAGTTGCTAAGAAGTTCAACGATGTAGTTGCTGAGAAGGTCAAGGAAGAATTGCTGCGGTGGCAGGCATCTCAGGCTTCCAATACGCCTATGGCGACCCACTCTTCTCCTGATGCACAGACTGCGAGTAATCCTGGAGACCCATCGCCTAGCACGTCTGCTGTAAGTATTGTTTATGACATTGTAGTTAGTCTTTTCAAGTTGTTATGTTTTCAAGATGATATGTATATATGTATAATATTCTTTACGTAAATTTGTAGGCATTGAAGCCATGCCGCTTAAGAATGCAAGACTACGTTGTTGCAGAGGCGCAGGCTTACCCGTCCCTTCCTGGGGCAATGTTTCACGGGACTCCAATGCCACAGGGCTACGTTCGTGTGAGCCCGATACGTGTGTTACCTGATTGGAGAGAAGCTACATTGCCATATCCCCACCCGGATATTGATAGACTTGCTGATGCAGAAGGCGGGGTGATATTGTGGCCCAAAGCAGATGTCGTCTACACGACTGAAATTGTAAGATAAATTTACATTGATTTAGACTGTTAATGTGTATATATGATGTCAACTGATCTGAAATTATATGTACATGTTAAAAAGATGACACCAGGAGCACCTAGGCCTCCACTTCCACTTCCCGCATTACCCGATTGGGTTCCAACTGACCTAACATACCCGTTAGGTCCTGCTTGTAGGGGAATGGCATGTTGGCTACGGGCACATAATGTACATTGCCCTATAATTATTTCTTTAGATGCAGATTATGCAGGTCAATCATACGATAGCTCTTTATTTATACAAGATATTATTGAGCTGTTTATGTATGATTGGCTGAATACATCAATGATAGAGACATGGATAAGGTGAGATCTTGTTTATACATCCATATACCTTGTGTAAGATCCAGTGATCTGGTTTCTTATATATTAATGCATACGCCTATATGTTTTGCAGCTACTTTGTCGAAGATCATTGCAAACAATTTGCATTTGATCATTTGGGATTTTTGATTCCATCATTGATTAGTTTGGTAGCTAAAGACCCTGATAATGTTCAACAATACTGTATAGATGCTTTTACAATTTTTGGTCAGCAAAAGAAGACGATAATAATAGCTCCATTCAATGTCAAGTAAGTTTACTTTATTTATAATTTGGACTTAAGAAATTTCCATTTTTATTTTGCATTTTGAGTTATTAATTGTTAACTTCTTACCTCTAGCGGTAGACATTGGGAGTTACTAGTTATTGTCCCCGGGACATTCACTGTTTATTATCTAGATCCTGCGGGGAGTACATTGAACCCTAAAATTGGACACGTAATGAGAATGCCATTATTCTGGTGAGAAATATTTCATTTTTATATCCGTTAACATCTTTTATTACATTACTATTTACTTATGCAATTTATTGTGTTATATTAACATGTAGGGGTTTAGATGCATTCAAAAAGGCTGGAGGAACGGTCCCAAGGAAAAAGAACCAGCCAATAAATTGGCAGAACGTACAAGTAAGTTCCCGACTCGAATATATATATTATTGATGTGAATTGTGCTTAGTTGTATTATTTTGTATGTTTCAATTTATAGTGTGCTACACAAGACAATGGATGGGCATGCGCATACTATGTGATGCGATTTATGCAGATGATTATCAAATATGCCGCATTGGACATCGATACCATACATGAGGTATTATATATAGTCTCATTAGTTAGTATGCAATATATCAATCTTATCTTATTTTTATATTATTACTTATATATATACATCATTCTCTTTGCAGGTGTTTAAAACTGGCAACACTACAGGTAAACGCTTAAAAAATATACATGCTCCATATACGATGGAAGCATTAAATGAAGTAAGAGAAGAATGGGCAAAAGCCATACAAGCAGTGGCAACTGTAAGATATAATTGGGATGTTGATAGAGATAATGAATGATACTTTATAAATGAATATTTCTGAATGTTAATACATGTATTTGAATGTTTCTATATGTGTGAATGTGAGAATTGAATTGATGTCTGAATGTATGTACATGTATGTACTTGTGTGAAATTTTCTTTGTGACTTTTGCAGGTTTGCGGCCTATTTGTAGGCTGATATCAATGGATGTCGTAAACCTGCAGTTCAGAAAACTGAACTGCAGGTTCTCATCCTGCTGACCAGCCACAGCAGGCCTGCAAACTGATATGAAAAAAAAAATATAAATAGGCGTCGGTTATTTAATGAAAACCGTCAGCAAAGACATACATCGTCGGTTATTTATAGATAACCGATGCCTGATGTGGCCAAAGCAGTCCTGGAAATGGTGTCGGATATTCGTATCGAACCGACGCCTATTTAAACAACAAAGCGTCGGTCGTTTGGTATATAACCGACGCCAAAAGGGTTCGCGCCACAGAAAACGGCGTCATCTAGGACACTTTATGTGTTGGTTATCAACTAAAAGACCGACGCTACATGGAATATAGGTGTCGGTTTTTTAGTAAATCACCGACGCAGAAAGTGCCCTAGATGACGCCGTTTTCGGTGGCGCGAACCATTTTGGCGTCAGTTGTCTACTAAAAGACCGACGCCTATAGGTTAAATAGGTGTCGGTTAAAAAACCGACACTGAAATGTTCGACCTTTAGCGGCGCCCACATAGGCATCGGTCGGAAACCGACGCCAAATGGGGTTAAAAGACCGATGCCAAATGGGGTTTCTGTAGTAGTGGAGGTGAGCATCTAATCAAACTCAATCGGTTAGGTGTAATCCAAATCTTCAAAAGACACACCATGACCACAATTTATGTGTTTATAGAGCTAGATTCCATTTATAATATCTCTATCTACTTGATAAACATGAAGATTACGTTCTTTCTTGGTAATCGTCAAGACAAGACATATATGGAACAATTTAAGGGTTTTATGGGTTGCACAAATGAGTCAAAAGTATGTAATGTTAAGTCTTTATATGGCTTGAACCAAACCCATAAGAACCGACATGCAAAATTTATTTATGTGATATCATCTTTTTGAATTATTTTAATAAATACGATTACTATAAAACCATCAATGTTAGATTTATTATCTTATGATTTCATGTAGATGATATCTTACTTTTGGTTCACATATGAAAGTAGTAAATGAGACAAAGTCACCTTTTTGTAGTAAGTTTGAAATAAAAGTTATAGGAATCGTTGATGTGATTTTTGGGGTTAAAATTACTTGGTCTATTGATTGTATTGTTCTCTATGTCTATTATGTTAAGAAGATATTGGAGAAATTTTAATACACAACATGTAAACTTGTTAGTATTCCATATTATTCATAGAAGGCTTTGTTCAATGATTATGGTGTTCCTCCATATTAGTTATGACACTCTAGGTTATCAAAATGTTGATGTATATCATGAACTACAAACTATCATACATTGCATTTTGTATGAGTAAATTTACTAAAATACACAAGTTGTCCCAACTAGACCTATTGGAAACCTCATGACAAAGTTTTGAGGTACACCAAGGAAAGTAGTTCCCTTGGACTGCATTATGAAAACTAGCATGCTTAGTAGTCAAGTGATATAGTGATTCAAGTTGGAGCTTCATGAACTCTGGGATTAATGGAGTATCTTGATATGTTTTCCAATTGAGATGAGGGGATGTTTCACGATGGTCTAAGAAATAGACCATATTGTCTCAATCCATTTTTAGGATTGATTTGTGTACTTTAGATGAAACTAGATCGGAAGCTAAATAGATACATGGACTCATCTCTAGTTTATCTATGACAAAGAAGTCTCTTCTTCCAATATCATTTCATTGTAACAACATAATAACTATTTCTAAGATATAAAGTTCTATGTATGATCAAAGATAACACAGACACATCAAAATCAGACTCTAATATGTAAAAAAGTTGACATTTTTTGGGGTTGTGGTGTTAGTATGTATGCCCTGAGAGCCAATCATGGGATGATTGGTGGGATACATTAAGATTGATTTGATAAATATCAAAGGCAAGCTTTGAATTCATTCTGGTTCAGCCAGTTATGAGATAATGACAGAATAGATTGAATGTCTAAAGAATTGTTTTACTCAATGACGTATGCTTTTAGGTTAAGGACCTAAACGATGAGATCATACATATGTTAAGAGTATACATTCTTGTTATGTCCCTAGTCGGATGTCATTGTGGAAGGTTGATAGAGAACAATGACACACAAGACTATATTGTGTATTGATTGATGACAGAATCTCATTAGTCATGATATAGTGATATCAAACCAAGCACATAGGTACTTGTTAGAGAACAAGTGTATCAGATAGACCCACCCTGAGAGTGACACATGGAACCATGACTTGGTAGTCACAGTCAGCTCTCACAGTGATGGTGGTGAGTGTGATTCTTTGACCAAAAATCACTACACTCAACACATGTCGTTGGGTACACTTCGACATCATCAAACACAATCATGAAATACATATTGTTATAAAGGTGATGATTGGGTGACTTTGACACATGGGACTTTTGAGGGGTGAGAGATAGATATGGGATTTGTCCCTCCTGAGGGAGTTTTATGTCCATGGCCACTTGATGAGTAGGAATCAATATGTGGTATTGATGTCACACATATCTCATCCAATCTGCTCTGAGATCAAGGAAGTGAATGAACATTGAAAGGATGATTGTTCCATGCCTTGAGTTCATTCGGGATATCAGTGAAAAAGGAATTATACATTCATTGTAATACCAATCACATATTGTAGGATTGAAAGTTGTTCTCCAACTTTCCTTTTCACTTGGGTAGCACTGATATGCGACTAGGCACTACTCTTTGCTTATGAAGTCATAAGTGTTATGGACTTTCACTACCAATGTGAAATGGGCCTATAGGGTCACACACATAGGATTTAACCTGGAAGAGGATTTTATCCATGAATGATGTTTAGATTGTTTACTAAATGTGTTTAGTAGTTCAATTAAACATTTAATTAATTGACTTGACTCAGAATCACCAAGTTCAAGTGTTGGAATAATTGATTTGGGTGTCAGATTGATTGAGAACTGCATTGACCGATTTGTGCACAACCTAGACTGCCAACCGACCGGTTCAAGCTGTTGAACCGATCGGCTTAGGGTCAAATGAGACAACCGGTTCAAGTGTTTAACTGATGGGTTCAGCTGGACCAAACAAGCCAGTTTGGGAAAGTTAGGTTGGTGAGAAAATATTTTCGTTTCACTTGTACAATTCGATTGGGACAAGTATTGATCTTTGGATTAATTGGAAATGGAAAGAGGAAAGTCAATTGGGAACTGCCCTAGGAAGTGAAATGACCGGTTCATGAATGAACTGATCGGTTCAACTCCCTAAATGATCGGTTCATGAGATGAACCGATTGGTTCAGTCCCCAAACGATCGGTTCGTTTGTGAAACAACCGGTTCACTTGCCACAGTGTATTGATTCGTGGAAATTCCAGACCCTTCTACTCCCGCTTTAGTCCCGCATTGCCCGGGGCTGAGAACCCTGACCCTGACCCCTCCTATATATAGAGGGGTACTGGGGGCTTCTCAGATAGAACAACTCTGAACATCAGTTGCTCTATAAAGTTGTCCTCTCTAGTTGTGGTAACTGAGAGATCCCAAGCAAGTGCTACCTGAGTAGGGAAGCACATAGAAGGAAAGACAACTATAGGATGACAACTGGTGGTGGGAGAGTATGTCGGTGATTAGTACGCCGATAGAAGGGGACGACTCCTTCCCGTGTCTTGTAGGATAGGACGACTGGAGTTTTAAGTGGTCTGTGTGGACTACTATAGAGGCGGGAGATTTCTGCCGCTCAGAGGACATCCATCAATCTGTCAGTCTGGGTGCGACCAGGAGCTGTACAGATGCCATCCAAGATCGGAGGTGAAGACTGAGCTCACCGCGAGGTAACGTCACCGAGAAAGCCTCGGGACAAGGTGTGCCTCTACAAACCATCCTTCCTACCGTATAGATGTTGACGAGATCTCTTTCGGTTCTGGGTTTGGGGATAAAATTTTTGTTTCCACTGCCATCTCTACCTCCCTATAAAACCCAACAATGGTATCAGATCCACATCAACGTTCTATACTTTAGGATAATCAATATGATCGGTTTTTTTTGCTTGTCGCCTTTTATTTATTACATATGATGCGAACAATTAATTGGCTTTATGCATGTCTAATATAAATCCACAAATCCCTATATATACATATATGATATTGTATATAAATGCATTCGATATGCATCACCCTTAAACGGTTTCTATGGTGATTATAGCGTGATTGTGGCCATAAACCCTAAATTTGTGTGTGGTTGATTATTGTTGCTTGCATTTCAGTCTGCGCACTGATTCCCTACCTCCTATTCATGATGTAAGTCGAGATAACTTGATATTCTTTCCTACCTTTTCTCCCCCAAATGTAACTCGGGGTTTCTCAATGCAATTGTAAATAGGATTAGTTTATTTCCTATTATGTCAAAGAATGACGAACACCTGGAGGATCAAGAGGATCGTCTCAGGAGTAAGACGATCAGATGGCGGACCAAGCCGGCCGGTTCCTAGAGTGAGATGAGCAGGTGGCGACCTAAGGAGATGCACGATGGCCAGTGAACTGATCAGCTGGAGGTGCCAGTCGATCGGTTGGTGGCACCCAACTGACCGGCCTGATTACGAGCCGATCAATCATGGAGATGAGTTGATCAAACCTAGAACGGCAAAGCATAGAGTTAATCTTGTACATATTGCATGTGATGTGGACCTAGATGACCGTGATTCCTCTTGGCTCGAGGAATCACATTAGGATGGCCATAATCATCGCTTTTATCGTTTCACATGTTTTCTATGGGATATTGCATGTATATGATACATACTATATATTGTGGTGATTGGATATGTATATGTACCTATAAAACCAAATCCCTCAATAAATGTTAAGTCTTAGCTGCCTTCCATTAGTGGCACACATGAAAAAAATGATTGACCAAGCATAGGTTACGCCAAAGTGTGGTGTGTCGTCTATCTCATGGAAGTGTGATGGTGGACATGTAGGATCTACCAAAGCAGGGTGCATGTTCATCATGTCGGCTGTTGGGTTAGACTTAATTGGTGATTCTTAGAGAGTCTAAGATCCAGAGGCATAGGGATGACCATGGCAAAGAGTTGTGCATGGCATCCATCCGAGAGTTGCATAGGATGCAATTGGCAAGTGTTTCCTACCTAAATAATCTATATTGTGGGTGATCAGCCAAAGCTGACTCATGATTGGATGAAATATGGATCTTGTACCTACTAGAAGGTTGTACACTGCAATCTTCCGAATTGATGGTGAGGGCTATCAATTTGAATAAAAATACTGGGAGCGATAATTAATTAAAGTCCTAATTATATCGTAAAACTTTTTTTAAATCAATCAAATAAGTCAAAAATGAGTTTTTGGACTAAATTGCATATATTTCGTTTTTGTAAGAAATGGCTATAAATAATAGTCACTTTCTTTGTGATCGGTCCTTGAGACGGACAAACTAAATGGGAATAATTCCACGACTGATTAGGATGTTGAGAAGTGTTCTCAATCGAAGAGAGAAAGCTCTAAGTCCTAGTTATACCAAAACCAGATGAACTCATTCCCACCACACCAAAGGCTGAAAGGGATGCTTACTGGAAGCATATCGAGGATGCCATTAATGTGGAGTGATTGATGTTGTATTCTATGAACTGTGAGTTGTAGAGACAACATGAGACATATGATGTCTCTAAGACATTGTCCTAGTATGTCATGATAGAAGGAGATCCAGTTAGTTCTCACACACTCAATGTGATTGGGTATGTGGAAAACCTGACTAGAACTGAGATTCCCTCTAAGCCAAGAGTTGGCTACTGATATGATATTGCAAGCGTTGCGAGAATCATACAGTTCATGATGAACTACAACATGAAAAACTTTGACAAATCATTGATAGAGTTGTTGGACATGTTGAGGACAGTAGAGGCATAGATGAAGAAAGACAAACCCTAATCTTTGATGTGATCAATGAAGGGTAAGTCTTAAAGGCAAGGTCAAGGGAAAAGAAAAGAAGTGTTCTGAAGCTATCCAGCAACCCAAGCCATCTTCAGCCACAAGGCATATGTGAGGGGTGAACGAGGGAGGAGAAATTGCCCTCTATATCTGGAAGAACAAAAGAAGATGAAAGGAGGGGATAGAGATCTCCACCGTAGGTATCATGAAATAAACACTTCTTTATCTGAGGTATATGATACCAAGATGAAGATCTGACATATATGATATGCAAGATCTAAAAAGAAGTGATGGACTTTGTGAAAGGACCAAGAAAGGAGTACTCATCATTGGAGCAAGTGATGCTGCCATAGATAGGAATACCTTTCAGTTTTTTTCAGCCTAAAGGGCACAAAATAGAGTTGAGAACTGCTATTTCAATTTGCCAATATAACCACTTTATTTTTGCATCTTGTAGTGACAAGATGGCTATCAATAAAGTTGATGTTTCAATTTCAAAGATGTGAGCTTTATGACAATACCTTATTTATCTTGTGGTACTTGGTATGCAAAAGATAAAATGATACCTAAAAGTTATTGATAACTCAAACAAATAATTAGCATTATCATGGTAATTCATTTATGGTTCCATATTGATGGATAAAGCTAGAATCTTTTGGTTGTGAATCATTAAGAGACATGAATATCTTGGACATGATAAATCAATCTTCACTAGTGGAAGTGGGAGAATGATTATCCTATTAGGTATAATACATATGATGTATTTACATACCTATTGAAGAAAATGCTAATACTTCAAATGGTGTTTAGAGAAATACCAATATGAATATCTTGAAGTGTTCAAGAAGATCACGAATGAAGTACAAATTTGGTAAAAGTAATAATTCTTGATGTGATCAATGAATGAGATACTTAAACCAAATGTTTGAGAACCTTATGAGTGATTATGATAGTGTATCATAGAAAACTCATGATTAAGGCATATGATGTCTAAATCAAAAGGGAGTCATACTCTAAGGAGTTAGAGGATGATTATCAAATAACTAAATTTTTCTTAAATAGAGAATACCTTACACTAATAAAGGATATTAAGAATCACAAAGTGTTGTGAGCTCTCAAACTCCTTAACAAAAACACCTCAAACATCTATATGATGAGTTGGTCATATGATGAGTCAACAATGTAGATGATATTGAGGAACCAAATTTTGAGTTATGGTTTCTGACCATAAGATCCTAAATGACTTCCATGTGAATCATAAGGTATGACCTTAGTGGTAGCACCTATTGGGATAAAATCCATAAGTGTGAATGAGTCTTAAGCGTTAAGACACATGAATGACATTTTGAGAAGGATCATGCTTGTTGATTGAAATTTAATGACTAAGAGATTTTGCATACGGATATTAAAACCAAATTCCTATGAGGAATAAGATAAGGATGTGTACGTGACACAACCTAAAAGGTTTATGAATCCATTGATGCAAATGAAGTCTATAAGTTACAATGGACTAATCAATGTGATTGAATGAGTACAAGCAACTCAGAGCTGGGATCTTTACTTTGATAATATAGTCAAAGGGTTTGACTGATATGTCAAAGATAAAGGAGGGATCTGTGATTTAGTGGGAGTGTATTCACATTCCACATATTGATGAGGAATGGAATGCTCTAAAATGGAGACCTTTGTGGAAATATCTTTAAGGGAAGATAGAGACTTTTCCTATGTGATAGGAATAGAGATCTATAGAGATACTTCTTGAAAACCTCTTGACCTAGATAAGAGAGAGCATACATTGGCAATCTGTACTGAAGGGTTCAGTATACACAGATTCAGTGGGAGAAAACTTGTCCATGTTACATAGAGTTAGTATCCCAAGGCCAAGTGTCCAATTCTTATGAAGAATGGGAACACAAAGAATAGATATGGATCTATCATGTATGTAATCATCCTGTTATCTTGCATGTATGGACATAGCAAGAATAAAATGCATTTATCATCTTGTATGTAGGACATGACAATATGATATGTTCATCTTGATAACTCGTATGTGGGACATGATGAGTGGATGTTTGTCTAGTTCCAGTAAGGGTTATTGGAATACCATGAGTACTTGAGAAGTAATAGTTCTATGGAAATAAGGAAGGGTTCATTATAAAGAGTTACACTGATGCGAACTTTCGGAAAAGACAGAAAATTTATCACAAAATATATATGGGATATATAAAAGTGAATGTGTGTTGAAAAATGGAAACGTTCCAATAAAGTCGTTTTAAAAGGAAATGCTGAGTATTCGTGTGTTAGAGAATAGTAGTGGATACTATATGGATCTAGGAGTTCATAAAGATGAACTTATAGATATTCCGGTCAATGATGACAAGTAAGGAGTGCTTGGTCATGCAACGAGGCTAAAGGTTAGCAAAGGAATATTGGATCGCATATTACGACAACTCCATCTCATATGTAAGACTTACAATGAAGAGATGTGAGACATGCAATAATACTGACTTAGGCAAAGTGTTGCCATAACTCACTACATTAGTACTAGAGCACAGTAACATGTGGGACATGTTTGAAGATCACTAAGAATATGATTCTGGGGTGATTGGCTCGCAGTGCAAGTGGGAGTCTGTTGGTATGTATGCCCTGAGAGTCAATCATGGGATGATTGGTGGGATACATTAAGATTGATTTGATAAACATCAAAGGAAAGCTTCCAATTCATTATGGTTCAGTCAGTTATGAGATAATGATAGAACATATTGAATGTCTAAAGAATTGTTTTACTCAATGACGTATGCTTTTAGGTTAAGGACCTAAATGATGAGATCATACAGATGTTAAGAGTATACATTCTTTTTATGTCCCTAGTTGGATGTCATTGTGGAAGGTTGATAGACAACAATGACACACAAGACTAGATTGTGTATTGGTTGATGACAAAATCTCATTAGTCATGATATAGTGATATCAAACCAAGCACATAAGTACTTGTTAGAGAACAAGTGTATCAGACAGACCCATCGTGAGAGTGACACATGGAACCATGACTTGGTAGTCACAGTCATCTCTCACAGTGATGGTGGTGAGTGTGATTCTTTGAGCTGAAATCACTACACTCAACACATGTCATTGGGTACACTTTGACATCATCAAACACAGTCCTGAAATAGAGATTGTTATAAAGGTGATGATTGGGTGACTTTGACACATGGAGCTTTTGAGGGGTGAGTGATAGATATGGGATTTGTCCCTCCTAAGGGAGTTTGATGTCCATGGCCACTTGATGAGTAGGCCTGAGAAAGACATGCACATGAATGTGTGAATCGATATGTGATATTGATGTCACACATATCTCATCCAGTCTGCTCTGAGATCAAGGAAGTGAATGAACGTTGAAAGGATGAATGTTCCATGCCTTGAGTTCATTCAGTATATCAGTGATAAAGGAATTATATATTCACTGTAACACCAATCACGTATTGTAGGATTGAAAGATGTTCTCCAACTTTCCTTTTCACTTGGGTAGCACTGATGTGCGACTAGGTACCTCTCTTTGCTTGTGAAGTCATAAGTGTTATGGACTTTCACTACCAACATGAAATGGGCCTGTAGGGTCACACACATAGGATTTAACCTGGAAGAGGAGTTTATCCACGAATGATGTTTATATTGTTTACTAAATGTATTTAGTAGATCAACTAAACATTCAATCAATTGACTTGACTCAGAATCACCAAGTTCAAGTGTTGGACTAACTGATTTGGGTGTCAGATTGATTGAGAATTGCATTGACCGATTTCTAAATAACCTGGACTGCCAACTAACCGGTTCAAGTTGTTGAACTGATCGGCTTAGGGTCAAGTGAGATAACTGGTTCAAGTATTGAACCGATCAGTTCAGTTGGAGCAAACGAGCCAGTTTGGGAAAGTTAGGTTGGTGAGAAAATATTTTTATTTCACTTATACAATTCGAGTGGGACAAGTATTGATCTTTGGATTAATTGGAAACAGAAGGAGGAAAGTCAATTGGAAACTACCCTGGGGAGTGAAACAATCGATTCATGAACGAACTGATCGGTTCAGCTCCCCAAACAACCGGTTCATGAGATGAACCGATCAGTTCAGTCCCCAAACGATCGATTCGTTTGTGAAACGACCAGTTCACTTGTCACAGTGTATCAATTTATGGAAAATCCAGACCCTTCTACTCCTGCTTTAGTCCCTCATTGCCCAAGGCTGAGAACCCTGACCCTTACCCCTCTTATATATAAAGGGGTACTGGGGGCTTCTTAGATAGAACAACTCCGAACATCAGTTGCTCTATAAAGTTGTACTCTCTGGTTGTGGTATCCGAGAGAGCCCAAGTAAGTGCTACCTGACTAGGGTGGCACAACGAGGGAAAGACAATTGTAGGACGACAACTGGTGGCGGGAGAACACGTCGGTGACTAGTACGCTGACAGAAAGGGATGACTCCTTCCAGTGTCCTGTAGGACAAGACGACTGGAGTTTCCGGTGGTCCGTGTGGACTACTACAGAGGTGGGAGATTTCTTCTGCTCGGAGGACAGCCGTCAATCTGTTAGTCCGGGTGCAACCAGGAGCTGCACAGACGCCGTCCAAGACCAGAGGTGAAGGCCGCACTCGCCGCGAGATAACGTCGCCGAGCAAGTCTCGGGACAAGGTACGCCTCTACAAACCATCCTTCATACCGTATAGATGTTGACGAGATCTCTTTGGATTCTGGGTTTGGGGAGAAAATTTTTATTTCCGCTGCCATCTCTGCCTCCCTATAAAACCCAACATGTGGTTGTAGACTACGTTACCAAAGATAATACAATTGATCCTTTTATGAAATATCTTACCGCAACCTTAGTTGAGAACTCTAGGTTGGGGTTGGGACTGAAGCCCTTTATAATTAGTAGGAACTAGCAACCCAACTCAAATGAGTGACGATCCTACATATTTGTTAATAACAAGCTATTGGGTTTACTGGATGACACTATGTAATATAATTGATGACCCTTGCATCTCTATGCCTATCCCTTGGATTGATGACAATGTCATGACTGTTAGTTAGTAAGAGATTTCTCTCTTAATGGTATCGAGTCCTAGAATAGGCACACCTTTAAAGACCCCAAACAAGTGATCAATGTTGTGTGGCTGCAATAAGGGAGTTGGATTGTTCCCTCATATCAATCATGATACATGATGTGGATGCATAACTTTTAATGCAACAAAAACATGTGTTGTTATAGTCTTTATTGTGTTGTTACTACTGGACACTGTTGCACCTAAGTTTAGATTTAAGATGTGTGTTCACCTAATTTTTGCAAGAGTAAAATTGGATAACTTATGCATTAATCAAATGGAAAGGTACCATGATGAAAGCACAAAAATGAGAGATGATTAACAAAAGAGGTATATACTTTGAAATTCATGTGGGGATTGTTAGCTTTATTAACTTTTTTTAATTAATGTCTTAAATGGGTAAAGTCCAAAGTAGGTACGTCTAGTAGTTGGAAAAAAAAGTATTGTTGTCTAATGTATAAATGAGAGATATGTTATCTAGACATTGTCTGACTTTAACATGGAGCGGTACCTCCTATATAGGTGTGCATTTGTCATTATTGTCCTAAAAGTTTAGAAGATATGCTCACTCTTGTGCGAATATGATGACCACAAAACACACATGCGAACAAGTGTGCCATACCACACCTAACAACACAATGCCTTGCGTCATAAAGCCACACCACGCTTCTATTCGGTATTTTTTTACTAAAAGATAACTACCAATTATTTTTTGATTTGATTGTGATACTTCTAATTGTTTTTTCTAAACTAACTAGAAAAATATCTCTACGTGTACAAGAAGAAATGTGTGTTTGCGTCTTTATAGAAAGTTATACTAAACAGTGGGATATCGCGGGTGTTTTATAAATAAGACTTGGGCGCTTAGAGTTAATTAGGCAATTCTTGCACCCACGATTAGTCCTGGCCACCGTCTCTTGCTTTGTATTTGTCGATCGTTATCCATGTCCTAGTTACGCCTTGTGAAGTTCTTCTCTAGTGCAGGCGTATCCGCTCCTCCCGGCTCTTTTAAAGTGCGAAACTCCCATTTGGCAACTGCTGCGCAAGTTATTACCTCCTCGTCAATCGATTGCTAACCGCGTCCATCCAGGCCACGAAGTGTAGGTACATAGTCTGCCCCTGTTATTTACCGCCGCTAGGTCAATCGATTGCTAACAGCGTATATCCTTACATAGTCTGCCCCTGTTATTTACCGCCGCTAGGTCAATCAATTGCTAACAGCGTATATCCAGTCCAATCATCCTTTTATGTTTGTTACATAGTCTGCCCCTGTTATTTACCGCCGCTAGGTCAATCGATTGCTAACAGCGTATCCAGTCTAATCATCCTTTTATGTTTGTTACATAGTATGCCCCTGTTATTTACCGCCGCTAGTTCAATCGATTGCTAACCGCGTATATCCAGTCCAATCATCCTTTTATGTTTGTTACATAGTATGCCCCTGTTATTTACGGCCGCTAGTTGTTGCCACGTAGATGCGGCGTAGGCACCGATGAGGATGCGCTTCAGCACGATACATAGAATCATTCACGTCAGGTATGCGTGGTTGGAAAAAAAAAACGTTCTTGTATTCAAGTTATACAAGTGGTGCTGCTGAAGTCCTAATGGCTGTCATTTTTATTATTGATATAAACATAAATACTGTAATGGAGAGGTGAATCTTCCATGTTTTCTTGTTCTCATTTCTCTTCTTTCACCTTCTTCTCGGACAAAACTATTTCCATAAAAAGGACGTTCACGTTATAAGTTCAGTTAATATTTCTTTTCTTAAAAAAAAATCATGTTTTTAGGATCCTTAATTTTTGTAGAAGGTGGATTTCTACGTGATGTCTCACCTTTTGATTTAAACTGAGTAATCAAATAACAATCAGGTAAGTACACAATCAAGTATTTGCTTTTGCAGAAATGGTAATCGTGTCGGCATGAATTAGTCAGTGAGATATAATGCCGATATAGCCGTGTGACTTCAGATCTCTTGGACGTGGAAACACTGCCGACGAATGTATATCTCATCATCCGGTCGTCATGAACAGCTTGGCCGTTGATCTACCAGATGTAAACCCTCACCATCCAATGCAACCGCAACGCCAACGACCAGGAAAAATCCATTTCAGAAACGGATGCTCAATGTTCTGCTGCATCTTTCCGTCACGTTATGTTTCCACCATACCGACAAGACCCACAGGCTCAAATCCCATTGAACCGTCCGTATCGCATTTCGGAAGCTGTACTATTGACTTCAAGACGACCATTAGGTGGCACCAGTCATCTTACTCCAGGTCTTAACCTCACTGCAGCACCGCATAATGGACCGGGTACGTGTTCGGTTTGCTTTATGAGAAATCGACACCTTCTTCCTCCTGGATGCGCCATCTGTTGTCCCAATCCGTGCCGCTATCCTAAAACAAACAGACGTCGAGTCGTCGACACACCTAGTGCAACGTGGCATTTGGCTTTCTACAATGTGATCGCGACTAGAAGTTCCACTAGCGGCGAGTCCGTTTAAGACGCTGGATAGGTTCTTCGACGTTGTCTTCATTGTAAGGAGGTGCAGTGGCGTAGTCACATGGAGGCACAAGTGGGCACCGGCCCCACCTTAGTTTGTCAAAATATATATTGATCAAAGTATTTTTAATATAGATATTAGAGAAAATACATGCAATATTGTGTTTGGTATCCTATCCAAGGTGCTCATCTTTTAGCTAAGTTCTGCCTTCACTGAGGCGTGGAATCTTTCCGGATGAGTCGGCGCTTGGGCGACAAATTCTGACTTGAAATCCAGACAACTGACCAAAATCTTATTTTGTTTTTCTATTCCTAGTTGGAAAATGTTGAAATTTGGATTTTGACCCGTCCTTTGGCATTAGATCTGTCAGTTTCAATTAGGATTTGCACGAACGCCAGTTCGGATGAAATCAGGCTTAAAATGGATTGCATGCTCCGTTAATACCAACTGGCTGTTAGGCTCAACCCACCACCCCGACCAGGATTGGGCTTTCAGCCCGAGTTCGGATTTGCTGTTCCTTATTTTAGCAGGAGCAGTCTCCTCCTTCTCCCATCAATTTATATGTGTCCCTGCCCATTGAATGGTAGGGTTGTAATTTTATTCGTATAACAGATGGTAATATCTAACACAAGGTGCATCATGCTCCTTAAGTTAGAAACAACAAATCCTAGGGGTTTCAGCCCGGAATTGAGAGTGTCTTCATATTTTACAGGAGTAGAGAGGGTAATTTCAACTCCGCCCGACAATGCTCCATTCCCATCAATTGGGGGTACCCCGATTCTCTTTTTCCGTGAGCTAGGGGTTAGCAAATCATGAACCAAACCGTAAAATTGAACTGGACATGTTAGTTCGGTCTGATTCGATCTTGGATCATTTTGAGTTCAGTCAGATAGGCGGTACAAAAAGTTTGAAAATTCGGTCTGCGGTCTGATCCGGTCTAGTTAAAAATCGGTTAGATTATGTACCAGACTTTGATCGTTTTATATGTAAAATGTCTTTAAATGTGGAGTTGTAATATATCATAAGTACAAACTAATCACATATTAAAAGACTAGTAATGTGTATATTTGATATTATTGTCAAACAATTGTTAGAAGTAATTAAAATTATCAAAGTTTTACTAGTAAAAAAAGTTTTGAAATATTGATTATGGTCTAAAAGGTCCAATCCTATTTCAGTTCAATTTTAAAACGATCTTGTCTCGGTCCGGTCATACATCAAAATAGTTTGATCTAAGGTCTAAACTTTTACACAAATCCATCATCAATCCGGTCCAGTTCTAAACCGATACTCACCCCTGCCGTGAGATAGGTTACCTCTAACTGTAGCACATCGACTAGCCATCTCCTACTCCTACTCCGTGACTGCACATCTTCATCCCTACTTTTCTAGCTTATTTCTTTTTGCTGGCAAGCATTGTTGCAGCGAGCGGTTGTAGACTCCCCACCACATATAACTCACGGTTAGACCTGTAAATGAATCGAATATTCGGAGAGGATATTGCTATATCTAATATTCGAATTCAAAAATAAAAGACCGATCCGATATCCGATTCGATAATCGATGAATATCATATGAAAACATTTGAATATGATCCAATGAATAATATCTGAGTTTAGATAAATATCCGATCCGAACCAAAAATCATATATTATATATATGTTTTTTAATATATATATATATTTATATATAGAATAAATATTATATATAGATTTTTTTTTATAACGAGGAATCCCTCCCGGGATCGACCACTAATGGACCCCACCCAGTCAAGGGTAAACTCCGGAACCAGCTGCGTACTTGGGGGCACCACGACACGCTCAATAATGTGGGGCCTTGTTGCACTCTCAGGGTTACGCCCAGAGTCGAACCCAAGTCCCTTCATTGGGAATTGCCAAGCCACACCACTGAGTCACTCCCCCGCCCCTTATATATTGATATTATATTAATTATATATGATTATCTTTTTCATATTTCTATATATAAATCATATATATTTAATAATATATGTATATGTTTGTCAAATTCGAATTTTTTGGAATGATATAGCAATATATGATATCCGGTTTGATCTTCGGATTCTAAATGCGATATCTAAAATCCGATCCGAATTATATGGACGTCCGATTTTTTTCAAAATTTCAAACTCGATTCCGAATCAAGTGTGCAGATTCCCAATACCCATATACAGGTCAACTCACGGTGCAAGATATGGCCTTTCTCTCTCCCTCACTCTAGGGATCTACATTAGTCACCACTAAGGCATATTCTCCTTTGCGTATACATATGTTATGTTCCCTTCTCATCACAAAACATTCCCCTTAGCGCACTTCGTCGATCCATGAATGTGAAATCAAGAGTTTTTATCGCCATGTTTCAATTAATATGTTCTTACGTGCATCTGCTATTATGTTTCTTATGTGATATGCGTAGTGATACATGGATGTCACATTATGACATGCCTGGTTTGTTATTAGATCTTTTCCCATCCTTGTTTTTTCTTATATTCCAGAATACCCTCTCACTTATATCAAATACTACATAACCTCATCTTTGTTTAATAAAATTCCAACCACCCCTCCACTTAGCTTTCCTTTCACTACCGCTGAACTTTTGTTATCTTTTTTTTCTTTATTTCTTTCTTTTAATTAATTTTGTCCCTCAATATCAAAATGAATTGTACATATTATATTACGTTGTTAATATATAATATTATTTTAATAGTATATCAATAAAATAATACTAAATATTATCTTAGTGGTATATGATATATTAAAATTTCACCCCGACAAACTCGACCCGAGCGTCTAATTTGAAAAGTCAAGACTATTAGGGTTTGTCCAGAGTTTCATCCAACTTCGAGGTTGACTCAGGTTGTGTTTGATTATTTTGACTTAGGTTTTGAGTTTATGATATTTTTATTATAGTTTATTTGGTATTCTTAAAAAATATATTAATGTTGTTTGGATCAAATTTGGGTGGGTTCGGTCGGGTCCATCCAAAATTTAGTTAGCTTTAATCAAACTTTGTGCAAATCTTGTTTATGGCCATATTTAGGTTTAACTAAAAAGTCTAAATGACACATTATAACCCAAACCCGAATTCAAAGCCGACCTAAATAAGAGTTATATAAAGTCTGACCTGAGCTGATCAAAAGCTGCATAGGTTTGACTTTAACCTGTCCAACATGCAAACATCACAAATAATATTATGGATATTCGCTAATGATTGTCTAGATGATTATTTTTTCTTTTTTCTTTTTGTTCACATGTCATATTACACTTGGCTGTGTCAGATTGTTTTCATCATATTTGGTGTTCGTCATAATATTTTAACAAGAACCCTTTGTGATGCTAGCGTCAGGTCTATAAGTCAGACTTTGTATAACTCTTGTTTGGGTTGACTTCAGATCCAAATTCAGGTTGAACATGTCACATTTAGACTTTGTAGTCAAACTCAACCTGACCTAAACAAGTAAAAATTTGTGCAAGCTAACTAAGTTTTAAATAGATCCGACCAAACACACCCCAATCTAACCCAAACACCATATTTTTTATAAATTATAATGAAAATAAAATAAAAAAAAGGACAAGATAAAAACTTAACTCAAAATAATCAAACACAACATGAGATAGTCTGAAGTCAGACGGAAAATTGGACAAACCCCTAAATAGCCCAAAATTTTCATCAGGATGAGTTTGTCAGGCTAAAATTTTAACATATCATATACCTCTAAGATAATAACTAAGTAATATCATGTATTAACAAAGCCATGTAATATGTACAATACATATTATATGACATTGGTAAAATATGATATTAACATTATTTTACCAATATAATAACTAAATAGTATCATGTATTAACAATGTTGTATAATATATATAATACATTTAGAATTGGGGGAAAAAGTGAATTAAAAGAAAGAACAAAAGAATGGTACCAGAAGTTAATGGAAGTGGATGGTAAAGTGAGTGGAGGGCCGGTTGGAATTTTATCACACAAGGAGGGAGTTATTTAGGATTTGATATAAGTGAGGCGGTTCTCTAGAATTTAAGAAAAATAGATGGGGGGTTGGGAGAAAACTCTTCATTTTTTAGTTTGAAATGATCTTATTTTGTTTATACATTGCATTTTTTTATTTCACAATGGCATTCACACCATATATATCTGACCACCCACATCCTAATGAGGTGAGGAATATGTTTGATTTTGATTCCACGGAGATGGAATTGATATACTTAAATATGTTGGAAAGTTTTCTAAATTTTATCTCAGTCCATATATGTCTTATGTCATTCTCTATTAGTGTATCATGGTCTCATTTCCATGTGTTGTTCACAAAAACAAAACTTTCATTTTATTTCATTACATATATCCCATGTCTATCTAAGAAGAAATAGATCACAAAATTAGGCTTTAGGGTTCATGGGCTAATTATATTGCATTTATTTAGATGAATTTCTCATTCATTTTCTAGAAGCATATTTGTAGGTAAATATTTTGGTTTTCTTTTTTTTATTTCAATACTATGTTGTCCAAACAATATATAGTATATTACCCTCATTTAATGATTTGTCAAATAGGTATGAGTTCGATTTTGGTTTTACATTGGAAGTTGATTTTGAATGTGTTATGCATTGGATATAGGTCTATGTTTTGGTTCATATTTTCATCATCTCATATTATCCAAGTTATCAATTTCATCTCGTAGTTTACAACCCAATATTATTATAACAACCTTGTTTAATGAATAGTAGAGTATCACTATTTTCCTCCAAGGAAATGACAATAATATTCAAACCTTTGTTTATAAATTTGAAAATTGACTTTTGAAATATCAAAATTTTGTTCAGTATTTTATGCTACCCATATCAACTTGGGTCATGTTTTTATCATATTCATATTGTACCATTCACATGGATGTAGCATTTTCTCATTCTCATTAGCTTACCATTGTAAATTAGGGTTTATGTTTGCATCATCAAAGTTATTATGGTTATTGGTAGTTCAATTTTAATCCATAAGGTATGCATAACACCTTCATACTCAATGAAGTGACAATTATATGTCTATATGTGTGACACCCCAATTTTCTATTATAAAAAAACACTATTGAAGAAAACAATGATTCTCCACTCTAGCTACCAAGATGAACAATGTCACATATGATATTCATTCCCAATAATAAAATGAGGACCATCATAAAGAAATAAGCATATCATTATATTTACATCGCCCAATAGAAAAAAAGCTACATTAATTCAACTACAATTCCATATAAAAGATGACGTTCTACAATACAATGACCTGCTCTATGATGTCCCATGTGTTACTCCTCTTTTAGATTTACCTTCTTGATAGTGCTTATCCCGGCATGGCTCTTTCTAATATGAAACTTCACATGTAGATGGCGGATCGTGCAACCATACTTGATAGAGAAGTAAACCTTAGCATACGTAGCAATATGTTGTATGATTAATTAAGTCAATACCAAAATGAAATTCGACATAATATCTATTTTGAGATAATATAACAAATACCTAAGATTTATCAATTTAATAAATCTAATTTATGGATTCCTACGTCCGATTGAGTTAAAAACTTTGGATTCATCCATTTTACATAAGTTAATGCTATTGACAAAAACAATACTTATTGTAAGGACCCTGACCTTCGTTTAGGGTTTACCCTGTTTGTTTTGCTTAATCCTGGTGCTTTGGTGCTTGCTAATCACCTTTAGTAGTGATTAGGGTTTGGTTGTGATTTGTTGAGAGTTGGAGGTGCTACTTGCAAATAAACCAAGTCTAGGGTTTTGCTGGCAAGTTTGCCACCTTGTGAGGTGTTCCTCCCTCTCTTTGCTTCCTCTTGTGTAGAGAGGAAGGCTTGGGCCCATTGCTTGAGTTCTTTTGGGCCTTGTTGAGCTAGTTGGGCCTTGAGGTGCCTTGCTTTGTTTTGGTTGAGACTTATATCGGCCAAGATGTGGATGTGTATCGGACAAGGGAGTGTGTCGCCCATGAGGATGAGGTGTGTCACCCTAGGAGCAAGTTGTTGTTTCGCCCATGATGCTTGACCTAACCTTGACCTTGTTTAGTGGACACTTGGTACATATCTTGGACATGTGTAAGGAGCTTGCTAGAGTGGTGGCTCATGCACTAGGACAAGTGGCCCTAGGCAAGTGACACCTTGCTTGGACCAACCTTGTTTTCTCCTCCCTTTCCTTCTATATAGGTGGTTCCTTTCCTTAGCTAGGAGTCCCTTTGGTCCTTTGGTCCCTCTCCACCTTGTTGCACGACACAACCCTCTTCCTTGCTAGTGGTGGCCGATACCCCCCCCCCCCTTGAAGGAGCAAGCTTGGTGGCCGACACACCTTGGAGGAGCAAGTGGTGGCTGATAGCCTTGGAGTCTCCATCTTCCTTGCTTGGTGGTGCTTGGAGCTAGGAGCTTGAAGTTTCTTGAGGCGGGTTGCATAACTTCTAACCCTAACTACATTATCTCTTGCTATGACCTTGTTTACATGTTAGTAGCTTAGTTTCTTGCTTAGCTTCCATGTTGGCCGATCCTTGTGATCTAGGGTTTTAGGTGAGCAATACTCCTTTCTCCCCTTGGTCTAGAGGAGTGAGCTTAAGCTTTAGTATCATGAGCAACACCCCTCTTTCTCTTAGACGATTGAGGTGAGCTTGTGTTCTATTTGCTTGGGCAATACTTTCCTCTCACCATGGGCTAGAAGGGTGAGCTTGTTGGTGGTGGTGGATGTGCAAAACCCCTCTTTCTTAGTTGATTGAGGTGAGCCATCTTCCTAGGGTTTCGAGTGACCTTATGCTGAGGAAGAAGATGACCTTGGGAGTGGTACCTTGGGTCGGTATGAGAGTGGGGAGGTGCTGCCCGGCAGTCCCCTTGACCTAGATGCTTTGGATGATGGGTGGTGGTAGCTGTGATGAACGATACCCCACTTGATCTTGAGTTTTGGACGACACATGATGGGTGTTTTGACGGGAATCACACTGACCTGTGTCGGCCGATAACATCATCTTGTGATGGGCGTTGCAAGCCGTTGCTCGATAAGCACAAGGTGCACGACAGACCTTAGACGCAGCGTCGTGAGCTTGGCTGATAGGTGTGACGGCCGTTATGAGATGAACGATAGGGCTGGGCGCTGCCTGTTACAGCTTTAGGTGATGGCAGGTTGCCCATTACAACCTTTTAGTGAGGGTTCTTTGTGTTTTCAGTAAGGGTTATACGTATCATGGAAGGCTGATTGTTGTATATGTTCTTGTTTAAAACGATGGTGACATTTGTGTATGCTTAATAGTATTCATTATGGCTAAGCTTGTTCATCATACACACAGATGTGATCACCTTGATTGTTTTATAATACTAAGAGCAATAACGAGTATGCATTAGGGTTTGCTTGATGATGTGCCTTATACATGTGAACATAAGATGAGGCATGACTAAGAAAAGGGCATAATCATTAAATGTCACTTTGTGTTGATAATGCACTTAATCCTAAATGTCACCCTGTGTTGATAATATGAGTTTCTAAGTTATTCATGTTGATTATTGAATAAGTGCTAACCATGCAGGCAATGCATAGCCAAAATGAGGGGCTATGATGAATAAATATATGAGCACAATAAGATGACAAGTACATTATGAATGTTGTTCCATGATGATGATATAAGCCTTGAGAGGTAGTGGCACTATGTGATGAGGGATTGAAATCCCATGGTATGAGATGATCCTTGAGATGGATCTAGATTGATTGGCAAGAGGCCAAGTGATAACATGAGATGTGGGATCCTTGTGATGGATCATTATAATGTGAATTGTAGTAAAAGCATAATGTTGAGTTTATGTTGTTTATTTCCTATTATAGCTTGCATGTTATACAACTTGTTTGAATCTTGCAATCCATATAAAAGATACTAATTAATCACAGTGAAACCTATCATGTAGTTGCCCTGGCCATAGATCCATCATTGTCAGGAGTTGGTGATGGTGAAACGGGTTCTCCTACGGGTTAACCCGGAGTGCATATTATTGAATATGCAAGGTTGCTCCTAGCCTAAAGTGAGGAGGTAAGAGTGCAACTTCGGTTGTAGACTCAAGGGTGCGCGTTCAGGCCCGTAGCCCAACTATGATAAGAGCATGGTGAACAGGCCCGTGGCTCAAGATATGTGATATGAGGAGCATGAATGCGTTCATGGCTCAGAGCACGGTGAACAGGCCCGTGGCTCAGTTTCACTAGCACCGAGACCTGTACCAAGGCGGGCTAGGTAGAGGGTAGCCTACCGGAGCTGACCCTGTGGCTAAGACCACTTCAGCATGAGACTGCGGTCCTACTTGTGTTGTACTCATGCACTGACCATGAGGCAGAGAGGTCGTGGAGTCCGGCTCTTCCATTGACCTTGTATGGCACCAGCTTGGGTTTCGTAACTGAAGGTTGGATCTGAGCGGTACGGCTCACTTCCTCAGGGCATAATAATAATATGTAATCCAGCCGAATAGTAATTGCTTGAGACAAACACGAAACATTGGTTGAGACCTTGTTTGTGTAGATAATCTTGTTATATCTTGCAGTTGCTTATGTGTTTCTCATACGTGGTAATATCTTATCTTGTTAATCATATTCCCTAGAGAAATGCTTGGGTACACCCGGTAGGCTTGTTAAGTATGAACAACTTTCCTTTATAACTGCTTTTGTTATACTTCTTATCATCTAGCTGCTTTATATATATATATATATATATATATATATATATATATATATATATCTGAGGTTTTGTAGTTCGGAGGGGAGTTATGTTTCTTGCTGGGACAATGTTCAATTGTCTCACTCTGCTGGTTTTCAGGTGGTCAAGCTAGACGTGGTGGTGGTCACGGAGTTGCGGCTGAGCAGCAAGAAGAACACTAGGAGGCAAGCAATGGATATGCTGCTGTTTTGGATGTTTTGTGATAGAGTCTAGAGTCATCCCTGTACACTCAGGTCCTTGGCAGTGTTTTGACGTTGTTTCACGACGTATAGCTGTTGATGTTTGGTATATCCTGTTGTTGGCCGGTTGTGGGCCTTTATGTATGTATAAACAGGTGATGAACTCATGTGATGACAAGACAGCTGTTGCTCTAAGCTGTGGATAAGTTTCAAGGCTTGTATACGTTTATATAACCTGTTTTCTTGCAGGATGTGGACTGGAATGTAATAGTTTCTCAATTTATCAATTTTCCGCAATCGGTTTTAATTAACCCGTGTTTTCGATAATCTGTGGTTATGGTGACTTCCACACGTTTTTGCGTAACACCTCACTGTCTGTGTGATAGTGGGATGTGTTTCCACAAGTTTTTGGTATCATAGCCCTAAGTTCGCTGAGTCTACAGGGATTTAGGACTAGGTTGAGTCTGTTCTTATGAGTTTTCCAAATTTTCTCATAATCATCTTCTGCCTCAGCGGAAGAAAAGCTAAGATGTCTAGAAACCATGAAGAACATGCTGACGAGCACAGTGATGTTGCATCTGTTGATGGAGCTTTTGAGCAGGAACATGGAGATCGGGTGCCTGAGGTTCCCCAACCTGACCCAGCCATTCTTGAACACCCTGCCTACCAACAGCTTATGGGGCAGATGATGGCTACGATGAATCTCATGGTTGAGAGATTACCAATGCCTCCTCCGCGAGCACAGGTTCCCCATGGTGAAGCATCGGGTATTGGGAAGACCTTCGACCGGCTTCGCCGAGTCAGGGCTTCGGATTATGCTGGAACGGCTGATCCAACGGATGCAGATCTGTGGCTAACAAGTCTTGAGAAAGCTTTCCGGATCCTCGACATCCTCGAAGCAGACAAAGTAAAGCATGCTGTATACCTTTTGAAGGGTAGTGCTGGTCACTGGTGGACCATCGAGGAAGAGAAGCGGCCTGGTGAGGTGATCTGTTGGGAAGTTTTCCGACGCGAGTTTGTCAGCAGATACTTCCCGAAGACGTATCTGGATGAAAAGATCAGTCGGTTTGAGAGCCTACGACAAGGAGCGATGAACATCACCGAATATGAAGCCAAGTTCATGGATCTGTTGAGGTTTTGTCCTCACATGGCGGCAACAGATGAGGAACGGATCTGACGTTTCGAGAAGGGTCTGAGTTCTGAGCTGACAACACCTGTGTCTACGTTGGAGAATCAAGAGCGGTTTGCTACGTTTGTGGAATCTGCCCAGAGGATCGAATGATCAGTAAGAGAGAAGAGAGAGTCTATGGCTATGAAGAGACCCGCTCAGTTCCCGGGACAGAGGTTTGGTGCCAGGGGTTGACGATAGAGTATGCCATCAGTGTGGTCAGTTCAGGCATTTCAGGTTTAATTGCCCGAATAGAGATGTTGAAGTGACGCAGCAGCCGAGGCAGAATCAGCAAGGATCTGACAGACAGCAGCCCAGTGGTAGCAGAGGGCGAGGACGCGGTCAAGCGTCTCAAGAAGGTTTGTCTGCTCAAGGAAGCAGAGGACGTGGATAGCAAGCAACGACTCGATTCTATGCTATGAATCAGCCAGAGGCGATAGTAAACCCGCGAGTAGTGACAGGTCAGATGGAGTTATTTCATTCTGATATGTCTTCTTCTTGCTTTATATCTATTCTGGTTGACCCGGGTGCTACACACTCTTTTATCGCCTATAATATGATTGAGAACTGTCATTTACCTGTTAGTTGTAAGAAGGATAGCTTGTTGTTAGAAACCCCTCTTGATGGTTCCTCAATGCTTCGAGAAGAGTGTCCGTCTTGTGTCTTGTCTTTCTCGGGACACCGCATTCAAGTGGACCTCATACCACTTGATATGCATGGGTTTGATGTTATCCTTGGGATGGATACCTTAGAGAAGTATAAGGTGGTTTTGGACTGCGGTTCAAAGCAGGCTGTGTTTGATGATGCGGGAGAGAAGTTGATCTTCCAGGGAGATAGGAAGATTCTTCCAACGTGTCTGGTATCGGCTATGGTGGCAGAGAAGTTGTTACGACAAGGATGTGAGGCGTTCTTGGCTCACGTAGTGGATACCGTTGTGGAGACCAAGGCGAAAGGTCCTAGCCTTAAAGAGGTGCCAGTTTTCCGGGAGTTTGCAGATGTGTTTCCTGAGGAGTTTCCTGGTGTTCCCCCACCCCGAGAGATTGACTTTGAGATCAATCTAGTCCCGGGGACGCAACCAGTTGCACGGACACCGTACAGGATGGCTCCAGTGGAGATGGCATAGCTGAAAAAGCAGTTGCAAGAGCTTCTGGAAAAAGGTTTCATCCGACCAAGCACGTCACCTTGGGGTGCTCTAGTGTTGTTCGTCAAGAAGAAGGATGGTTCGATGCGGTTGTGTATAGATTACCGACAGTTGAACAAGGTCACGATCAAGAACAAATACCCGTTGTCGAGGATAGATGATCTGTTTGATCAGTTGTGTGGTGCTACAGTGTTTTCAAAGATTGATCTACGGTCCGGATATCATCAGTTGAGGGTCAAGGCGGATGACATACCAAAGTTAGCTTTCAGTACGAGGTATGGTCACTATGAGTTCGTGGTTATTCCGTTCGGGTTAACCAATGCACCTGCTGCTTTCATGGAACTGATGAACAGAGTGTTCCGTCCGTTCTTAGATCAGTTTGTTGTAGTCTTTATAGATGACATCTTGATCTACAGTCAGGACATGCAAGAGCATGAGCAACATCTTCAACTAGCGTTGACTCTTCTTCGCCAACATCAGTTGTATGCCAAGTTCAGTAAGTGTGAGTTCTGGTTGGATGACGTAACTTTCTTGGGTCATGTGATATCTGCAGAAGGAGTCAAAGTAGATCCGAAGAAGGTGGAATCCGTTGCAGAATGGGAGCAGCCGAAGACGCCGACAGAAGTTCACAGTTTTCTGGGTTTAGCAGGATACTACCGGAGGTTTATCAAGGACTTCAGTGCGATTGCGCTGCCGATGAAGAAGATGACAAGAAAGGAAGAACCTTTTGTCTGGGATGATCGATGTCAGCAAGCTTTCCAGAGTTTGAAGAAGAAGCTGACTAGTGCTCCAGTGTTAATCCTGCCAGAGCCTGGGAAGGGCTATGTGGTTTTCTGTGATGCTTCCAAGAAAGGTTTAGGTTGTGTGCTGATGCAGGAGGATCATGTGGTTTCTTTTGCTTCACGACAGCTTAAGAAACACGAGGAGAACTATCCGACTCATGACTTGGAGCTGGCAACAGTGGTTCATGCATTAAAGGTTTGGAGACACTATCTGTATGGGGAAGTGTGTCAAATCTTTACGGATCATAAGAATCTGAAGTACATCTTTTCACAGCACGAGTTGAACATGAGACAACATCGATGGATGGAGTTGATCAATGATTACGACTGCACTATCGAGTATCATCCTGGTAAGGCGAATGTGGTAGCTGATGCGCTTAGTCGAAAGTCTTCTTTTTCTTCCAAGAAGGCGCGGCTGAGTTCTTTGGTATGCCATAAGCGAGATATGTTTGTCTCTTTGTGGCAGATGAATGTGCAGATGGAAGTTTCCTCATTAGCTGGACTCTTAGCGCAGATGCAAGTCAAACCTACACTGAGACAGCAGATCAAAGATGCCCAATAGATAGATGATGCGATACAGTTGATCAGATCAGAGTTCGGAAGCGAAAAGCATGATGGGTTTCATGAGTCTGAGGATGGGCTAGTCTGCTATCGTAATAGGATGGTGGTTCCTGATGTTGATGAGCTGAGGAAGTTGGTGCTCGAGGAAGCACACACATTGATGTATGTTATGCATCCAGGTGTCACCAAGATGTATCATAGTCTGAAGGACTTGTATTGGTGGCCTGGTTTGAAGAAAGATGTAGCTGAGTTTGTGGCTAGATGTGCAGTTTATCAGAAAGTCAAGGCTGAACACCAAAAGCCAGCAGGTACGTTGAAACCCTTGCCGATACTGCAGTGGAAATGGGATCATATAACCATGGATTTCGTAGTTGGTCTACCCAGGACAACTAGAAATCATGATTTCATTTGGGTGATAGTGGATAGATTGACAAAGTCTGCCCATTTCCTACCTGTAAAAATGACGTATAAAGCCGAGAAGCTCGCTCGAGTATATATGGATGAGATAGTACGTTTGCATAGTGTGCCAGCGACGATAGTTTCTGATAGAGGTCCGCAGTTCACGAGTCGTTTCTGGGAACAGTTGCACAAAGCATTGGGAACGCAGTTGAGATTTAGTACCGCTTTCCACCCGCAGACAGATGGACAATTTGAGAGGACTATTCAGATTTTAGAGGATCTCCTTCGAGCTTGTGTTTTGCAGTTCCTAGGCAGTTGGGATATGCATCTTAGTTTGATAGAGTTTGCTTATAACAACAGCTATCAGCGGAGCATCGACATGGCTCCTTATGAGGCCTTGTATGGAAGGAAGTGCAGATCTCCTTTGAGTTGGTACGAGTCCAGTGAATATCAGCTTTTGGGTCCTGAGTTGGTACAGCAGACAACAGAAAAGATCAAAGTGATACGACAACAGTTGAAAGTGGCACAGGAAAGGCAGAAGTCTTATGCAGACAATCGTCGACGACCTTTGGAGTTCCAGGTAGGATACAAAGTGTATCTTAAAGTCTCGCCATGGAAAGGTGTGCTAAGGTTTGGTCGGAAGGGTAAGTTAGCACCCAGGTATATAGGGCCTTACCCAGTTATAGCACGTGTTGGTAAGGTAGCTTATGAGATAGAGTTGCCTCTAGAGTTGCACATGTTACATCCAGTGTTCCATGTCAGTATGCTAAAGAAAAGTCATCCAGATTCAGGAACAGTGATACAGCCAATTGAGGTTGAGCTTGATGAAGATGTGACCTACGAGGAAGGTCCTATGACGATCCTTGACAAAAGGGTTAAGAAGATGAAGAGGAAGGATCTGGTTCTTGTGAAGGTTCTTTGGCATCATCGTGGCGTTGAGGAAGCCACGTGGGAGCTTGAGGAAGAGATGAGGAGGAAGTATCCCTTGCTTTTCTCTTCGGATTTTTCGGGGACGAAATCCTTTGAAGGGGGTTAGCTTGTAAGGACCCTGACCTTCGTTTAGGGTTTACCCTGTTTGTTTTGCTTAATCCTGGTGCTTTGGTGCTTGCTAATCACCTTTAGTAGTGATTAGGGTTTGGTTGTGCTTTGTTGAGAGTTGGAGGTGCTACTTGAAAATAAACCAAGTCTAGGGTTTTGCTGGCAAGTTTTCCACCTTGTGAGGTGTTCCTCCCTCTCTTTGCTTCCTCTTGTGTAGAGAGGAAGGCTTGGGCCCGTTGCTTGAGTTCTTTTGGGCCTTGTTGAGCTAGTTGGGCCTTGAGGTGCCTTGCTTTGTTTTGGTTGAGCCTTGTATCGGCCAAGATGTGGATGTGTATCGGCCAAGGGAGTGTGTCGCCCATTAGGATGAGGTGTGTCACCCTAGGAGCAAGTTGTTGTGTCGCCCATGATGCTTGACCTAACCTTCACTACTACAGAAATAGCATTCAGTGTCGCTTTTCTGGGCGTCGGTTATTAAGGAAAACCGATGCCTGTCATATAAGGCGTCAGTTGTTTAAGCAAACCGACGTCTATATTCGAAGACCAGCCAGACATGGGTACCGCTTTGTATTCAGCATCGGTTGACAATAACAAACCGACGCCTAAAAGCTCCCGCGAAATCCAATTTTTGAGCGAAAAGAAAAAGTGTCACATACTGCGTCGGTTATTTAAATAGCCACCGACGCCTATGTGTGACGAAACTTTACGCGAAAAGTGTCACTTTCAGCGTCGGTTATCTGTTGATAACCGACGCCGAAATTGGTTCCCGCCAAACAATTTCGTGAAAATATCGTCCACTTAAGCGTCGGTTGTTTGTCACAACCGACGCTAAAGTGGTTTAGGCGTCGGTTGTGACAAACAACCGACGCTATTGGTGAACTTTATATCCTGCGATCACCCGACTCTTCCCCTTTCTTCTGTTTCATTGCCTAAACTGCTCCCGCCGCAACCACCCCTCTGCTGTCTCCCGACCCTCCACTCCGCCGCACCCCTCCACGACAGTGCCACCGCACCTCCTTCTCCGGCGCTGCCTTCTCCTCCGGTGCCTCCACGCCGCCTTCTCCTCCGGTGCCTCCACGCCACCGCCATTGCCTTTAAGCCGCCGCCGCCAGGCCGACAGAAGTTGCTTCTCCACCGCCTTCGCGCCGCCGCCAGGGTTTAGGGTTGCTAGCTGCTTCTCTGCCGCGCCGCCGGTTCGACCACAACTCCTCTCCACCACCGTCGCCCACTCTGTGCCTCCGTCTGCAGACCACATCTCCTCTCCAGACCAGTATGCCCTCTTCTTTGTCCATTATTGAGTTCATCACTCCCGCTTGCCTTATACTATAATAAGCTGCAACTAGTAGAAACCATTATACAATACTGGGGCATGCCCTTTTCCCCATATATTGGGTGAGGTCTGTGCCTAAGTCAGTCCATATTTAACTCCCCCACTGCCACAATAAGTTTTCCTCATATGTGAGGTAGTATGGGGACCCCATCATCAACAAGTTCAACTTATTCCTAGTTTTATTTTTTATCAAATAACAACAGAGTTTTTAAATCAGAGTTTCACCTTTTTATTAATGCATGACTATATCAAGTAAAACAATGCCATCCACCTTTTTATTAAGTTTTCCTCATATATAGAGTATGATGTACTATGTAGTCTCCTTTCTATTATGTGTTTTATTCATCAATTCTTTTGTGTAGTTTCCTTTTTACTTTGCATTTTTCTTGTTTAGCATTTTCCTTATTTATTGTAGTTATGAAATGCGACAACAAATTGTCTAAGAAAGGTGTTTGTGATGTTTTGGAATTTGCTCATAAAATTCTTCCTCCTAACAACACCCTTCTGAAAAATTGCCATGAGTGTAAGACGATAATGACCAACATAGGGCTGAAATGTCAAAAGATTCACTCTTGCCCTAATGATTGTTTGTTGTATTATGCACATATTGTATAAGAATCGTTGCACCCCAGAGTTTATATCTGGTCTTGATCAGTTTATTAGATTTGCCGAGGAACATAGGAAAAAACCTACATATAGGTTCTACTGTCCATGTAGGCATTGCGGTAACAACTTGAAAGTCAACACTGGTGAGGAAATCAAAAGTCATGTCATGTGCAACGGGATTGTACAAGGCTATACAGAATGGCACTGACATGGAGAGATTTCAAAATCGAAACCAGTAGATGTCGATAGCAGTGCTTGGGTGGAAGAAGAAATTGCCTCCGATGACGTAAATGTGAACGAACCAGTTCCAGCAGACATCGTTGATGCGATGCTGTATAGTTGTAGGGTAGAGCACACCGATCCACCTCCTATCTTTAGAAACATTGTGCATGATGCTGAGATACCGTTATACACATGTTGTGCTAAGTTTATGAAACTTAGCGCTGTGTTGAGATTGTATAAGTTCAAAGCTAACAATAGATGGAGCGACAAAAGCTTCACTGAATTGTTGACTTTGTTGAAAGAAATGCTTCCTGAAGGAAACGAGCTGCCAATCTCAACATACCAGGTAAAGTAAATGTTGTGCCCAATGGGAATGGAGGCCAAGAAGATACACGCATGCCCGAATGATTGTGTATTATTTCAAAAGGACTATGTAGATTTGAAAGATTGTCCAAAATGTGGTGCGTCACGGTATAAATTGACGACTTCAGGGGAGTCCAAAACTGGTTCTCCTGCCAAGGTGTTGTGGTATCTACCTATAATATCACGGTTTCAACGCTTGTTTGCAAATCCGAAAGATGCGAAGAATTTGAGGTGGCATGCAGATGTTAAGAAAAATAATGATGGGATCCTACGACATGCGTCTGATTCCCCACAGTGGAAGAAGATTGATCTATTGTACCCCAAATTTGGTGAAGAAGATAGGAATCTAAGACTTGGGCTTTGTACAGATGGGATGAATCCGTACGGGACATTGAGCAGCCAACATAGCACTTGGCCAGTCATGCTTGTTATATACAATCTTCCTCCCTGGATGTGTATGAAAAATAAGTATGTTATGTTGTCGTTGTTGATATCGGGCCCTAAACAACCTGGAAATGATATCGATGTTTATCTTGAACCTTTGATTGATGACTTAAAGAAACTTTGGGCTGAAGGTGTGATGACCTATGATGCTTCAGCAAGAGAGACATTTCGTTTGCACGCTATGTTGTTTTGCACTATTAATGACTTTCCAGCATATGGGAATTTGTCTGGATATAGTGTCAAAGGAGCTAAAGCGTGTCCTATATGTGAAGAAAACACTGATTAAATAAGACTAAAACATGGCGGCAAGACTGTATATCTTGGTCATCGAAGGTTTCTTTCAAAATTCCATCTGTATTGTAGGAAGCGCAAAGCATTCAATGGATGGAATGATGAACAGAGTGCACCTAAACCTATACCAGGGGATGTTGTTTATGAAAGAGTAAAAGACATTGTCAATGAATTTGGTAAGAAATCACAATGTAGTATGGCCACACGGAGTGACAATTCTTCATTCAAGAAGAAGTCAATATTTTGGGATCTTCCTTATTGGAGTTCTTTGACAGTCAGGCATTGTATCGATGTAATGCACGTTGAGAAAAATGTCTATGATAGCATCATTGGTACTCTGTTAAATATACCAGGTAAGACTAAAGATGGGATAAAATCCAGACTGGACCTACGTGAAATGGGAATAAGGTCAGAATTAACAGAATTACGTGAAATGGGTAATAGAAGAACATACTTACCTCCCTCTTGTTACACGTTGTCTAGAAAGGAGAAGAAAAATTTTTGTGAATGCTTGGTAAATGTTAAGGTGCCACATGGTTACTCATCCAACATCCGTAGATTGGTATCAATGAAAGATCTGAAGTTGATAGGTCTTAAATCTCATGATTGTCACACTCTAATGCAAAAAATATTACCGGTGGCAATTCGATCTATATTGCCGAAGCATGTAAGGTTTGCAATTACCAGACTTTGTTTCTTTTTCAACAGTCTATGCAGCAAAGTTATTTACCCTGATACTCTCGATAATTTGCAAAGAGAAGTGGTTGTTACCCTATGTCAGCTTGAAATGTATTTCCCTCCTTTGTTCTTTGATATCATGGTACATCTTGTTGTCCACTTGACTAGGGAAGTGAAAATGTTGGGACCAGTTTTCTTGCATTGGATGTATCCCTTTGAACGATACATGAGAGTTTTTAAAGGTGATGTTCGAAACCGTTATCGACCTAAAGGGAGTATTATTGAAGGTTATGTGGCGAGAGAGGTTATGGATTTTTGCAATGACTTTCTCAGTGGTAATGACACTCCTGATAATGACAAGAATATTGGGGAGGGCAAAGGAATTTTGGGATCACGGGTGAAAGTAATCAGTCGTGAGCAGTTGGAACAAGCTCACTTGTATATTTTACACAATATGGACGAAGTGAGTGTTTATATCGAGGAACATACCAATTACATAAAGAGACAACATCCTCGAGCAAGTTCAATGTGGCTTGCTAGAGAGCATAATAAGACTTTTACTAAGTGGTTTGAAGATAAAGTCTTACATCAACTATCTCAAACACCAAATGATATTACAGAAACTATCAAATGCCACGCCTTTAAACCAAAACTGAATGTTATGTCTTATGAAGGGTTTGACATTAATGGATTCACATATTACACAAAGCGCCAAGATGATAAGAGTGTTGTCCAAAATAGTGGGGTCACTCTTCAAGCGTCGACTATGTACTTTGCAAGTGCAAAGGATAAGAGTCCATGTGAAGCTAAAATGTCATATTACGGTGTCATTGAGGACATTTGGGAGTTTGACTACATAGATTTCAAAATTCCGCTCTTTAAATGTAATTGGGTTGATAACACCAAAGGAGTTATAGTGGATGAATTGGGTTTCACTTTGGTGAACTTTGAAAAGATTGGCGAGAAGGGTGAACCATTCATATTGGCATCACAGGCGAAACAAATATTCTATATCGATGATCCTGCGAATGATAAATGGTCGGTTTTTCTTCATGGTAAAAGACAGTTCATTGAAGATCCTATAGATGAAGAAGAGTACTATGATAAGTATGATGACTCCAGTCCATTCTCAGTTGGGTTGCCAACTCCACAAAATATTGAAGCTAATGATGACTTATATGTGCGCGGAGATCACAATGAAGGATTGTTAATTGATAAAAGATCACAATTTTAGAGACATGTATGTTTATACAAATGCTAAATGTTTGCCTTTTTCTAGTTAATACAAATGCTAAATGTTTGCCTTTTTCTAGTTAATACAAATGCTAAATGTTTGCCTTTTTCTAGTTAATACAAATGCTAAATGTTTGCCTTTTTAATGACATTTTCAGATGGCTGACCATGATGAGCATGATGTCCATGATAAGCATTAAGTCCATGATGAGCATGCTGTCCATGTCGAGCATGGCGAGGATACCAATGTAAGTTCTAAAAACATATCCTGTATTTCTATAAAATTCATTATCTTCTAGTTATGTCATATATCCTATATTTCTATATTGGGCTAATTCAGTGTGTTTATTTTTGTCAAATTTTAGGTTGATGATGCACATGTACCCACTGAAGCACTGGAGCAACTTGATGCGCAGCACCAAACACTTAACAAGAAAAGGGGCATCACTCTGTTGAAGAAGTTATTAGCGCTAAGTGGCAGTGGATCCAAATTGGTTGTGGAGTTTGATAATGGAGGAAATGCAATTGGAGTGAACCGCAATAATTTTGTAAACTATCTTGGGTGTACCACTCGGAGCCATTGTGGTGTTAAGTATGATAATTGGCATAAAGTTCCTCAGGGGAAAAAAGACTTGATATGGAAGGATTTATGCGTGAGTTATTATTATTTGCAATTCTATTTTGTAGATTACAAATTCTATTATTTGCAATTCTATTTTGGATACTAGTTAATAACATTTCTATTTTACAGAATCTGTTTGCATTGGATGAGAAGTTGCATCGTAAAAGTGTGATGCAACGCACTGGAAAGATGCTTAGGAATTATAGGACAAATCTGAACAGAGAATACATAAAAGAGGGTGATAAGAAGAAGAAGTCAGCCCTTGAACAATGGAACTTCTTGGACAAAGAAGATTGGGACAATTTTGTTGCTTCAAGAAAATCTAAAGAATTCAAGGTATTAGGCGTCACTCCCAATTTAATTAATATACATTGTATTCACCTATTCAAGATTAACATTTAGTGATACTAACCAAATCATTAATGTGCATACTAACTAGGCCCTCAGTGACGCACAAAAAAGCAAGGTGTGCACTGAATGTGCATGACCACACTATGGGTCCAAAAGTCTATGCAAGTGTTCGCCAAAGACTACATGCGGAGTCTGCGGCTACTCAGGAGTCTGCTCCTACTCAGGAGTCTGCCACACCCATGCCTCGCCATGATATCTGGATAGCTGGGAGGCAAAACAAGAAGGGTGAAATAAAGAAGCCCGTAACTGCTGAGGCGGATGCGAAAAATGGTAAAATACAACTCTTAGAGCAATCGTTTGAATATTGATTATTTGTGGTGTTAAGTTACCAATTTCTATTGATGGTGATTAGTGGGAGCTGCATGAGCAGAGGAAACAAGGCACGTTCATCCCTCAGGGCACAAGGGATGAATTGACAGTTGCTCTGGGTAACCTAGAGCATCCTGGACGTGTTAGGGGTGCAGGCGCTGGTGTTGGCATCAAAGCATTCTTTGGGCCATCCCAGCGCAAACCCAGAGCGGGACTTTCTCAAGAAGAGGTAACCTATTCTTTTTTTAGAATGTTACTGCAAAAGGAAATTCAATAATAAGAAGCTAATGTTTCTTTTATCCATGTATAGGAGAATAAGAGAGTCGAGGATATAGTTGCTAAGAAGGTCAACGATGTAGTTGTTGAGAAGGTCAAGGAAGAAATTCTGCGGTGGCAGGCATCTCAGGCTTCCAATCAGCCTATGGCGACCCACTCTTCTCCTGATGCACAGACTGTGAGTAATCCTGGAGACCCATCGCCTAACACGTCTGCTGTAAGTATTGTTTATGACATTGTAGCTAGTTTTTTCAAGATGATATGTTTTCAAGATGATATGTATATATGTATAACATTCTTTACGTAAATTTGTAGGCATTGAAGCCATGCCGCTTAAGAATACAAGACTATGTTGTTGTAGAGGCGCAAGCTTACCCGTCCCTTCCTGGGGAAAGGTTTCACGGGACTCCAATGCCACAGGGCTACATTCGTGTGGGCCCATTACGTGTGTTACCCGATTGGAGGGAAGCTACATTGCCATATCCCCACCCGGATATTGATACACTTGCTGAGGCAGAAGGCGGGGTCATATTGTGGCCCAAAGCAGATGTCGTCTACACTACTGAAATTGTAAGATAAATTTACATTGATTTAGACTGTTAATGTGTATATATGATGTCAACTGATCTGAAATTATATATACAGGTTAAAAAGAAGACACCAGGAGCACCTAGGCCTCCACCTCCACTTCCCGCATTACCAACTTGGGTTCCAACTGACCTAACATACCCGTTAGGTCCTGCTTGTAGGGGAATGACATGTTGGCTACGGGCACATAATATACATTGCCCGATAATTGTTTCTTTAGATGCAGATTATGCAGGTCAATCATACGATAGCTCTTTATTTATACAAGATATTATTGAGTTGTTTATGTATGATTGGCTGAATACATCAATGATAGAGACATGGATAAGGTGAGATCTTATTTATACATCCATATACCTTGTGTAAGATCCGGTGATCTGGTTTCTTATATATTAATGCATACATAATACATGTTTTGCAGCTACTTAGTCGAAGATCATTGCAAACAATTTGCATTTGATCATGTGGGATTTTTGATTCCATCATTGATTAGTATGGTAGCTAAAGACCCTGATAGTGTTCAACAATACTGTATAGATGCTTTTACAATTTTTGGTCAGCAAAAGAAGACGATAATAATAGCTCCATTCAATGTCAAGTAAGTTTACTTTATTTATAATTTGGACTTAAGAAAATTCCATTTTTATTGTGCATTTTGAGTTATTAATTGTTAACTTTTTACCTCTAGCGGTAGACATTGGGAGTTACTAGTTATTGTCCCTGGGACGTTCACTGTTTATTATCTAGATCCCGCACGAAGTACATGAAACACTAAAATTGGACATGTAATGAGAATGCCATTATTCTGGTGAGAAATATTTCATTTTTGTATCTATTAACATCTGTTATTACATTACTATTTACTTATGCAATTTACTGTGTTATATTAACATGTAGGGGTTTAGATGCATTCAAAAAGGCTGGAGGAACGGTCCCAAGGAAATAGAACCAGCCAATAAATTGGCAGAACGTACAAGTAAGTTCCCGACTCCAATGTATATATTATTGATGTGAATTGTGCTTAGTTGTATTATTTTGTATGTTTCAATTTATAGTGCGCTACACAAGACAATGGATGGGCATGCGCATACTATGTGATGTGATTTATGCAGATGATTATCAAACATGCCGCATTGGACATCGATACCATACATGAGGTATTATACATAGTCTCATTAGTTAGTATGAAATATATCAATCTTATTTTTATATTATTACTTATATATATACATCATTCTCTTTGCAGGTGTTTAAAACTGAAAACACTATAGGTAAACGCTTAAAAAATATACATGCTCCATATACGATGGAAGCATTAAATGAAATAAGAGAAGAATGGGCAAAAGCCATACAAGCAGTGGCAACTGTAAGATATAATTGGGATGTTGATAGCGATAATGAATGATACTTTGTAAATGAATATTTCTGAATGTTAATACATGTATTTGAATGTTTCTATATGTGTGAATGTGAGAATTGAATTGATGTTTGAATGTATCTACTTGTGTGAAATTTTCCTTGGGACTTTTGTAGGTTTGTGGCCTGTTTGTAGGCTGATATCAATGGATGTCGTAAACCTGCAGTTCAGAAAACTGAACTGCACGTTCTCATCCTGCAGTTCAGAAAACTGAACTGCAGGTTCTCATCCTGCTGACCAGCCACAACAGGCCTGCAAACTGATATGAAAAAAAATAGATATAGACGTCGGTTATTTATAGAAAATCGTCAGCAAAGACCTATAGCGTCGGGTTTTTTAACAAAACCGACGCCTAATGTGGCAACAGCCGTACTGGAAATGGCGTCGGCTGTTCCTGTCAAACCGACGCCTATATGTATTATAGGTGTCGGTCTTTTAGTAGATAACCGACGCCAAACAGGTTTGCACCACAGAAAACAGTGTCATCTAGGACACTTTCTGCGTCGGTTACCAATTAAACACCGACGCTATATTCCATATAGGCGTCGGTCATTTAGTAGATAACCGACGCAGAATGTGTCCTAGATGATGCCGTTTTCTGTCATGCGAACCCTTTTGGCGTCGGTTATCTACTAAAAGACCGACGCCTATAGGTTAAATAGGCGTCGGTTAAAAAACCGACGCCGAAGTGTTTGACCTTTAGCGGCGCCCACATAGGCGTCGGTCGGAAACCGACGCCAAAGGGGCTTAAACAACCGATGCCAAAGGCTGTTTGTGTAGTAGTTCTTGACCTTGTTTAGTGGACACTTGGTACATATTTTGGACATGTGTAAGGAGCTTTCTAGAGTGGTGGCTCGTGCACTAGGACAAGTGTCCCTAGGCAAGTGACACCTTGCTTGGACCAACCTTGTTTTCTCCTCCCTTTCCTTCTATATAGGTGGTTCCTTTCCTTAGCTAGGAGTCCCTTTGGTCCTTTGGTCCCTCTCCACCTTATTGCACGATACAACCCTCTTCCTTGCTAGTGGTGGCCGATACCCCCCCCCTTGAAGGAGCAAGCTTGGTGGCCGACACACCTTGGAGGAGCAAGTGGTGGCCGATAGCCTTGGAGTCTCCATCTTTCTTGCTTGGTGGTGCTTGGAGCTAGGAGCTTGAAGTTTCTTGAGGCGGGTTGCATAACTTCTAACCCTAACTACATTATCTCTTACTATGACCTTGTTTACATGTTAGTAGCTTAGTTTCTTGCTTAACTTCCATGTTGGCCGATCCTTGTGATCTAGGGTTTTAGGTGAGCAATACTCCTTTCTCCCCTTGGTCTATAGGAGTGAGCTTAAGCTTTAGTATCATGAGCAACACCCCTCTTTCTCTTAGACGATTGAGGTGAGCTTGTGTTCTATTTGTTTGGGCAATACTTTCCTCTCACCATGGGCTAGAAGGGTGAGCTTGTTGGTGGTGGTGGATGTGCAAAACCCCTCTTTCTTAGTTGATTGAGGTGAGCCATCTTCCTAGGGTTTCGGGTGACCTTATGCTGAAGAAGAAGATGACATTGGGAGTGGTACCTTGGGTCGGTATGAGAGTGGGGAGGTGCTGCCCGGCAGTCCCCTTGACCTAGATGCTTTGGACGATGGGTGGTGGTAGCTGTGATGAACGATACACCACTTGATCTTGAGTTTTGGACGAAACATGATGGGTGCTGTGACAGGGGTCACACTGACCTATGTCGGCCGATAACATCATCTTGTGATGGGCGTTGCAAGCCGTTGCTCGATAAGCACAAGGTGCACAGCAGACCTTAGATGCAGCGTTGTCAGCCTGACGTAGCGTCGTGAGCTTGGTCGATAGGTGTGGCGGCCGTTATGAGATGAACGATAGGGCTGGGCGCTTCCCGTTATTGCTTTAGGTGAGGGCAAGTTGCCCATTACAACCTTTTAGTGAGGGTTCTTGGTGTTTTCAGTAAGGGTTATATGTATCATGGAAGGATGATTGTTGTATATGTTCTTATTTAAAACGATGGTGACATTTTGTATGCTTAATAGTATTCATTATGGCTAAGCTTGTTCATCATACACACAGATGTGATCACCTTGATTGTTTTATAATACTAAGAGCAATAACGAGTATGCATTAGGGTTTGCTTGATGATGTGCCTTATACATGTGAACATAAGATGAGGCATGACTAAGAAAAGGGCATAATCATTAAATGTCACTTTGTGTTGATAATGCACTTAATCCTAAATGTCACCCTGTGTTGATAATATGAGTTTCTAAGTTATTCATGTTGATTATTGAATAAGTGCTAACCATGCAGGTAATGCATAGCCAAAATGAGGGGCTATGATGAATAAATATATGAGCACAATAAGATGATAGGTACATTATGAATGTTGTTCCATGATGATGATATAAGCCTTGAGAGGCAGTGGCACTATGTGATGAGGGATTGAAATCCCATGGTATGAGATGATCCTTGAGGTGGATCTAGATTGATTGGCAAGAGGCCAAGTGATAACATGAGATGTGGGATCCTTGTGATGGATCAGTATAATGTGAATTGTAGTAAAAGCATAATGTTGAGTTTATGTTGTTTATTTCCTATTATAACTTGAATGTTATACAACTTGGTTGAGTCTTGCAATCCATATAAAAGATACTAATTAATCACAGTGAAACCTATCATGTAGTTGCCCTGGTCATAGATTCATCATCATCAGGAGTTGGTGATGGTCAAATGGGTTCTCCTACGGGTTAACCCGGAGCGCATATTGTTGAATATGCGAGGTTGCTCCTAGCCTAAAGTGAGGAGGTAAGAGTGCAACTTCGGTTGTAGACTCAAGGGTGCGGGTTCAGGCCCGTAGCCCAACTATGATAAGAGCATGGTGAACAGGCCCGTGGCTCAGGATATGTGTTACGACCCATATCAGGGTTAGTCAATAAGTACCTTGATTAGCGTTAAACACCTTGATTAGTGTTGAATATCAAATTAAATATCATGGATAATGAAATAAGTTAATATGTGAATCAATAGTTGAGTTTGAATCACCTGAGGCAATTAATGATATCAATGTTGATTATTTAGTTTATTAAGTTGAATCAAGTAATCACATTCGTATTTAGAGCTTTGATCTAGTGAAACAGTCCAATCAGTATGTTTTCATGCTTTGAGTTGGTAAAGGAGTTTGTGCTTGAGTGGATGCAAAAGAAATCATCCAATTTGGACCTCCGAGGCAATACTTATGCTATTTTTAGTTTTCTTGGACTTGGATGCAATTTTACCAGTAATTGTTTTTCTTAAGTGAGTCGGCTGTTTCTTTTCCTTTCTCATTTTCTTCCTTATCTACTTTCTCCCTCACGTGGCCGATAGAACAGAGCAACCGCTTGAGCGGTACCCGATAGAACAGCAGTGCGACCAGGGTGAGCTAGGGCGGGCAGTTCTTGGCCCTTAGCTCCGATCCAGCTGCGCCCCTACCTTCTCTTCCTTTCCTCTTCCTCTTCCCTTCCCCTCTCGTCTCCTTGCTCAGCCGCGACCAACAGCTAGGGCGGCGCCCTGTAGCTGCGGCCAGTAGCTGCTGCAGCTATGGCGGCCGGCCAAGAGCCCCCTTGGGCGCACGAAATCGCAAGGGGAAGCTTGCTTTGAGTTCGGCCGATGACTCCCATCACAAATCCGCAACGTTTGCCCCCTTTTTCTTCTTCCTCGCTCCATGGAAGCCCCAAATCAGTAGGGCGGCGCCCCACCTTGCTCAAGCAGCAGCAGCTGCGTTTTTCTTTTGTAAGCCACCTTGGGCACAAGGAAGCACCGATGAACGATGCTTTGGACTCGTGCTTGAGGTCCCAACACGACGCAGCATCAATCGACATCCAAATCAAGCAGCCTTGTGTGAGCTTGTGCGAGCTTGTGAACCTGTACTTAAGAAGTTACTGTTGGATTGAATAGGTCCAAACCGGAGCTCGATTGGCACACAATAGAGTAAGGTAAGACCAACACGCAGTTCGGTTTTGATAATAGAATTAGAATCCGTAACTTAAGCCTAGACTTGGCTTTTGATCGAGCTATCCTTAGATTTTCATTTGGATTAAGATACTAGTTACTGTTCTATTGCAGGGTCAGCTTTCCGATCGGCCGAATTTGGTATGATTCGGCCGAGTTTCCTTTATAAGGAAATCAAGCAGGGATTTGATCGGCCGAGTTGCCTAGAGTGGATCGGCCGAGTTGTCAGCCGATCGGCTGAGTTCCCAATTTGGTCGGCCGAGTTCCAGAACAGTGAGTGGCAGTTCATTTAGAAATCATTATTAAACTCATTTAAAATGCTTATTTGCTTCAGTATCAGTTGATATGACTTTTAAATAGTGTAGCAAGTACTTTTGTAGTATGAATAGTTTGATGGAACTTGAAATGCGTGATATGAAAGATGGAAAAGAGGGAATTCTATGTCTTACAGTTGATATGAAATAATCTTGTTTAATTGTATATCTGTTAAACAGTTAATAGACTTAGGTGCCCCAACATCGTAGAACCCCATTGCGCGGTCTGTACCTTTGGGGTGAAAGGGTCAGTCCTGGGGATACGCCCAGGCATCGGAGACTCGTGTCCAACAAATACCGATTGTCTCGGTGACACGTAGTCTAAGTGGTAGGATTACGGTCAGTTCTGGGGATACGCCCAGGCATCGGAGATCCAAGAGAACGTTCCGGTCAGTCCTGGGGATACGCCCAGGCATCAGAGAAGTCCCGGTCAGTCCTGGGGATACGCCCAGGCATCGGAGACTTAGAGACCCTCCACTGTGCACTACAGGTTGCGGAGGAGTCCAGAGCACTCAGAGTTAGTGCAGTGAGGCCTTGTGAGCCTGAGAATCCTGTGCAGACCAGGACGAGAAGTCAGACTTAGCATTTCCCGGGTGTGTCGCTAAGTCTTGTACGGTGAGATCGTAGTTCGCTACTGATCTTCATATGCAGAGTGCGCTGCATATGTTTGGGGCATAATAATGTAAATATGTAATCATATAGGATCACAGTAAATTTATATAATCGAACTCCTGTACAAATTTTATATATCTGTTTACTCACATGAAATATCTGTTATTGCCTAGATATGTGATTATTATCTGCAAAATTGTTATGTCATTAGAACTGCCCTGCTTGCACTGTATACATGTTTTATTTCAATTATAAACCTGACGAGTTGTTTAGTGATAGCTAGGTGAAATGTTATTCACTGAGCGAGTAGGCTCACCCCTCTACTCAAACATTTTCAGGTTATCATCAGCAGCAGGAAATCTGAAGGATCGTTTAATCCTAACGCTTAATTTGTAGAAGGAATATGTAGTTAGTAGTTAGAGGTCTCTTAGTCCTTTCCCCTCGATCTTCGGGACAAGGTGTGAGTGAGAGAGTGAATGTGTATAAAGATGTAAATCATCTGTTATGCTTTATTTTATGTCGAACAATGTAATAAGTTGTAGACTCTGTTTATATTGCTATTCAATTTAATAAAGATGCTTCCGCAGTTTGTTTAGTTTCATTTTATAGCATAAATCAGATTATCCTATTAATCTCTTTAAAAAGTTTTAAAAAGTGAAGAGTGGTTGAATTAAGTGTAAATCCCATCCTGTCGCGTCTTAATCTCGTGGTTTGTGGTTAATGTGAGATTGGGGTGTGACAAATTTTGGTATCAGAGCTTTGGTTTGAGTACATAGTTACTCAAGGTCAGGGGACGATAAGAGACCAATAGGATTAAGGTTTAGGTGTCTTTCTTCTATCTGTAATTTTCTAACAGGAAGTGTTCTGTTATATTATTGCTGATAGCAGGAAGAGGATGTGGTCACGAGAATCAAATAATGAGCTTAAGTTGAGTCGTTAAGAATCATTAAGATTAAAAGATAAAGTTATAAGTAAAGCAAATAATAAATGATGTGTTTTAGCTCTGGAAGGTCTGAGTGTTTAGATACCCTGGCCAGGTGTCTGAATACTTAGATTGACCAGTATAAGCTACTCTGTCTGTTCTTCTCTGGATGCCCTGGCCAGGTATGCAGAGGAAGGATAGGCTAGAGGGAAAACCCTAGAAATCTTAGGGTTAAGAGATAAGAAATTCATATAGAAACAGGAGATTACATATAGGATGCGACATAACTCTTACTTGATTTAGCTTATTTGATATAAAGATCACTGGAAATGCTCTTATATGCACAAATTTAGACTTTCAGTTTGTACAATAAGTATGATTCTTTTATAATGTTGTGATATGAAGTGAATTGTTTAATGTTTGTTTTCTTTGTATTAAAGTAGACCCGAAATCATGTATAAATGAGTTTGCCCTAAGTGGATATTCTTTCCACATATTTTAGATTAATAGGGGTTGATTAATCCCGAGTAGCTCTTGGCTTCAGGACTACAGGTTCGGCCTGGTCCGGCTGGCATGATGCGTTACTGGGATCTAATGACTCCTATTATCCGTAAAATAAGAATAGACTCTGGATGATTTAGACCCGTAACATAGTGAGAATGTTTATACACTAGAATGATTTAACTATGATAAGAAGTCTAATTTGTTCTTTAATCTTGAGAAATAGGATTTGAGAAGCATAGACCCTAATTGGCCCAAACTAGGATTCAAATGACACATGAACATAGAATTTGATAAATAGAATGCCTCACTAAATGATTTTTAGTATTCTATATGTAACTCTGTATTGGATAAAAATTGGGATATGATTTGGATATATATTATGAAAGCAATATTTGGAAAATATCAGAATTTTTGAAGAATATTCTAACCTGTTTATCGGCCGAGTTTCAAACTCGACCGATCACATTTTCTGAATAATATAGCAGTGTGGTAATTGAATTTTATCTTTTTATTGGTATATCCAATTGATCTCAAATTTTAACTGTGATTGAAAAACACAATTTTAGACACTCTGTTAAATTGGCATAAGTTTTGGATGACTTTTGATCTCTACAGTGAGGGTGTCGGCCGAGTTTGTAATTCAGCCGAACCTGCTGCAGACTGCAATATAGCAGTGCACTGTTTCATTTTTAATTAATTATTGGTAACTTGAAATGATCTGAAATTTTTACTGGAGGTCTGAAACTTTATTAGGTATAACATATAAAATTACCAGAATTTTTGGAGCTTCTGTTAGCCATTTAATAAACGAATTACAGAAACTATTGTGAAAACTGAATTTTCAGCTAATGTAATTAAAGTGGAGTGTTGGGTTAATATGCTATTGACCCAAGCAACTCAAATTGATCTATATGATCGATCACACACACATTAATGCTATGATACTGATATGGACCAAAACCCTAGAATGATTAAAGTTGTAGTAGCTTAAGGGATATCACTAGTGATGTAACCTTGAATACTAGTATCTTTGTAAAATAAGACCTTGAGATTTGTTCTATGAAAGGTAAACTGGTTTTGATAGTGATCTAGGGTTTTGAGGTAAATAATCTGAATGGTACATGAGCAACATGTAACGACTTAGAGAAAAGAGTAAAATATAAAATTGATATGTAACAATAAGAGAGTAGCATAGAAAGCGGAGTATTATCCGATATATGATCTGAAGATAGCTGATGAAGTTCATGTTTTTTAAGACATGGTCATAAAGATTGTGACAATAGATTATCACCCTGGTAAAGAGAATGTGGTGACTGATGCTTTCAGCAGAAAGTCAAGTTCAACAACTAATGCATTCTCTATGGCAGGTTTCAATAGAGACCTGTTAGTAGAAATGTGGAAGTTGAACTTAGGCTTAGGGGTGACAACACAAAGTGATTTGATTGTATAGATGTAAGTTAAGCCTACTTCTTATGATCAAATCAAGGAACTACAAAAAAGGGTGATAGTGAATTAAGCCAGATCATACGTGACTTGATAGGAGGAAAAGAGACTAGAGTTTAAGTTTTTAGATGATAAGATGTTGTATTAGCATGATATGTTGTGTTTACCTCGAGATAGAGTAAAATTCTTTTAAGGGGAAAAGGCCGAAAGAAAAGATTCTTATAGAAGTGTATGTATTGATGTATGCTATGCTTTCGGGAAACACTAAGATGTATATGAATCTCAAGAAGTTGAAATGGATGGTCAGATAAGCAGAGGAATGTAGCTGAGTACGTGGTTAGAAGTAGTATGTACCAGTAGGTTAAGGCTGAACCCTAGAAATCTATAGCTACCTTGTAATCTTTTTCTATGCGTGTATGGGAATGGGAATTTATCACAATGGATTTTGTGGTAAGATTACCCAGGACACCTAGGGGTTGTGACTCGATATGAATAATTGTGGATAGACTGATTTAGTATGCTCACTTTATTCATATTAAGTTGACCTTTGATGTCTCGAGACTTGACTAATATATACATGGATAAAATAATTAGGTTGCCTGGTAATCCAGTTTCAATCATATCATTTTGAGTTAGAAATACACAACTGATAATGGTACAGTTTGAGTATGAACCCAGAAAACACAGATTTGGTAAATCATTAGATGCATGATTTCAAGCTAGCAAGACAACATTAAAATATGTAAATAAACCTAATTGCATGCTTCCTGTTATGTTAATATGTGTGACCTGACATTTACATATTGGCACATTTCTCTAAGATATTAACAGAAATTCTCAAGTACTATTAAATATTTGTGATATGATACGTAAATAACTCTTAATTGAGTTATGTGGTGCATAAACCAGGAATTCGGTTAATATGCACGTACTTCGAGAAATTTCAGATAATTGATAAATATTACAGATGGTTTCTTATTAGTGGAGAAAATTACTTTTATTGGTATCATAGGATGTTCAATTACATGAAATTCAGTATGTATGTGCCAAAATTGATTTGAGTTTGGAATATTTATGAATTTTTAATCTGTCTGCATGCATGATATAAACATTACTCAGTAATTACAATAAATTGAAATATACTGCTCTGCCAGTTTCTGAATGATACCATATTGTGATTTGAATTGCAATCAAACAGATGAGATAACGGAAACCCTAAGAGTAGGGTGTTGCCATGTGACTAGCGAATGAGATAACCCTAAGAGTAGGGTGTTGGCATGTGATGAATGAACAAGGCAAATGAAACCCTAAGGATAGGGTGTACGATGAATCAAGTATCTTGATATCAATTTTCATTATAAGATGTGATGATGTTTAACAGTTAAATTGCATGATTTTAATTTTAGTACCAAATTGACATGCATTCTGTTTACTTAAGAACTTTAGTTTGTTTGCGTGTATAGTATAATAATTTCTTGGTAATTACCATAAATTGAAATACTGTTATAACAGTTCTGGAAAGACAATGTTTTGTGGGTCGATATGGAATCAGATCAGATGTGTCCTAGGTTAAGGGACCTATGCAGATGGTTGATCAGTGGATCAAGAAACTCAATAATCGTGATATACCATTAGTGAAAGTTCTGTGGAGAAATCTTAACCTAGAAGAAGCTATGTGGGAACACGAGTCAGAGATGAGTAACAAGTTTCCTTTCTCTTTTAGGAATTTCGGGACGAAATTCTTATAAGGGAGGGATATTGTTACGACCCATATCAGGGTTCGTCAATAAGTACCTTGATTAGCGTTAAACACCTTGATTAGTGTTGAATATCAAATTAAATATCATGGATAATCAAATAAGTTAATATGTGAATCAATAGTTGAGTTTGAATCACCTGAGGCAATTAATGATATCAATGTTGATTATTTAGTTTATTAAGTTGAATCAAGTAATCACATTCGTATTTAGAGCTTTGATCTAGTGAAACAGTCCAATCAGTATGTTTTCATGCTTTGAGTTGATAAAGGAGTTTGTGCTTGAGTGGATGCAAAAGAAATCATCCAATTTGGACCTCCGAGGCAATACTTATGCTATTTTTAGTTTTCTTGGACTTGGATGCAATTTTACCGTAATTGTTTTTCTTAAGTGAGTCGGGTGTTTCTTTTCCTTTCTAATTTTCTTCCTTATCTACTTTCTCCCACACGCGGCCGATAGAACAGAGCAACCGCTTGAGCGGTACCTGATAGAACAGCAGTGCGACCAGGGTGAGCTAGGGCGGGCAATTCTTGGCCCTTAGCTCCGATCCAGCTGCACCCCTACCTTCTCTTCCTTTCCTCTTCCTCTTCCCTTCCCCTCTCATCTCCTTGCTCATCCACGACCAACAGCTAGGGCGGCGCCTTGTAGCTGCGGCCAGTAGCTGCTGCAGCTATGGCGGCCGGCCAAGAGCCCCCTTGGGCGCACGAAATCGCAAGGGGAAGCTTGCTTTGAGTTCGGCCGACGACTCCCATCACAAATCCGCAACGTTTGCCCCCTTTTTCTTCTTTCTCGCTCCATGGAAGCCCCAAATCAGTAGGGCGGCGCCCCACCTTGCTCAAGCAGCAGCAGCTGCGTTTTTCTTTTGTAAGCCACCTTGGGCACAAGGAAGCACCGATGAACGATGCTTTGGACTCGTGCTTGAGGTCCCAACACGACGCAACATCAATCGACATCCAAATCAAGCAGCCTTGTGTGAGCTTGTGCGAGCTTGTGAACCTGTACTTAAGAAGTTACTGTTGGATTGAATAGGTCCAAACCGGAGCTCGATTGGCACACAATAGAGCAAGGTAAGACCAGCACACAGTTCGGTTTTGAGAATAGAATTAGAATCCGTAGCTTAAGCCTAGACTTAGCTTTTGATCGAGCTATCCTTAGATTTTCATTTGGATTAAGATACTAGTTACAGTTCTATTGCAGGGTCAGCTTTCCGATCGGCCGAATTTGGTATGATTCGGCCGAGTTTCCTTTATAAGGAAATCAAGCAGGGATTTGATCGGCCGAGTTGCCTAGAGTGGATCGGCCGAGTTGTCAGCCGATCGGCCGAGTTCCCAGTTTGGTCGGCCGAGTTCCAGAACAGTGAGTGGCAGTTCATTTAGAAATCATTATTAAACTCATTTAAAATGCTTATTTGCTTCAGTATCAGTTGATATGACTTTTAAACAGTGTAGCAAGTACTTTTGTAGTATGAATAGTTCGATGGAACTTGAAATGCGTGATATGAAAGATGGAAAAGAGGGAATTCTATGTCTTACAGTTGATATGAAATAATCTTGTTTAATTGTATATCTGTTAAACAGTTAATAGACTTAGGTGCCCCAACATCGTAGAACCCCATTGCGCGGTCTGTACCTTTGGGGTGAAACAATCAGTCCTGGGGATACGCCCAGGCATCGGAGACTCGTGTCCAACAAATACCGATTGTCTCGGTGACACGTAGTCTAAGTGGTAGGATTCCGGTCAGTTCTGGGGATACGCCCAGGCATCGGAGATCCAAGAGAACGTTCCGGTCAGTCCTGGGGATACGCCCAGGCATCGGAGAAGTCCCAGTCAGTCCTGGGGATACGCCCAGGCATCGGAGACTTAGAGACCCTCCACTGTGCACTACAGGTTGCGGAGGAGTCCAGAGCACTCAGAGTTAGTGCAGTGAGGCCTTGTGAGCCTGAGAGTCCTGTGCAGACCAGGACGAGAAGTCAGACTTAGCATTTCCCGGGTGTGTCGCTAAGTCTTGTACGGTGAGATCGTAGTTCGCTACTGATCTTCATATGCAGAGTGCGCTGCATATGTTTGGGGCATAATAATGTAAATATGTAATCATATAGGATCACAGTAAATTTATATAATCGAACTCCTGTACAAATTTTATATATCTGTTTATTCACATGAAATATCTGTTATTGCCTAGATATGTGATTATTATCTGCAAAATTGTTATGTCATTAGAACTGCCCTGCTTGCACTGTATACATGTTTTATTTCAATTATAAACCTAACGAGTTGTTTAGTGATAGCTAGGTGAAATGTTATTCACTGAGCGAGTAGGCTCACCCCTCTACTCAAACATTTTCAGGTTATCATCAGCAGCAGGAAATCTGAAGGATCGTTTCATCCTAACGCTTAATTTGTAGAAGGATATGTAGTTAGTAGTTAGAGGTCTCTTAGTCCTTTCCCCTCGATCTTCGGGACAAGGTGTGAGTGAGAGAGTGAATGTGTATAAAGATGTAAATCATCTGTTATGCTTTATTTTATGTCGAACAATGTAATAAGTTGTAGACTCTGTTTATATTGCTATTCAATTTAATAAAGATGCTTCCGCAGTTTGTTTAGTTTAATTTTACAGCATAAATCAGATTATCCTATTAATCTCTTTAAAAAGTTTTAAAAAGTGAAGAGTGGTTGACTTAAGTGTAAATCCCATCCTGTCGCATCTTAATCTCCTGGTTTGTGGTTAATGTGAGATTGGGGCGTGACAATATGTGATATGAGGAGCATGAATGCGTTCATGGCTCAGAGCACGGTGAACAGGCCCGTGGCTCAGTTTCACTAGCGCTGAGACCTGTACCAAGGCGGGCTAGGCAGAGGGTAGCCTGTGGGAGCTGACCCTGTGGCTAAGACCACTTCAGCATGAGACTGCGGTCCTGCTTGTGTTGTACTCATGCACTGACCATGAGGCGGAGAGGTCGTGGAGTCCGGCTCTTCCATTGACCTTGTATGGAATCGGCTTGGGTTTCGTAACCGAAGGTTGGATCTGAGCAGTACGGCTCACTTCCTCATGGCATAATAATAATATGTAATCCAGCCGAATAGTAATTGCTTGAGACAAATAAAAAACATTGGTTGAGGCCTTGTTTGTGTAGATAATCTTGTTATATCTTGCAGTTGCTTATATGTTTCTCATACATGGTAATATCTTATCTTGTTAATCATATTCCCTAGAGAAATGCTTGAGTACACCCGGTAAGCTTGCTAAGTATGCACATCTTTCCTTTATAACTGCTTTTGTTATACTTCTTATCATCTAGCTGCTTTATATATATATATATCTGAGGTTTTGTAGTTCGGCGGGGAGTTATGTTTCTCGCTGGGATAATGTTCAATTGTCTCACTCCACTGGTTTTCAGGTGGTCGAGCTAGACGTGGTGGTGGTCGCAGAGTTGCGGCCGAGCAACAAGAAGAACAGTAGGAGGCAAGCAATGGATATGCTGCTGTTTTGGATGTTTTGTGATAGAGTCTAGAGTCATCCCTATACACTCAGGTCCTTGGCGGTGTTTTGATGTTGTTTCATGACGTATAGCTATTGATGTTTGGTATATCCTGCTGTTGGCCGGATGTGGGCCTTTATGTATGTATAAACATGTGATGAACTCATATGATGACAAGACAGCTGTTTCTCTAAGCTGTGGATAAGTTTCAAGGCTTGTATACATTTATATAACCTGTTTTCTTGCAGGATGTGGACTGGAATGTAATAGTTTCTCAGTTTATCAGTTTTCCACAATCGATTTTAATTAACCCGTGTTTTCGATAATCTGTGGTTATGCTGACTTCCGCACGTTTTCGCGTAACACCTCACTGTCTGTGTGATAGTGGGATGTGTTGCCACACTTATGTACATTCCTAAATACCATATTTCAGAGTAATATTCATTATTATCACGTAGGTTATCATATCAATGTCGTAGTTAGGTTCTTAGACCCAACTATCAAGTTCATTCATTTATCCTTCAATTCATAATCATTAATCGTAACTTTTTTCATATAATGTTCACTAATATTCTTAGAATCAATCCTTTTTAATTTACTTAGTGCATTAAGTTTCTCTCTCATTAAGATCATTCACATGCACATTTTAGTGTATTTCATTTAATTGAGGTCAACTCACTTACATTTAGCGTAAATATACAAAAGACCTCATCATACTCATTTCATTAATATTCCATTCATTATTTATCAACACAACTCATTTTACCCTTGTCCATTTCTTCTATTTCATTTAGCTACGTGTATCATGCCATCTAACTTCTAGTGACATTTTAGTAATTCATAGAAACCCCTTAATCCTTATAAAACTCCCATTTTAGAAAGTACCACAGATTACAGTTACTTATTTTTACTGCATAATATCTAGTAATCTTCTCAACTTGTACTTATGATGATTTGTATAAAAGACTTACAACCATATGAGTTTATTCATAATTTCATATATTGTGCTAGGATGTATGCATTAGATTTAGATCACCCTCATCTACTTTCCATCTTCAATTGAAATAATAATGAAAAAAAGCCAAAATGATACAACTTGACAAAAATAATTCCAGGAATAGCACCTCCATGAAAATAATTCCCAAAGTACCTCACATTTTTTTAGAAAACACCACATGAATTGGCATTTTTCTTGTCAAAATTGTGAAAATGCCACTACATTTGGAGCTTTCGATCAAAATTGAGAAAAAAAACAAAAACAAAGCAAAAACACTAAAGATGTTGGCGCTTTCACCCAACACGTTTGGGTGAAAATGCCAACTTCTTTGCATTTTTTCTTTATTTTTAATTCATAAATGTTTTTATGAAAACTACAAATTTAATGACATTTTCACAATTTTGACCATAAAAATACCAATTCAAGTGGTGTTTATCAGAAAAGTGGGCTACTTCAGGAATTATTTTCAGGGAAGTGCTATTCACATAATTATTTTTTTCAAACTGTATTATTTTGGTTTTTTTCCAATAATAGTACCTACAATTGAGAGTTTGGTCACAAGTCTCTCATACTCATCTCAATACAAAATATTTGACCTCTAACAAGACCACTTAGTTCAATACATCTTAATTCATCATCATAATAACCTTATTTTTCAATATATACATCAGGGTGCCCAAGGGTTCATTAAGGCTATCCATAACACATGGAATCCCTACTTTACATTTCTACATAATAAATCCACTAATTACAAGTCTTCATCGATCTCTTGGCTAATTTGAATCAATACATCAATATCAACCCCAGATAGGGAATAGCTCCATTTCAAGATCTCATATTGAAACTCGTGTACATGTCACATGCAATTATTGAAAATATATGAAAATAATATTGAGGAATCCATTCTCATTTAGATCAAATATGATTCTATACATCAACTCAATTTATAAACATATCATTCATTAGGCTGATTTTATGGAATAGTCATACAATCTGTCCACTGATTTTCTCATATTACTTGAACTAATATATCAGGAACTAAATGGATAAAAATCAATGAGATAGAATCTAACTCAATAACATTTTGTTCCTTAAAATATTCTGAATAATTATCCAATCACATGCAATTAAAACCAAGAATCTTGTTTATTTTATTCGAATAGTATTAGGCTATTAACATGATTATAGAGCTTAAGAGGGGAACAATCACACACTTCATCTGCCTAGAACCTAAAAAAAATCCCTGATAGCAACCTTAAAAACTCCTCATGTTATAGAAATTTCTAGAAATCAAACAAACTTGCAAGGGTTGAATCCAATTCTTGCTCGCTATCAACTTAGAATCCCCTAGAAGAGGAGACTAGGAGAGAAGAAAGAGAAAAGAGGTCTTTTGATATCATTTCTAATTCAAATCAGAGGTACTGATATGAAACATATGAAAGAACACACACCATGATTTCATATCTAATGATAATCAACTTACTTGATTTCATCCACTCTTGGAAGATAAAACATAAATTATCATGTCCAACTCTTTCTCCTTCCAAACCCTAACTCTCCCTCTCTCTATCCATATTTTTGTATCTCTAGATAAATGAAGGATTATGGGGGATACTAGGGTGTTAGGTTAGTTATATAGATCAATTGAGGTACTTGGAATAATTACAAACACGTCCTTAATTGTATTTTATAAATTAACTAAATTTGTCATCAGTCGAGATTGTTCCTGGTAAAGATCTTAGATGATGAAGGGGACAAGGTCAATCAAACATACTCTAAAATTATGAAAATTAATATATTATTGGAAATAAAGTATATAAGACATAACTAAAAGTTCAACAGAATTGAATGAGCCAATAATTTAATAAAAACCAAACATTAGATTACTATATTTCATCTTGCATGCATGGTCGATGAAGTTTGTCCTTGGTGTAATCTTATCTGATAAAAAGACAAACAATTCAAGATTCTACAATTTTACAAAAAAAAGTGTTTATTTGATTTATCCAAACTATATAATTTCAAAGAAATCATAGTTACAAGTAAAGTACTAAACATTATTTACTACCACCATTATATTTATCAAATTCTATTTTTATATACTATTGAAATCCTAATTTTGGCCAACTAGGGTTTATAACTCTCAAACCAGAACTATTCATTTAAAACCATGTTTTCAAATTTCTTATGAATTTCAAAATATGATAACAAAATATGATCACCAATCAATCTTAGACAATGATCAATCTTGTTAATTATGTAATCATTTAAGTGAATCCTAATTAGATGGGTAAGTTGAAAATGGGTCATTATATACATGAAGAACTATGAATGGTAACATAATTTGTAATGCATAATTATTATAAGGTAAACATTTCATAAGCACAAACAAAAATTTTAGATTAGCTTGGAAGGTATGTACCATTATACTTTTGAAATTTATTAAACACCAATGTAGGACTAGTACTCAAACAACGACAATATGGGGTTAACCACCCTTCTCAAGTTCTATAAGAGTTAAGTAACATCACAGATCCAGTTCCTAACAGGTGTGGTATTAGCCTAAAATATGTACATATCTATGTTAATGTAAGCCATATTTATATGAATTTAGTTTAGGGGATATAACGTGTAGTGTCTACAAGTTATTTTTTGAAAAAGAAGTGCAGAAAGAGGAAAGACCCTTTGTGCACCATGCTTGGATATTTCTTAGGGATATAACACTAATGAAATGGATTATGAGAAATGAAGTTCTTTGACATGTCTAACACCCTTGTCCATACTTTGTAGAGCTAGTGGTGGCTCTATACTATAATGGTTATAACATCTAGGTTGCACGAGCTTGCTCAAGGAACACATCCTTCGCAACACCCTACTTTTTTCATTCAGGTGCAACAAAGATTGAGGAGATGGAGAGAAGGGGTCTCAACTTACATTGTCATATGCATGGTTCATCATAATATTTATAGTTCATACAATAGAGTAGGAGCATATGGTAGGAGTTGTGGAGGGCTAATAGCACCAATTTGGACCAACAAAAGCCTTCCAGTCAATTGGCGCAAGACATGAGCCATGATTGGCACACCTAAGCCCAGATTGGGTGTACCCTTCCTTGCTAAATGAACGATGCACATATACATTGTCAATCTCCTGATCTAGTGGTATTTCTTCATCCCTTGAAGGTAAAACCTATTTCATTTTTAGAAACATAGGATAAACTTATAAGATAATTTATGATTTTGGTCATAAAAATGATGTATCTTGTGGAACCCATACACAAACCTCTAGACATTGCTCATGTAGTATTTTGCTATCATAGTCACAATTTATTTAGTTATTCTAACTAAGAATGTTGATTAGTTCTAGTTATAGATGCTAATGTAAAATCAATAGATCCTTAATCATGGTTAGGATCCTTCTAATCACCTAATTGGTTGTTTTATACATTGTCAAATTCTATCTTCTTAGGGTAGCCTTATGAGTATATCAGCGCTATAACTTATGTAGATAAATTAATGGATATCAATTGATGTTAGTAAGAGTTTTTATTCATATTTCATGACGAGGATCAATAAATATTCATGAATAATGGGGTTGGATCAAGATAAATACTACATGTGCTCGGGTTGAGGAAAAATCATGCAGTTTTGGCTAGTTGTGTTGTTTTTGGGCAATCATCATTCTTGAAACTCTACTAGAGTCTTTCTATGTGGGCCCATGTGTTAATTATATCACATATGGATCACCTTTACTAGATGTATGACTCACATGTGCATGTGACATCCCAATCTTGAGCCACGTTGGTCATGCATGCGTCAAGGTCTATCCCCTATGATGAGATGGAGCCACCCTTGATGATAGTGCATCCTTTTTAGGTATCTCATGAATAGGTTTTCAATCAGGAATCCTTCTCGACCTGGGGTGGTGCTAGGATCAATGACATGTTAGAAAGTTTTCTTGGGTTATTTGTGAGTTAGCACACAGAGTTGAATAAAAGCAAAAATTGGTAGGTGAGGCCAATCATCATTTCCTAAACTGCACTACAGTCTGGATTATGGGCCTGAGTGTTATTGTGGAAAGTTGTTTAAAATAGCTACCTACCATTTCGTTAAATTGAGAATCTAAACTCATCTAAATACATATCTTGGTCTAGAAAGAAACTATATGTTTTAGAATTTGGTTTCATTAGGTCAACTTTTATACCTCTATTAATTCCTCCCAATCACCTTCATGTGGAAGTTCTATGTGATGCACTAGAGCATCTAACATAACCAAAAATTAACATCAATATAAGTTGAATTCTATATTGGGTCTATTTCCACTTTATTAAAGTTGAGACAATGCTATAATCAAATCAATCAAATATTGAATATTGATTGAATGCTATCACAATTGGGGGCCATTAGCATTTGAGTCCTACATAGATTGGTTCAAGAATCCATCCTAGATCCTTAGTTTCAATTGGGAGCCATACCATCTCTTACTTTCTCCATGTCTTATTATACTTGACATTTAGTATGGGTTTAGAAGTCCATGAGGTTTTCTAAATCCAAGTTGAGATTTTGGGTATTTTACTCAAAATCAAGGTTATTATGATGAGTGTGGTGCATGCCTCTTATATGTTCTTATTATATTTATTGGCCAGATTTTCCAAGTTTGCGACATATTCATTAAGTGGCCAAGAAAAGAAATGATTTACATGTGAAGATTAGGAGTTGGAGTCCCAATATATTACTATGTTTTATCTTATCCTTTGTTAAAGTAAACGATTGTTGTATATATCCACTACCCTATCTCAGTGGGACTATCTACTACATACGAAGATGCCAACAATATGTATTTGGATCTGTTTTTTAATTTTTGGGTGTGATTCCTAAAATAATACTATACTTGATCGGTGAATTTTACCTATTTCTACGTCTGAATGCCAATACATTGAATTATTGTTAATGATAATATGGAGGTGGCATGGTTATGCATGTATGTATATGTGGTGATTCCATATATGTAGTATGAAAAAACGTACAAAAAGTTCATGCTAATCTTTTAACGTTTTCCATTTATTGACAATTATTATTATATATATGGCTTCTTCTCACTTATTTCATACTTATGAAAGAAAATAAACTTTCCCCGTCAAATAAGGAGATAGATCGGGACTAAGGTTTTTTTGATAATAAACATGGATTCTTTACAGTTCACAGAAAAAGATTGTGAAGAAACAAAGTATGGTTAACTTTTGAGGCTTTGTTTTCCACTTTTTTGGTTAACGTCAAGTCCGGATTGAGACGATTATATTTTAGGATGTTTCGAATTATGCTTAAAGTGCAAGATCCGAATCTGACTTAAAAATGATTTCAAGACTTGCCTGCTGGGCATGAGCCTGAAATTGATCAGGGGTCAGACCCACTCAATCCATACTTACACTATAATAACTATACATAATTTGATAATTTGATAGGATGTAGTTGGACGACAGAATGCATGTTTGATGTACATTTTACATTATAAACTTACACAACTACATCTTATTACACCCAACCAAACTGGCCCTAATGCAGCATAAATAAACATAGGATACAACTAAACAACCATTATAAAAATATTAAATTACAGGTAACGCAAAACAAGAGACTATGTGCATTATGTTCACGCCACAAATTTTTTTTTTGGATCTGCAGGGGCCGAAGCCCCCCCCTCCAAACAGGTGCCAGAGCCCGGATGACCCAAGAGGTTGGTAAATACACTGTGAAACGGTAGGTTTCGAACCCGGGACCCCCGGGGGGGCCAAGCCGTGCCTAACCAACCGAGCCACAACGGCCAGATTTCACGCCACAAATTAGAACTACATGTTCTAGTAATAATATCGAATTCCAAATTAATAAAAGGATAATATGCATAGAAAAAGGTGATGTGTAGTTAAAGTCAAAATGATTTACAAGCATGTTTAATGAAAAATCTAGCAGAACACATATAAACGAGAATTAATTAAGAATGCATAAACTAGTACATTAGCTCCATCGTTTGTTCAGCTCACGTGGGGTCATTGAGTCTGATAGCTTAAAACTCAGACCCATTGGAATCATTTTTGGGATTTTCAGGTTTGAGTCTGTTTTAAGTCGAGTTGAAAAGTTGAAAACCCGACCTGCTTAAATTGAGTTCGAGGCCATGAGATTAAGTTTTGGGAAAAAAATAGTTTAGCACACTTTTATAAAAATAATTACCGATATAACATATTTTTTAAATGTTTCTCAAAATAACACACTTGTGTAGAATCCGCCGCTCAAGGTGGCATTTTCTATATCCGAATTTGAAAAGTGCCACAAATATTGGCTTGCTTATTTGAAAATAAAAAAAAATAAAAAGTTGAAAAATGTCAGTGACGCTTTAACTAGACCTAAGATATAAATATCAAGTTGAAAAATGGCACTCATTTTTTTTATTTTTTATTTTATTTTAAAATAAACACGCCAATGTTTATGGCGATTTTCAATTCTGAATGCAAAAAGCTCCATATAAAGTGCTATTTTTTAATCAAAGTGTGCTATTTTGAAAAATATTTTACAAAGTGTACAATGTTTGTAAATATTTTTACAGAAGTATGCTAAATTGTTTTTTTCTCCTTAAATCTTCGTCTGTTAAGTACATTTCCACCGGTTAAGATTTGCGTTGAAGTGCGATGAGACCATATCTTCATCCGTGAGGAAACTACTGTGTTTTCTGTATTGATATATCATGAATGCAGAACCCATGGTTAACTAAACGAGACAATCCACCGGTTATGCGGAGTTTGTCTGATTTCTTTTCAAGTGCATTTTAACAAAAAGTTTACAGCAAATGCATTTTGTATTGTAATTATTTACCAAACTAATCCTGTCATTCGTATAGGTGAAAATTGTCTAAAACTGATTACTCTACATATGATGATTCAATCAAGAAGTAATAAACTTGTAACAACAAGCTCCACTATCATCCAATAAGACCTACTGCCTACTTGCTTACTCGCGATCTTTAGTGTGGGGACAGGGTGTTAGATATATGGCAGCTGTAGTAACCATGTATATATCATGAGTTAAGCCCAATGTAGTGCAGCTAGTACATTTGAGAAAATTTGAGAAAAATAGTTTTGTCTCTAGTGCAAATGGCAAAGAAGTTTTATCCCATATTGCTCACTCGTAGAACTTTTGTATTTCTTATATGTAGGATCACATGAGGCACTAGTGTCCAAGGGGTCCTAGGAGGAATGTATGCTCACCTTCTTGATGGGTGGGGTTACTACAACACACACGCACGCATGCGCGCTCGCCATGCCTGATCGGGCGCTGGCTCGGGCACGGGCTCGTGGATTGTGGAGAATGTCTTCCGTCTTCTTTTTGTACTAAGATACAACTAAGTAATTAATTACTCGTGTAATTAATTATTTCTTTCCTATTCGGATTTATAAATTCTAACCGGAAAGTGTCTCTTTTACGGAATTTTTTGCAATATGTACAAGAGCAACCGAGTGGTTGCGTCTTAATGGGAATAGGATTAGTGAGGCGTGTAAGGATATAAATAGACCTCCGGTCATTAGGTTTAAAAAAATCTCTTTCGAACACAGTCGTCAGCCGTGCCGTTCGTGTGAGTGTTTAGCGAGCCCTAATCCTAAATTCTGCCGCCGTCGCTCTTGTTGTTGCTTGGAAATCTTTCTCTTGGAAGCGACAAAGTCATTCATCCTCTTCCTTCAAGACGCAACCTGTCAGGCGGTGGTTCATGCGGTTGTTGTGCTGCACTGGTGGTGGTGCAACGAGACGACGTCGACTGTAATTGAGACGTGTATGCTCCAGATTCGTGCCAAATCGAGTCTGAGAGAACAGTGCCTATCCGCGAGGATTGTCGGGTACTGATTTCTTTAAGTAACACGTTCATTTCTCAACGAACGATTTGGTTTGTGAATTCTGACTCTTTTTATTTTTGTTCTTCTGCTCTGTTTGATCTTCATTTTTTATTTGATTTGCCTGAACTTGTTAATTAAATTGTACCTACAGCTGTTGCATGTAACAATATTAACAAATATTAGCAACAGTCTTAAAGAAATCAATTTCTATCATTAATTAACAATGGCCAGTTAGGGTGGCTTTGGGAATAAAATTGATACCAGTAGTATGCCTGAAAAATTTACTGGACCAATTTTGTCCGTTGGCAGAGTCGGATGCAAATTTGGCTGAATATTGCGGGTTTTGATCAGTACTTAGAAGAGATCGAACCTAAATCTGATGATACTATTCATAATAATGCAAATATAATTGCTAATTGGAAGAAGGGTGACAAAACGTGCCACGGTTTGATTCTGTTTGGTTTAAATAACAAACTGTATGAATCTTACTCAAATCCACCTGCCACTAAATCTAAAGTTTTGTGGGAATCGTTAATTAAGAATTTTAGTATTAAAAACTAAGGTGTTGAAAAATATTGTGTGTTTAAATTTCTTAAGTTTCAGATGGTAGAGGGTAAGTCTGTTTCTGATCAAACACATGATCTTCAACTCCTAGTTCATGAACTCTGATGCCAAGATATTATTGTCTAAGAAGTTCGTTGGTATGCCTATCATAGAAAAGTTCTCTAAGTCATGAGAATCGTTTGGTATGTCTCTGAAGCAACGCAAAGGGACACATACAATGAAAGAAGTAATGATAGATATAAACATACAAGAGGAACACTTAAAGGAGAAAACAGTCAATGCGCCTGCTGATGCAAACCCTAATGTTAATTTTATTTCTACTAAAACCACCAAAGATAAAAAATCTAAGAATGCACATAAACCTAAGGCCAAGATCCAGAAGAAACTGAAGAACAAACCTTGTTGGACTTGTGGATAGGTTGGCCACTGGAACAAGGATTGTCCTTCTAAAAAGGCAAAGAAAGATGCCGCATCTGCAATTGAGGAGGTTGTGGTCAACATGATGACTACATCCTTGAACCTTAATGATGGGTACGTGTCTATTAAACATGAAATCCTTTCTATTTTTGAACCACTTTATTGGATAATTGACACTGGGGCTAATGTACATGTGTGTGTTGATAAATCCCTATTTGTGTCTTACCCAGCCTCTCAAAGTCGGTCCGTGACTTTGGGCGATTCCAGCTCTGCAGAAGTCAAAGGCGAAGGACGGGTGGACTTGAAGTTCCCTTCGGAGAAGGTGTTGACTCTTCACAGGGTCAGACATGTTCCAACCATTCGACACAATATCCTTAGTGGCATAATTTTAGTTAGGGAAGGTTATAGAGTAGACTGCAAATGTAATAAAGCTATTATTACATGCCTTTGTGATTCTTTACTTTTTAGCAAGGGGTACTTATGTGATGTGGAGAACTTATTTAAGATTCACGTTGAACCTGTTTCAAATTCCATTTTAAATTTGAATGATTATAGTTCTATTTGCATAAATCTTGTTTCATCTGATGTTTGGCATTCACGTTTGGGACATGTTAATGTTGTCTCAATGAAGCATATGGTGAATCTAATTTTGATCCCTAAATTTGAAATTAGCAATAATAAATATAAAATCTGTGTACAAGCTAAACTGCCTAGGAAGCCCTTTCATTCTGTGAATAGGAATTCGGAAATTTTGGATTTAGTACATACGGATATCTGTGAATTTAATGGTGTTGCTACGAGGAATCAAAAGCGTTATTTTATAACTTTTATTGATGATTGTAGTAGATACTGCTATGTTTATTTGCTGAAAAGTAAAGATGAAGCATTGGATAAATTTAAAATTTATAAGAAAGAAGTTGAAACTCAAACCAGTAAAGTACTTAAGAGATTAAGGTCTGATAGGGGAGGAGAGTATACCTCAAACTTGTTTATAGAATTTTGCCAATTACATGGTATAGTTCATGAGGTCAGTGTTCCTTATTCACCAAAATCAAATGGGATAGTTGAACGTAAAAACTGAACCTTAATAGATATGGTAAATACCTTACTCCAAACATCTGGATTACCCAACTTTATGTGGAGGGAAGCTTTGAATACGACTTGTCATATTCTGAATAGAGTTCCCCATAAACATTCAGAAAGTAGTCCATTTGAGTTGTGGAGAGGGAGGAAACTGAGTCTCAAATATATTCAAGTGTGGGGGTGCCTTGCTAAGGTACTTATCCCTGAACACAAAAGGAAGAAATTGAGATCGAAAATGGTTGATATCATATTCTTGGGGTATGTAGAGACAAGCTATGCTTATAGATTCTTGATTGTAAAATTAGATATCTCTAGCATTGAGGTCAATACAATTGTGGAATTACGTGATGCAAAATTTTTGAGGATGTATTTCCTATGAAAACTGGTGTTACCAATGAAGTATATCAAGAAGATTCATTTACCACAAGTTCCATTCCCGAGCACGTGGAAATGATGACAAATGTGGGGGGCGACTCAGAACAAGCTATTTATGAATCTGATGATTCTGAAGAAATAGTTGAACCAAGGAGAAGTAAACGGCCCAGGACATCCAAGGACTTTGAAAGTGAGTTTCTCACTTACAATGTTTAGGATGATCCTGTCACTTTCAAACAAGCTATGGAATCTCCTAAGTTTTGGAAAGAAGTCTTTAATGATGGAATCCAATCAATTCTCTGGAATGGAACTTGGGAATTGGTGGATTTGTCTCCTGGTTGTTCTGCACTTGGTTGCAAATGGATCTTTAAGAAGAAACTTAATGTAGACGAGACAATCAATAAGTATAAGGCTAGGTTAGTTGGTAAGGGTTACACACAAATGGAAGGAATAGATTATTTTGATACATATTCACCTGTTTCCCATATGACCACACTCCGAGTACTTATAGCATTGACTTCCATTTATAATCTTTATATCCATCAGATGGATGTGAAGACTGCGTTCTTACACGGTGATCTTCAGGAAGAGATATATATATAGAACAACCTGAGGGATTTGTAGGTCGTGGGAATGAGTCCAAAGTGTGTAAACTTGTTAAGTCATTATATGGCTTGAAACAAGCCCCTAAGCAATGGCATGAGAAGTTTGATTCTGTGATATCATCGTTTGGCTTTGTTTCTAATGAATTTGATATGTGTCTCTACTGCAAAATTGTCAATAATAGATTCATTTTGTTATGCTTATACGCCGATGATATCCTACTTTTTGGTTCTAATATGAAAGTAGTAAATGAGACAAAGTCATTCTTGTGTAGCAAGTTTGAGATGAAGGATATGGGTGTCGCTGATGTGATTTTAGGGCTTAAAACACTACTACAGAAACAGCCTTTGGCGTCGGTTGTTTAACCCCCTTTGGCGTCGGTTTCTGAGCGACGCCTATGTGGGCGCCGCTAAAGGTTGAATACTTCGGCGTCGGTTTTTTAACTGACGCCTATAGTACATATAGGCGTCGGTCTTTTAGTAGATAACCGTTGCCAAAAGGGTTCACGCCACAGAAAACGGCGCCATCTAGGACACATTCTGCGTCAGTTATCTACTAAAAGACCGACGCCTATATGTACTATAGCGTCGGTGTTTACTTGGTAACCGACGCAGAAAGTGTCCTAGATGACGCTGTTTTCTGTGGCGCGAACCAGTTTGGCGTCAGTTATCTACTAAAAGACCGACGCCTATATGTATTATAGGCGTCGGTTTGACACGAACAGCCGACGCCATTTCCAGTACGGCTGTTGCCACATTAGGCGTCGACGCTGTAGGTCTTTGCTGACGGTTTTCTGTAAATAACCAACGCCTATATCTATTTTTTTTTTCATATCAGTTTGCAGGCCTGCTGTGGCTGGTCAGTAGGATGAGAACCTGCAGTTCAGTTTTCTGAACTGCAGATTTACGACATCCATTGATATCAGCCTACAAACAGGCCACAAACCTGCAAAAGTCCCAAGGAAAATTTCACACAAGTAGATACATTCATACATCAATTCAATTCTCACATTCACACATATAGAAACATTCAAATACATGTATTAACATTCAAAAATATTCATTTACAAAGTATCATTCATTATCGCTATCAACATCCCAATTATATCTTACAGTTGCCACTGCTTGTATGGCTTTTGCCCATTCTTCTCTTATTTCATTTAATGCTTCCATCGTATATGGAGCATGTATATTTTTTAAGCGTTTACCTATGGTGTTGTCGATTTTAAACACCTGCAAAGAGAATGATGTATATATATAAGTAATAATATAAAAATAAGATTGATATATTTCATACTAACTAATGAGACTATATATAATACCTCATGTATGGTATCGATGTCCAATGCGGCATGTTTGATAATCATCTGCATAAATTGCATCACATAGTATGCGCATGCCCAGCCATTGTCTTGTGTAGCACACTATAAATTGAAACATACAAAATAATACAACTAAGCACAATTCACATCAATAATATATACATTGGAGTCAGGAACTTACTTGTACGTTCTGCCAATTTATTGGCTGGTTCTTTTTCCTTGGGGCCGTTCCTCTAGCCTTTTTGAATGCATCTAAACCCCTACATGTTAATATAACACAGTAAATTACATAAGTAAATAGTAATGTAATAACAGATGTTAACAGATACAAAAATGAAATATTTCTCACCAGAATAATGGCATTCTCATTACGTGTCCAATTTTAGTGTTTAATGTACTTCCCGCGGGATCTAGATAATAAACAGTGAACGTCCCGGGGACAATAACTAGTAACTCCCAATGTCTACCGCTAGAGGTAAAAAGTTAACAATTAATAACTCAAAATGCACAATAAAAATGGAATTTTCTTAAGTCCAAATTATAAATAAAGTAAACTTACTTGACATTGAATGAAGCTATTATTATCGTCTTCTTTTGCTGACCAAAAATTGTAAAAGCATCTATACAGTATTGTTGAACACTATCAGGGTCTTTAGCTACCATACTAATCAATGATGGAATAAAAAATCCCACATGATCAAATGCAAATTGTTTGCAATGATCTTCGACTAAGTAGCTGCAAAACATGTATTACGTATGCATTAATATATAAGAAACCAGATCACCGGATCTTACACAAGGTATATGGATGTATAAATAAGATCTCACCTTATCCATATCTCTATCATTGATGTATTCAGCCAATCATACATAAACAGCTCAATAATATCTTGTATAAATAAAGAGCTATCGTATGATTGACCTGCATAATCTGCATCTAAAGAAACAATTATCGGGCAATGTATATTATGTGCCCGTAGCCAACATGCCATTCCCCTACAAGCAGGACCTAACGGGTATGTTAGGTCAGTTGGAACCCAAGTTGGTAATGCGGGAAGTGGAGGTGGAGGCCTAGGTGCTCCTGGTGTCTTCTTTTTAACATGTATATATAATTTCAGATCAGTTGACATCATATATACACATTAACAGTCTAAATCAATGTAAATTTATCTTACAATTTCAGTAGTGTAGACGACATCTGCTTTGGGCCACAATATGACCACGCCTTCTGCCTCAGCAAGTATATCAATATCCGGGTGGGGATATGGCAATGTAGCTTCCCTCCAATCGGGTAACACACGTAATGGGCCCACACGAACGTAGCCCTGTGGCATTGGAGTCCCGTGAAACCTTTCCCCAGGAAGGGACGGGTAAGCCTGCGCCTCTGCAATAACATAGTCTTGTATTCTTAAGCGGCATGGCTTCAATGCCTACAAATTTACGTAAAGAATGTTATACATATATACATATCATCTTGAAAACATATCATCTTGAAAAGACTAGCTACAATGTCATAAACAATACTTACAGCAGACATGTTAGGTGATGGGTCTCTAGGATTACTCGCAGTCTGTGCATCAGGAGAAGAGTGGGTCGCCATAGGTTGATTGGAAGCCTGAGATGCCTGCCACCGTAGTAATTCTTCCTTGACATTCTCAGCAACTACATCGTTGACCTTCTTAGCAACTATATCCTCGACTCTCTTATTCTCCTATACATGGATAAAAGAAACATTAGCTTCTTATTATTGAATTTCCTTTTGTAGTAACATTCTAAAAATAGAATAGGTTACCTCTTCTTGAGAAAGTCCCGCTCTGGGTTTGCGCTGGGATGGCCCAAAGAATGGTTTGATGCCCACACCAGCGCCTGCACCCCTAACACGTCCAGGATGCTCTGGGTTACCCAGAGCAACTGTCAATTCATCCCTTGTGCCCTGAGGGATGAACGTGCCTTGTTTCCTCTGCTCGTGCAGCTCCCGCTAATCACCATCAACAGAAATTGGTAAGTTAACACCACAAATAATCAATATTCAAACGATTGCTCTAAGAGTTGTATTTTACCATTTTCGCATCCGCCTCAACAGTTACGGGCTTCTTTATTTAACCCTTCTTGTTTTGCCTCACAGCTATCCAGATATCATGGCGAGGCATGGATGTGGCAGACTCCTGAGTAGGAGCAGACTCCTGAGTAGCCGCAGACTCCGCATGTAGTCTTTGGCGAATGCTTGCATAGCCTTTTGGACCCATAGTGTGGTCATGCACATTCAGTGCACGCCTTACTTTTTGTGCATCACTGAGGGCCTAGTTAGTATGCACATTAATGATTTGGCTAGTATCACTAAATGTTAATCTTGAATAGGTGAATACAATGTATATTAATTAAATTGGGAGTGACGCCTAATACCTTGAATTCTTCAGATTTTCTTGAAGCAACAAAATTGTCCCAATCTTCTTTGTCCAAGAAGTTCCATTGTTCAAGGGATGACTACTTTTTCTTATCACCCTCTTTTATGTATTCTCTGTTCAGATTTGTCCTATAATTCCTAAGCATCTTTCCAGCGCGTTGCATCACACTTTTACGATGCAACTTCTCATCCAATGCAAACAGATTCTGTAAAATAGAAATATTATTAACTACTATCCAAAATAGAATTGCAAATAATAGAATTTGTAATCTACAAAATAGAATTGCAAATAATAATAACTCACGCATAAATCCTTCCATATCAAGTCTTTTTTCCCCTGAGGAACTTTATGCCAATTATCATACTTAACACCACAATGGCTCCGAGTGGTACACCCAAGATAGTTTACAAAATTATTGCGGTTCAATCCAATTGCATTTCCTCCATTATCAAACTCCACAACCAATTTGGATCCACTGCAACTAAGCGCTATTAACTTCTTCAACAGAGTGATGCCCCTTTTCTTGTTAAGTGTTTGGTGCTGCGCATCAAGTTGCTCCAGTGCTTCAGTGGGTACATGTGCATCATCAACCTAAAATTTGACAAAAATAAACACACTAAATTAGCCTAATATAGAAATATAAGATATATGACATAACTAGAAGATAATGAATTTTATAAAAATACAGGATATGTTTTTAGAACTTACATCGGTATCCTCGCCATGCTCGTCATGGACAACATGCTCATCATGGACTTCATGCTCATCATGGACATCATGCTCATCATGGTCAGCCATCTGAAAATGTCATTAAAAAGGCAAACATCTAGCATTTGTATTAACTAGAAAAAGGCAAACATTTAGCATTTGTATTAACTAGAAAAAGGCAAACATTTAGCATTTGTATTAACTAGAAAAAGGCAAACATTTAGCATTTGTATAAACTAGAAAAAGGCAAACATTTAGCATTTGTATAAACATACATGTCTCTAAAATTGTGATCTTTTATCAATTAACAATCCTTCATTGTGATCTCCGCGCACATATAAGTCATCATTAGCTTCAATATTTTGTGGAGTTGGCAACCCAACTGAGAAAGGACTGGAGTCATCATACTTATCATAGTACTCTTCTTCATCTATAGGATCTTCAATGAACTGTCTTTTACCATGAAGAACAACTGACCATTTATCATTTGCAGGATCATCGATATAGAATATTTTTTTCGCCTGTGATGCCAATATGAATGGTTCACCCTTCTCGCCAATCTTTTCAAAGTTCATTAAAGTGAAACCCAATTCATCCACTATAACTCCTTTGGTGTTATCAACCCAATTACATTTAAAGAGCGGAATTTTGAAATCTATGTAGTCAAACTCCCAAATGTCTTCAATGACACCGTAATATGACATTTTAGCTTCACGTGGACTCTTATCCTTTGCACTTGCAAAGTACATAGTAGACACTTGAAGAGTGACCCCACTATTTTGGACGACACTCTTATCATCTTGGCGCTTTATGTAATATGTGAATCCGTTAATGTCAAACCCTTCATAAGACATAACATTCGGTTTTGGTTTAAAGGCGAGGCATTTGATAGTTTCTGTAATATCATTTGGTGTTTGAGATAGTTGATGTAAGACTTTATCTTCAAACCACTTAGTAAAAGTCTTATTATGCTCTCTAGCAAGCCACATTGAACTTGCTCAAGGATGTTTAGGGCCCGATATCAACAATGACAACATAACGTACTTATTTTTCATACACATCCAGGGAGGAAGATTGTATATAACAAGCATGACTGGCCAAGTGCTATGTTGGCTGCTCAATGTCCCGTACAGATTCATCCCATCTGTACAAAGCCCAAGTCTTAGATTCCTATCTTCTTCACCAAATTTGGGGTACAATAGATCAATCTTCTTCCACTGTGGGGAATCAAACGCATGTCGTAGGATCCCATCATTATTTTTCTTAACATCTGCATGCCACCTCAAATTCTTCACATCTTTCGGATTTGCAAACAAGCGTTGAAACCGTGATATTATAGGTAGATACCACAAAACCTTGGCATGAGAACCAGTTTTGGACTCCCCCAACGTCGTCAATTTATACCGTGACGCACCACATTTTGGACAATCTTTCAAATCTACATAGTCCTTTTGAAATAATACACAATCATTCGGGCATGTGTGTATCTTCTTGGCCTCCATTCCCATTGGGCACAATATTTTCTTTACCTGGTATGTTGAGATTGGCAGCTCGTTTCCTTCAGGAATCATTTCTTTCAACAAATTCAACAATGAAGTGAAGCTTTTGTCACTCCATCTATTGTTAGCTTTCAACTTATACAATCTCAACACATCGCTAAGCTTCGTAAACTTAGCACAGCCTGTGCATAACGGTATCTCAGCATCATGCACAATGTTTCTAAAGATAGGAGGTGGATCGGTGTGCTCTACCCTACAACTATCCAGCATCGCATCGACGATGTCTGCTAGAACTGGTTCGTTCACATTTACGTCATCGGAGGCAATTTCTTCTTCCACCCAAGCACTGCTATCGACATCTACTGGTTTCGATTTTGAAATCTCTCCATGCCAGTGCCATTCTGTATAGCCTTGTACAATCCCGTTGCACATGACATGACTTTTGATTTCCTCACCAGTGTTGACTTTCAAGTTGTTACCGCAATGCCTACATGGACAGTAGAACCTATCTGTAGGTTTTTTCCTATGTTCCTCGGCAAATCTAATAAACTGATCAAGACCAGATATAAACTCTGGGGTGCAACGATTACGAATGGACATCCATGATCTATCCATTCTATGATCAGAGAAAACAAGTATATATTAGGAAAAGATTAGGGTATACACTTACATCCTACCTAAGTGTATAATGTGATGTCATTCTTATATATAATAAATGTGTACCACCTATCCCATCCTTGAACACCTAATCTCACTAGTAAGTGTATAATGTGTATTGGGTTTTCAAGAAAATTTCGGCAGCATTTCCCCGCTGTTCTCTAAGTACATATATACTTAGAGAATAAACGGGGAAATGCTACCGAAATTTTCTCGAAAACCCAATACACATTATACACTTACATCCTAAGTGAGATTAGGTGTTCAAGAACAGTCCCAAACCGGGGAGTATCCAAGATTTACTCCTAATGAGTCAATCTTGGACGGATTTCTAGGCCAACAAACACATTTGATGTCATTCTTATATATAATAAATGTGTACCACCTATCCCATCCTTGAACACCTAATCTCACTAGTAAGTGTATAATGTGTATTGGGTTTTCAAGAAAATTTCGGCAGCATTTCCCCGCTGTTCTCTAAGTACATATATACTTAGAGAACAAATGGGGAAATGCTACCGAAAATTTCTCGAAAACCCAATACACATTATACACTTACATCCTAAGTGAGATTAGGTGTTCAAGAACAGTCCCAAACCGGGGACTATCCAAGATTTACTCCTAATGAGTAAATCTTGGACGGGTTTCTAGGCCAACAAATACATGTGTTGTCATTCTTATATATAATAAATGTCTATAAACTACAGGCAACATGGTTAATCCTAATCAACAGAGCATTATTAAATAATAAATCAAGAAATCAATAGTTTCAAACAAAAGGTCTAGGAATCTTTACTAGACATTATATGTATCCCTAATCATCATATTTAACATACTACATTATTATGAACATCCAGATCAGATTAAGATCATACTATGTTATAACCATTGGTTTAATAACCCTATTTCCGCATGTACATGTTTATCAACTTCAAAACCCTATAATTCATGAAATCATTCTAATTCAATTTAATATGTTGGGATCACATAATTATATAATGACATCAGAATATATAGAAGAATCATAATTAACATGATTAAAAACATGCTCATCAAACTAGGGTTTTCGAGAAAATTTTATTCACAATCTATGCATTTTTCTAATCAAAACCATATACAATATGTCTATAATTGGAGCTAGCATTTATTTCCTATATTATTGGCAATATTAATGTGTGAATCTGACCTGGAGAGGAGCTGTGGTCGAACCTGGAAGGTAGGGCTAGGGCTAGATGAGTTACGGCCGGTATGGAGAGGAGCTGTGGTCGAACCGGCGGCAGTGCGCGACGATCGATGAGCAGGCGACGGCGGAGAAGAACTTAGCTAGCTGTCGGCCTGGCGGCGGCGTGACGGCGGTGGAGAAGCAGCTAGCTGTCGGTGGAGAAGCAGCTTCTGTCGGCCTGGCGGCGGCGGCGTGGAGGCACCGGAGGAGAAGGCGGCTGCGGAGAAGGCGGCGCGGCGGCACTGTCGTGGAGGAAGATGGTGGTGGTTGCGGCGGAGTGGAGGGTCGGGCGACAGCAGAGAAGAAAGGGCCGGGGAACAGTTTAGGCGATGAAACAGAAGAAAGGGGAAGAGTCGGGTGATCGTGGGATATTAAGTTCACCAATAGCGTCGGTTGTTTGAAACAACCGACGCCTAAACCTCTTTAGCGTCGGTTGTTTTAAACAACCGACGCTCAATTGGACGATATTTTTACGAAATTGTTTGGCGGGAACCACTTTCGGCGTCGGTTATCAACGGATAACCGACGCTGAAAGTGACACTTTTCGCGCAAAGTTTCATCACACATAGGCGTCGGTGGCTATTTAAATAACCGACGCTGTATGTGACACTTTTTCTTTTCGCTCAAAAATTGGATTTCGCGGGAGCTTTTAGGCGTCGGTTTGTTATAGTCAACCGACGCTGAATACAAAGCGGTACCCGTGTCTGGCTGGTCTTCGAATATAGACGTTGGTTTGCCTAAACAACCGACGCCTTATATTATAGGCGTCGGTTTTCCTTAATAACCGACGCCCATAAAAGCGACACTGAATGCTATTTCTATAGTAGTGAAATCATTAGGACTACTTATGGTATAACTCTCTTACAGTCTCACTATATTGAGAATATACTGGAGAGGTTTGAGTATATATCACGTAAACCTGTTAAGACTCCATATGATTCATCCAAGTCTTTGTTCAAAAATGAGACTAAGGTTCCAGTGTCTCAATTACGATACTCTCAGATTATTGGAAGTTTGGTGTATCTTATGAACTACATACGTTCAGACATTACGTTTGCCGTGAACAAGTTAAGTAGATACACCAGTTGTCCCAATAAGACCCATTGGGAAGCTCTTGACAGAGTTCTGAGGTATATCAAGGGAACTTGTTCCCTTGGGCTGTATTATGGTAAACATCCTTCTGTAGTCGAAGGATATAGTGATGCAAGCTGGATTGCCGTGAATTCTAGGAGTAATGATGTCTCAGGATATGTATTCCTGTTGGGAGGAGGAGCTATTTCCTAGAGGTCTAAGAAATAGACCATATTGTCTCGGTCCACTTTTGAAGCAGAGTTGTGTGCTTTAGATGAAACTAGATTGGAAGCCAAATGGCTACATAGACTTATGTCCAGTTTACCTATGGTAATGAAGCCGCTTCCTGCAATTTCAGTTCACTGTGATAGTACTACAACTATTGCTAAGATAAAGAGTTCCAAGTACAATAAAAAATAACATAGACACATCCAAGTCAGATTAAAATATGTAAGGGAGTTAGTGTCTAATGGGGTCATGGCTGTGCACTACGTCGGTACCAATGATAATACAGCTGATCCTTTCACTAAAGGTCTTACCTTGGCTTTAGTGGAAAAATCCAGGTTGGGGATGGGACTGAAACCCCTATAGATTTACAAGCAGTAGCAACCCAACCCAAAAGAGTGGAGATCCCACAAATTGGGTTCAATGTGGTAATAACAAGCTGTCGGGTGAATCAGATGACACTATGTATTCTTATTTGATGCTTCTAGCATCTGTGTGTCTATCTCCTGGAAACCCATTAGTGTCATGACTACAAGTTAGTAAGAGAGTAGTCTCTGAATGGTGTCAAGTCTTAGGATAGGATGTTAGTAGTACATCCTTAGAGACTCCAACTAAGTAATTGATGTTGTGTAGGCCGCAACAGAAGAATTGGGGTGTTCTCTGTTATCAATCATGATATATAATTTTGTATGCATGGCCTTAATGTATTGTTTTATTTTCTACCATATTTTTATTATGTTGTTACCAACCTATACTCTTGTACCCAAGGTTTAGGTTCAAGACTTTTGTTCACCTAGTTCCTACGAGGGTCACAGTTGGATAACTCAGACAGATTCAAACCGAAAGATATCTGCTGAAAGCACAATATGGATGACTGAATGGTAGAGCACACTACACATTGGACTTTGTGGGGAATTGTTAGATATATGTTAGCTGTATCAGCCATGTATATAGCATGGGTTAAGCCCAATATAGTGCAACTAGTACATGTGAGAAAAGTAGTTTTTGTCTCTAGTGCAAATGACAAAGAAGTTTTATCCCATATTGCTCACTTCTAGAACTTTTGTGCTCCTTATATGTATGATCACATGGGGCATTAGTGTCCAAGAAGTCCTAGGAGGAAGGTATGCTCACCTCCTTAGTGGGTGCGGTTATCACAATACGCACGCGCGCGTCACGTCACGCCGCCGGGCACGGGCTCGGGCTTGTGGATTGTGGATTGTGGATTGTGAAGAATGTCTTCTGTTCGGTTTTTGCACTAGGATACAACTAAATAATTAATTACTCGTGTAATTAATTATTTCTTTCCTATTCGAAGAAAGATACTAATTAATTATTTATTTACTCGTGTAATTAATTACTCGTGTAATTAATCCTATCTGGAAAGTGTCTCTTTTGCGGAATTTTCCGCAATATGTATAAGAGCAACAGAGTGGTCGCGTCTTAACAAGAATATGATTAGTGGGGCGTGTAAGGCTATAAATAGACCTCCGGTCATTAGGGTTAAAAAAACTCTTCCAAACATAGCCGTCATTCGTGCCGTTCGTGCAAGTGTTTAGCGAGCCCTAATCCTGAAGTCTGCCACCGTCGCTCTTGTTGTCGCTTGGAGATCTCTCTCCTGGAAGTGACAAAGTTGTTCATCCTCTTTGTGCAAGCGAGATGTGTCTACTCTAGGTTCGTGCCAGATCGAGTCTGGAAGAACGGTGCCTGTCCACGAGGATTTCCGGGTATTGATTTCTTTAAGTAACACATTCGTTTCTCAACGAACGATCTGATTTGTGAATTCTGACTCCTTTTATTTCTGTCATACTGTTCTGTTTGATCTTCGTTTCTTATTGGATCTGCCTGAACTTGTTAACTAAATTGCACCTGTTGTTGTTGCATGTAACAACATTAACAAATATTAACATCAGAGGGTAGGTCTACATTCTTTAGGACATTAAAACGTGTTCATCAGCTTGCTAGCAGACCACTATAGACCTGAAGCATGCAACTGCCACTTCGCACCTGCTCTCAGATTGTTTCATTTCTAGAAATAGCTGCCGTGAGATCCGCTTTGAGATTTGTTTGCCTGCTTGCCAAGCACATTGACTGCGAGCTGAACCAACCGACGATAAGGACACTGTCGGCAATTGACATAATTCATTTCCGTGTTGTTCGGCTGTCTAGTTATTTACTGCTGCCACGTCGATGCTGCGTTGGCACCGACGCTGATGCGCTCAAGCGACGTGCATCAGCAAAACGTCCCCTTTAGGCCCATAAAATGGTGTTACATGAGAATTTATATGAAAATTTCTACACAGTCACTTTCTCACTCGTTCACCTACCCGGTTTTGAGAAATGAGAGTCGACACCTACTATCATGCTGTTAGCAACAATTAAAACAATAAATGATGAGAGAAGTAGAAGAGAGAGAACATATTTTTGTTCATAAGTTTCAATCCGGAGCATATTTTTTGATAAAATAAATTGTATTAGAATCCTTGTAAAAATATTTTTCAACAAGACTAGTGTTGACATACTTTGAAATAATAATAATACGCGAGAAATATAATATTCATAATTTAAGATATCATACATGCTCTGGGTACAGACATACAATACTCGTGAGTACAGTACATCACCTTCGTGTTTCTCCCAAATCATGTACAATAACTATTTGTTCATCTATGGATTCAATTGAGCTAACAGTAGCAATGAGTTTAGTACTGTACTTTTGAATGAATGAGATCAATGATTAGTTGTTCTTAAACAATAGTTGAAAGTATTGTACTGTAGTAAAATGTGTATGCTTTTAGTGAAATGTGAATTAGTTATATATGTATGGTATGTGGTTATCGATATTCTTTTATACATGACTTGTCTCGTACTGCACTAACAAGATCATCAAAATATACATTATTGTTATGTCTCGTACGGTACCTCTATTACTGTACGTCTAGTATTATACTTTGTGCAACAAAATATGGAATGTGTGTGTATCCTTGTATACAATTTTTATCAAACGTTAAATTCTGAATGTATGTAAAAATTAATATAAATGATAAAATGTACAATACTTGCGGATTTGTGACAAAATATTGAGTGCGAAAAATAAGGAGGCAATTAGTATTGTACGTCTGGACATATTATAAATGTGAATACTTTAAAAAAATAGAATGTGGTTGTTAGTACTGTACTTCTAGTAGTGTATTTTTTATTACAAAATTTGGCTATTAGTATTGTACTTCTTGTAGAATGTGTGGATATCCTTATATATGATTTTTGTCAAACACAAATGTATGCAAAAATTAATATAAACATGATCAAATGTACATTACTGTGGATATGACATAATATGGAATATGAAGAAATAAAGAGACAATAAGTACTATAACTGAATGATCAATCTGAGTACATTACCCGAAATGTACTGTACTTTATATACTTATTTTTCTTTTAATATACTTCTAATATTGTTTTTCCAAAATATGTCAACATTGGTCTTGATAGAAAATATTTTTTTATGACGAACCTGATGTTGTTTATTTCGACCTAAAATTCCTTACGATTTAAGAGTTATGTACAAAATATTTTTCTTTTTCTAATTCTTTTCTCTTTCATGGTGTATTTACTTTTTCTGCCACATCAGCATTGACCACACATCCCAAATTGAAACGGATTGCCAAGTTGCAACGAAAATGTTAAAGGATGATGCCCTGAAATACCCCAAATTCACGTACTGGTTAACCAGGCTACGTGAGGAACGACCGGAAAACATGAAGATTCAATATGAACGGCGACTATGTAACTCAGTAGCAGATGGAATGGCAAAATTCCAGCTCAGGAGCAATTCACCCGAGCATTATTTCGAGTCGCCCCCAACCTGTATTCTTAAGCACCATCTCAAAGATGTCCTTGTAAATAATACTAGTGTGGAGCTGTATCACGATGTGGAGCCACAAATGGAATAAATAAAGAGGATTGGATTTAAAAAAAAGCATTGACCACACATCCCAACCACTGGGTGGGTGGTGGAGATGTGTAGCATAGCTCAATTTATATTGTGTAAAGATACGCTCAGTAGCAGATGAGATTGTTCCATATGTATTTTTAATATTTTCCTAGTTTTGGATCTTCTTGTTTTTCCATATTTTTTGTCTAGAATAGGTTACGAAATCTACATATCCCTCTTGGATTTCTTTTATTCGCCTAACATCTTATATCATAATCTTCATAAGTTACAATAAAGTGATTTAATATTAAGTTTAATATTAGTTGTTGCAAAACTGCTATAAATTCTAATTAATTCGTACAATAAGATCATCAGTCGTGCCTAAGCAGGGGCGGAGCCAGACCTTGATATGTGGGGGGGGCCAAAATAATAGTACTACCCACCAAGAATCAATCCAAAGACCCTTTGAAAGTAAACGCCATCTGAATCCACTACACTACGTTCACATGTTGATGAGTTTGTATTATAACCGTAATATAAACACATCGTTTGCACATTTGTTGGAAAAATAAAACACATATGTGCGCATGGGGTATCGAACCCACAACCTCATCTAAGGGAGAAGCTCCACTAGCCGCTGAACCAACTGTAAACTTGGTGTACTATACACATTGTAATTATATATATTATTATACCATATCATAGACATATGTATATACTATTTTTTTTTTTTAAGGGGGCCATGACCCATGCTTTCCCCCCCCCCCCCCCCCCCCCGCGTGCCTAAGGCTACTGTACGTCCTGCAGAATTGTCGATCTCCGCGAAGCAGACTAAAAGTGTAAGTACAACCAATTACTCAATTAGACAATTAAAGATAAGGTTGCACAAGGCATGCCATTCGTATACCTTTATATATATCTGGAAGCTCGCACGTCCTCCAACCGCCGCATCGCTGTCTCTCCTATGATGGCCATGATCAGTAGATCCGTGGGAAGAGCCCCACGTACATGCAATTCAACAGTAACCCCAGCTACCACGAAAAGAAGCAGGAATAGCTAGTTGTGAGAGCGACCGGACACAGAACAGCAGCTACATCTTCTCTGCGCCCCTACCAGCCAACCACTTGCCTTACCAATCCAGCGGCGGCGATTACCCTGGGAGGGGGCATTAGCAGGACCAGCACCGAGAATCTACCTGACATATTTAGGATCCGAGTCGCGGTCGCTCACTTGAGGTTAGAGCATGCATATGTATAGCTTCTTTAATAAAGAACACTAGATATATACTAAATTAACAACGAAAAGAAAGTTCATACACAATATGTAGAGAGAGCCAGGTTAGAATATAATCCACTATAGTTAAGATACGATACACTCATTTTGTATTGTACCACCCAACCATTTTCTAAGATCAAAACCGTTATTCTTCTTAAATATCATATGATAGCGCAAATTAAGCTAATGTGAATACTTATAGGTCATGCATTTAAGACAACAAAAAAATGAACTTGAAAACTATTGACTAAAAAATGAAAATAATAATTTTTGCTATTTTAGTTACCAAGTTGTTATGACTCACAATTTGTTTATCAAAATGTCATGTTTATGGGTCATGTGCTCTCCTTTAGGTACGCATTGCTCCAGATGGAGCCAATGCATCCCCGCTAGAGTCACATTGCTCCTAAAAAGGATCAACATGTCTCTAGTAGGGACACATTGGCCCCGTTATGGGGCCGACCATTGCTTTTCTCCCGACGATAGCGGCCGGCTACCACATGCACAATGTCTCCCCAATGGAGATGCATTACTTCTTTATATAAGGTGGTTGAAATCACCAACTACTTCCAACACTAGTATCTCATTTTTCAACTTCTCCTTCACTTTTAAGTATTTGTGAGCTACTTTAGACTCTAATGCATTAAGGGATGAGTTTGCAATTGATTCTGACATCAATATTTGCATATTTCTCTTCTTTACATATTCTGGCATTATCACAAATTTCTCTTCTCTACAACTTCTGGCATTATCTTCTATTCGTCTGACAAGCTGCTTCTTTTCTTTTATACTCATTCATCGAGTTGTACCTTTTCTCTTCTATTATATAGATTTATGATTTATGAGAAATTTCTCTCCACTTTAGGTCAGTTCTTTTCATCTTTCTAGGGTTATCATTTTGTTAACTAAATTGTGTTTAAAACATCATTAACTAATACTTCAATATAGTTAGATGAAAATATATAAAAATCATTAATTAAGAAGAAATTAACACAAAAATGCATTCTGTTGTTGTTCTACGGTTTGAATTTGAATTGTAAGTTACTATTTATTGTTAAAAAATGAATGATTTTTTTATTAGAATAGTTATTTCTAACTAATATATTTTTTTTGTAAATTTTAATTTATTTACATTTACCTACCTTTGTAATTAGACAAAATTTATAAACAAGAATAGAAAATACATAGAAAATTGTATTCTACTATTGCTCTTACTAGAATTATAAGTCATATTACATCATATGATATATGGGCTAAAGTATGTAGCTCCATATGGAGTCTAGTCATGTCTAGAAGTCTCTAGAGTCATGTCCACCTTCTCCTATACAAAGGAGAGGGGTTCTCTTATACCTAACACATTGTCAAAATATTATCTATATATCATTCATCACATTTGTCTTCTACATGGTATCACAACATTGATCCTAACTAGAGAGAAAGAGAGCAATGTCTTTTGACTACATGCGGCCACCCGTAGGGCCATCTCATCATCCTCTCCATAGAACCATCTCCATCGCCCTTTCTCTTTGTAACATCACTTCCGTCATCATCATTAGCTATGTCTCCATCATGTCCATATCTAACAATTATCTTTTTGTCATCTAGAAACTGCCATGTATTTGTCATTTCCTAATTCATATTTCTCAAGTTCATCTTCCTCAGGTTCGTCTTTCCCAAGCACAAAGTACATCATCACTAATCAAGGCCCAACCACACTGCAAAGTGGAAGTTCTCTCCAAAATTTGCACCCCATGGTGATCTTATTCATGGTGGAATTATCTTCACTATATGATATTCATCTCTACTCTATCATGCACAAATCTAAAGATATTTTGGTATTTCATTTCCGAGGTCTGCCTCTACTTCCAAAATTTGTCCATGGAGATAGTGTGGAAGTCCTTTGGTGCTTCTACATTGGTCTTTGCTAGATCTATGGATCTACATACTATGTAACTCCATTTGCAGTGAGTTCTCTATCAGCACTGCGTGTAGGCATCCAACATGGCATGCCACTAGAAATCTGCTTCAGATAATACATTGTGTCAATGTCCAACACGGTGTTTTACTAGAAATTTGCTCTAGTCAACACATTGTGTGAGTATCAAACATGGTGTATCAACATTAGGGTATTCAATTCACTCTGCAACAATAATAGTAGACAAAGTGTGTCATCCACTCTACATAGTGTCTCACCACTACAGTTTCAACTCTTCGAACAGTGGTTGACACGATGTGTCATATGTCAAAGATGGTGTGTCCCATATCAATTCTCCAGGCATCTTAAAAAATGTGGTGTCTGTTAATCCACATGACATTTAAAGTTCATAAGCTCTCAAACAAATCTTCACATATCCTGTTATAAACACTACCTCTATTCCTAAAAAGATTAATCTTTATTGGATATTTAATCAGATCTATTGTTCAACCAAGTCCATAACACAAAGCTCCAATGATTCATTTGTTTTCTTCTCCAGATCTTATAATTAGATCACATACTACATTAAATATGGCTATTGGTTCTTGTACTGCAACTTCCTCGCTAAGATAACCTCTCCAAAACCCCAACATGAAGTCCTATACATGTGCGATGTAGTTATCTCTTAGGCGCAAAATCAATGTAACATCCCTGACCTGGGTTATGGATTAACCCTAGAAGTTTTGCTTAAGTAAGTGGTTTACAAACTTGTTTTAATTTTTTTTAAGAGTAATTAAGACTCTTGTAGAGTTTAAATTTCAAGTTTGAGCTTATTTGCAAACTGTTTGTGCATTATATTGCAATATGTCACATGTTGAACGTGCCCTATATGTTTTAGCATCATGAAATAAAGAATTATGCTAAGTGGTGGTTTGTGGAAAGCCTAAATTCCAAGTTTGAACATGTTTGAATAATGTTAGTGCATTGTGCACCAGTTTTGGTACAAATTGTAATTTACCCAAAATGTAGGGTTGATATGCAAATTACCACCTCTAGAGTGTCCCTACTCCGTCCTAGTATCATGTAGAAGAGAAAGAAAGAAGGATACACCATGTTTGAATCAATTATGAATGATGGTAATCTTGGTGATGAAATGACCAAGAAAGGGGTTGAATATGAAACCCTAACTTGAGTTGTATCAAGTTGAAAAGCTTATATATGAGTGCCTATCGGCCAAGGAGCCATAGGAGGAGTCCCCTATCATTTTGTGAACTCTTGGCAAAGGCCATATCGTGCAAATCATCTCAAGGAGGTGAGTTGTGTCGGGTTACAACTTCCTTAGTAAAGTTGTGACGGGTTGTGAATAAAGTGATGAATTAATTGATATATCTTATTCAAAAGGATAAGTAATGGATGAATCTTTATACCTAGATCACCCTCAACCGTTTTTCGAGATAAGATAAATGTTTATGCATGCATTCACATGTGTCATCCATGCATGGACACATGGCACCTACTAGTTCAAATTGATGACACCTCATTTTCACCTTCCTTCACAAACAACAAATATATATACCCCTAGTTTCACTCCTTAGTGAAAATTGTCGACCCTTACCACCCTACTACCCTAAGGTATCATTCATAGAGACCTTGTATCATGCAGGAGTGCAGGGATATCATGCATAGACCCTTGGATATTTCCCATAGCAAAAGCATATCGGCCAAGTAGGTGATATCGGCCATATAGGGTGATATCAGCCATAGAGTGAAGTGTTGAGTGGCATTTCATGCAAGTGGGTGTCATATCATGCAAGAGGGGTGGTATATCGTGCAAGGACACAAGGGTATCGTGAAAAGGTGTTAAGGATCAAGAAGGAGCTCATACTTTACCATAAGGTGAGGCAATGATCATCTTCAACCTTGGATTGAAGCATGATTTTAGGGTTTTGATCTTCCTTTCTTTTCTTGTTCACCAATTGCTTATCCATGGTGATTCTTTGCATATAGAAGAGTTGTGAAGTACATCTTCAACCTTAGGAACGTGGACCTTTGGAGCTTGGATCTCTGAAGTTGTTCCTGAGGCGGCTTATATAACTTGAACCCAATTATATTATTATGTACCTTTAATTTTGTTATACTTGTTGAACTACTTGCAATTTCGATTTTCCTTGATTAATTGCTGGACCTTTGAGTTCTAAAAGCTTCATGGGACTGTTGTCCATGACTTAGAATAGTAAGAACAAGGATCTATAGGTTGATGATGATGACATCATCAGTATCGTGTGGAAGCACACAAGAACACACCTTCAACCCGATATGGTGATGCACCTACTTCACTAAAATGATATGGATATGATTGTATATCTTCTTGCATGATATGGTGGTGTAGTATACACCTCTTACATGACATGAGGTCAAGCAAAAACCTCAAAAGTGATATCGGGCACAAGCATGCACACAAGCACCTTCAATTCCATATGGGGTAAAACCAAGCATACAGGCACCTTCAATTCTGTATGGGGTAAAAGCAAGCATACATATACCTCCAAACCAATATGGTTGGAGCAAGCACACATACACCTCAAAACCGATATGGTGTGGAAGCACCTTAAATGCAATGTACTTGATGAAGTAACACATGGAGTGTTTTATAACAAGTCATACATTAAGAGGTATGGTGTTTAATGAATAATGATTAAGTAGGCTAATGTACCTTGAAGGAAAGGTCGAGCCAACTTAATAAAGTATGGAGTAATCAACATCCTAGGAAGGATGAGAGAGAAACTCATACTTGTATACTAAACATGTAATGTGCATACATTAATTCTTCTAATATGTGTAGGGTATGAATTAGGGTTTGATTCTTGATAATGTGATCTTGAAACCCTAAATGGTTATTATAGGGTAATGATATGTGAACCCTAATTGATAAGAAAGGGAAACCCTAACCCTAGTGAGGGTATAGTGGTATTACCCTTGTATTGCATGATGTTGATATGTAATTGATATGACTATTATCATGTATACTAACCATGCAAGTATCATGAGATGATGAGCATAGCCAGGTGTGAGCTATGATGTTTTATTTGATAAAGATACTTAATGGGCCTTGTGAACCATATGATAATTTTTTGCCTAGTGAGAGGTGACAAGATGTTTAATGGGCCTTGTGAGCCACTTGAGATGCTTGTGTAACAAGTATCATGTCTACCTTGGTCAGATGACCTGGAGGTAATGGTTACCTGATAAGTGGTAACAATGTTCAGTGATGAACTAAGGGTTTGAATACCCATATTCAGAAATCATGATGATGATATGGTTAAGGGATGAGAATTCCTGGTAATAAGATAAGGGATTGAGATCCTAATGTTATATAAAGCTTTGAAAAGTGCTTGATAGATGTATTACACTATTCTTTGTAGCATTTGTCATAATAATTCATGTTTGAAAACTTGACTGATGCTAAAAGAATATGGTAATGTACTTAATTAATCAAGTGGAATCTTATCATGTAGAGCCCTAACCATAGATCCATCAACGTTAGTAAACTGCTGAATGGTGAAACAGGTTTTCCCACAGGATCTCCTGGAGATCGCATATTTTTGAATGTGTGGGGGTGATGGACGAAAATATCCGTATGCCCCGAATGAAGACTGATGGTAGATAAACACTAAATCTCTCAATCCTTCATTATTGGTTGGGTTCGATGTAGATAAACATGAAATCTATTGACCCTTCTTTAGGTTTGATGGTAGATAAACACGAGATCTCTCAATCCTAACGAGAGTGCAGCAACCCCTGCAACTCTATAGCGAAGTTGCCAGTATACCCTAGAAAGCTATTTAGCAGTTGACATAGTCCCGCTCATTTTCTTGCACTGACCGAGATGAGTGAGGTCATGGTAGCCGGCTCTTCCATTGACCTTGTATGGTACCAATTTTGACTTCGCAATGGTCGGTTGGAGTATGAGTGGTATACCTCATCTCCTTAGGACATACGTGTGATTGTAAAATGTAATCAACCGTGTAGCGTATTTGCTTAAGGATGAAATATGGAAATCATTGGTTGATGTTACATTGCTTAATGTATCCTAAATGGATAGATGTTATACATGTTATTCATATTCCTTATAAAATGAATAGATGAAGTACTACTTTATCATATACAACTACAATGCTTTAGAAGATGATATTGCTCTATTCTGCTTAAATCAGTGTTTACATCCTGCTTCTTAATATAAAAGAATCCTCTGCTCAGTTTTATTACTGTTTATCTATAATAATAATATTGTTGGCAGAGAGTTATATCTCTCACTGGGACATGGGTCTCACTCCGTTGGTCACCAATATTTTTTTACTTGGATCGAGACGAGGAGGTAGGGACCATACAACAAAGGAAGGACAACAATATCAGGGACAATAGTAATATCTCAGGTTGAGTTACTGTATGTCGTGAGTTGTAGATATAAGTCCTATGTGTCCTCTCTGTACACTCAGGTCCTTGGAGTCAGTACTTAGTGGTTTTATGATCGATCTGAGATTTTGGCTTGAATTCCTCAAGGTTTTATGTTGCTTATGTATAGTTTTGACAAAGAAACTGTTGTATATATTCCTTGAGATGAGATGGTACATGGTATGTATAATGTGAACAATGATGTATGTAATACTTTAGTTCTCTTTTTAAGAGTTTCTTGGAAATGGATCTCTTTGCAAATGGTTTTAATTTTTAGTGATTTTTGTTAATCCACTGATTATGGTTATTCCACAATTATTTACTGGTGACATTTTGATTTGTGGTCAGATCGTCATAAAGTTTTGGTATCAGAGCCAGGTTCGTTGAGTCTATAGAGACATAGGATTAAGGTCGTTGAGTTTGTTCTAGTGTCTTCCAGTTTATCTGATAGTGACTTCTGCTCATATAGGAGGAGAAGTAAAGCTTAAAGATGGCTGGATCACACGAAGAACATGCTGCTGAAAGTAGTGTTGCTGCACCAGGACGAGGTGCAAGGGATCAGGATGGAGAGGAACTAGTACCTAAGAATCCCCAGATTAACTAGGCTTCGATATAAAACCCATCTGTTCATGCTCTGTTTGGACAGTTCATGAATACAATATCACATATGGTAGATCGGATGCCAGCACCAGCACCTAGGGCACCAACTTCCAATGAGGGGCATGGATATGGTAAGACCTTTGAGCAGTTACGTCAGGTAGGAGCTACCGAATATGCTGGTACAGCTGACCCAGCAGACGCAGATTCATGGTTCACTGAGTTGGAGAAAGCCTTTAGAATCCTCAATATTCCAGAAACTGAGGAGGTTAAGCATGCAATATACCTGTTGAAAGGGAGTGCTGGCCACTGGAGGGCCATTGGGGAAGAGAAACGACCAGGTGTTGAGGTCGAATGGAGAGAGTTCCGACATGAGTTTGTTAGTAGATACTTTCCTAAGACTTATCTAGATGAGAAAATCTCACAGTTTGAGCGGATTAAGCAAGGACCAATGAACATTAGCGAGTATGAAGCTAAGTTTATGGAACTTCTATGGTTTTGTCCACACATGGCTGCTATAGATGAGGAGAGGATTTGACATTTTGAGAAGGGTTTGAACACTGATTTGACCACACCTACATCTGCTCTAGAGAATAGAGAGAGGTTTGACACCTTTGTGGAGTTAGTTAGGTGGATAGAAAGGTCCGTGACTGAGAAATGTCAAGCCAACAGTAAGAAAGTGCATACACAATTCTAGGGATAGAGGTCCGAAAGTTTTAAGAAATCGAGGTTTTCTGCACCAATAACACCATAGAGGTTTAGTACTCAGACGCAGTGGACATCCAACAAGGGTAGAGGCCATAGTTTACCACCAACTGGAGCCCATAGTTCAATGTCGATGTCAGCAACAGGACCACATAGGACGAATTCGGAAAACCTAAGCTGCTACCAGTGTGGGAAGCCAGGACATCTGATGAGGTACTATCCTGAGAGAGTTGGGAATGTGATTCAACCACCGAGGCAGAGTCAGCAAGGCTCTCAGAGGTGATAGTTTAGTAGTGGCACAAGAAGACATGGATAGGCATCCCAAGCCAGTTCATCTGCACCCGAAAACGGGATGAGTGGTCGGCAACCAACAACGTCAAGATTCTATACCATGAATCAGCCGGAGGCAGTGGTCAACCCATGAGTCATGACAGGTCAGATGGAATTATTTCATTCTGATATGTATTCATCCTGCTTCGTATCTATTTTGATTGATCCGAGTGCTACACATTCCTTTATCACTCAAGAAGTGATTCATGACTGCAATATGACTGTCAGTCGTAGAGTAGACAATCTGTTATTAGAAACTCCATTAGTCAGATCTGCGATATTGCGGGAGGTATGTTCTCCCTGTGTTCTTTCCTTTTCAGAACACAACATTCAAGTGGATCTTATACCACTTGAGATGCACAGGTTTGACATAATTCTTAGGATGTACACCCTAGAAAAGTATAAGGTTGTCTTGGATTGTAGTTCCAAGAAAGCTATGTTCATAGATAATGGTGAGACATGGGTCTTTCAGGGGGATAGAAAGATTCTTCCAAGCTATCTAGTGTCAGCTATGGTAGCAGAAAAGTTGATGAGACAAGGATGCTTCACATTCTTGGCACATGTGATAGATACCCGAGCAGATATTCCTAGTCTTTGTGAAGTTCATGTTGTCAGGGAATTTGAGGATGTGTTTCCTGAAAAACTTCCAGACATTCCTCCACCCCGAGATTAATCTAATTTTGGGTACGCAACCTATAGCTCAAACACCCTTTAGGATGGCGCCAGCTGAGATGGAAGAACTTAAGAAACAGTTACATGAATTGCTTGAGAAAGGTTTGATTTGACCGAGTACTTCTCCGTGGGGTGCTCTAGTTCTTTTTGTTAGAAAGAAGGATGGGTCTATGAGATTATGCATAGACTATAGACAGCTTAACAAGGTGACGATTAAGAACAAATATCCTCTTCCAAGGATAGATGATCTGTTTGACCAGTTGCGTGGTGTAACAGTATTCTCTAAGATAGATCTAAGGTTAGGATATCATCAATTACGTATCAAGCAGAGTGACATACCTAAGTCAACCTTTAGGACAAGGTATGGTCATTATGAGTTTGTAGTTATGTCGTTTGGACTAACTAATGCACCAGCTGCATTCATGGACCTGATGAATAGAATCTTCCAGCCATTCCTTGATCAGTTTGTAGTGGTCTTTATAGACGACATCCTGATATACAGTAGAGATGGTCAACAACATGAACAACACCTTCGTCATGCTTTGACATTGTTGAGACAACACAAGCTATATGCTAAGTTTAGCAAGTGCAATTTTTGGTTGGCAGAAGTGTCTTTTCTTGGACACGTTATATCTGCTTCAGGTATTCGTGTTGACCCACAGAAAGTGGAATCAGTGTTAGAGTGGGAACAGCCCAAGACACCGACTGATATTCACAGTTTCTTAGGCCTGGCAGGTTATTACATGAGGTTTATTAAAGACTTTAGTTCTATAGTCTTACCCCTAACCAAGTTGACCAGGAAGGAAGTTCCTTTTGTCTGGAATGACAAGTTTCAACATTCTTTTCAGTTGTTGAAAGAAAAGTTGACCAGTGCACCTGTGTTAGCTTTACCTGAGCAAGGAAAACGATACATTGTTTTCTGTGATGCCTCCAAGAATGGTCTAGGATGTGTGATGATGCAGAGTGATCATGTAGTTTATTTTGCTTCTCGAAAACTTAAGAAACATGAGGAGAATTATCCGACACATGATCTAGAGTTAGCTGCAGTGGTTCATGCGCTGAAAATCTGGAGACATTATCTCTATGGAGAAACATTCCAGATTTTTATAGACCATAAGAACTTAAAGTACATCTTCTCACAGCACGAGTTGAATATGAGACAACGCCGTTGGATGGAGTTAATCAAGGACTATGATTGTACAATTGATTATCATCCAGGAAAGGCTAATGTAGTGGCTGACACACTAAGTAGAAAATCATCATCGCCAACCATAGATAAAGCATAGTTGAACTCTTTAGTGTGCTTTAAATGAGACATGCTTGTCTCTTTGAGGCAAAACATTATATAGCTTAAAGTATCCTTGTTAGATGAGATGCAAGTGAAACCTACTTTGAAACAACAAATCAAAGAGGCAAAACATGAAGATACTGTGATTCAGCAGATTAGGTCAGAGTATGGCAGTAAGAAACATGATGGTTTTCATGAGTCAGAAGATGAGGTAGTCTATTACCATGGTAGGATGGTAGTACATGATGCCAATGACTTAAGGAAGTTAGTCATGGAGGAAGCTCATTCATCCATGTATGCAATGCATCTAGGGAGTACCAAAAGGTATCATAACTTGAAAGATATGTATTGGTGGCGTGGTTTGAAGAAAGATGTAGCTGAGTTTGTTATGCGGTGTCCAGTGTGTCAGCAGGTTAAAATGGAACATCAGAAGCCCACAGGAACAATGCAACCTTTACCTATACCACAGTGGAAATGGGATCACGTGACCATGGACTTTGTGGTTGGTTTACCCAGAATAGCCAAAGGTCATGATTCCATTTGGGTGATAGTTGATAGGTTGACTAAGTCAACACATTTTCTTCCTGTCAAAACAACTTATACTGCTGAGAAACTTGCACAGATCTATATAGATGAGATAGTGCGATTGCACGGGGTTCCATATACAATTGTATCTGATAGAGGTCCCCAGTTTACAAGTCATTTTTGGGAACGACTACATAAAACCTTGGGTACTCAGTTGAAGTTTAGCACAATTTTCCACCCCCAGACAGATGGAAAATCTGAGAGAACTATACAAACTTTGGAAGATTTTCTTAGAGCATGTGTTCTTCAGTTTGTAGGAAGTTGGGACATACACTTGAGCTTAATAGAGTTTGCCTACAACAACAGTTACCAGACCAGTATTGATATGGCACCGTATGTGTAACATCCCAAATTTCATAGATAATTTAAAACTTTAATGTGGTTTTTCTTAATAAAATTTAACTGAGGGACCAAATAAACCTAACCATGGTTAATTATGTAATGAGTTCATAAAATATGTATTATATGCCACCTAGATCACCAATACACACATAATGGCATACATGTATAGAATTGGTAATCGGGTTGTATGAATATGAATGAATATTTCATATGGACAATAATGTGACTAATAGATACATTATGGTAATTTGAGACATTAAATCAATTTCCAAGAGATTTCAGATATATTTTACGATTAAATGCAACAATAGATAATTAGCATATTGAGGATCTTTATTTAAGGCTAGTTTAAAATATGCTCAGAGATATGAAATTTTGTCTAATCTAAAACTTGTGAAGTTTGTTTATAAAAAAAAAATTATGATTAATTACCAAATTTGACACATAAAATAGTATCCTACGATTCATTAGGATAATTTACAATCAATGAATTTATTTGCGTTAAACTAATGCGACTCTTGATCTAAAGAGGTAATAGGGATGTCTAGAAATGAGATGGTCTATTCGAAAGTTCTTTAGTGGAGGTTATATGATGTTTAATTTCTATCTTCATATATATGAGCCTAGTAGATGAAATTATCAAATGGTTGAGTTTTGGGCTCCACACTTGGTTTAGAGTTATAGGACTAATAATGACAATGTCATTCTTTGATAATCATAATTTAGAAGGCTTATACTGTGAGATATTTATTGGTGAAGTTGAATGAGAAATGTATGAAGGGTTATACCGATAATAAATACACAACACATTTGAGGTCTATAATCTTGTTGGCTTTAGAACATACAAGGGATATGGATTATGCTTCCACAATTTGTGTTACCATGTATATATTATTTAAGAGGAATAGAAATAGTAACATTAGATGATATATTCGTGATGTGAAAAAGGATAGTGTGGCGATGGAAAGGAAACAATCTAAATGTATGTGTTCTTTGACCAGATAAGGAATTAATCCGGTGTGATAACTTACCCTTCTTATGATATTATTTCTTTAAGATAAAGGCAAATTTTCTTTCTGGATGGACTTTGACGTTACTAGGGACATGCACAAGTTTAGGAGTTGATATATTAACATAAAGGAAATGTTTAGTGTTGGAGAGCATGCAATACGATATTGCGTTGTTAGTTACGAGAGTATTGCAAATGAAAGATGTTTTAAAGTTGGTTGTAGAGTCCAAGACTTATGATCAGTCTCCCACATCAGTGAAATAAAAAGATATTTAGACTGGTTTTAGGGCAACACAATGCCTTCCATCGTCTCCAGCAGACTCACGGAAGAGGAGATGATTTTCAGACCCTCCCACCTGAATCTAATCATGACCATATCTTCCAAGCACATCATGCCTGATCGTCGTTGAGGAAGGAGGTGGGCTGCAGACCACCTGGGCGGTTCCATGTCCGTGCCGCCGAAAACATGGGAGGCAAGACTCCCAGTCGGAACCCAGTTGATACAAGCTTGGAGATCATCTGTATGCATGCCTCAGTTCCAAGGGGAGGCTCAACGAAAACATGGCCCGAAGACGGTGGCCGGATTGGCCATGGATGCTGGAGCTTTCTGGAGAGGAGGCGGGGGTCGACACCCTATTTCATAAAAAAAAAGGGGCACGCGATCCCAGATTTGCATCGCTGCGTGCAAGGGAGAGGGAGGGGTCTGGGTCCCTCCTTCCTGGGCCGCCAGTCTGAGGCCCAATTAGGCTGAAATGAATAGGAAAACAAGGTAATAAGTTTGATTTGAATTGGATTTGTTATAAACTTTGGGGATTCGTAGAGATTGATCTGGTTGTCACAATAGGGTGCTTAAGGGCACATTGGAAAGCTTGAGATACAAAGAACACCTTGAGAGATTTTCTAGAATCTAAAAATATATGGGTAGAGTAATTATGTTTATGTAAAGATGTATATGATTGTATGTGTTGATGCTTTGTTAAATCAATTTGATAGGTGTGAACCTCAACATTAAACTTCAAGAAAGTGTTACACCATAAGTTTTAAAGGATTTAGAACTGACTAAAGGAATCCAAGATGAAGATTTTCATCCTTTCTGACACAGGTAAGTGGTTCATGCCCATGAGTATTTATGTTTATCAAACCAAGTATATTTACATGCTTCTTAGATAAGGCCTTCATGTCCTACATTCTAGGTTAAATATGTAAGAAAGATTTTATGTTCTTATGATTGTGGAATTGTATATGCTCAATACCTTAAGTAGTGGTGTGTCATGGAATGATTCTAGATCATGAGTTAAGTTCATAAGAAGAATAAGAAAATATATTCCTATTATATCCCTTAAATATAGATGTAATCATGTATTGAGATTTCAAGTAGGATCATGTCATCAAGGTTTCTTATATATGTAACGATCTAAGAAATTAAGAAGTAAAATAGATTCCTTAATAAGGTTGGTGTTTAAAAGTTAAGTATTATGTGAGAATATGGGTGTTGCACATGGTACACCATGACCCAATTTCCAAGATAAGTGTACTATTCGGATTAGAATATATTGTAACATGAGTTTATGATGAAAATACCAAATTACGAGACATTAAGTCATGATTAAGTTGAATGTTGAGACTCTATATGTTTTTTACTTTAAGATTTAAGATTTAAGTTCATATGAATGTGTTGAGATCAGATTTATTGAGATTTCATAGAAATTGAGTTATGTTGTCAGAAATCACATTAGTTCAGATATTTGATACTTAAGAAATCTCATATACTTCGTATTTCCATATTTAGTTCAGATCCTTTACCTAAGCCTGGAGGCTTAGTTGTCATATATTTAGTATCTAAAGTAGTTAAGTCATTTCTATCATATTGAAGTATTAGATTAAGGATTATCCAAATAATATGAATATTAGATTTAGATTCAGACTTAGACTACTCATTGTATGAGTAGCCAGATAATGAATAAAGATACATGATAAGGGTTTTAGACCCAATCTCAATTATGAAGTAATTGAGATCTATATTCATACTGAAATGTAGATTCAGTTCATAATTTAAGAATAAGAGATTCAGAAATTCAGATTTAGAATTCAGTACATGCTTAGTCATCAATAATCAATCTCAGATAAGTTCAGTTATCGATTTTAATATAAGATAAGTTCAAATTCAGTATTCAGAAAAGATATTAGTATTCAGTTCCAGTTCGGATTAAGAATTAAGTAAGTTTAGACTTAAGATAAATAAGTCAAAACCTTCACATAAGACATTATATGATAAGTCCTCATTCAGTAGTTCCGGGATGAGTTAGAGGCATCTGTTGCCAATTCAAAGGAGTGTTTACTCCAATTCAGAGGTGTTGCGGCACCAATTCAGGGCGTAGCCACGCCAATTCAGAGACAACTCGGTGTCATTCAGAGGCATGTAGTGCCAATTTAGCGGTACCTTGGTACCAATTCAGGGTGTAGTTACGCCAATTCAGGAGGACTTATTATATAATGGTGGCCACAGTCAGATAAAAGTTGTAAATAAAAAATGCCTTAGTTCATAGAGTGTACATAATGTCATTTATAAGTATAATGGAAGAGAATAAGATAAGAGAGACATGACTCAATCCCTTTGTATAAGTCATGTGGCCCAAGCACCAGAGTGCATGCAAATTTGGAGACATAACCCAGGCCTAAAGTGTAGGTTATGTGACCCATGCACCTTAGTGCAGGTCATGAGACCCAGGTACCAGAGTACAGGTCTCCAGAGAAAGATAAGATAAAGTAAAAAGATAAGAGATAAGCTAAAGAAAGAAGATAGATTTATATTCCAGATCTTATACAAAGTTTAATGTTAGATTCATCATTGTAATGTTCAAAGATATTTTGTAACATTTTATCTCTTCAGTAATATGTATATTAGAATACTCATGCCACTTATGCTAACAACCATTTTTCCAATGCATGACTGGGGACGAGATGTCCGCAGGTGAGAGCGGGAGCAGAGTAGATCTCAGAGATTTAGAGTACAAGAATAGAGCAGGATAAGATCTGGTGGGGTGCCAACTATAAGATGATCCTCAAGTTTATATACTCAACTATATATTTTAATGTTTAGAAATTTAGAGTAGAGACTATATCTCGAGATGTTGAGTTAGTTTTCCATGTGATATCCATCACGTTCCTTTTATAAGAATGATTATGAGAACGTTTCATATTTTCAGTTTGTGTGATTGATTATATTGTTGTTATGAATGACAGTCGTACGTAATACCCCCTTGAGTGCATGAGTTATGGATAACTCTGTCTTTCTTCTGCTATGCACATGTGTGTTCTTAGGGAGGGTGCTACAATATGGTATCAGAGCGACATTATCGTTGGCCACCAGATGAGTTCTCATCTTCTTACTTAAGATCACCTTATAAGAACTTAAGTTAAAGTAGAGTATAGATTTTGAAAGGTAACTAGTAGCCCTGTGTATAGAATAGGTAAGTGAAAGATATTAGAAATGAAAGTAGAGCTTTAAATAGGAGACAAAAGTTTGGATAAAGATTAGGGTTATGCACCTAGATGTTTTATACTTTTTATGTTAACACTATAGTTGTATATAACATTTTCTCTCTTTTCCCCACATGTTTGTGGTATGGGACACATGCTTATGGGGTTTTGCAGAGATAATGTTATGTGCATAATCATACTTTTCTTGTCCTTTCCAGTGTATGTGGTATGGGACATGTGCATGAAGAAGTGCCATGATAAGTGTGATATGACATGTGACCTCTGAATATATGACCGACCGACATGTATCCAAAGGCGACAAAGAAAACAAGTGTTGACATTAAAAGTTTAAGACATATAGTCATCTAAAACGAATTAGATACATAGTAAGACCTATAATACATATAAAGGGTAGATATTTTGATATAGATTAGTGAGTTTTTTTTTGTGAACTAGAACCCTTAACTGGAACAAAAAAAAGCAAGCTAGAGTTTTTACCATGACAAATGGTGAAAGTATAATTTAGATTTCGAGATTCATCACAGTAGTATATCAACATGTTTTCCTGATAATGATGCTAGATAAGTGCGTCTAACCATGAGAGACGACTACACTTAGAGTATGTAAATGAACCTTTATAATAAGATTAAAATATATTATGCATAGAATATGTGAAATCTTAAGGTGGGTAGTATATGAAAATTTCGAGGACAAAATTTATTTAAGGTGGGTAGAATTGTAACATCCCAAATTTCATAGCTAATTTAAAACTTTAATGTGTTTTTTCTTAATAAAATTTAACTGAGGGACCAAATAAACCTAACCATGGTTTATTATGTAATGAGTTCATAAAAGATGTATTATATGCCACCTAGCTCACCAATACACACATAATGGCATACACGTATAGAATTGGTAATCGGGTTGTATGAATATGAATGAATATTTCATATGGACAATTAACAATGTGACTAATAGATACATTATGGTAATTTGAGACATTAAATCAATTTCCAAGAGATTTCAGATATATTTTATGATTAAATGCAACAATAGATAATTAGCATATTGAGGATCTTTATTTAAGGCTAGTTTTAAATATGCTCAGAGATATGAAATTTTGTCTAATCTAAAACTTGTGAAGTTTGTTTATAAAAAAAATTATGATTAATTACCAAATTTGACACATAAAATATTATCCCACGATTCATTAGGATAATTTACAATCAATGAATTTATTTGTGTTAAACTGATGCAACTCTTGATCTAAAGAGGTAATAGGGATGACTAGAAATGAGATGGTCTATTCGAAAGTTCTTTAGTGGAGGTTATATGATGGTTGATTTCTATCTTCATATATATGAGCCTAGTAGATGAAATTATCAAATGGTTGAGTTTTGGGCTCCACGCTTGGTTTAGAGTTATAGGACTAATAATGACAATGTCATTCTTTGATAATCATAATTTAGAAGGCTTATACTATGAGATATTTATTGGTGAAGTTGAATGAGAAATGTATGAAGGGTTATACCGATAATAAATACACAACACATTTGAGGTCTATAATCTTGTTGGATTTAGAACATACAAGGGATATGGATTATGCTTCCACAATTTGTGTTACCATGTATATATTATTTAAGAGGAATAGAAATAGTAACATTATATGATATATTTGTGATCTAAAAGAGGATAGCGTGGGGATTGAAAGGAAACAATCTAAACGTATGTGTTCTTTGACCAGATAAGGAATTAATCTGATGTGATAACTTACCCTTCTTATGATATTGTTTCTTTAAGATAAAGGCAAATTTTCTTTCTGGATGGACTTTGACGTTACTAGGGACATGCACAAGTTTAGGAGTTGATATATTAAAATAAAGGAAATGTTTAGTGTTGGAGAGCATGCAATACAATATTGCCTTGTTAGTTACGAGAGTATTGCAAATGAAAGATGTGTTAAAGTTGGTTGTAGAGTCCAAGACTTATGATCGGTCTCGCACATCAGTGAAATAAAAAGATATTTAGACTGGTTTTAGGGCAACACAATGCCTTCCATCATCTCCAACAGACTCATGAAAGAGGAGATGATTTTCAGACCCTCCCACCTGAATCTAATCATGACCAGATCTTCCAAGCACATCACACCTGATCCTCGTCGAGGAAGGAGGTGGGCTGTAGACCACCTGGGCGGTTCCATGTCCGTTCCGCCGGAAACAGGGGAGGCACGACTCCCAGTTAGAACCCAGTTGATACAAGCTTGGAGATCATCTCTATGCATGCCTCAGTTCCAAGGGGAGGCTCAATGGCAACATGGCCCGAAGACGGTGGCCATATCGGCCATGGATGCTGGAGCTTGCTGGAGAGGAGGCGGGGGTCGACACCCTGTTTCACGGAAAAATAGGGGCACACGATCCCTCATTTGCGTCACTGCGTGCAAGGGAGAGGGAGGGGTCTAGGTCCCTCCTTCCCGGGCCGCTAGTCTGAGGCCCAATTAGGCTGAAATGAATAGGAAAACAAGGTAATACGTTTGATTTGAATTGGATTTGTTATAAACTTTGGGGATTCGTAGAGATTGATATGGTTGTCACAATAGGTAGCTTAAGGGCTCATTGGAAAGCTTGAGATACAAAGAACACCTTGAGGGATTTTCTAGAATATGAAAATATATGGGTAGGGTAATTATGTTTATGTAAAGATATATATGTTCATGCTTTGTTAAATCAATGTGATAGGTGTGAACCTCACCATTGAACTTCAAGAAAGTGTTACACCATAAGTTTTAAAGGATTTAGAGCCGACTAGAGGAATCCAAGATGAAGATTTTCACCCTTTCTGACACAGGTAAGTGGTTCATGCCCATGAGTATTTATGTTTATCAAACCAAGTATATTTACATGCTTCTTAGATAAGGCCTTCTTGTCCTACATTCTAGGTTAAATATGTAAGAAAGATTTTATGTTCTTATGATTGTGGAATTGTATATGCTCAATACCTTAAGTAGTGGTGTGTCATGGAATGATTCTAGATCATGAGTTAAGTTCATAATAAGGATAAGAAAAGATATTCCTATTATATCCCTTAAATATAGATGTAATCATGTATTGAGATTTCAAGTAGGAACATGTCATCAAGGTTTCTTATATATGTAACGATCTAAGAAATTAAGAAGTAAAATAGATTCCTTAATAAGGTTGGTTTTTAAAAGTTAAGTATTATGTGAGAATATGGGTGTTGCACATGGTAGACCGTGACCCAATTTCCAAGATAAGTGTACTATTGGGATTAGAATATATTGTAACATGAGTTTATGATGAAAATACCAAATTATGAGACATTAAGTCATGATTAAGTTGAATGTTGAGACTCTATATGATTTCTACTTTAAGATTTAAGATTTAAGTTCATATGAATGTGTTGAGATCAGACTTATTGAGATTTTATAGAAATTGAGTTACCTTGTCAGAAATCACATTAGTTCAGATATTTGATACTTAAGAACTCTCATATACTTCATATTTCCATATTTAGTTCAGATCCTTTCCCTAAGACTGGAGGTTTAGTTGTCATATATTTAGTATCAAAAGTAGTTAAGTCATTTCTATTAGATTGAAGTATTAGATTAAGTATTATCCAAATAATATGGATATTATCTTTATATTCAGACTTAGACTACTCATTGTATGAGTAGCCAGATAATGAATAAAGACACATGATAAGGGTTTTAGACCCAATCTCGATTATGAAGTAATTGAGATCTATATTCATATTGAGATGTAGATTCAATTCATAATTTAAGAATAAGAGATTTAGAAATTCATATTTAGAATTCAGTACATGCTTAGTCATAAGTAATCAATCTCAGATAAGTTCAGTTATCAGTTTTAATATAAGATAAATTCAAATTCAGTATTCAGCAAAGATATTAGTATTCAGTTCTAGTTCAGATTAAGAATTAAGTAAGTTTATACTTAAGATAAATAAGTCAAAACCTTCACATAAGACAATATATGATAAGTCCTCATTCCGTAGTCCCGGGATGATTTAGAGGCATCTGTTTCCAATTCAGAGGAGTGTTTAATCCAATTCAGAGGTGTTGCGGCACCAATTCAGGGCGTAGCCACGCCAATTCAGAGACACCTCGGTGACATTCAGAGGCATGTAGTGCCAATTCAGTGGTACCTTGGTACTAATTCAGGGTGTAGATACGCCAATTCAGGAGGACTTATTGTATAATGGTGGTCACAGTCAGATAAAAGTTGTAAATAAAAAATGCCTTAGTTCAGAGAATGTACATAATCTCATTTATAAGTATAATGGAAGAGAATAAGATAAGAGAGACATGACTCAGTCCCTTTGTATAAGTCATGTGGCCCAAGCACCAGAGTGCAGACAAATTTGGAAAAATAACCCAGGCCCAAAGTGCAGGTTATGTGACCCATGCACCTTAGTGCAGGTCATGAGACCCAGGTACCAGAGTACAGGTCTCCAGAGAAAGATAAGATAAAGTAAAAAGTTAAGAGATAAGCTAAAGAAAGAAGATAGATTTATATTTTAGATCTTATACAAAGTTTAATGTTAGATTCATTGTTGTAATGTTCAAAGATATTTTGTAGCATTTTATCTCTTCAGTAATATGTATATTAGAATACTAATGCCACTTATGCTAACAACCAATTTTACAATGCATGGCTGGGGACGATATGTCCGTAGGTGAGAGCAGGAGCCGAGTAGATCTCAGAGATTTAGAGTACAAGAACATAACAGGATAAGATCTGGTGGGGTGCCAACTATAAGATGATCCTCAAGTTTATATACTCAGCTATATATTTTAATGTTTAGAAATTTAGAGTAGAGACTATATCTCGATATGTTGAGTTTGTTTTCCATGTGATATCCATCATGTTCCTTTTATAAGAATGATTATGAGAACGTTTCATATTTTCAGTTTATGTGATTGATTATATTGTTGTTATGAATGACAGTCGTACGTAATACCCCCTTGAGTGCATGAGTTATGGATAACTCTGTGTTTCTTCTGCTATGTGCATGTGTGTTCTTAGGGAGGGTGCTACAGTATGAAGCCTTATATGGTAGATGTTGTAGATCTCCGTTATGCTGATATGAAACAGGATAATACCAACTTCTGGGTCCTGAGTTAGTGCAACAAACAACTGAGAAGATTAAAGTAATACAACAACAATTGAAACCTTTCCATGATAGATAGAAATATTATGTTGATAAGCGTCGTAGACCCTTCGAATTCCAAGTTGGAGACATGGTGTACCTCAAAGTCTCTCCTTGGAAAGGTGTTCTCAGATTTGGGAAAAAGGGTAAGTTAGCTCCTAGATTTATGGGACCTTATCCAGTGACAACATGGATGGGAAAGGTAGATTATAGGCTAGAGTTGCCACGTGAGCTACATAGACTACATCCAGGGTTCCATGTATCTATGTTGAGAAAATGTCATCCCAATACAGAGTTGGTGTTGCAACCTGTAGAGGTAGAATTAAATGAGGATATATCCTATGTGGAAGGTCCAATGATGATTCTTGACAGAAGAATCAAGAAGTTGAAAAAGAAAGACATAGTTCTTGTAAAAGTTCTATGGAATCACCGTGGCATTGAAGAAGCCACATGGGAGCTAGAGGAAGAGATGATGAGGAAGTACCCTTCTCTTTTCTCTTGAGATTTTGGGGACAAAATCATTGTTGGGGGTTGATAATTGTAACATCCCTGACCTGGGTTATGGCTTAACCCTAGACTTTTTGCTTAAGTTGTTTACAAACTTGTTTTATTTTTTTTGAAGAGTAATTAAGACTCTTTTAGAGTTTAAATTTCAAGTTTGAGCTTATTTTCAAACTGTTTGTGCATTATATGATAGTTTTGGCATAAGGTGCAATTTACCCAAGATGAGAGGTTATATTACAATATTTCACATGTTGAACGTGCCCTATATGTTTTAGCATCACGAAATAAAGAATGATGCTAAGTGGTGGTTTGTGGAAAGCCTAAATTCCAAGTATGAACATGTTTGAATAATGTTAGTGCATTGTGCACCAGTTTTGGTACAAATTATAATTTACCCAAAATGTAGGGTTGATATGCAAATTACCACCTCTAGAGTGTCCCTAATCCCTCCTAGTATCATTTAGAGGAGAAAGAAAGAAGGAGACACCATGTTTGAATCAATTATGAATGATGGTAATCTCGGTGATGAAATGACCAAGAAAGGGGTTGAATATGAAACCCTAACTTGAGTTGTATCAAGTTGAAAAGCTTATATTTGAGTTCCTATAGGCCAAGGAGCCATAGGAGGAGTCCCCTATCGTTTTGTGAACTCTTGAAAAAGGCCATATCGTGCAAAGCACCTCAAGGAGGTGATTTGTGTCGGGTTACAACTTCCTTAGTAAAGTTGTGACGGGTTGTGAATAAAGTGGTGAATTAATTGATATATCTTATTAAAAAGGATAAGTAATGGACGAATCTTTATACCTATATCACCCTCAACCATTTTTCAAGACAAGATAAATGTTTATGCATGCATTTACACATGTCATCCATGCATGGACACGTGGAACCTACTAGTTCAAATTGATGACACCTCATTTTCACCTTCCTTCATGAACAACAAGTATATATACCCCTAGTTTCACCCCTTAGTGCAATTTTTCGACCCTTACCACCCTCCTACCCTAAGGTATCGTGCATAGAGACCTTGTATCGTGTAGGATTGCAAGTATATCGTGCATAGGCCCTTGGATATTGCCCATAGCAATATCCAAGGATATCGTGCATAGAGACCTTGCATCGTGCAGGATTGCATGGCCAAGTAGGTGATATCGGCCATATAGGGTGATATCAGCCGTATAGGGTGATATCGGCAATAGAGTCAAGTGTTGAGTGGCATTTCGTGCAAGTGGGTGTCATATCGTGCAAGAGGGGTGGCATATCATGCAAGGACACAAGGGTATCATGTAATGGTGTTAAGGAGAAAGAAGGCACTCATAGTTAACCCTAAGGTGAGGCAATGATCATCTTCAACCTTGGATTGAAGCATGATTTTAAGGTTTTGATCTTCCTTTCTTTCCTTCTTCACCAATTGCTTATCCATGGTGATTCTTTACATATAGAGGAGTTGTGAAGTACATATTCAACCTTAGGAACATGAAGATTTGGAGCTTGGAGCTCTGAAGTTGTTCTTGAGGTGGGTTATATAACTTGAACCCAATTATATTATTATGCACCTTTAATTTTATTATACTTGTTGAACTACTTGCAATTTCGATTTTCTTGATTAATTGCTGGACCTTTGAGTTCTAAAAGCTTCATGGGACTGTTGTCAATGACTTAGAATAGTAAGAACAAGGATCTAGAGGTTTGATGATGATGACATCATTAGTATTGTGTGGAAGCACACAAGCACACACCTTCAACCCGATATGGTGATGCACCTACTTCACTAAAATGATATGGATATGATTGTATATCTTCTTGCATAATATGGTGGTGTATTATACACCTCTTGCACGACATGAAGTCAAGCAAACACCTCAAAAGTGATATCGGGCACAAGCATGCACGCAAGCACCTTCAATTCCATATGGGGTAAAAGCAAGCATACAAGCACCTTCAATTCCATATGGGGTAAAAGCAAGCATACATACACCTCCTAACCGATTTGGTTGGAGCAGGCACACATACACCTCAAAACCGATATGGTGTGGAAGCAACTTAAATGCAATGTACTTGATGAAGTAACACATGGAGTGTTTTATAACAAGTCATACATTAAGAGGTATGGTGTTTAATGAATAATGATTAAGTAGGCTAATGTACCTTGAAGTAATGGTCAAGCCAACTTAATAAAGTATGGAGTAATCAACATCCTAGGAAGGATGAGAGAGAAACTCATACCTGTATAATAAACATGTAATGTGCATACATTAATGCTTGTAATATGTGTAGAGTACGAATTAGGGTTTGATTCTTGATAATGTGATCTTGAAACCCTAAATGTTAAATATAGGGTAATGATATGTGAACCCTAATTGATAAGAAAGGGAAACCCTAACCCTAGTGAGGGTATAGTGGTATTACCCTTGTATTGCATGATGTTGATATGTAATTGATATGGATGTTATCATGTATACTAACCATGCAAGTATCATGAGATGATGAGCATAGCCAGGTATGAGCTATGATGTTTTATTTGATAAAGATACTTAATGGGCCTTGTGAGCCATATGATAATTTGTTGCCTAGTGAGAGGTGACAAGATGTTTAATGGGCCTTGTGAGCCACTTTAGATGCTTGAGTAACAAGTATCATGTCTACCTTGGTCAGATGACCTGGAGGTCATGGTTACTTGATAAGTGGTAATAGTGTTCAGTGATGAACTAAGGGTTTGAATACCCATATTCAGAAATCATGATGATGATATTGTTAAGGGATGAGAATTCCCAGTAATAAGATAAGGGATTGAGATCCTAATGTTATATAAAGCTTTGAAAAGTACTTGATAGATGTATTACACTATTCTTTGTAGCATTTTTATAATAATTCATGTTTGAAAACTTGACTGATGCTAAAAGAATATGGTAATGTATTTAATTAATCAAGTGGAATCTTATCATGTAGAGCCCTGACCATAGATCCATCAGGGTCAGTAAACTACTTAATGGTTAAATAGGTTTTCCCACGGGATCTCCTGGAGATCGCATATATTTGAATATGTGGGGGTGATGAGCAAAAATATCCGTACGCCCCGAATGAAGATTGATGGTAGATAAACATAAAATCTCTCAATCTTTCATTATTGGTTGGGTTCGATGTAGATAAACACAAAATCTATCGACCTTTCTTCTGGTTTGATGGTAGATAAACATGAGATCTCTCAATCTTGACGGGAGTGCAGCTTCCCCTGCAACTCTATAGCGAAGTTGCCAGTATATCCTGGAAAGCTATTTAGCAGTTGATATAGTCCTGCTCATTTTCTTGCACTGACCGAGACGGGTGAGGTCATGGTAGCCGGCTCTTCTATTGACCTTGTATGGTATCGATTTTTACTTTGCATTGGTCGGTAGGAGTGTGAGCGGTATACCTCATCTCCTCAGGGCATAAGTGTGATTGTAAAATGTAATCAGCTGTGTAGCATATTTCCTTAAGGATGAAATATGGAAATCATTGGTTGATGTTACATTGCTTAATGTATCCTAAATGGATAGATGTTATACATGTTCTTCGTATTCCTTATAAAAGGCATATATGAAGTACTGCTTTATCATATACATCTACAATGCTTTAGAAGATGATATTGCTCTATTCTGCTTAAATTAGTGATTACATCCTGCTTCTTAATATAAAAGAATCCTCTACTCAGTTTTATTACTATTTATCTGTAATAATAATATTGTTGGCGGAGAGTTATATCTCTCGCTAGGATATGGGTCTCACTCCGTTGGTCACCAATATTTTTTTAGGTGGACCGAGACGAGGAGGTAGGGATCATACAATAGAGGAAGGACAACAGCATTAGGGACAACAATAATATCTCAGGTTGAGTTACTGTATGTTGTGAGTTGTAGATATAAGTCATATGTGTCGTCTTTGTAGACTCAGGTCCTTGGAGTCAGTACTTAGTGGTTTTATGATCGATATGAGATTTTGGCTTGAATGCCTCAAGATTTTATGTTTCTTATGTATAGTTTTGACAAAGCAACTATTGTATATATTCCTCGAGATGAGATGGTACATGGTATGTACAATGTGAACCATGATGTATGTAATACTTTGGTTCTCTTTTTAAGAGTTTCTTGGAAATGGATCTCTTTGCAAATGGTTTTAATTTTTAGTGATTTTTGTTAATCCACTGATTATGGTTATTCCACAATTATTTATTGGTGACGTTTTGATTTGTGGTCGGATCGTCACAATCAACCTCTCTCATGCATGAGGATTCTTTCCTTTAGAGAACAAAGTCAAGATTTTTAAAGTGTAAAGTTGATTTCTCTTAATCCTATCAAGAAGTCATACCACACAACTTTTCTAGACTTATCAAGAATATTCTTCTCGAGTTGTTTCTTCCCTCTCCACTCCATTTCCGCTACTTATATTGAAGTAATAGTATAGAGGGGTTTCTCTTTGTCTTTGTCCACCACAACCATTTTCATGGACTCTTTGTGGTTGGTGTGTAAGAGAGAATAGAGGATATAACAAGAGTAAATTAGGTAAATAGACGTTGTTATAACACCATTTTTTCTAAATCATGTAATGAGATTTGTAAATCTCCTTTTAAAAGATAAATGAAATCAATGGTTGATTTAATGATTTGATTTGAATGAAATTCGTGTATAATAGCCTTGTATGTTTTCTTAATGGGCCTTATTGGCTATCGAGCCCAATTGAAAGAAAAAGAAAAAGAAAAGGAAAATGAATCCAATTGGATAAAGGAATAAACAAGAAAATAGATAAAAGTAGAATAAAAGGGTAAGGAATATTTTTCAAGAAGGAAATTCGAAATATTAAGGTTCCTTGAGGTTCAAGGAACTCAGGATAATAATATAAAGGTTAGGGAAAGAGAAAATAGGTGGAAAATATGAATAGTTAAGTGCTAACTTGCAACTACAGAAAAGGACTTGTTTTCTTTAGATAATGATCCCAATTTTTTCATGATGAGAGACAAAATCATAAACGCGGTTCCCTTAAAATCTGAGATAAAAAGGAGTTGTAAATTGGGATTTATTGCTTTTTCAAATTATCCTCAAAATAGGATATATCTTGGAAAATTAGGAAAATCCTTTTCCTTTTGTTTGAGAGCAACGGATGTGGGCCGTTGGATCTTAATCCAACATGCACCACTCATCGTCAAAGTCCCAGCGAGACACGGACTTTAGGCGTGTACAAGGGGGACTTTCCCCTTTGATTTCCGATCAATTCAATGGATGTACGAGCATGGAAATTATTCCATTTGAGTTCGAGAGAGTATCCCGAACCATCGCAACCCCGATTTGTTGGTCTCTGGAAGCGTCTATGCAAAACGCCCAATTGGGCTAGGAAGCAGGTTAATGCGGGGATCAGGAACCCTAAAAGGGACCCCCATATCCTATAAATAGGCCCTCACACACTTCCTCTCACCCTCGTGAACACCGACGATAAATTCCTAGGTTCACAAACCCTCTCTCTCTCGATTTCTCTTGCTCCGATGAGGTTTAGCCGCGGCACCGCCGCATTGTTCGAGTGAAGAAAGGGAGGAAGACGAGGAGTAGTAGCTCTTGGATCAGAGTCCATCGTGGACTTGAGAGGGATCCGACACTCAACAGAGGGCAGCAGTGTGCACAACTCAGTAAGTGGGGGCGATCGATGCAGAGCATCAGATCTATATGCGGACCCACAACACACCAATCTAACGACCAACGAAATTCGGTAAGTAGCTCTCTCTGCTCAAATAATCCAGAAAAAAGGTTTCTTTGCAAAATTCATAGAAATAGCTAAGAAACTACGATGAGAAAACTTTGTACATGAAAGTTGCATAGAAAAATATGAGAAACAAGATAAAAATGGTTTGATAACCTGATTCGATATCGTTTTTCAAAAGTTCATTAATTTGGTAGAAAAAGGTATTAAAAGGTAATTAGAAACCCTAATTATATATAAAGGGTGAATCTTTGTGGATTAATAGGTTAATTTGAAGAGTAATAACCTGTTAATTATTAAGATAGAGTTTTCATCTGTTTTGAATGCAAAGTTGGCTAATTTAGGTTTTTAATCTATAAATGAAGAACACTATATATAGAAACCCTAATTTAGGGTAAAAGAAGAGAAAAACTTTGTTGATTTCGAATTATGGAAAAAGGTTGCTAAATAATGATCCTAAGCCTGTTAGGAGAAATAAGATGAGAAATTTTAGGGTTTTTATGTAGATTTGCAAAATTAGGATTCATAATGTTAAAAGTGGAGACAAAACCCTAATTTCAAAGGAAACCCTAAAATTGGAATAGAAATCCTAAGAAATAAGATGAGTTTGGTTAAATTTTGATAAAAGGAAATTTGTATGTTTATTTCAAGATTTCTATGCATAATTGGTTGCTTGGTTGAGATTTCTCTATTTGATTGATTCTGTCTCAAAATATGCAATCACAGGTATGTGGTTACATTTATGATTGACCGCCTTAGTTTCACGACGATTCTCGGAGATTTTATCAGTTATTTCAAATAAACTGCTTGGATGACTTTTATTTCATGCAACTATAAAGTGACTATGAGTATCACTATAAATACATACATATAACTAGCTTAGATCTGGATCCTCCTCTGTAGCTTTGCAAATGCTGAAAAGGGTCACCTAGAGTAAGGTCTAGGCTATCATGAGTTAGAAATTGGGCTACCCACGTGTAGTGCCATGAGACTCTATAGCATGCCATGAGTTAAGGAGTGGGATACCTACGGGTAGTGCCATGTGACTCAACCCTAGAAACCGATTCACTGGTTAGGAAGGATCATGAGGGTTTTAATTGGGATCTACCATAAGGAAGGTAGCATCCAGGTCCACTACAGGGACAACGTAGAGGATATGGTATGTATGGATCCCACAGTTATATTTAAAACGTAAAGTTAGTTGTTAAACTGTAATTGACTGCAATATGTTTTTATTAATTGCACGATTATTGTTTCCCCCAGATACCAGCTTTATGCTGACCGATGTTTTATTTGTCAGCGTTTTAGGTGCAAACTCAAAAGGACAAATAGTAAATTGTCACATTGTGAACACATGAATTAAAGTGCAAGGAGGATTAGTTAGACTAGAATTCATAAGTGGATATAAGTTTAGAAATCCAAACTTTTCAAAGGTATGTAAAATTTTATTTATTACAACTTTTTAGTGTGTTCTGGTAAAGTTTGATAATTATTAATGATTATTTGTCAAACCTTTAATCTGGAAAATTGGGATAACTTCTCTGACCTACTGGTCTCCTATAATTGGGGGTTAGTGGTAGGTAGGGTCGTTACATTTGGTATCAGAGCCAAGGTTCCTCACTTAACCATTAATAAATATTAAATTTTACAAACTCTACAGAACCCAAGCGAGTTATTAGAGGATTATCCGAAAGATAGAGGTGTCTAGAAAAGGATCACGACTGGGGGCTGGAAATATTTTCCTCCGCACCGCTAGTCGGAATACGAGGACTCCCAGATCTGTGTGACTGCCTGGCCAAAGTCTTAGGTTATGATTCAAAATAAGATACTTTTAGGACTCTCGCATCTTATTCATCTCTTCCCATCACCCATTCTAATAAGGATTTTAGGAGTTCGGGTTCTTCTCTCTCTTCCACACCCTCATGTGGTATGGGTAAGTAAGTCAAGGATTAAGGAATCCTCCATCAAATTGATAAAAGATATGTAATAAGATGTCATCGACTTAAGTATAATTAGCTTAAAGGTATAGACTAAAGAGGCTATGTGTATGCTTATGCAGATGGCTCGTGTGAAGACAGTGACTATCCCGGATGCCACCAATGGTGGTGGACCTTCACGCAAGGGAAAGGTGTCTTCTGAGAAGAGGAAGAGGAACCACGATGGAGATTCCTCCAAGAAGAGGAAGAGACCTAAAGAAACCACTCATGAGGTCCCTAATCCTGACCCGATACCCTTCAACAACCTTGATCAAGAAGAAGACTAAGGGTACGAGGAGCAACATGAGTATAAGGAGGTGGCCCAGATGGAAGAGGACCAAGCTGGTGGTACCAAACAAACCATGATAATCCACACCCCTGATGCTTTGTGGATGGAACAACAGAAGAAGCTGACAGAGGCCATTAGTGCTTTGGCTCTCCAAGACTTAGCTAGAGGTGAAAATGGCGAGCCACTTCTTGTTTGTCCTCGACTGGGAGCCACCATCTTGGACTTCATCAAGCTGAACATCGAGAAGTTCTGGGGAGAAGATAAGTCAAAAGTGGTCGATAAGGTGGAAGCTTAGATGCTTACAATCGAGAATGGATTTCACATGCTTGAGGTACAGTCGGGCAAGAAGGTCCTCTTTGCTGATCATCTCCTGGAAGGAGCAACCAATATATGGTGGGAGACTCACATCATAGGCCGAGATCTGACTGAGGAACAATGGCATGGGCAAACTTCAAAACAATCTTCACTGCCAGATTCATCCCTATTTTGGCTAAGAAGGAAAAGGAAAGGGAGTTCACCAACATGACTCAAGGAAACTCATCTGTGGCAGACTTTGGGCGCAAGTTCCGAATCCTGGAGCATTTTGGGCATATGATGGATGAGGAAAGAAGGGTGGATCACTTCATAGAGCATCTTCACCCTTCCATCAAGCCTCATGTGATGGCAAGTAAACCCAAAACCTTAGTTGAAGCTTACAACACTGCTTTAGACATGGAGAGGACTGTGATGCCTGCCCAGTTTCCACCCAAGGGGTATTTGGGTTTCACTGAAGGAACTTAAGGTCAGAAGAACAATCACAAGAAAGGTCCAGGATGTCATCATGCTAAAGGAAGACAAGGAGGAAAAGGGAAACCCCGTAAAGAGAACAACCAACCGCAATACCACACCTGCAAAAAGGGGCACGCCGGTGAGTGGTGCTACAAGAAGAAGACATGCTTTCAATGCCATCAGGAAGGATACCTACAATTTGTTTTCCCTCTGCCAGATCCAAGAGGACCGGGACCAGTAGAAGCCCCACCTATAGCTGCAGCCCCACCTACTGGAGAGGAAGACAAGCTCGAGTGTTTGCCATTGACAATGAGGAGGCTTAAGCAAATACTAATCGATTGATCGAGGGTAATAACCCTTAGAGTTTTCTTTTATGTTTTAAGATAAGCATGTAATGGCCTAATGTATGGTGACAAACAATGTAGGCATGCTTGAAGTCATGGGACACAATGTAAAAGCTTTATTTGACTCAGGATCTACTAATACTTTCATTTCAAGAAATCTCGCAACTATGATTTGTTTGGATATTAAGGATTTAGGGTATGTCTTAGACGTTACAAACCCGAGTGGTCGGATCTTTACTGTAACATCCCTGACCTGGGTTATGTGTTAACCCTAGATGTTTTGCCTAATAAGGTTGAGTAGATTCTTAATCTTATCTCGGGAAAAGTAATTAGGGCTCATGTGAAACTTATGTTTCAATTTTGGTCATGATTGAGCAATGTTGAAGCAATGTTTGCTTATTTTGGACTAAAGTGCAAATTACCCAAGTTGAAGGGTTAAATTGCAAATGTTGCATGATAAGATGTTCCTCTGATGTTGAGACATCATAAGAATGAATATGATGTAGTGATATGGTTTTCACAAGCTTGGGCTCCAAGATTAAGCTTGTAAAGCAATCCTTATGCATTAAAACCTAGTTTTGCTGTAATGTGTAATTTACCCAAAACCCAGGGTTCAATATGAAAATTACCACTTCAATAAGGTACCTAATGTTTATTGGCATCATATAGAGCAAACAAAATGAGAGGGGCGCCTCATTTGAATTAAGTTGGAGGAAAGAGAATCTTGATATTAAAATAATCAAGATTTAATCCTAAGTGAAACCCTAATTTAATTTAGGGCAAAAATGAATGTATTAATTAAAGGGCCTTCAACCAAAATTAAAATGGTTGGATTCATATGTGTGTGGATGATTTTAAAGCCTTGCAAAGGCACGAGCATATCCTAAGGACACTACAAAAAATACATGAATTGGCTACAATTTATTTAATTACATATATACTATATGTAGTCAAAGCCAATTTTAGCTACATTTCTTAAAAATATAAATAAAATAAATGAAGCCAATAAGATTGATCAACTTCAACTACATTTGTCCTCTTTATTTTAGATGCAAACACTACTTTGTAGCTAAATTTACTAAACAATACCCGCTCTCCCGCGCGCATGTATTGGATCCAATTAAACCCGCGCATCCCAGTTTCCCATTCTCTCTATTCCTCGCTATCTCCTTCTCTCCCACACACTCAATCGGCCGCCGATCTCGCTCCTCTCCCGCGCGCATGTATTGGATCCAATTAAACCTGCGCATCCCAGTTTCCCATTCTCTCTATTCCCCGCTATCTCCTTCTCTCCCACACACTCAATCGGCCGCCGATCACGCTTTCTGACTAACTGTCACACCCGATCGCGCGAGCCTCCCACAATCCACGCGCTTGAGTGCTTCCGCACATCCCAATCCTTGCATTGGCAAGATGAAGACCTAAAACTGTCGTGGATCCTGAACTTGTCGTCCAGCTTCGCCCCGTGAATAGTTCGCATCTTCAAGCGATCATTGCCCCCATCCAGTGCTCGCCTCTTCTGCAAGATCGTCAGCCCTTCCCAAAGTCGCCACCTCCTCCCAAGGTTACTGCCTCTCCATTGTCGCAGACAATCCCCAAGGTCTTCAGACCTCTATTTCTGTAAGTCTGAGATGACTGCAGTTCCTTTTCTTCTATTTCTGAGATCATATTGTCTTTTGTTTGCTGATCGATCATGGAGTCAATTTTTAATATTTCTGTAGAGGAGTGAATACGTGTATCTTGTTTATATGCTCTATTATGAAATTGTTAGGCACACCATCATCATCAATCACCACTGCTAGAGGATTTGGACTAGGGATAGTAGGCAATGGTTATTTTTTAGCACATCACAAGTATTCAGACTCAATGCAGTGGCATCTCAGGTTTTATTGATGGGACAATCTAACACTTTCTAGATGAAAGCTTGTCACAAAAGATAAGTGGGTGCAGTAGGAACCAATATAAACCAACACATATTATAATAATGAGCAGTTCAAGACCCATCACTCTTTTCCAGTATTGTAATGGGCTGAACTGGAGATGTAAGGCTTTCATAATATAATATTCCTTCTTTCCAACTGGTTCCATTTTTATGGTTACCCTGCAGATTTGACACAACATCATGGCCCCATATTATAATAACTTCCCAATGTTATTAGGTTTTGAATTATCTATTTGTTGCATGATCAGTTGTGAAGGATGAACACATAATCTTGTGGGTTGCTTAGTGTTCTAATTGTGAAGCTTGCTTCTTACTTGACACCATCATTCAAGAAGAACATACATTAAAGATTATATGTTTAAATCATCTTCTATGGGTCCCAGTGGATCAACTTCTAAATGAAGACAATTTGTCTTCTGTTAGTTCCACTGTACAAGAAGTTGTAGAGATCAATAGGTCTCCATTTTTTGATATGAGCATCCCTTTCACCTTCGGAATAAACATCAAAAAGGAGCAATTCACCTCTTTAAGAAGTCTACCTCTTATGAAAAAAAATTAAAATAGCTCGAACAATATCATTACCCATAATAGGACTACATGTTCAGTAAAAGTAGGAATTAAAACCATCTAGACTAGGACACTTGTCCCCATTAGCATCCTTAATGACCTTTGCTATCTCTTTCCTAGTGATATATATCTTCATAAATCTTTCACATGTTCATCCTTTAGTGTAGAAAAGTCAATATTGTCAAGAATCTCATGCTTTATCTGGTCTTATTCTTGAAATGATTAGCATAGTAATCAACAATATGCTCCTTAATAGTATTTCCATTCGGTGTCATAATACCATTGACATCCAAGCAATTGATAGCGTTTTGGCTCTTCTAGTTTGAAAAGAAGTGTAAAAAAAATCAGAATTCTTGTCTCCCAAAGAGATCCAGTGAATCATGGATTTTTGTTTGAAAAGAGATTCCTTGCATTTACCTCTATAATAGCTTCAATTCTTTTTTAAGTTCTACCTCTCAAAGCAACATCACTAGGTTCATATCTACTATACAGAGGGCCTATCGAGCTTCAAATTCTTTGATTATAACATTTTCATTAGCATAACCAAAAGATTCTCTACTCCATTAAGAAAGAGCATCTTTACAGACTTCAGCTTCTTACAAATAGTATATATTGGGTTACTAATGACTTCAATAGACCAATCTTCATTTACAATATTCAAGGAGTCCTTATGTGAAGTCGAAGCATTTATAAGACATAGTGTAGTGTTTCTTTTACTTCTAGAAACTCCACCATGAATGATTATCTATTTGTGATCAATATGCAATGTTAGGGATATTCTCACTTTAAATCCTAGGATAAAAATTGGTGATATGGACATTGGAAAAAATCTTTCAATTATTGATAACGTGACTCTAATTCCTCTTTGAATATCACCAAAGGTAAAAGTTACTCCTTTCAAATTTATAACTATCAGATTTTTATTAAAAATGAAATCATTAAATTCAGCCATGCATCCTATAGAAGGATTTCCTCTTCCCAATCTTTTAGAAGAAAGCCTCACAACATTAAAATCACCTAGAGCGAGCCATTTGTCCTTCTAGTACAAATCCTTGAACTTGAAATGGTCATCCTAAAGAGAAGATATTTTATTATCATTGTTATTCCCATAGATATATAAAAGAATGAAATCTTCACCTATAAAGTTGATTCTCATGTTAAAGCATCGATTATTACAATCAATTTTATTGACAACAATTTGAGGAGGATCCCAGCAAACTATAGTCATTCCCAGGGAATGAGTGTTAATATTAGAAATCCAATTACAACCATTCTAGATATTGTCTGTAACTATATTAAGATTCTTCCTTCTAAATTTAGCTTCCAATATAATAGCTATAGGAGACTCAACTTTTTGATACTATACTGAACTTCCTCTTGATATCTAGGATTATTCAAGGCAATAGGTTAAAACTTATCCTTTAAAAATGTTACCTGGATGGAGTGGTGTCCTACCACTTACAATAAGTGAACCAAATCCCAACTCATCTATTCTAAATATATTACCAAATTCATTAGGATAAAATATTTTATTATTGAAAAAATTACCCATCTATGTGGAACTACTTTTAGTTAGACATCTAGGAGGCCACCAATACCTTCCTATAGTAGTGTGAGACCTTCATTATCCATCCTCTTCCCATGTGGATTCATTAGACCCAAAGTAGTATTGGGGTGGAACAGTCAATCTGGATATTATGGCCCTCCCTATTCAACTATAACAAGCTATTATAAGCTTCAACCTAAGTAATTCAATTCCATTCCCCTGTAAGGTAGTAACATTAATTTACCATGTAATAAGTATGCTTACCTAGTCTATTTCCATATCTAGAGAAGGATCTCCTCCTAACACTTCCATGTTTTCTTGCTTCTATTGCCATGCATAGAGATGGTTCATGCCCAAAGTAGCCAAAACTTGAGCATTTTAGGATACTACTCATATTGGAAAAGAATAGATACTTTATCATTCTTGTGTTCATCACTTCACAACCTATCTCCTTTGAAGACTCAAGATAAGGAATGACAACTTGGATTCTTGCAAACTCTAGCCGCTTATTGATTTTCATAAAATAGTCAGATTGTATAAGCCTTCCCACGAATCTTCTGATCATACTAAGAATCTCCTCATCCCAAACTCCCAAGGTAGGTTGGGAAACTTGATCCAGACTAGAATTTCCATTATCTTTGCCTTTTCAAGAGGCTCTCCCATCTCCCACTTCTTAAGTATTAGCGACTTCCCTACTACAAACCATGACCCCTCATCTAGAGACTTCAACATATTTGCCCTATCCTCAAACTTGATCAGGAAGAAATCTCTCCTCCTAGCCATAATAAAAAATTATGCTTCATTTTCTTGATTGACTTGAGATGAAATTTGTGGGTCAACTAGTGTGGCCTTAACCCTACCCATATCTATATAAAATAGTCATCCACTTAATCATGTTCAATTTTGCAATAGTCATGTTGTAGATCATGTCTCCACTATCCACTTGAACTTGCTTCAACAATAAGGATAAATCCTTGCTAGAAATTCTTTCTGAGGAAAACTTTCATATTATTGTACCCGACCCAAAAATTCCAATGAATCCTACTATTGTGGAAACATAAATAAATAAATGAGAAAATGATAAATCGATAGAACTCATATTCGCCACCCAATGGTTCTTTTCTTCATGTTGTGGAGCTGCTTATGGAGTTGGGGATGTTGTTTCATTTTTGCTCAGTTCTTGTATGTAGAACTTTCTGTTTGGTTCTGCTTGTTTCTTATCTGTTTGGAGATGTTATCGGGCTGTTTGAAGGAAGGAGCTTTGCTATCTTGTTTGGGGAGCTACTGTTGTTTTCCTCTGCTGCCTTGGATGTTCTGAATGGAGCTGTTGTCGTTTCTGAATGGAGCTTCTATCCTCTTTCTTTCTGTTTTGGAGTTTTCTCGGGAGCTGTTTTTTTGTTGCTGTTCTCTTGGGCGCTGATGATTGATTAGCTAGATTCTACGATCTTCATCATGTTATTTAGGGTTATGTATAGTTAGTCTTTCTTTCTTATTCTGTTTTCATTTTCAAAACAGTTGTTTTTTGTACAAACACTTTTCAAAAATACAAAAAAAGCACCCCGAGTTTACCCGACCAAAAAAACATTATGCATCAATACCACCACACTGATGCAAAACATAGTAGTGGCAAGTGCATTGGCTGATTGAGAGGGAAGAATAGTCAAAATTATGCAACAAAGACTATATTGATAGTGGCAGCGAAAGAAAGGTTGTTTTTTCCTTTCCAAATGATGAAGATGTAGAGGACAATATTGTGAGATTGAAGTCCACAGAAGCCCAACAAGGATTCATGTTTCCAACAAAACTCAGAGAAAGGCTTATATGGATATAAGTACACCATAGAAAAAAATCAAGAAACCAGTAGACAAACCTCAAGTTGTTCCAACTATATAGACTTCACTTTAGAGGAGACTCCACTGTTTTAAAGAATAGAGATGCCAAATATGGCGTTGGTGTCCTAACTGCACATTTGGCACTAGGGGTTCCATGCAAAGTAGTGTTCATGGCATGTAGTAGTTTGTGGAAGTGGCAGAATGGGGTCTGTTTAAAGTATGTAAAAATGGATCTGGATTGATAATTTCACAGTGGTTTTTCACTAGGTATAGACATTCAATTGAAATGACCAAAAAAGCTAGATAACTATACAATTGTGTTTTACTCAAGCATGGTTATTATACACAAGAAGGCATGATTCTGAAATCTTATTCTAAATAATATACATAAACTCCTTATAGAAGAACCAACCAGAATTTATGTAAGCCGAGAGAGCCAGAGCTAAAAGATGTTTGGCAGGCAAATGGAAAATGTATAAAACTGACCTACATATAACTTCTCATTCCATTCATGAGATGACTCTTCACATAATAGACTACCACTCCCCTAAAAGAGATGAGTCTCTACATAACCACTGAGCTCATGTTTTTCATGTGCTTGTATAACAACCTATATGTATATGTTATACATGCATGGCTTACGTTCTTACATGCTAACTCAATTGTATTTTGTACAAGATAAAACTATTTTGATATTTATTGCCAATACGTCATAGATAAATAGATATATACATGGCTTGTCAAAGTATTATGTAGTATATAATGTATAATATGATCGGTATTATACTTTATTGATTTTCTACTTATTTATATATTTAATTTTTCATTGTGTTAAATTTATGTATACTTTTTTACCTTCTTTATTATTAATTTTTTTTTAAAATCTTTCCGTTTGATTAATAATTTCTACGTATATATTGATTATATTGATGTGTTTACTTACATTTATCTAGGGAAGTATGATCGACAAAAGCTGGATAATTGAGGAAGATAGGACCAGTACAAAGTACTTAACTGGGGTAGTCAAATTCATAGAGGACGCTTTCAAAAAATGTAGTAGGAATGAGACTATCTTATGCCCTTGTAAAAAGTGTCTAAATACACAAAGACACAACCGTCAAGTGACAACCGAGAACCTGTTATGGAATGGTTTTTTAGCAGCTACACTGATTGGATTTTTCATGGTGAGACTTCTTCTGATGCCACGGAAGATTCTTCTGTGCAAGACAACATGCCGTTTGATGATATGAGAGACATGTTGCACGATGCATATGGAGTCCAAAACTGTCGAGAAACTATGGACAATGACGACGATGATTCATTTGTATTTGTTGACGATGAAGAAGCTGAGCAATTCTACAAATTGTTAGAGATTGCTGCACAAGAGTTGTATCCTGGAAATAAGAAATATTCCAAGTTGTATACCGTCGTGAGGTTGTTCCATATAAAATGTAGCAATCATTGGAGCAATAAATCATTTACTGAGCTGCTCGAACTTTTGAAGGATTTGCTTCCTGAGGGTGACACGTTGCCTGGCTCATACTATGAAGTAAGGAAAATAATTAGGGACCTTGGTCTTGACTACGAGAAAATTGATGCCTGTATAAATGATTGCATTTTGTATCACAAGGAGTTTGCAAATAATACCTCATGCCCGCGTTGTCATGTTTCTAGATATATAGAGACTGAAACTGATGTAGACGGTGCACAAAGTATGGGAATTAAAAAGAAAAGAGTTCCTTGTAAAGTTATGTGCTACTTTCCCTTGACTCCTAGGTTGAAGAGATTGTTTATGTCCTCTAGAGTCACACCACTAATGCGGTGGCACGATGAAAGTCGCACCAAGGATAGAGTTTTAAGACATCTAGTAGATTCACCTGCATGGAAGACATTTGATAACATGCATGCTGATTTTGCATCTGATTCTCGTAATGTGCGTCTTGGTTTAGCATCTGACGGTTTTAATCCATTTGGCATGATGAGTAACTCATATAGTATTTGGCCAGTCATATTGATTTCGTACAATTTGCCACCATGGTTATGCATGAAGACACCTAATTTTATCCTTTCTATGATTATTCCTGGTCAAACTCAACTAGGAATGAAGATAGATATCTACTTACAACCTCTGATTGAAGAGTTGAAAGAACTGTGGGAAGTTGGTGTTGATACCTACGATGCTGATCATAAAGCTGTATTCAAATTGCGTGCCGCCTTACTATGGACGATAAATGACTTCCCTGCCTATGGTTATTTATCTGGTTGGCAAACTAGTGGGTATGATGCATGACCTATTTGAAATAAGGACACGTGGTCTATTAGACTACCACATAGTAGGAAACAATGTTTCATGGGCCACAGGAGGTTCCTTCCGATGGATCATAAATTTTGTAGGGATATGTCCTCATTTGATTGAAAAGAAGAATTAAGACCTGCTCCAAAGATGTTGTCTGGAAATCAAGTTTTAGTTCAAACCAGAGATGTAGACAATATGCCTTACAATTGGAAAAAACAAAGCATTTTCTTTGAGTTGCCATACTGGAAGTACAACCTTATTTGTCATAATCTTGACGTAATGCATATTGAAAAGAATGTATGTGAGAGTTTGATTCACACGTTACTTGGGATGGACAAGTCAAAGGATAATGAAAAATCACGTTATGACCTTTTAGAGATGGGAATAAGACCTAGACTGCACATTATCAAGAACGGAAGTAAGAATATTATTCCACCTTCTTGTTTTACTTTGAAAAAAGAGGAAAAAGAATTATTCTGTAAGTTTTTGAAGTCTGTACGGGTTCCAGATGGTTATTCCTCCAATATCTCGTGAAATGCACGCATCAAAGAAAGAAAACTGTTGGCATTAAAGAGTCACAACTACCATATATTAGTGCAACAATTTATGTCATTGGCTTTACGGATAGCGTTGCCGAGCAAGAACGTCATAACTGTGATAACTGAGATGTCTAGATTTTTCAAAGGCATATGCTCAAAAGAGATAAATCCGTATTCTATTGAGAAGTTAGAATCTAGAATTGTGGTGCCTCTATGCAACATGGAGAAGATTTTTCCGCCCTCATTTTTTGACATAATGGAGCACGTGGTCATTCATCTTCCACGAGAAGCTAAGATAGCTGGACCACCATTTTATCGTTGGATGTATCCAGTGGAAAGGTAGTATGTTTTTACTATTTGTTTCAATAAAATTTTATCAAATATATTTTTTGATTTTAAACAAATTCTATTTATCATTATAGATACTTGAAAACTTTGAAAGAATATGTGAGGAATAAAGCTGCTCCAGAAGCTTCCATAGCAGAATGTTACCTGGCAGATGAATGTGTAACATTTTGTTCAAGGTATCTCTCCGGGGTAGAGACAAGGTTCACGAAATTGGCTAGAAATGATGTTGAAGATGACGATATTGTTACTGATGATGATTGGTCTATATTTTCACACAAAGGGCGTCGAATAGGAAAGAGTATTCCTATTTATCTTGAAGATGTGATGCTGAAAACTGCACATCAGTATATTTTATCTAATTATGTTGCAGTTGAACCGTTCATGGAGTGAGTTCATTAAATTATTAAGAAATATGCATGCTCACTGTTATATGTTTGTACACACGACTTACGTACTTGTTAGCAGGGAACACATTCGCCACGTGAAGAAATTGAATCCGCGTGCAAGACATTGGCAAATCAGTAATATTCATATGAACACTTTTAGTGATTGGTTTAAGAAGCATGTAAGTCTATAACATTAATTTCATTTAATATTGTTAGAGCATTGTATTAATAACTCAATTCATAATGTATACAGATTGAAGAGAAGGCCAAGTCAGAAAATTTGCCATCAAATCTACTAACTCTAGCTCGGGGACCACAAAATTTGGCGAACAAATACAATGGATATGTAACAAATGGATATAGATTTCGAACCAAGGAGGGGGAACATGGTAAAAAAACCCAGAATAGTGGGATAATGGTGAATGCCCAGACAGAAAGTTTTTCCAGTTCCAAGGACAAAAATCCTAAATTGGGTCAAGTTACATACTATGGGGTACTCTGAGAGATTTTTGAGATTAGTTACTATGAGCAACTGAAAGTTGTACTGTTCAAAGGTGATTGGTTCAATGCAAACAAGGGTGTCAAAAAAGATGAAAATGAATTTACAATGGTCAAATTAAAACTCATTGACTTAATTGAAAATCCATTTGTATTGGCCTCTCAAGTACAACAAGTCTTTTATCTGGCTGACATCAATCACCGTGGGTGGAGCTTTGTCGTGCAGACGACACCACGTGATACTTATGACATGGATGAGAAGCTTACTGAAAATTTCATGGATGGGACATGCGTACCCGAAGATTCTCATGCAGATGATTGGGAGTCTATTTTTAGCGATGTTTCTGATGGATCTGATTTGGTTAGAGAAGATATGGAGGGTGTAACTTTTTACGATGGAAAAAATGATGAGCAACTTGATTGAGATCGTTGTGATCTATCATATGTAGTTTTTAATATTTTGTATCTTGATGTAGCGTTATAGGAATTTAGTTTTATTCATTTATTATTAATTATCAATACCATTGTTCTTCCTTTAATATGCATACTATTTCTCTTAAAATTTGCAAACTTTTTTTTGTTCTCAATAATCGAACCAGCAACTATTTTATAATGTTTATATCAGGTAGCCCCTACAACCATTATTATTTAACTATATTTTTATGGTTATAGTTTTGTTTTATTAATATTTGTTATGCATTATATTTTCAAGATGTTGAAAAGACGTTCACAATTGTTGTCTGCACGAGAAACTGATGATGCAAACAATGGAGTAATTAAATGAAAATTGGCGGGTAAGTTGACATATAATTTATCTATTATCATTTTGTACTTATAGTTGTAAGATTTTGTCTTAATATTTATCTTTGTAGGAATGTCTAAACGATTGCAAATTAATGGAGGCTATCTTGGTTCAGTTAATGCTGATTTGGGAATGAATGGAGGTTATATTGGTTCTGTTAATGCTGATTTGGGAATGAAAGGAGGATATCTTGGTTCAGTTAATGTTGATCTTGGAAGTTCTAAAGCTGATTTGAGTAATAAAACTAATAAAAAGGTTGGTGCATCATCTGTTTTCAGCAGCAAAAATGCTGAAGTACACATCAGAAAAGAGAAGCATCCGCATGTGTCAATGATAAATCAGGATGTTCCAATCGGTGGAAGGATGTCTCTGTTAAACAACCGTACAAGAACTGCTCATTGTGTTGATAATGCCAATATAAATCATGAGGTTGGAGCTGATAATAGAAATTCTTTGACAAACAATAGCATCAGAGCTGGTCATTCTATTCATAAGGCTAATTCTTTGGCAAGCAATGGTACCAGAGTTGGTCATTCAGTTGATACAACTAATATCAATCATGAGGTTGGAGCTGGTCATAGGGATTATTTGGCAAATAATGACATGAGAGCTGATCATTCTGTTGATAATGACAATATAGATCATGTGGTCGAAACCAATCATGTAAATGATGAGGACTTTGAATTGGTTGATCAAGAAACTACTGCTAATCATGATGAAGGTACATAAGTTTCTAATCAACAATTTACACCAATTAGCTATTACCTAATATTTTAGCATTTCTATGTATATTTTAAAAATAATTGCCTCATATTGTTTTAAATTTTTAGGTGGTGCTGTGTATAATAAAAAATGAGGCTATTCTAAGTGTCTTCGATTATGGAGTAAGACAGGGGATGCAAAATTACCAATCACATTGGATGAAAATGGAGAACCAATTGGACCTCATCAAAATGACTTGTCTTCTTTTTTGGGAACAATTGCTAGAAATTCACAACTGGCACCCTTGGATTACTTGGATTGGCGACAAGTACCAGCTGGAAATAAAACTGAAATATGGAATTATGTCTTGGTAATATATTTTAGTAAAGTGTTATTGAAGCGTATATTTGTTATATTCATTCTATTTTTCATTTAACAGAAGAAATTTACTATCGACTCAAAGGGAAAGAAATCGGTTCTACGCACAGTTAGGGATTGTTGGAGAAACTTCAAATCTGAAATCAAAAGAAAAAATTATATGCACCACAAAGACAAAACAGACAGACTTAATGATTGTCCTTCCCGTGTTGACCCATTACAGTGGGCTTTTCTTGTGAATTTCTGGGACTCTAATGACGGAAAGGTAAGATAATTAGTTATATATGATGTCCTGTCTTAGTTTTTATTGGTGATAAGGTTAATGTTCATGAACTACAGTTACGGAGTGCAAAGAATAGTATGAGTAGAAAGTTTGTTACCACACGACATACATCGGGGTCGATGCCCTATGCTTGTGTGAGAGCGAATGTGAGTGATTTGCCACATAATTATAATAATATCATAACACATTAACACTCTACTTATACTTTATTTGTGTGTTAATAACAGTTGCAACAAAAGAATAAAGGGGGTCCCGTTAGTCGATTGCAGTTGTTTGTTGCTACCCATAAGAAGAAGGATGGTACTCCTGTAGATGCAAAATCAGCTGAACTAATTGTAAGTATAAAATTATTCATGACATATTTGACTTTATTTGCTCAATTTTTTATCATCATTATGGTTACTGTTGTAGGACAAGTTACATTCAACAGTTGAAAACAATGATGCAAATCTTGATGAAGATGAAATTGCTAATCAAATATTGGGTGCAAAGAAGGCTCGTGTGAACCATGAGAGTAATGAGTTTAGTCAGGCATATGTTGAGGGTTTTGAAGGTACAATCAAAGACCTACAACACATATGTGAGTCACAAAAAATAGAATTGTCAGATCCGAAAAAAAGACAAGAACATCTCGAAGCAATAATTTTGGGAAATTCAAGCGGGAGTGTTCCATTTCAAGCAAATCAAGTAATTATTCAAATTTTTAGTAATAATTATAAGTTATGATTTTATTAATTTCATAAGTGTTTTTTATTGTAGAATATGGAAACAACTAGGAATGAAGGAACACCCATGCCACAAAAGTCATGTAGCGGAACCACCATTACAGAAAGACAGGTTATTAAACAAAAAAAACTCCTAATAACTTTGATTCTTGATATCTAAAATTTTACATTGTAATCCGTACAACTTATAGGTCGTGAGGTTGTTAAGTTTAGATGATGGAACGCCAATTGTTGCTCAAGGACAAGTGATAGGCGTGAATCCTGACCTTGTAATAGGAGGAGGAAAGTTAGGGTCTGCATTTGCTGCTGTTTGCATTGGTGTGGCAATTAAACCTGAAGAGCAACTGGTTAGACCATTTGACAATTATCAAATCATTGAAGATGCAATCGGGTCAATAATAGCTTGGCCAAAGAAGCTACTCATTGTTCGGTAATTTTTTTATTTCAATGTGCTATAAGTGTAACATGTCTATATAATGGTTTTAGATAATTATTTTTGTTATTATAGGTAAAATGCTTGGAGCGAGGCAAGTGAGGCAAACAATAAAAGTTCCTTCAGAATTATGTAGATTCTATTTTTCCTCTTTTCTATAGGTTTAGAATAAAGTTTTTGTTTGATGAAAAGCTTGTCAATTCATTCGATATAGAAATGATTGTCATCCGAACCACCATTACAACATTGTTTTCCATTTCTCTTGCTACATAAGACCGTGATATGAATATTCTATAGTATTGGTTAACATTTAGACCTCTTTTATGGCAAGGCTGTCAACAATTTCAGAGCATGTTTGTATTTCTTTACCAGTACATCACGCTTGGATCAATTTATAGTTCAGGTCCCTGCCATGCTTTTAGGAACCCAAGTGGAAGCAGAGGTGGGGATGCCCATGCCTTTGTCCTGATAAACAATAGTGAAATGGAAAATGATGGACAGTTTGAACTCCATGCCATGCCTGGGCGTTTTTCTTCTTGTGATAAAAAAGTGTATCTGTGAGGAATAAAGCTGCTCCAGAATCTTTTGATTTACCTTAGACTATTGATTCATTTTTCTGGAAGGAAATACAGATAGAGTATAATTGTCTATTTTTCATATGTACATCACTTAAAGTATGTAGAGTTTCCATAAACTTGCAATTTGGTGTCTTCTTTTTTTGATGCCTCATAGCCACTATGTGTTGATCCTCTATTTGTTCAAGGAGCAGCTTCTTCAATGAGTAGCTTCCACAACACATTGTGTGCATGCCATGAAGGTTGTCATGGATTGTTGGGAGCTGGAGTGGTCTATGTAGAGCTTCACATGTGAGGCAGGAAGTTTATGTTACCTTTCATATTATGTTCAATGTCGATCATGATTATTTAAATCTCAAGTCATCTAACATGTTGGTTGAGGATGATGCAATTGAAGTATTTGTCATTTATTCTGACTTTTTTCTAGTTCCCCCACTCTCCTGTCCTCTTTCTGTTCTTCTATATCTCATTTTCTGCTGATATGTTTGTCCCATATTGTTCACAAATGTACCATGGCCACCATTTTTTCTTTGGGTGCGGCTGGTGAATGTTGTAGTTATATATCATGTTCATAAAGATTGGACTTCCTTTGGTGGTGAGGGTGCATGCATGTGAGCAAGATATGTTATTTAATAACTGTAACTGAATATGTATCTATAATTTTTGTTCTAGAAATAGTTTTTGCATGTACTGCCTTCCACTCAAGATTGATGCTAAACTAGTTTGATAACCCATATATATTTATTTGATCAATATGCAAATGGACCTTGACCGATGATGGAGGCAGAGGTCTTAGTTTCTAGTCAACTATTTCTCAAGAGACTTTTTCTGATTACGGTTGTGCGACTGGTACGAAGAGGGTGGAAGTCTTCATGTGTGCTCAAAAGAGGATTTGCTATAAAAAATTGCATATGCTCCTTGGTAAAGGTGATACATTGTTAATTGTTTGATAAGTCAAGATTGAAAATTATGACATCATTCTATTTTCACAGTCACTGAAACCATTCTTTACTAACTTAGGTCATTGCAATTAAGAGAATCAAACTTAATAGGGCAATTCAAATTCTCCATGAACAACAAGTAAAATGGTTCAATATGCTTTTTTAACTAGGATATGAGTCATTTTTTACACGAACTAAAACCAATTGTTACTGAATCTGGTGAAGAGAATCATACAGAATAGGGGAACTTTCCACAAATGCCACATCAACCCTAAAACTAAGTTTCTTTTTGTTCTGATGGATTTGTATATAATGGACATTTTAGTTCTATTCCTTTTAGTCTTGAAGTCCTAGGTAATCTAGATTCTTCTTGGATTGAGCTATTAGTTTTGATAATCCTTTGAGCACAATTTTCTTAGCATCTAATTATGTTATTTTCCTTTAGAGCCTTCTGTTTCTTTTTTCAAATGGAGTTGGCTGCTTGTCATGTACTACAAGTGGTACACTTCTCATGTACTGCATATGGTTTGGAGTAGCATTTACTAAATTTGGATCAGAAGTGTATTCTAAAGATAAAAATGTTCTCAAATTAGTTCATTATGTGTTTTGTTAGTTTAGCTCCTGTTATGAACCATAATATCTAGATTTTAGTTCATTTTATCTGCATTGTATCTCCAAATCATCACTATGTTGGGAGGCATTACATAGGTGATGTAGATAAAAATTACTAGGTATGGTTTATTGGGAACCAGATAGTCAAATATATGCAACTTCATCGGTGCTTTTGTAGTTACTGACTTATGAGAACATGAATCATAATTTTATGTCTCGTTTGAAGTGTCTAATTGATGAGTAGGGACGTAACAGTCCCTTGGATCATATGCTTGTGTAAACCAAAAAAAAGTGCTTAAGCTTAGACAATTACATATATTTGTTGATTTCGGGTAAGTGTTTTGAAATAAAACCCATGCACTTCAAAGCTTTTATTGCCCCCAATTTGCCTAGGTGTAAAAACACCATCGAAGAACACAATGTAATAAGCTTTCCATGGTATAGAACTAAGTGAAGGCACCTAGTCAGGCCTCGTGAGATCTTAAATGCACGTATCCTTGTAATAAACCATTCTATATGCATCCAAATGTTACATCAAATTGAACTAAGGCACCTAGTCAGGTCTCGTGAGATCTTAAATGCATGTATCCTTGTAATATACCATTCTATATGCATTTAAATGTTAGATCAAATTGAAGTCACTGTCAAAGCGTGGCGAAGATGTGTCAGTTTTCTCTTGGTTTCTTATCAAAATTCTGAACTTCCAAGGGTTGCTGGAAATTTCTGGAGAACATGACTAAGAATGGGTTTTCTTTGAATCTGGTAAGAACATGTAAGTGCATTCTCACCTTCTACTTCCATGATCTCAGAATCTTTCACAGTTATACTGTTCTTTACTTGAATGAGGTTATCATTACTGCTCCTGCAAATATTACAGTTGGATACTTGAAACGATTCTATAAACATGTAAAGCAAATGCAGAGTGCATATTAGCAAAAAATGATGTTTCACATGACAATATTAAATGTACATCCACGAGCTATATCATTCCAACCTTCTCATGCTTAGTAGGATAGTTCGGTTGGCTTTGTTATGGTTGTACCAGCTCTGGAATTAAAGAGGTGTTGAATAAAGTAACTCTTGATTCTGTACACAGACAAGATGAGAGAAACAGGCTGGCTTCTTTTCCAGAAATGAATTCAACAGAAATAAAGGCTTAAGCAAAGTTACAACAATGTAACAAGCCAAAATAAAAAATAGGTTGATTTTTTCACATATGATTTAAATTATTTTTGCATATTGTTTTAGGTGATGATTAATTGCACAATCCACATTGCAGAAATTCTCACAGACTCCACAAGGTTTGAACATAGAGGTATGTCTTATTATGAAGACTGACATTGAAAATAAAAATTCTTTCAAGTTTCTTTCCAAACTATGGCTATATGTATAACACTTCTACCTTTTATTCTAATGTCTAGGCATTCTTTACTTGTTAAATCTTATCAGGTTGGTGGATTTTATCTGAAATAGTAATTCATGCCGTTCTACTAGCATTCTTTATGATTTTCATTGGTTGTTTCGAGTAGTCGTGTATGAATGTTTCTGGTTGTAGACTATATTTGCCTTCCATTTAACATCCACCTCATGCATGGGTTGCTTCTAAGATGCCTAATGATTCCCACTGCTTTGTTCAGTATCAACCCTTCCCAGTAGTTTACCTCCCCATGTCCTTTAGGTAATTTTTATTCTAGAAAACATATAGATAATTTATTGTGTTTAATAGATAGCATGTGAGGATGGCCTCGCTTGGGTGAACATTAAGATCACTTGTTGCTCATGGTTTTTGATAACAACCTACTGATTGGAAAGTCTCTACAGTGGCTTGCTGGAATAAGGGTCACATGGACATTGTTTGAAGGAGAATCACACCACATCTGAGGGAAAAAGCTATTGTAGAGGTGTATTATCATACTGTCACATTCTTCTTGTAAGATAGCTAGATAATTGCACCTGCCTATGCACTCAATTGTATCCATTTGACTTCCTCATTTATTTCACCAAGAAAGAACCTAATCGGGTTCCATTTCACCAAAACAAGTAGGGAATGACTATTGAGATTCTACATATATAAGATCTTACAGGGCTCAGTTGAAGACAAGATAATTGTGAAGATAGGTGCAGCAGATTCTGTTAGTTTGGATGGGCCTGGGTTGATGAATGTTGGTTTGAATCTTTCTTTGAAGTTATGGTTGTGTTGTGATCTGGTGAGGTTGGTATGTTTTTGATTGAATATCTAATCATATCAATTTGTTGTTAACTTTACTTCCTTGTGAGATTTGAAGGCCTTCTGTTGAATGTGTTATCTTTATCTAGAAATCCTTTTCTTACGAAGCTAGTTTAAGTTGCTACATGTTTTTGATATGCACTAATGGTTTCTAAAATCCCTAACTTCCTCTGAAACATATTCCTCATATTGAGAATAATTATGAATTTCTTTGATTCAATCATTTTTTTGATATGCACTAATGGTTGCAGGCATCATATGCACAGATGGCAAATGCGGTCAAGGTTGATGCGGAGCAGCAACACTACAGCCCTTCTTCCATTACTGTCGACGTTGAAGCAGGGGAATGTGATGCTACTGTTCTTTTGAAGAAACAGCCAGCCGAGGGGAATGAGAGCGTCGAGGAAGTTACAACTTTGGATTCGGGGGATGCGTCGAAGAAGAAGACTAAGAGAGTAGTTGCACTGGATGCGTTCCAGGGTCTTACCATTGTGGTGAGTAAACAACATATGTTTTCCCCCTTTTAGATGTTAGCTACTGCTGACTCTGACTTTGAGCTGCTTTGATTGACATTAGCTGATGATCTTAGTGGACGATGCCAGATCGGCTTTAGTTGACTATGTGACAAGATCTCCATGTACACCAGCCTGAGGGAATTACAGGTACTCCCCTAGCTACATGATGGGGTGGCTTCTGGCAAGCCTGCCTACATCATTCTATTTTCACAGTCACTGAAACCATTCTTTACTAACTTAGGTCATTGCAATTAAGAGAATCAAACTGAATAGGGCAATTCAAATTCTCCATTAACAACAAGTAAAATGGTTCAATATGGATCAGAAGTGTACTCTAAAGATAAAAATGTTCTCAAATTAGTTCATTATGTGTTTTGTTAGTTTAGCTCCTGTTATGAACCATAATATCTAGATTTTAGTTCATTTTATCTGCAATGTATCTCCAAGTCATCACTATGTTGGGAGGCATTACATAGGTGATGTAGATAAAAATTACTAGGTATGGTTTGTTGGGAACCAGATAGTCAAATATATCCAACTTCATTGGTGCTTTTGTAGTTACGATCTTGTATTGAAGGCTGAGACTGCAAGTGATAAAGTAGAATGGATAAATAAGCTGCAAAGTATAATACTTGAGGATGAAGGTATAATCACAGAGGTAATGGGAGATGAGTGAGATGTCATCAAAGGTGGCATTAGGTACAATCACAATATGTGAAGAAGGGTTATTCTTAGCACCATCATGTCTGATCCTAGTGGGTTGAAAGAGAGTAAAAGTGAATAGGACATTAATCTAAGATTTGTTTGAAGGCTTAACATGGTCAAAGGGCTTATTTCCTTGTATACACATGTACAAAGGATCATATTGACATTTCAACAATTCTTATAAATGATAGATGGATGAAATTTTTTGGACAAATTAAATATTTACAAAATTAAGGACTACCAATCTACAACTGGTCTGACATGAATTCACCATGTTAACATGTCATAAAACATCTTAAAAATGGATAGTCACTTACAGTCAGTATCAGTGTTGGAAATAGATTTTAACTAGGCTATGTTTGGTACTGCCAAATACCCATTGTTTTCCTAATTGGGTATTCTAGCACCTGATATCCTCTGCTCACAATCCATACACAAGTAGAATTTTCATTTTTTACAATTAGACAGATTTCACACATACTTCACACACTATCTTAGGAAGATAACCTAGTGTCCGAAGCTACTATTATCCCCTATCAACTTAGACTGTCTATTTGTTTTGTTGACTCTATTAGTCTGATTGTTTAGTCCAGCTTTCTATTTTGATCTTGAAAATCCTGAGTGATCTTGTTTGGAGATAGGCAATAAACAATCCCAAATGTGCACTCTGATAACAGTGAACATGGTGACAATGCTTTTATGAAACCACAATACTAACATGACAAGTACTACTCCCCCTGATCTTCCTTATCCATCTGTAGATGTAGAACTCAAATTTGCACTTTGTTCTAAGCGATTATTTGTTTAATTATATTATCCAATGCATATTTTCTAATAGTCACTCTAAGATATTCTTCAATAATGTAAGATTTGTAGTTGGGAATCAGCTATGGCGTTCTCATTCTCTTCATCCATACAATAGATGAAAACAAGTAGCAGGACAAGCTCAAACTCTCTAAACTCGGATCCTTTCTTCATTTGAAGTTTGGTACCACCTCTTGTCAACAAAAGATGAAGACGCTGCTCTAAAGACTAATCACAAACTAGTTGAGTATATATGTTCTTTAGCTATTTTCATATGGCTGCCACCTTAGTGTCCCTTATATCATGTTATAAATATGAACCTACCATCATAATGTACAACTTTCATTCGTGTACCTATGATATATTAATCCCTTTGCCATATTGGTTAGATCTGTTATGTTGGTTAAATTACATCTTCAGTAGGAATGTATCACAATGAAAATCAAGACTGTTATACATTCCTTTAGAAGTGTTCCAAATTCTACTATGACAAAATAAAACATGTGTTTTCATCACTCCATTGAGTGGTTGGAAAAACGTCTAACATACCCATGATATTGTGTCCTAATGCCTAAATAAAGCCATTCTATGGACCAGAGAAGGTGATGAGAAACTCATGTAGGAATATCTTGTATGGTTTCATTCATGTCCGTTTTGTAGCTTGTTTTGGTAATCTCGTCTCTTGCGTCTATGTATAGTGCACTGGATCTGGAGAGAGAGAAACTCCAGGGTGCACGAAGACAAGTAAGTGTTTAGGAAGCAAGTATGAAACGTTATTTATTTTGAGTTTGACTTTCTCGCTAGCTGATTTATGGTCTACTTGGATTTGTTGTCTTCTATTGCACCATCCATTTAGTTGTCCTTCTAAAGAGTTCTTTTGAAGGCCTTGTATGATTTGACGTCTTACTTTAAAAAAAGACTGGCATTTCTTACTGAGTTGATGAAAGATTTTGCATTTCTCTGTGAAGTATTGGCTGTTGTACCTGAGGTTTGCAGGGGCCACTATTGGTTTCTAAATGGTTGTTTCTGTACGCTGAATTATGTACATCTTTGACTCTACTGTTTTAATTGGTTTCAGAACTATCTTGAGTTGGATTCCTTCAGGTTTAAATATTTGTTTGAGACTCAGGATGTGTTGTTATCTAATGTGCATGGTCTGCATTTGATTCAATAGCTAATCATATTGGTTTGCTGTTGTATATTACCGTCTTGTGTAAATTTGAAGGCCATGTGTTGAATATGTGATGTGTTTATATGTAAATCCTTTCTTGTAAAGCTGGCTTAAGCTGCTGCTAATTTCAGGTGGTTTTTTTATAGTCATAGTTGATGAATGGTGATGAGTTACTCATTGCAAAGAAACTATTCATGTATCTAGATCTTACTGCAACTTCAACATGATCAAATTATCTCAATAGGTGGTCCTGCTGGGTTGGTGGTGCCCCCCATTAGAAGGGAGGATCAGTAAGTTTAGTTAAAGTTTACTGCCTGGGATTCTTCTAGTTGTTGGGTTATCTTATTTTAAATGATTGACATGGGTTATCCTTGAACATAAAAGGGTGCTATAAATGCCAAAAAATGGTACAACTACTAACATATTTACACTGAATTTTCTAAAGAAAAAATAATTATGATTCATCTTGGTTATGAATTCATATTGTTTGTTAGCAGTTTAAAAGTCCACATCTAAAAATACCATCTGCTGATTACGTTAGTAAGGCTAGCTGGGCGTATTTCTAATTTGAGTGCTTCTGAGTTCAATATATAATTTTCATGCCTGATTATATATATTGTTCACCATAAAATAATTAAGTAGCACACGGGTGTTGATATCTACTTATTATTTATACAGGAAACACTTGGATGCAAGGCTTGATCCTTCCCTTTGGAGGATATCAATTGTAAGGAAGAGCATGTGTAAACGATTCCAGGTGTGCATAACAAATGCCTCGGGAGTAGCCTGCCATAGCTAACATATCCAGGTCAGTTGAATAGTCTTTTTACACTAGATTTACCGATCTATGTTAGTTGGATGGTTTAGGCTTGCATATCACAAGATATCTCAGTTGTCTAGGTCAGTGTATCAGCTTGGTTGCAAGTCAGAGTTTAACCTAAACTGAAGAATGGTAAGCCTAAACATGTAATTTTATATATATTACAGATACAACATGCATCTTTAACCCTTAGTCTTCAGTACTATCTCCTTGCTCTATGTTTCAGGAAATAGTAGTTTTCACTTGATTGTTCTGCTCAATTTTCTATTTTCCTGGGAACAACAAGAGGCCTAGAATATCTTCATGAAGAGTCATAGTGTGGAAGATTAATAAGTGATCTCGTTAACAGGTTTATGCTGAAAATTCAGAAGTTGCATGTGTCTGCTTACAAGTTTTTTATTTGATTTCTTCTCTTTACATTGTGGTTTAACAATTTGGTACATCTGACAATACATATTGGGGGCCGCACAAGTGAATGAAGTTTCCTACACTTCTCGTCTCTTCAAGGTACTAATTCTGTCATCTTATTCTCATAGCAACCTTCATTTATTCCATGTATGAATGCTTATATATCTTTATTAAACTATTTAGATGATCTTTACCTTATGACATATATGAATATTAACTTTATCTCAGTGGATGTTCATATCTCCCTATTATAATGTTATACATAGAGTTATTTTTGAAGTGCTTTCAGCTACTCATGTCCTGGAGCATTTGTGATTAATCTTGTGGTTCATTTCTCTTTGAAGCATGACGATGCAACTCCATTTGAAGCCCAAGCCCGCCCAGTCATAGCTGCAGCAACAACCATAGACACAACAGTGTATCATGATATGTTGCAATTTGATATGGCTCTTTGCTACTATGAGAAGGCTGCATTGCATAGACCTATGCATATATTTGAATAGTCACTGTCAACAGCTGCAAACATAGTGACGATATTCCTTCTATCTCTGCTTGGAGAGTTCCTTTCAGATTCTTATCTCAGGTGCTTTTGGACGATGTTGGATGAACAAGAGCTTGAACAAAAGAAGAAGACAATAAGGATATTAAAACTGGCCGAGAAAGACACAACTCTTTGGCAAAGATGTTAGTAGACCACTGAATCATTGATATATGTATATACCTTTTTTTGTGCACATTGTGTAATAGGGGCAAGGTATACGTCCTCCCCATGTACATTTGACGCTTCATTATAAATGAAAGTAAGATTGTTGGCATAATGAGCATCACTTGTTCTAGATACTACAATTTTGTTACTAAAAGAACTTGTGTACTAACAAATTACACTATATATATATATATATATATATATATATATATATATATATAGTCGAACTAAGCATATATGTATGTGTACTAAATGGCACTACATATATAGCTAGATGTATATAGTAACTAATGCCTTTCCCTACACATTAACAACACATAAAATGTATTAACTTCATCTTTTTGCTACATACTGACTATATATGCAATTGTAGTCATACATTTAGCTATAATTGTACTTATATTTAAATATGTAAGGACAATATCTAGCTACGCTTCCGACTATATATAAATTTGTAGCGAATGGATTATCTAACTACATATTTGAAAAATATAGTTAAAGGCTTTAGCTATACGAGCATATACTACAATTTGTATGTGTAAAGAAATATGTAGTTAAAGCCTTTGGCTACAAAATATGGGGTTTTTGCTACAATTTTTTTTATAGTTAAAGACCATATTTTTAGTAGTGGGAGGTGAAATCCCACTCACCATTATAATAAGAAAAAGAATTTCCACTCAAATATGGATATTCTTATTATAAGGGTTAAGGTGCTTAATTTATTTTCCCTTAATTCATGGATAATGGAAGGGATCTCGGTGGGGATAGAGATTCCCTTGCATGCAAGAAACCAAGGGGGAAGTGGTGGCAATAATTTTGGAATAAATAGACTTTTATAAGAGATTTTCTCTCTCATCAATTTTCTTATAAAAGTACCCTTTCTAAGCCAAAACAAAGGCTTTTTCGGATTTCTTTCTTTCCCCTTGCTTGGAAAACGACCAAGGAGCTGTGGAGGAACAGGAGGACTACCCCCAATCTGTTGGTAAGCCCTTGACCTTCGTTGTCTTTGATTCCATGGTGGAAATCGAAAATAAATCATTGATTTCTTCTTATTTCGATCTCCTCTTCAACCAAAGGCAAACTTTTCAAACAAAAGCTTGAGGACGAGCCTAGGGGGAGTTGCAAGAGCTTCATCCACCATTGTTTCCATGAACTTGGAGCTTTGGAGCTCAATTGGAGGCGGGTTTTATAACTTGAACCCACATTCATTGTTATTGAACTCAATTTCTCAATTCGATTGATTCAATTGCTCTTTTTGTAATACCCTTGATTAGTTGATGCAATTGCCATGAAGATGGCAGTAGATTTCAAAGGTTTGCAGGTTGATGATTATGACATCATAACAAGCACACACCTTATCCAAGGGAATGAGCAAACGGTTTTCAAAATTGCATGATTTAGTTAGTTGCAAAACCGAATGGACACTTTTGAGTTCAAAACCGTTTGGAGTATTTGGACTCCAAGACCGCATGGGTAATTCACTCAAAAACGTATGGGTAATACACCCAAGACCGCATGGGTAATTACTCAAGAAAGCATGGGTAATTTTACCCAAGATCCAATGGATAATTCACCTCAAAACTGAATGGGTTTCAACTTCAAGATCGATTGGGTAATTTAGTCCAAATACGAATGGGTAATGGACTCAAAACCATTTGAGAGGGTTGACCAAGGGTTGACCGTTTGAGATTCCTGTTCCTAATTATGTTGGTCGATAACCCACCAAATTTGATGGATTAATTCCAAAGGAATCATGAGTTGAAGTCTAATCAATTAGGCAAACCTAATTGGATTAAGTGCTGATTTTCAAGTTGAGTATTTTAACTTTTTGGGAAAACGGTTTCAAAACCATTTGAGAGGGTTGACCAAGGGTTTACTGTTTGAGATTCCTGTTCCTATTCATGTTGGTTAATGACTCACCAAATTTTATGGATTAATTCCAAAGGAATCGTGAGTTGAAGGCTAATCAATTAGGCAAACCTAATTGGATTAAGTGCTGATTTTCAACTTGAGTATTTTAACTTTTTGGGCAAACGGTTTCAAAACCATTTGAGAGGGTTGACCAAGGGTTGACCATTTGCGATTCCTGTTCCGATTCATGTTGTTAATGACTCACCAAATTTTCGGATTAATTCCCAAGGAATCATGAGTTGAAGGCTAATTAATAGGGCGAACCCTAATTGAAATTTGTGCTGAAATTCCAATGAGTTGATTTGAGATTTTGGGTGGATTAGCCCAAACGGTTTCACAACCGTTTGGGGATCACCCAAACGGTTTCAAAACTGTGTGGGGACTACCCAAGACCGTTTGGAGGTCTGGGGTTAAGTATGGTTAACCAATTGAAGGTCCAAAGGTACCAAATCACTTTGCAATTAAGTGCTGATTTGATGATCAATTCAATCGCTCAAACCCTAATGATTTTTTCACTAGAATCAAAGGGTTGGATGAGCCAAACGGTCTCAAGAACGTTTGGAGCTCATCCAAATGGTCTCAAGACCGTTTGGAGGTCTAAGGTTGAGTATGGTTAAACAATTGAAGATCCAAAGATACTAAGTTGGAGTGTAATCAATTGCTGATTTGGTGATCAATCCAATGATCCAAACCCTATTGGGTTGACTTAGATTTTGATGATGTGATGGGAAAACGGTCTCAAGACCGTTTGGAGGTCATCCAAACGGTCCCAAGACCGTTTGGGCTCAGGTCATGTCCAAATTAGATGATGGTTCAATGGGTTCAAATCAATTCGACTCACATTGAAATATGTTGAAGGGTTATTGATTCCAAACCCTAAACCAATTGATTAAAGCCTTAATTAATGATCAATTGAGGGTCAAATCAGTTGAAGTTTGACCTAATTAACTCAATTGATGATTGGCTAACATGTATAAGATCGATTGAGGGGATCAACATTGGAAACCCTAATACAATTGAAGTGGTTGAGACACTTTTGGTCCATGCGGTTTTGAGGAGGTTTGGACCAAACGGTCTCAAGACCGTTTGAGTCCAAACGGTCTAAAGATCGTTTGGGACCAAACGGTCTGAAGACCATTTGGGACCAAACGATCTCAAACCGTTTGGAGACCCAAAGTGCAAACGGTTTCAATACCTACCTTGTCCAATTGGTTTCAAGTACAACTTGTTCAAATGGTTTTCAACCAATTGATGTATGAGAACTAAGATCATTGAGGGTCTAAGTAATCAACTATGTGAAGATCAACATGGTTAATCCATTTGGACATCTCATGTAATTGAAGGTCCAATATGGTGAACCTATTTAGATACTTAATGCATTTGAAGATTCCAATGGTTAACCCAATTGATCACTTTGTGGAATTGAAAGTTTAATTGGTCAATTCTTTTGAATTCATTATACAATGGATGGTTTAATTAATTAGACCATTTGGACATCTAATATGATCAAAGGTCAATTAGATATGTGATTAATAAATATGTAGACCTGTGATGATTGTGAAGGTTAACCCTAGCTATGTGTACTCAAGTGAAGAGTTGACCTAGATTAATCTTGGAGTAGTTAACATCCTAAAGAGGATGAGAGAGAGAATGAGAGAGATGAATGCTTATACAATCAAGCCCTAATTCTCTCATTATGAGTAAACTATGTGATAAGGGTTGATCCATAATAATGATATCACGACACCCTAATCAATGAGCCTAAACTCTAATTAGAGCAATGCTATGTGTGAAACTCTAATTAGAGCAATGCTATGTGTGAAATCCTAATTAGAACAATGCTATGTGTGAAACCCTAATTGGAGCAAAGCTATGTATGTAACCCTAATTAAGGCAAAGCTATGTGTGAAACCCTAATATAGGGTTGTGCTACTAATTCTATGTGAAGTCCTTTCACTGGGTGATGTGTTGTGAAATCCTAATTTCACATAATACTAGGTGAATCCTTGATATAGAAGGATGATCATATGAAACTCTATTGAAGAGTAATACTATGTGAAATCCACAAATGGATGGAATATTCTATGTGAATCCTCAAATTATAAGTATGGAGGATACTATTCCTAATAATGGAATAATGATTAATGTTATGACAAATGTAACACCTAGAAAGGTTGATAATGGATATCCTTATATTGATAGTTCCTAACTCAAGGATGAGTCCAAGTATTGGCAATGGTTGTATAATCTAAGTGAGTGACTAATGACCAATACTTTACATGATAAATGTGATGAATTGGTGCATAAAATATTAGGATGGGGAATACCCTAATACAAGCTAAGTGTATGAACTCGTGTAAGATAAAGGTGTTGAGGGAAGTGATACATCAAGATATGATAGATATCACATCCAACACCCCAATGCTAGTATACCTTGATGAGTTATAAGTCCAGGATAATTGGATGAATGACACATGAGATGTGTCAAGTCAATGGTTACATTGAAATGTAATGCACTCTGTTGAATGTAGGCTAACATGCCTTATGAAAAGGTTAATCCAAACCTATAAACTATGATGTAATCATATTCTAGCAAAGAAGAGAGAGAAACTCAAGCTATGTGTTGATAATTCATTTAATGATGAATGATGAGGATAAAGAATATGATTGAATACTTATGATTATTCATATTGATTCCTTGCTATGTGAACACTGATACAGAGTAATGCTATGTGAAACTTTAATACAAGTCAATGCTATGTGATCCCTAATGCAAGGTAATACTATGTGAGATCCTATGAAAGGTTAATGCTATGTAAACCCTAATACAGGGTATTACTATGTGAAATCCTATGACAAGTTAATGCTATGTAAACCCTAATACAGGGTATCACTATGTGAAGCTCTAATACATGATAATTCTATGTGAAGCTCAAATACAGACTAATGGGTTATGAATGTAATAAGATAACCCTCGTATTGCATGATATTGATATGTAATTGTGTCATGATTACTAATCATGCAGATATGTTGAGAAGATGAGCATAGCCAGGTATGTACTATTATGCTTTAGTATTGAAAATGTTTTGTAGGCTTTATAAGCCTTCATATGCTTTGTGTAGTAAGAATCATTGAACTTTATGTACTATGTGCAATACATTATGTGGCAAGAATCATGATGTTCTTGATCAGATGATCTGAAGGTATGAAGTTACCTAATAAGTGATAACAAGTGTTCTATGGTGAGTTATGGGTTCAAATACCCAGATGCTATAATCATGATGATGAACTTGTTAAGAAATGGAATTGTAATTGGTAAGTTGAGGGACTAAGATCACAATACTTTGTGAAAAGAGTATGGCTACAGGCCATGACTCCACAATGACAATGCCATGCATTAGATATATGATCTAAGCCTGAAGAGAGTTAATGTTGTGGTAATGATTCTATAGTGAATAAATGTTATACATGTTCTTCATTTTCCTTAAAGGATAAGTGACATGTTGTTCTATCAAATTATAGCTATAATGATTTTGATAAGAATAATGTTCTAATCTGTTAGACATTAAAATATCTTCTACCAAACAAATATAATTCCTTTGTGTATATTTATCTTCTTAAGCTACAATAATAATGTTTCTGGCGGAGAGTTATATCTATCTCTGGGGCAATTTACAATTGTCTCACCCCCGTGGGAACCACATTTTTAGGTGGATGCAGACGAGGAGGCAGAAATCCTTCAGTAGGAGAAGGACAGCAACAGCAGCAATAGGGACAGCAGTGAAGTCTCAGGTGTAGACACTGGCTGTCATGCCTCATATAGCTAGAGTCCTATGTGTCGTCTCTGTACTCTCAGGTCCTCAGAGTAGTAGATAGTTCTTTCGAGATTTTGGCTCAGTGCCTCGAGATTTTATACTACCTGTGTTTTAGATTGACATGACAGTTGATGCTTGTAATTCTTAAGAGGAGATGATACAAAATATGTACCTGTGAACAAGAATGTAATTATGTTACTTTGGCTCTATGTGAGAAAGTTTTACTTTGATGGATCTTTGATAAAAAGGTTTTAATTTTTAGTGATTTTTGGTAATCCGCTGTTTAGTGAACGCTTCCGCATTAGTTAATTATGTTTTTGGGAGTTGTATGCCACAATTAAGTGGTATCAGAGCCCTAGGTTCGCTGAGTCTACAGAGACATAGGACTAAGGTTGTAGAGTCTATTCTAAGTGTCTTCCAATTTATCTGATAGTATCTTCTGCTCACATAGGAGAAGAAGAACTTGAAAATGACCGGAGAACATGAGGAACACATTGCTAAGGGCAATGTTGTTTCACCAAGAGAGGGTGCATGGGATCAAGCAAGAGGAGAACAAGTGCCTGAGAATTCCCACCTTGACCTAATCAGGATAAAGAATCCTATGTTATGCTCTTGAAGGGCCGGATAGGACAACAATAATGCATATAGAAGACTGGATACTAGTATTACAACCTAAGTTACCAGTCTTTAATGCATAAACTCTGGACTTTGAAAGGATTCCTGAGTGACATGGTCATGTTGGAACAGTGGAAATATGGGAAAGATTAATATATGGTGAGAAAGTAGACTCTACCATAAGTCTGGACAAACAGTACATCTGTGATGGTAGTGCCCAAGGAGGGGCCATAAGCTATGAATTAAGGTAAGATCTCTATAATTCTAGAGACAATTCCCTAGATATTCTAAAAATCCAAAGTTTTTGGTGTCACCAGTGTAATAAATGCCTAGTACACCAGGGCAGTAGCCACTAAGTAAAGTCAAAAGTAGCAACATGAGATAACTGGACACTATGTGTTGAAAACAACCTAATGTGATAAGTGACCTTGAGGGGTAATACTTAAATGAAATATATTCAATCCGATACTTCATATTATGATTCTATGTGTTAAAAATATGAAAGTAGTTGTTTTGCAATTCCTTTGACCAGTCCTATAAGGACACAAGGAAGATGAGAACTTATATCCTACTCAGTGTTCCTTAAAATGTTTTATAATCTCCCTTATCTTTGTGTTGAAAGATGAGATTTAGAAATGATGCCTGGAGGAAATCTAGGAATGGAAAATCCTGTGTGTATAATGGTATGAAAAGTGAGGAATATAATAGTAAATAAAGTGCATACTACCTAATTTCAATACTTGTATACCCTGGCCAGGTATATGGTTATTGAAGATAAGGCAAGTATGGAACTCTTAGATTGTTATCTTTCTGATTACTCTGATCAAGTAGTCATTTTGAAACAATCTAGAGAGTATAAAGAAACTTAAAGGGAAAAGCTATGTGGACATTCCCAACTAATAGGGGAGAGCTATGTGGACATCCCCAACTTAAAGGGAAAAGCTATGTGGACATTCCCAACTAATAGGGGAGAGTTGTGTAGACATCCCCAACTTAAAGGGAAATTCTATGTGGACATCCCCAACTTAAAGGGAAAAGCTATGTGGACATTCACAACTAATAGGGGAGAGCTATGTGGACATCCCCAACTTAAAGGGAAAAGCTACATGGACATTCCCAACTAATAGAGGAGAGCTATGTGGACATCCCCAACTTAAAGGGAAAAGCTATGTGGACATTCCCAACTAATAGGGGAGAGCTATGTGGACATCCCCAACTTAAAGGGAAAAGCTATGTGGAAATTCCCAACTAATAGGGGAGAGCTATGTGGACATCCCCAACTTAAAGGGAAAAGCTATGTGGACATTCCCAACTAATAGGGGAGAGCTATGTGGACATCTCCAACTTAAAGGGAAAAGCTATGTGGACATTCCCAACTAATATGGGAGAGCTATGTGGGCATCCCCAACTTAAAGGGAAAAGCTATGTGGACATTCCCAACTAATAGAGGAGAGCTATGTGGACATCCCCAACTTAAAGGGAAAAGCTATGTGGACATTCCCAACTAATAGGGGAGAGCTATGTGGACATCCCCAACTTAAAGGGAAAAGCTATGTGGACATTCCCAACTAATAGGGGAGAGCTATGTGGACATCCCCAACTTAAAGGGAAGAGCTATGTGGACATTCCCAACTAATAGGGAAGAGCTATGTGGACATTCCCAACTAATAGGGAAGAGCTATGTGGACATTTCCAACTAATAGGGGAGAGCTATGTGGACATCCCCAACTAATAGAGAAAAGCTATGTGAACATTCCCAATTACATAGAGTTTGCTAAGTGAACTTTCCTAAATGAATAAAGGATTGCTGAGTAAATTATCTCTGTTAGATATATATGTTTTTCCCTTTGATAAATATTCTTAGGTGATGATAGATGTATGCTCTTTTATGCTTCTTCCTTTCGATAATATGGACATCATATGTTAGGGGTTTATGCTTTGCATAGACAATAAACATTGATAAGGTTGAATTAATGAAAGGAACTTTGTGTGGATTACAGAATCCATGATATCTCCATGATATTAAGATTTTATGTGGAGACTTGAGGGTATGATAACTGAATAAATCTGTCCCTCCTTTTCCTGGGATTTCGGGGACGAAATCCTTGTTAGGGGTTTATAATTTGTAACATCCCTGACCTGGGTTATGTGTTAACCCTAGATGTTTTGCCTAATAAGGTTGAGTATATTCTTAATTTTATCATGGGAAAAGTAATTAGGGCTCATGAGAAACTTATGTTTCAATTTTGGTCCTAATTGAGCAATGTTGAAGCAATGTTTGCTTATTTTGGACTAAAGTGAAAATTACCCAAGTTGAAGGGTTAAATTGCAAATGTTGCATTATAAGATGTTCCTCTGATGTTGAGACATCATAAGAATGAATATGATGTAGTGATATGGTTTTCACAAGCTTGGGCACCAAGATTCAGCTTGTAAAGCAATCCTTGTGCATTAAAACCTAGTTTTGGTGTAATGTGCAATTTACCCAAAACCCAGGTTTCAATATGAAAATTACCACTTCAATAAGCTCCCTAATGTTTCTTGGCATCATATAGAGCAAAGAAAATGAGAGGGGCGCCTCATTTGAATTAAGTTGGAGGAATGAAAATCTTGATATTAAAATAATCAAGATTTAATCCTAAGTGAAACCCTAATTTAATTTAGGGAAAAAATGAATGTATTAATTAAAGGGACTTCAACCAAAATTAAAATGGTTGGATTCATATGTGTGTGGATGATTTTAAAGCCTTGCAAAGGCACGAGAATATCCTAAGGAGGTGAAATCCCACTCACCATTATAATAAGAAAAAGAATTTCCACTCAAATATGGATATTCTTATTATAAGGGTTAAGGTGCTTAATTTATTTTCCCTTAATTCATGGATAATGGAAGGGATATCGGTGGGGATAGAGATTCCCTTGCATGCAAGAAACCAAGGGGGAAGTGGTGGCAACAATTTTTGAATAAATAGACTTTTATAAGAGATTTTCTCTCTCATCAATTTTCTTATAAAAATACCCTTTCTAAGCCAAAACAAAGGCTTTTTCGGATTTCTTTCTTTCCCCTTGCTTGGAAAACGACCAAGGAGCTGTGGAGGAATAGGAGGACGACCCCCAACCTGTTGGTAAGCCCTTGACCTTCGTTCTCCTTGATTCCATGGTGGAAATAAAAAATAAATCATTGATTTCTTCTTATTTCGATCTCCTCTTCAACCCTAGCCAAATTTTTTTAAACAAAAGCTTGAGGACGAGCCTAAGGGGAGTTGCAAGATCTTCATCCTCCATTGTTGCCATGATCTTGGAGCTTTGGAGCTCAAATGGAGGCGGGTTTTATAACTTGAACCTACATTCATTGTTATTGAACTCAATTTCTCAATTCGATTGATTCAATTGATCTTTTTGTAATACCCTTGATTAGTTGATGCAATTTCCATGAAGATGGCAGTAGATTTCGAAGGTTTTCAGGTTGATGATGATGACATCATCACAAGCACACACCTTATCCAAGGGAATGAGCAAACGGTTTTCAAAACTGCATGATTTAGTTAGTTGCAAAACCGAATGGACTCTTTTGAGTTCAAACCATTTGGAGTATTTGGACTCCAATACCACATGGGTAATTCACTCAAAAACGTATGGGTAATACACCCAAGACCGCATGGGTAATTACTCAAGGCCTCATGGGTAATTTTACCCAAGATCCAATGGATAATTCACCTCAAAACCGAATGGGTTTCAACTTCAAGATCGATTGGGTAATTTAGTCCAAAACCGAATGGGTAATGGACTCAAAACCATTTGAGATGGTTGACCGTTTGATATTCCTGTTTCTAATTATTTTTTTTGATAACCCACCAAATTTGATGGATTAATTCCAAAGGAATCATGAGTTGAAGGCTAATCAATTAGGCAAACCTAATTGGATTAAGTGCTGATTTTCAACTTGAGTATTTTAACTTTTTGGGCAAACGGTTTCAAAACCATTTGAGAGGGATGACCAAGGGTTGTCCGTTTGAGATTCCGGTTCCTATTCATGTTGGTTAATGACTCACCAAATTTTATGGATTAATTCCAAAGTAATCAGGAGTTGAAGGCTAATCAATTAGGCAAACCTAATTGGATTAAGTGCTGATTTTCAACTTGAGTATTTTAACTTTTTGGGAAAACGGTTTCAAAAACGTTTGAGAGGGTTGACCAAGGGTTGACCGTTTGATATTCCTGTTCCTATTCATGTTGGTTAATGACTCACAAAATTTTATGAATTACTTCCCAAGGAATCATGAGTTGAAGGCTAATTAATTGGGCAAACCCTAATTGAAATTTGTGCTGAAATTCCAATGAGTTGATTTGAGATTTTGGGTGGATTAGCCCAAACGGTTTCAAAACCATTTGGGGACTACCCAAGACCATTTGGAGGTCTGGGGTTAAGTATGGTTGACCAATTGAAGGTCCAAAGGTACCAAATCACGTTGCAATTAAGTGTTGATTTGATGATCAACTCAATAGCTCGAACCCTAATGATTTTTCCACTAGAATCCAAGGGTTGGATGAGCTGAACGGTCTCAAGACCGTTTGGAGATCATCCAAATGGTCTCAAAACCGTTTGGAGGTCACCCAAGACCGTTTGGAGGTCTAAGGTTGAGTATGGTTAAGCAATTGAAGATCCAAAGATACTAAGTTGGAGAGTAATCAATTGCTGATTTGGTGATCAATCCAATGATCCAAACCCTAATGGGTTGACTTGGATTTTGATGATGTGATGGGAAAACGGTCTCAAGACCGTTTGGAGGTCATCCAAACGGTCCCAAGACCATTTGGGGTCAGGTCATGTCCAAATTAGATGATGGTTCAATGGGTTCAAATCAATTCGACTAACATTGAAATATGTTGAAGGGTTATTGATTCCAAACCCTAAACCAATTGATTCAAGCCTTAATTGATGATCAATTGAGGGTCAAATCAGTTGAAGGTTGACCTAATTACTCAATTGATGATTGGCTAACATGTATAATATCGATTGAGGGGATCAACATTGGAAACCCTAATACAATTGAAGTCGTTGAGGCACTTTTTGGTCCATGCGGTTTTGAGGAGGTTTGGACCAAACGGTCTCAAGACCGTTTGAGTCCAAACGGTCTCAAGATCATTTGGGACCAAATGGTCTGAAGACCATTTGGGACCAAACGATCTCAAACCGTTTGGAGACCCAAAGTGCAAACGGTTTCAATACCTACCTTGTCCAATTGGTTTCAAGTACAACTTGTTCAAATGGTTTTCAACCAATTGATGTATGAGAACTAAGATCATTGAGGGTCTAAGTAATCAACTATGTGAAGATCAACATGGTTAATCCATTTGGACATCTCATGTAATTGAATGTCCAATATGGTGAACCTATTTAGATACTTAATGCATTTGAAGATTCCAATGGTTAACCCAATTGATCACTTTGTGGAATTGAAAGTTTAATTGGTCAATTCTTTTGAATTCATTATATAATGGATGGTTTAATTGATTAGACCATTTGGACATCTAATATGATCAAAGGTCAATTAGATATGTGATTAATAAATATGTAGACCCGTGATGATTGTGAAGGTTAACCCTAGCTATGTGTACTCAAGTGAAGAGTTGACCTAGATTAATCTTGGAGTAGTTAACATCCTAAAGAGGATGAGAGAGAGAATGAGAGAGATGAATGCTTATACAATTAAGCCCTAATTCTTTCATTATGAGCAAACTATGTGATAAGGATTGATCCATAATAATGAGATCACGACACCCTAATCAATGAGCCTAAACTCTAAATAGAGCAATGCTATGTGTGAAACTCTAATTAGAGCAATGCTATGTGTGAAATCCTAATTAGAACAATGCTATGTGTGAAACCCTAATTGGAGCAAAGCTATGTATGTAACCCTAATTAAGGCAAAGCTATGTGGGAAACCCTAATATAGGGTTTTGCTACTAATTCTATGTGAAGTCCTTTCACTGGGTGATGTGTTGTGAAATCCTAATTTCACATAATACTAGGTGAATCCTTGATATAGAAGGATGATCATATGAAACTCTATTGAAGAGTAATACTATGTGAAATCCACAAATGGATGGAATATTCTATGTGAATCCTCAAATTATAAGTATGGATGATACTATTCCTAATAACGGAATAATGATTAATGTTATGACAAATGTAACACCTAGAAAGGTTGATAATGGATATCCTTATATTGATAGTTCCTAACTCAAGGATGAGTCCATAGTATTGGCAATGGTTGTATAATCTAAGTGAGTGACTAATGACCAATACTTTACATGATAAATGTGATGAATTGGTGCATAAAATATTAGGATGGGGAATACCCTAATACAAGCTAAGTGTATGAACTCATGTAAGATAAAGGTGTTGAGGGAAGTGATACATCAAGATATGATAGATATCACATCCAACACCCCAATGCTAGTATACCTTGATGAGTTATAAGTCAAGGATAATTGGCTGAATGACACATGAGATGTGTCAAGTCAATGGTTACATTGAAATGTAATGCACTCTGTTGAATGTAGGCTAACATGCCTTATGAAAAGGTTAATCCAAACCTATAAACTATGATGTAATCATATTCTAGCAAAGAAGAGAGAGAAACTCAAGCTATGTGTTGATAATTCATTTAATGATGAATGATGAGGATAAAGAATATGATTGAATACTTATGATTATTCATATTGATTCCTTGCTATGTGAACCCTGATACAGAGTAATGCTATGTGAAACTTTAATACAAGTCAATGCTATGTGATCCCTAATTCAAGGTAATACTATGTGAGATCCTATGACAAGTTAATGCTATGTAAACCCTATTATAGGGTATTACTATGTGAAATCCTATGACAAGTTAATGCTATGTAAACCCTAATATAGGGTATTACTATGTGAAGCTCTAATACATGATAATCCTATGTGAAGCTCAAATAAAGACTAATGGGTTATGAATGTAATAAGATAACCCTCGTATTGCATGATATTGATATGTAATTGTGTCATGATTACTAATCATGCAGATATGTTGAGAAGATGAGCATAGCCAGGTATGGACTATGATGCTTTATTATTGAAAATGTTTTATAAGCTTTATAAGCCTTCATATGCTTTGTGTAGTAAGAATCATTGAACTTTATGTACTATGTGCAATACATTATGTGGCAAGAATCATGATGTTCTTGATCAGATGATCTGAAGGTATGAAGTTACCTAATAAGTGATAAAAAGTGTTCTATGGTGAGTTATGGGTTCAAATACCCAGATGCTATAATCATGATGATGAACTTGTTAAGAAATGGAATTGTACTTGGTAAGTTGAGGGACTAAGATCCCAATACTTTGTGAAAAGAGTATGGTTACAAGCCATGACTCCACAATGACAATTCCAGGAATTAGATATATGATCTAAGCCTGAAGAGAGTTAATGTTGTGGTAATGATTCTATAGTGAATAAATGTTATACATGTTCTTCATTTTCCTTAAAGGATAAGTGACATGTTGTTCTATCAAATTATAGCTATAATGCTTTTGATAAGAATAATGTTCTAATCTGTTAGACATTAAAATATCTGCTACCAAACAAATATTATTCCTTTGTGTATATTTATCTTCTTAAGGTGCAATAATAATGTTTCTGGCGAAGAGTTATATCTCTCTCTGGGGCAATTTACAATTGTCTCACCCCCATGGGAACCACATTTTTAGGTGGACGTGGACGAGGAGGCAGAAATCCTTCAGTAGGAGAAGGACAGCAACAGAAGCAACAGGGACAACAGTGAAGTCTTAGGTGGAGACACTGGCTGTCATGCCTTGTATATCTAGAGTCCTATGTGTCGTCTCTGCACTCTCAAGTCCTTAGAGTAGTAGTTAGTGCTTTCGAGATTTTGGCTCAGTGCCTCGAGATTTTATACTACCTGTGTTTTAGCTTGACAGGACAGTTAATGCTTGTAATTCTCAAGAGGAGATGATACATAATATGTACCTGTGAACAAGAATGTAATTATGTTACTTTGGCTCTATGTGAGAAAGTTTTCCTTTGATGGATCTTTGATTAAACAGTTTTAATTTTTAGTGATTTTTGGTAATCCATTGTTTAGTGAACGCTTCCGCATTAGTTAATTATGTTTTTGAGAGTTGTATGCCACATTTACAATGCTTTTAAAAACTCCGGTGATACCTATAAAATATCAAGATCATGAGTTTCCTACATACTTTATCCTTCTTGATATGAATGACTTTGACATGATCATTGGTATGGATTGGCTTTATGCTTATAGGGCCAATATTGACTGTAGGGAGAAGAAAGTTATCATTAAGAAACTAGGTCACCCACCTTTTGTCATTAGGGGTAGGAAGGATGCCACCACCAGCCTATATGTGTCAGCCTTGAAAGCAGAGCGGATGATGAGTAAAGGGTGTCGAGCTTTTCTGGTAGTAGTCACCCAGCCAGAACCCAGGGTGCAACCCTTAGAGGAAATAGAGGTAGTTAGGAGCTATGCAGATGTTTTTCCAGATGGTCTACCTGGGATTCCTCCCGAGAGAGAGGTAAATTTTTCCATAGAGCTAGCTCCCGGGACAAGCCCTATTTTACGAGCACCATATAGAATGGCCCCTGCGGAGTTGCTCGAGTTGAAGAAACAATTGCAGGAATTGCTAGACAAGGGTTTTATCTGCCCTAGCACATCACCATGGGGAGCACTGGTTCTTTTTGTAAAGAAAAAGGATGGTTCTCTCTGAATGTGCATAGACTACCGGATGATCAACCAGGCTACCATTAAGAACAAATATCCATCACCATGGATATATGACTTGTTTGACCAGTTGAAGTCAGCTCGAGTCTTTTCCAAGATCGACTTGAGATCAAGATACCACCAGTTGAGAGTCAAGAGAGAGGACATCCTGAAAATAGCTTTTAGAACACGTTATGGCCATTATGAGTTTGTGGTTATGCCTTTTGGATTGTCTAATGCACCCAGTGTTTTCATGAACCTTATGGATAGTGTGTTTCAACCCTTCCTTGACTCGTTTGTCATAGTATTCATAGATGACATACTAGTTTATTCGGATGACTTAGATCAACACTGAGACCACCTAAGTAAAGCCCTTGATATCTTGAGAAAGCAGAAGTTCTATGGGAAATTCTCCAAATGTGAGTTTTGGATAGACCGAGTCATGTTCCTCAGACACATCATCTCAGCAGGAACGATCGCCATAGATCCAGCTAAAGTATCGGCAGTTTGAGATTGGCCTGCACTGAAGAATCCCTTGGAAATTCACAGTTTTTTAGGGTTGGCAGGGTACTATCAGCACTTCATCAAGGATTTCTCAAAGATCGCCTTGCCTTTGACCATGTTGACTCAAATGGATGTGAAGTTTATATGGTCCGATGTGTGTGAGGCTCGTTTCCAAGAGCTGAAAGAGAAGCTGACCACTGCACCAGTTTTGACTCTACCATCAGGAAATGAGGGTTTCATGATTTTCACCGATGCATCAAAGATGGGACTTGGCTGTGTATTAGAATAGAATCAGCATGTGGTTGCATATGCCTCTCGACAGCTCAAGCCCAATGAGGTGAATTACCCAACACATGACTTCAAACTGGCTTCTATCATCCATGCATTGAATATTTGGCGACATTACCTATATGGTGCTACTTTTGAGATCCTCACTGACCATAAGAGCTTGAAATACCTCCTGACACAAAAAGACATGAACCTACAACAACGATGATGGATGGAGTACATGAAGGATTACGACTTCACCATCTCTTATCATCTAGGAAAGGAGATGTCATAGAAGATGCTTTGAGTCAGAAATAGCTCAGGTGCGCAACTATTTTGTCCAGTCAGTGGAAGAGTTTAGAAGAGCTGGTAGAATGGTCTCCTCAACCGTTTGATGATCGAGTTCGATTGGGCAACATTCAAATACAGTTGGAATTGTTGGGTGAGATTGTAGAAGCATAATTGGCCAGTGGAGAACTTAATAAGATGAAGGGCTTGATGAAGAAGCCTCAGACCCGTCTTTCATTGGGAATAGACAGAGGGATCATATTCGAGAATCACATTTGGGTTCCTAATGACTCACCATTGCAGGAACATATCCTACAAGAGGCTCATGGTTCTAAGTACACGGTGCACCTGGGAACAACCAAGATGTTTAAGGATATGCAGAGGTTTTTCTGGTGGCCAGGAATGAAGAGAGATATTGCGGCATATGTGTCCAATTGTCTTACGTGCCAAATGGTGAAGGCTAAACACCAACGACCCGATGGACTATTACATTCTATAGAGATTCTAGAATGGAAATGGAAGCAGATCACCATGGATTTTTTGATGGGTCTACCTTGGACTAAGAAAGGTCATGATGCTATATGGGTTGTGGTAGACCGCCTTACCAAGTCAGCACAGTTCCTTTCCCTGAAGATCACTGTTAAGGTGTCAGATTTAGTTGAGCTATATATTAGAGAGATAGTGTGTTTGCATGACGCACCCGGTTCCATCATCTCTGATAGAGACCCAAAGTTACTTCCAAGTTGTGGAAGAAAGTTCAAGAGGAACTTGGTACAAGGTTGAAGTTCAGTGCCGATTATCATCCCCAGACAGATGGTCAGTCAGAAAGGACAATCTAGGCCTTAGAGGATCTGCTGAGAGCTTCTGATAAAGTCCCTTTGATCAGGAAAAGGCTAAAGAGAGCCCAGGATCGACATAAGTCATATGCTGATGCGAGGCGGACTGATGCACATTTCACTGTGGGAGTGCATGTTTTTTCTGAAAATCCGACTGCTTCGAGCTATAGCTAAGAATAGAGGAAAGTTGAGTCCCCGATACGTGGGTCCGTTTGAAGTGTTAGAACGGATTGGTGAAGCCGCATATCATTTGGCGTTACCCCCTCAATATGGTATGATGCATGATGTGTTTCACGTGTTAAATCTTTAGCGATATGTGCAAGATCTGAGCCATGTGCTGAGCATTGAACCCATTGAGCTTCAAGGAAAGCTAACTTATCCCAAGTTACCTTTGTGGATTCTAGATACCAGGGTAAAAGAGCTCAGAACTAAGAATATAGAGATGGTAGAGGTTCTTTGGAAGAACCATGGAGAGGATGAAGACACATGTGAGCTAAAAATGGACATGGAAAAAGCATATCCTGATTTGTTTATATGATTGTTGAATTTTGAGGACAAAATTCCTATAAGGAGGGGAGGATGTTATAACCCCATTTTTTCTAAATCATGTAATGAGATTTTAAAACTTCTTTTAAAAGATAAATGAAATCAATGGTTGATTTAATGATTTTATTTGAATGAAATTCGTGTATAATAGCCTTGTACGTTTTCTTAATGGGCCTTATTGGCTATCGAGCCCAATTGAAAGAAAAAGAAAAAGAAAAGGAAAAGGAATCCAATTGGATAAAGGAATAAATAAGAAAATATATAAAAGAAGAATAAAAGGCTAAGGAATATTTTCCAAGATGTAATTTCAAAATATTAAGGTTCCTTGAGGTTCAAGGAACTCAGGATAATAATATAAAGGTCAGGGAAAGAGAAAATAGGTGGAAAATATGAATAGTTAAGTGTTAACTTGCAACTGAAGAAAAGGACTCATTTTCTTTAGATAATGATCCCAATTTTTACAGGATGAGGGATAAAATCATAAACGAGGTTCCCTTAAAATTTGAGATAAAAAGGAGTTGTAAATTGAGAGTTATTACTTTTTCAAATTATCCTCAAAATAGGATTTATCTTGGAAAATTAGGAAAATCCTTTTCCTTTTGTTTGAGAGCAACAGATGTGGGCCGTTGGATCTTAATCCAACAGGCACCTCTCATCTTCAAAGTCCTAGCGGGACAAGGACTGTAGGCGTGTACATGGGGACTTTCCCCTTTGATTTCTGATCAAATCAGTGGATGTGTGAGCATGGAAATTATTCCATTGAGTCCGAGAGAGTATCCTGAACCATCACAACCCCGATTTGTTGGTCTCTTGAAGCGTCTACACAAAACGCCCAATTGGGCTAGGAAGCAGGTTACGGCGGGGATCAGGAACCCTAAAAGGGACCCCCATATCCTATAAATAGGCCCTCACACACTTCCTCTGACCCTCGCGAACACCGACGGCCAATTCCTAGGTTCCCAAACCCTCTCTCTCTCTCTCTCGATTTCTCTTGCTCCAACGAGGTCCATCTGTGGCACCACCACGTTGTTCGAGTGAAGAAAGGGAGGAAGACGAGGAGCAGTAGCCCTTGAATCAGAGTCCATCGTGGACTTGAGAGGGATCCGACGCTCAGTAGAGGGCAGCGGTGCGCGCAACTCAGTAAGTGGGGGTGATCGACGCAGAGCATCAGATCTAGACGCAGACCAGCGGCACAATAATCTAATGGCCAACGAAATTCGGTAATTAGCTCTCTCTGCTCAAATAATCCAGAAAAAGGTTTTTTTTGCAAAATTCATAGAATTAGCTAGGAAACTCTTATGAGAAAACTTTGTACATGAAAGTTGCATAGAAAAATACGAGGAACAAGATAAAAATAGTTTGATAACCTAATTCTATATCATTTTTCAAAATTGCATTAATTGAGTAGAAAAAAGTATTAAAAGGTAATTAGAAACCCTAATTGTATATAAAGGGTGAATCTTTGTGGATTAATAGGTTAATTTGAAGAGTAATAACCTGTTAATTATTAAGATAGAGTTTTCATCTATTTTGAATGCAAAGTTGGCTAATTTAGGGTTTTAATCTATAAATGAAGAACAGTATATATAGAAACCCTAATTTAGGGTAAAAGAAGAGAAAAGCTTTGTTGATTTCGAATTATGGAAAAAGGTTTCTAAATAATGATCCTAAGTCTGTTAGGAAAAATAAGATGAGAAATTTTAGGGTTTTTATGTAGATTTGCTAAATTAGGATTCATAATGTTAAAAGTGGAGACAAAACCCTAATGTCAAAGGAAACCCTAAAATTGGAATAGAAATTCTATGAAATAAGATGAGTTTGGTTAAATTTTGATAAAAGGAATTTGTATGTTTATTTCAAGATTTCTATGCATAATTGGCTGCTTGGTTGAGATTTCTCTATTTGATTGATTCTGTCTCAAAATCTGCAATCACATGTATGTGGTAATGTTTATGATTAACCGCCTTAGTTTAACGATGATTCCCAGATATTTTATCAGTTGTTTGAAATAAACTACTTGGATGACTTTTATTTCATGCAACTATAAAGTGACTGTGAGTATCACTCTAAATACATACATATAACTGGCTTAGATCTGGATCCTCCTCTGTGGCTTTGCAAATGCTAAAAAGGGTCACCTAGAGTAAGGTCTAGGCTATCATGAGTTAGAAATTGGGCTACCCACGTGTAGTGCCATGAGAATCTATAGCACGCCACGAGTTAAGAAGTGGGCTACCTACGGGTAGTGCCATGTGACTCAACCCTAGAAACTGATTCACCGGTTAGGAAGGATCATGAGGGGTTTAATTGGGATCTACCATAAGGAAGGTAGCATCTAGGTCCACTATAGGGACAACGTAGAGGATAGGGTATGTATGGATCGTGTAGTTATATTTAAAATGTAAAGTTGGTTGTTAAACTGTAATTGACTGCAATATGTTTTTATTAATTGCACGATTATTGTTTCCCCCACATACCGGCTTTATGTTGACCGACGTTTTGTTTGTCGGCGTTTTAGGTGTAAACCCAAAAGGACAAACAATAAATTGTCACATTGTGAAAACATGAATTAAAGTTCAAGGAGGATTAGTTATACTAGAATTCATAAGTGGATAGAAGTTCAGAAATCCAAACTTTTCAAAGATATGCAAAATTTTATTTATTACAACTTTTCAGTATAGTCTGGTAAAGTTTGATAATTATTAATGTTTATTTGTCGAACCTTTGATCCAGAAAATTGGGATGACTGCTCTGACCTACTGGTCTCCCTTAATTGGGGGTTACTGGTAGGCATGGTCGTTACAGACGTGGTGCAAAATTTAGAGCTTAGAATAGTAAAGTGGAAGAAGATAATCGTCTACATATGGATTTTAATGTAGTTAATGTGATGTGACCCAAACCTACTAACCTAGATTTAAATCCCTTAAAGAGGGATTAGACTAACCATTCACTTTTAATCACTAATTGATAACAACCTTAAATTTTTATTTCCTCTAATTGTGTTGACATGTCTGATATTAAATTAGCTGAACAAAAAATATTGGATTGAATATAAGCATCATAGATTTCTACAAATTTTGACTCTTACATAAAGTAAAAATTCTTAATTAATTTACATCAAGTACAAATGAATACAAATTGATCTTATTTCTCAATCACTCATTTCCAAAATCTAGAGGAAGGATAAGAGACCATCTAACTACTCTATCTAATCTTCTCAACACCTTAATTGATATATTCATGTTGATAAATAACTTATGATTTCTCATGAAGAACTGAACCTTTACCTGAATGTTTTTTAATAGGCTGATGAGATACCATCCCAATGCATATAAAATTAACTGGAAACCACAATTAATCAGTTATATGCCATTAGCAAGGATTACACTTACACAAATTATAAACATGGAAACTAAAGTTGTAAATCTCACATCATGGTAGTGAATCATGATAAACATTATCATAGAGGAACAATATTAAGTATACTTCTTTAATTTTCATTTATTATATGCCCTAGACCCACATGAGGTGTACCACAACATGCTAAAGACTAACAGTAAGCTACCATATCACTATACAAGAGTAACAGTAGACCCATGATTCTTAGTCTTCTTACTAGCTAAGCAATTTGCAATAGGCCTCCCTGTGTCTGGCATCACTTGCTAATTAAAACAGCCAGATTACTGGACTCCTCCTCTAAACCTAGGTACTTAGTCAGAGAGAAATGGTTCTGCGTTATTTACCTGCATAAGTGGTTCCACAAGGGTTGAGAAACTGACCAGTAACTGAACTAGGTACCACTAGAATCTCCATTTGATGTTGGATATCATATTAAAATGTTTGTACTGACTGAACATCACCCAAATATCCATTTAATGTTGGATACCCACTACTACAGAAACGGCCTTTGGCGTCGGTCGTTTAACACCATTTGGCGTCGGTTTCCGACCGACGCCTATGTGGGCGCCGCTAAAGGTCGAACACTTCGGCATCGGTTTTTAACCGACGCCTATATGGAATATAGTTTCGGTCTTTTAGTAGATAACCGACGCATAAAGTGCCCTAGATGACGCCATTTTCTGTGGCGCGAACACTTTTGGCGTCAGTTATATACCAAAAGACCGACGCCTATAGATTAAATATGCGTTGGTTTGATACGAATATCTGACGCCATTTCCAGGACTGCTTTGGCCACATCAGGCGTCGGTTTTTATCCAATAACCGACGCTGTAGGTCTTTGCTGACGGTTTTCTATAAATAACCGACGCCTATTTCTATTTTTTTTTTCATATCAGTTTGCAGGCCTGCTGTGGCTGGTCAGCAGGATGAGAACCTGCAGTTCAGTTTTCTGAACTGCAGGTTTACGACATCCATTGATATCAGCCTACAAACAGGCCGCAAACCTGCAAAAGTCACAAGGAAAATTTCACACAAGTACATACATTCAGACATCAATTCAATTCTCACATTCACACATATAGAAACATTCAAATACATGTATTAACATTCAGAAATATTCATTTACAAAGTATCATTCATTATCGCTATCAACATCCCAATTATATCTTACAGTTGCCACTGCTTGTATGGCTTTTGCCCATTCTTCTCTTACTTCATTTAATGCTTCCATCATATATGGAGCATGTATATTTTTTAAGCGTTTACCTATAGTGTGGTCAGTTTTAAACACCTGCAAAGAGAATGATGTATATATATAAGTAATAATATAAAAATAAGATTGATATATTTCATACTAACTAATGAGACTATATATAATACCTCATGTATGCTATCGATGTCCAATGCGGCATGTTTGATAATCATCTGCATAAATCGCATCACATAGTATGCGCATGCCCAACCATTGTCTTGTGTGGCACACTATAAATTGAAACATACAAAATAATACAACTAAGCACAATTCACATCAATAATATATATATTCGAGTCGAGAACTTACTTGTACGTTCTGCCAATTTATTGGTTGGTTCTTTTTCCTTGGGACCGTTCCTCCAGCCTTTTTGAATGCATCTAAACCCCTACATGTTAATATAACACAATAAATTGCATAAGTAAATAGTAATGTAATAAAATATGTTAACGGATATAAAAATGAAATATTTCTCACCAGAATAATGGCATTCTCATTACGTGTCCAATTTTAGTGTTCAATGTACTCCCCGCAGGATCTAGATAATAAACAGTGAATGTCCCAGGGACAATAACTAGTAACTCCCAATGTCTACCGCTAGAGGTAAGAAGTTAACAATTAATAACTCAAAATGCAAAATAAAAATGGAATTTTCTTAAGTCGAAATTATAAATAAAGTAAACTTACTTGACATTGAATGGAGCTATTATTATCGTCTTCTTTTGCTGACCACAAATTGTAAAAGCATCTATACAGTATTGTTGAACATTATCAGGGTCTTTATCTACCAAACTAATCAATGATGGAATCAAAAATCCCACATGATCAAATGCAAATTGTTTGCAATGATCTTCGACTAAGTAGCTGCAAAACATATAGGCGTATGCATTAATATATAAGAAACCAGATCACCGGATCTTACACAAGGTATATGGATGTATAAACAAGATCTCACCTTATCCATGTCTCTATCATTGATGTATTCAGACAATCATACATAAACAACTCAATAATATCTTGTATAAATAAAGAGCTATCGTATGATTGACCTGCATAATCTGCATCTAAAGAAACTATTATAGGGCAATGTATATTATGTGCCCGTAGCCAACATGCCATTCCCCTACAAGCAGGACCTAACGGGTATGTTAGGTCAGTTGGAACCCAAGTTGGTAATGCGGGAAGTGGAAGTGGAGGCCTAGGTGCTCCTGGTGTCTTCTTTTTAACCTGTATATATAATTTTAGATCAGTTGACATCATATATACACATTAACAGTCTAAATCAATGTAAATTTATCTTACAATTTCAGTCGTGTAGACGACATCTGCTTTGGGCCACAATATGACCCCGCCTTCTGCCTCACCAAGTGTATCAATATCTGGGTGGGCATATGGCAACGCAACTTCCCTCCAATCGGGTAATACATGTATGGGCTCACACGAATGTAGCCCTGCGGCATTGGAGTCCCATGAAACGTTGCCCCAGGAAGGGACTGGTAAGCATGCGCCTCTGCAACAACATAGTCTTGCATTCTTAAGCGGCATGGCTTCAATGCCTACAAATTTATGTAAAGAATGTTATACATATATACATATAATCTTGAAAACATATCATCTTGAAAAGACTAGCTACAATGTCATAAACAATACTTACAGCAGACGTGCTAGGCGATGGGTCTCCAGGATTACTCGCAGTCTGTGCATCAGGAGAAGAGTGGGTCGCCATAGGCTGATTGGAAGCCTGAGATGCCTGCCACCGCAGCAATTCTTCCTTGACCTTGTCAGCAACTACATCGTTGACCTTCTTAGAAACTAAATCCTCAACTCTCTTATTCTCCTATACATGGATAAAAGAAACATTAGCTTCTTATTAATGAATTTCCTTTTGCAGTAACATTCTAAAAAAAGAATAGGTTACCTCTTCTTGAGAAAGTCCCGCTCTGGGTTTGCGCTGGGATGGCCCAAAGAATGCTTTGATGCCAACACCAGCGCCGACACCTCTAACACGTCCAGGATGCTCTGGGTTACCCAGAGCAACTATCAATTCATCCCTTGTGCCCTGAGGGATGAACGTGCCTTGTTTCCTCTACTCGTGCAGCTCCCGCTAATCACCATAAACAGAAATTGGTAAGTTAACACCACAAATAATCAATATTCAAACGATTGCTCTAAGAGTTGTATTTTACCATTTTTGCAGCCGCCTCAGCAGTTACAGGCTTCTTTATTTCACCCTTCTTGTTTTTCCTGCCAGCTATCCAGATATCATGGTGAGGCATGGGTGTGGCAGACTCCTGAGTAGGAGCAGACTCCTGAGTAGCAGCAGACTACTGAGTAGCCGCAGACTCCGCCTGTAGTCTTTGGCGAATGCTTGCATAGCCTTTTGGACCCATAGTATGGTCATGCACATTCAGTGCACGCCTTGCTTTTTGTGCGTCACTAAGGGCCTAGTTAGTATGCACATTAATGATTTGGTTAGTAGTACTATATGTTAATCTTGAATAGGTGAATACAATGTATATTAATTAAATTGGGAGTGACGCCTAATACCTTGAATTCTTCAGATTTTCTTGAAGCAACAAAATTGTCCCAATCTTCTTTGTCCAAGAAGTTCCATTGTTCAAGGGCTGACTTCTTCTTCTTATCACCCTATTTTATGTATTCTCTGTTCAGATTTGTCCTATAATTCCTAAGCATCTTTCCAGCGCGTTGCATCACACTTTTACGATGCAACTTCTCATCCAATGCAAACAGATTCTGTAAAATAGAAATGTTATTAACTAGTATCCAAAATAGAATTGCAAATAATAGAATTTGTAATCTACAAAATAGAATTGCAAATAATAATAACTCACGCATAAATCCTTCCATATCAAGTCTTTTTTCCCTTGAGGAACTTTATGCCAATTATCATACTTAACACCACAATGGCTCCGAGTGGTACACCTAAGATAGTTTACAAAATTATTGCGGTTCACTCCAATTGCATTTCCTCCATTATCAAACTCCACCACCAATTTGGATCCACTACCACTTAGCGCTAATAACTTCTTCAACAGAGTGATGCCCCTTTTCTTGTTAAGTGTTTGGTGCTGCGCATCAAGTTGCTCCAGTGCTTCAGTGGGTACAGGTACATCATCAACCTAAAATTTTACAAAAATAAACACACTAAATTAGCCCAATATAGAAATATAGGATATATGACATAACTAGAAGATAATGAATTTTATAGAAATACAGGATATGTTTTTAGAACTTACATTGGTATCCTCGCCATGCTCGTCATCGACAGCATGCTCATCATGGACTTCATGCTCATCATGGACATCATGCTCATCATGGTCAGCCATCTGAAAATGTCATTAAAAAGGCAAACATTTAGCATTTGTATTAACTAGAAAAAGGAAAACATTTAGCATTTGTATTAACTAGAAAAAGGCAAACATTTAGCATTTGTATAAACATACATGTCTCTAAATTGTGATCTTTTATCAATTAACAATCCTTCATTGTGATCTCCGCGCACATATAAGTCATCATTAGCTTCAATATTTTGTGGAGTTGGCAACCCAACTGAGAATGGACTGGAGTCATCATACTTATCATAGTACTCTTCTTCATCTATAGGATCTTCAATGAATTGTCTTTTACCATGAAGAACAACCGACCACTTATCATTTGCAGGATCATCGATATAGAATATTTGTTTCGCCTGTGATGCCAATATGAATGGTTCACCCTTCTCGCCAATCTTTTCAAAGTTCACCAAAGTGAAACCCAATTCATCCACTATAACTCCTTTGGTGTTATCAACCCAATTACATTTAAAGAGCGGAATTTTGAAATCTATGTAGTCAAACTCCCAAATGTCCTCAATGACACCGTAATATGACATTTTAGCTTCACGTGGACTCTTATCCTTTGCACTTGCAAAGTACATAGTCGACACTTGAAGAGTGACCCCACTATTTTGGACGACACTCTTATCATCTTGGCGCTTTGTGTAATATGTGAATCCATTAATGTCAAACCCTTCATAAGACATAACATTCGGTTTTGGTTTAAAGGCGAGGAATTTGATAGTTTCTGTAATATCATTTGGTGTTTGAGATAGTTGATGTAAGACTTTATCTTCAAACCACTTAGTAAAAGTCTTATTATGATCTCTAGCAATCCACATTGAACTTGCTCGAGGATGTTGTCTCTTTATGAAATTGGTATGTTCCTCGATATAAACACTCACTTTGTCCATATTGTGTAAAATATACAAGTGAGCTTGTTCCAACTGCTCACGGCTGATTACTTTCACCCGTGATCCCAAAATTCCTTTGCCCTCCTCAATATTCTTGTCATTATCAGGAGTGTCATTACCACTGAGAAAGTCATTGCAAAAATCCATAACCTCTCTCGCCACATAACCTTCAATAATACTCCCTTCAGGCCGATAACGGTTTCAAACATCACCTTTAAAAACGCTCATGTATCGTTCAAAGGGATACATCCAATGCAAGAAAACTGGTCCCAACATTTTCACTTCCCTAGTCAAGTGGACAACAAGATGTACCATGATATCAAAGAACGAAGGAGGGAAATACATCTCAAGCTGACATAGGGTAACAACCACTTCTCTTTGCAAATTATCGAGAGTATCAGGGTCAATAACTTTACTGCATAGACTGTTGAAAAAGAAACAAAGTCTGGTAATTGCAAACCTTACATGCTTCGGCAATATAGATCGAATTGCCACGGGTAATATTTGTTGCATTAGAGTGTGACAATCATGAGATTTAAGACCTATCAACTTCAGATCTTTCATTGATACCAATCTACGGATGTTGGATGAGTAACCATGTGGCACCTTAACATTTACCAAGCATTCACAAAAAGGTTTCTTCTCCTTTCTAGACAACGTGTAACAAGCGGGAGGTAAGTATGTTCTTTTACTACCCATTTCACGTAATTCTGTTAATTCTGACCTTATTCCCATTTCACGTAGGTCCAGTCTGGATTTTATCCCATCTTTAGTCTTACCTGGTATATTTAACAGAGTACCAATGATGCTATCACAGACATTTTTCTCAACGTGCATTACATCGATACAATGCCTGACTGTCAAAGAACTCCAATAAGGAAGATCCCAAAATATTGACTTCTTCTTGAATGAAGAATTGTCACTCCGTGTGGCCATACTACATTGTGATTTCTTACCAAATTCATTGACAATGTCTTTTACTCTTTAATAAACAACATCCCCTGGTATAGGTTTAGGTGCACTCCGTTCATCATTCCATCCATTGAATGCTTTGCGCTTCCTACGATACAGATGGAATTTTGAAAGAAACCTTCGATGACCAAGATATATAGTCTTGCCGCCATGTTTTAGTCTTATTGAATCAGTGTTTTCTTCACATATAGGACACACTTTAGCTCCTTTGACACTATATCCAGACAAATTCCCATATGCTGGAAAGTCATTAATAGTGCAAAACAACATAGCGTGCAAACGAAATGTCTCTCTTGCTGAAGCATCATAGGTCATCACACCTTCAGCCCAAAGTTTCTTTAAGTCATCAATCAAAGGTTCAAGATAAACATTGATATCATTTCCGAGTTGTTTAGGGCCCGATATCAACAATGACAACATAACGTACTTATTTTTCATACACATCCAGGGAGGAAGATTGTATATAACAAGCATGACTGGCCAAGTGCTATGTTGGCTGCTCAATGTCCCGTACGGATTCATCCCATTTGTACAAAGCCCAAGTCTTAGATTCCTATCTTCTTCACCAAATTTGGGGTACAATAGATCAATCTTCTTCCACTATGGGGAATCAGACGCATGTCGCAGGATCCCATCATTATTTTTCTTAACATCTGCATGCCACCTCAAATTCTTCGCATCTTTCGGATTTGCAAACAAGCGTTGAAATCGTGATATTATAGGTAGATACCACAACACCTTGGCAGGAGAACCAGTTTTGGACTCCCCCGAAGTCGTCAATTTATACCGTGACGCACCACATTTTGGACAATCTTTCAAATCTACATAGTCCTTTTGAAATAATACACAATCATTCGGGCATGCGTGTATCTTCTTGGCCTCCATTCCCATTGGGCACAACATTTTCTTTACCTGGTATGTTGAGATTGGCAGCTCGTTTCCTTCAGGAAGCATTTCTTTCAACAAAGTCAACAATGAAGTGAAGCTTTTGTCGCTCCATCTATTGTTAGCTTTCAACTTATACAATCTCAACACAGCGCTAAGCTTCGTAAACTTAGCACAGCCTGTGTATAACGGTATCTCAGCATCATGCACAATGTTTCTAAAGATAGGAGGTGGATCGGTGTGCTCTACCCTACAACTATCCAGCATCACATCAACGATGTCTGCTGGAACTGGTTCGTTCACATTTACGTCATCGGAGGCAATTTCTTCTTCCACCCAAGCACTGCTATCGACATCTACTAGTTTCAATTTTGAAATCTCTCCATGCCAGTGCCATTCTGTATTGCCTTGTACAATCCCGTTGCACATGACATGACTTTTGATTTCCTCACCAGTGTTGACTTTCAAGTTGTTACCGCAATGTCTACATGGACAGTAGAACCTATCTGTAGGTTTTTTCCTATGTTCCTCCACAAATCTAATAAACTGATCAAGACCAGATATAAACTCTGGGGTGCAACGATTACGAATGGACATCCATGATCTATCCATTCTATGATCAGAGAAAACAAGTATATATTAGGAAACAAGTATATATTAGGAAAAGATTAGGGTATACACTTACATCCTAAGTGTATAATGTGATGTCATTCTTATATATAATAAATGTGTACCACCTATCCCATCCTTGAACACCTAATCTCACTAGTAAGTGTATAATGTGTATTGGGTTTTCAAGAAAATTTTGGCAGCATTTCCCCGCTGTTCTCTAAGTACATATGTACTTAGAGAACAAACGGGGAAATGCTACCGAAATTTTCTCGAAAACCCAATACACATTATACACTTACATCCTAAGTGAGATTAGGTGTTCAAGAACAGTCCCAAACCAGGGACTATCCAAGATTTACTCCTAATGAGTCAATCTTGGACGGGTTTCTAGGCCAACAAACACATTTGATGTCATTCTTATATATAATAAATGTGTACCACCTATCCCATCCTTGAACACCTAATCTCACTAGTAAGTGTATAATGTGTATTGGGTTTTCAAGAAAATTTCGGCAGCATTTCCCCGCTGTTCTCTAAGTACATATGTACTTAGAGAACAAACGGGGAAATGCTACTGAAATTTTATCGAAAACCCAATACACATTATACACTTACATCCTAAGTGAGATTAGGTGTTCAAGAACAGTCCCAAACCGGGGACTATCCAAGATTTACTCCTAATGAGTCAATCTTGGACTGGTTTCTAGGCCAACAAACACATTTGATGTTATTCTTATATATAATAAATGTGTACCACCTATCCCATCCTTGAACACCTAATCTCACTAGTAAGTGTATAATGTGTATTGGGTTTTCAAGAAAATTTCGGCAGCATTTCCCCGCTGTTCTCTAAGTACATATGTACTTAGAGAACAAACGGGGAAATGCTATCAAAATTTTCTTGAAAACCCAATACACATTATACACTTACATCCTAAGTGAGATTAGGTGTTCAAGAACAGTCCCAAACCGGGGACGATCCAAGATTTACTCCTAATGAGTCAATCTTGGACGGGTTTCTAGGCCAACAAACACATTTGATGTCATTCTTATATATAATAAATGTGTACCACCTATCCCATCCTTGAACACCTGATCTCACTAGTAAGTGTATAATGTGTATTGGGTTTTCAAGAAAATTTCGGCAGCATTTCCCCGCTGTTCTCTAAGTACATATGTACTTAGAGAACAAACGGGGAAATGTTGCCGAAATTTTCTCGAAAACCCAATACACATTATACACTTACATCCGAAGTGAGATTAGGTGTTCAAGAACAGTCCCAAATCGGGGACTATCTAAGATTTACTCCTAATGAGTAAATCTTGGACGGGTTTCTAGGCCAACAAATACAAGTGTTGTCATTCTTATATATAATAAATGTCTATAAACTACAGGCAACATGGTTAATCCTAATCAACAGAGCATTATTAAATAATAAATCAAGAAATCAATAGTTTCAAAAAAAAGGTCTAGGAATCTTTACTAGACATTATATGTATCCCTAATCATCATATTTAACATACTACATTATTATGAACATCCAGATTAGATTAAGATCATACTATGTTATAACCATTGGTTTAATAACCCTATTTCCGCATGTACATGTTTATCAACTTTAAAACCCTATAATTCATGAAATCATTCTAATTCAATTTAATATGTTGGGATCACATAATTATATAATGACATCAGAATATATAGAAGAATCATAATTAACATGATTAACAACATGCTCATCAAACTAGGGTTTTCTTGAATATCATCTAATATTTTTGTACTAGACATTATATGTATCCCTAATCATCATATTTAACATACTATATTATTATGAACATCCAGATTAGATTAACTCTAATCAAATACATTACATGCATTTTTATCACAACAATTTAATCGATGCAAAAAAAAAGTAGAGCAGCTAGCAGCGGGAAGACCAACCTTGTTAGAGGGAAGAAGGTAGAGGCTCCGGTGGCTCTGGCTGGAGGAGTAGCTAGCAGCGACGACGGTGGAGGAGCAGCTAGCAGCGAGGCTGGAGATGATGGTTGCGGTGGCGCGACGGCGGTGGAGGAGCACCAGGGGCGTGGCGGTGCCTAATCTCAGGCGTGGCGGTGCCTAATCTCAGGCGCTGGCGCTGGAGCAGCAGGGGCGGCAGAGAAGGGAAGAAGGTGCAGGAGTGGCGGTGGAGAAGGGGGTGCCGGAGAAGAAATTGCCGGAGAAGGGGGTGCCGGAGAAGAAATCGGCAGCAGCAGAGAAGAAAAGGTAATCGGCTCGCAATGAAACAGAAGAAAGGGGAAGAGTCGGGCGATCACGGGTAATAAAGTTCCCAAATAGCGTCGGTTGTTTCAACCAACCGACGCCTAAACCTCTTTAGCGTCGGTTGTTTTAAACAACTGACGTCCAATTGGATGATATTTTTACGAAATTATTTGGCGGGAACCACTTTCAGCGTCGGTTATAAAAGGATAACCGACGCTGAAAGTGACACTTTTCGCGCAAATTTCCATCGCACATACGCGTCGGTTTTTTATCTACATAACCGACGTTGAAAGTGACACTATTTTTTTTGCTCGAAAATTGGATTTCGCGGGCGACTTTAAGCGTCGGTTTTTTATAAACAACCGACGCTGTATTCAAAGAGGTACTCGTGTCTGGCTGGTCTTCGAATATAGACATCGGTTTGCCTAAATAACCGACGTCTAATATTATAGGCGTCGGTTTTCCTAATGAACTGACGCCCAGAAAAGCGACACTGAATGTTGTTTCTGTAGTAGTGACCACTCTATTTTAAGTTGTCCTTCCATGCTGCACTTAGACTCCCATAGCCCTCTAGTAAGCTTTGGCTACCTCATCTTAGATTTTTCCAGTCAGTAAGCAATTATCCTTCATAGTGCAAACCTCTGTGATGGATTCTATAGTGTTTAAGGCATCTAATGTTAATGATCATTAATTTTACATGCAATAGATCATGTAATACTCTTTCTTATGTTAATCCAACACTTAGACATTTAAATTCTGATGTTAAATAAATCACTATTAATGATAAATGATTAAGCATAAATTGATAATATGAGCATACTAAGTATTTTTTGAACCATATTGTTCATTGGACATCTTATATAGCTAACTCACAATGATTATCAATTAAGCCATACATCCATAATATTATCCATTAATTGTGGAAGCTAGGGAGAACCCACAACTCCATTGCCTCTAATTCTACCCTTGAAATTCACCTTGCCTCATAATATTTCATTTTAGAGATGAAGAGATCTAAAATACATCATAAACAATCTACATTCATCATTAGTACTACTAACAACTAGCTTTTAGAACTAAATGAGCTTGTAATATAGATTACCACACAAAAATAGTGTAAGGCCTCTGACCTAGCTTTATTGCTAATATGTGCTTACTTTGTATAATGAGATTCATAAACCCTAATTAAAACTTTTTGAGATGTCCTACTAACATGTGACATGCATGTATTCTCATTTTAGTCCAATTTGATTAATTTTTAAATTATCTTGTAACGTAAGTGCTAGTTTTGGACTAAATTGCAAATTACCCATGAGTAAGGCTTTGCAAATTGTCACATGAAGAGAGTGCTTCTTATGCTTTAGCATCATGAGAGATAAGATGATGCATTGGGGCACCTTGTTTGAATCATGGTTGGTGGTGAGACATCTTATGGTGATTCTAGGGTTTGTAGGGTTTGCATAACTGATGTGTTGATGATGTTAGGGTCGAGAGTTGCAACCTTTACACCATTTTTGGTGAGTGTCATGACTGAGACACATTCTTTGGATGCATGGTCATGACCAAGACAAACTAGAGATGGTGCGTCAAGATAGTTTGTCATCTAGTGTCTCGACCATGCACATATGAGACCTAGGGTTTTGATCTTGAAAGTGTCTCAACCGAGACAAAAATGGTGGATTTATCTTGACTAAGACAAGGGGGAAACTGAACTTGGAGGCCATGACAATATTGTTGGATAATCATTAAGATTTAGTATTTTGCATGTGAGTGGAAGGAAGGCTATTCCCTTGAGGGACATGTGTCCATTGACAGTTTATTATGTGACACATCATAAAAACCCTACTTATGTCCTCCGATGGGTATATAACCCATCCTCTTCACACATGAGCAATCTTTTCAGCCCTACACATCTTATCCTTCCTATGGATCGTACTTGGATATTTGGGAGCAAGAAAGATATGACCTTGAAGCTTGCGGGGGGGATTCACCATGCATGTTGAAGATTTAGTGCTAAATCAACCTTTTGATGGTGGTTTCTTGGAGATTCCTTCTTGGTAAGTGATCTTCTCCTTTGGATCTCGTTTTTCCCTTTTGAAATCTCTACCTTCTTCTTTCCCTTGACCGTGGATCATCCAAGGTGGTTTTTATTGAAGGTCTCCTTTTCACAAGGGTCATAGATAATGTTTTGACAAGATGGAACCCAAGTGAAAGGATGATTCTTTCTTTTCCCATTTCTTTCTGGGTTTGGACAAGGACATTTTTCCTCCTTTTTTGAACTCTATAATGACCATGGTTTCTTTCTCTTCTTGAGGTGATCCCTTAGTCAAAGTTGATGCATGGTTGAACCTTTTGGAGCTTGACATCTTAGGAGGTAGCTTCTCTTCAAGAATAGGTGGGTTTTATAACTCTTTTCCCATCTATTTTTAGAATCTTAGATCTAATATTAAGTTGTCATTCTACCTATTAAAATGTGTTCTTGATGATAGAGGAAATAATATGTTTTGTGATTTAAATGGTGGAGTATTCTTGAGAAAATTTTCTTTCTTATAAACGCTAACAATCTTGTACTCAATTTTTGTTAGGAATGAAAGATCTATGTGTTTCTTTGGATCATCTTATGAAGTATTAACATTTAATATATGGATCGCTTATCATAGACAGTAGTAGGTTTTAAATAGGTTAACATGCATAGAAATTGTGTCTTTCACTCTCTATATAAATTTCTTTATGATGATCTTCTATAGCACATAGTTTAGGGTTGGTGAGAATCATGCTTTAGGGTGTTCCCAACCCTATTGACATTTGGTATTCTCTAGTGTTAACCCCTGTCATGACCAGTTTGAATATGTTCAAGTGTTGTGAATATAGTAAACATGGGGTCTACACATCCTTTGGTCTCCCCTTAGGTTGATACAACATATAGGTGGTCATTTCAGACCTTAACAACCTCAATTATGGCTACTGCACACTTGACTGAGTGTAATGCAGCGTCACGATCGTAACCCCGCACGCATCGCGACCCTGCACACGTCGCGGGTGAGACACATGCTGAGCGTGTCGCGACTGAGATGATATTGTGCATGCGTCATGACCAAGACAAAGTTGTGCACGCGTCGCGATTGAGGAAGCAACCTTGCACGCATTGCAAGCTCACACAGATTGAGACCTGATTGAGTCTTCCATGGGTCACGAGCAAAACTAGTGCTGCATGCATTGCTAGAAAAAGGAAGAGAGTTGCACATGTTGTAGACCATGATACATTCCTTGCACGTGTTGAAGGTAGTGTCACCTACTGCACGCATTGCATGTCATTACATCATGTTGTGTGAATGAGCAAGGATGATACACATAGTTGTATACAAGGGTAATACGTAGTGTAATGGTTCAAATAAGGTGTAGTACTTATAAATCGTTAATAATTAATAACAACATTTAATCCTAGTACTTTCCAAAAATGTGGGGGATGATGGAATTAGGGTTAGAGGTTGAATGATGTCATAAAACCATAATTGTCTAAGTATGAACCCTAACCCTAATCATGAAATAATGCGATTATTGTGCTCACTCTACTTAAAGATGGAATCCTATGATATGATTTCTCTCTCCTATTTAGGTAACCCCAATCATGCAGGTGAGGTGAATAACATAGCCATGTAAAGTTCTATGGTGAACCTTCTACAATACGGGATGGTGATTATGAACACTATTGAGATAAAGTGTATTACCAATTATGTATAAATTATATGTCTAATGTCTTAATAAGTGCTTTATTTATACTTTAAGGTGAAATCCTCTAGAGATGTGATTGAGGGTTTGACATCCCATTGTGTTGTGATATTGTTAGTGACCTTATGAGAGGCAGTAAAACAAATATCATGTAATGAAGAGACACCTTGTTGATAGTAAGTCTCAATACCATGTTTGTGCATGGTTAATATATTTATATGATGCATGAAAAATATACATGCATGACATCATAAGATGGTATATTTGCATATGTAAACTCTAAATGGCTATGGGGGTGAACCTTAACCCTAATCCTAGGGTATGTTAAAATTTCTAAATAAACATGGATAAATAACATGTGATTGTAATTTTTCTCTCTCTTCTACTTGTATGGTTCTAACCTTGCCAGGTCAATTGAGTGTCATTGTTAGTGCATGCTATGAAGAGGATTAAATGATACCAAATAATGGCCATGAGCCTTGAAGAATTGCTGTAAAATTGTAAGTAAGTGAATGTGTACACTTAGTTATAATTTATGGTGCTTAGCCTTAATACACGCCAAGATTGTGAGAGGTAAAGAAACTAGAGGTTGGTAATCAAATAGTGTCATGGAACCTTATGTGTTTAAGTATGAAACCCTAACCTTAAATTTAATGGACATATGATGTATTTCTTACTTCACCCAAAGTGTTTAATATGAAGAAATAACAATGAGTATTCTTTCTATTTGTATAATGTTGATTTTGCAAGTGAGATGATTACCATAGCACATGATTGCTATGAAATATATGGGATATGATACATGCAAATTCTTATATGTCTGAAGAGGCAATTTATGATGGTTATCATAGTTAATGGTTGCTAAATTATAGGTGATGCTTATATATCTGATAAGGCAAGATGAGACAATAATGAGTTATCTGAATAATGTGATTGGTCTTATGAAATAGTGATGTCTTGATGCCTTGTGTGAGGTTAAATCCTCCGGTGATGTGACAATGGCTTATTAGACATAGTGATGTGATATTACTAACTAGCCTGATATGGCAGTGTTAATAGTTGGTAATATTGATGGCCTTGTTTAAGGAAGTGAAACAGTGTCGCCTTGAGATGATGTGACAAGTTCACACCTTATACATTTTATATCTTCTAAAGTTGTTTCATAGTTATGCTTTCTAGATTGAATTAGGGTTTTGTATGTCCACTTGTATGATGAAGCCTTAATTCTCCCAATTGTCATAACTAATAAAATGAAACCTTAATCATGTAGTTGCCCTGTACCATAGATCCATCTTTAGCGTTAGCATCTAGCTAGATGGTGAAATGAGTAATTCCTATGGGGAACTCAAAGAACATATTGTTGAATATGCGGGGTATTAGTGGAGGTATCTACCTATATCCTTGAATTTTTGAAATAAGTGATATGATGTTTTATTATAGAACGACCATGCGTGAGCCTTTTCTCTAGAATTGTGCCATGTACCAAGGCAGGCTAGTTGTAACATCCCAAACTTGGGTTATGGCTTAAAGATAGAAGTTTTGCTTAAGTAAGTTATTTACAAACTTGTTGTAATATTTTGAAAAGTAATTTAGACTCTTTGTGAAGTTTATTTTCAAGTGTGAGCTTAATTGCAAACTATTTGTGCATTATATGATAATCTGAGTGTAAAGTGGAATTTACCAAAGATGAGGGGTTACATTACAATATGTCACATGTTGAATGTACCTTAAGTGTTTTATTATTATAATAGAGAGAATGATGCTAAGTGGTGGCTTGTGGAAAGCCTAAATTCCAAGTTTGAACTTGTTTGAATAATGCTAGTGCCTTGTGCACCAATTTTGGTACAAATTGTAATTTACCCAAAATGTAGGGTTGATATGCAAATTACCACCTCTAGAGTGTCCCTACACCTTATATGTATCATTTAGAGGAGAGATAAAGAATTATATACCATGTTTGAATCATCTTTGAGTGATGGTACTCTTGGTGATGAAAAGACCAAGAAAGGATTGAATGTGCAACCCTTAGATGAGTTGTACCGAGTTGAAGACTTGATATGGGAGTGCTTATCGGCCAAGGAGCCTTAGAAGGGATCCCATATTGGTTTTTGAACTCTTGGAAAATGCCATGACGGCCTAAGCACCTCAAGGAGGTAATCCATGACGAGTTAGATGCTCCTTGCAAAAAGTGTATCAGTTTGTATAACTTGTGAGATAAAGATGAGATATCTTATCCAACAAGATAAGGAATGACCAAAATATCATCTCTAGATTATCCTCTAGACTTTTGCATGTCAAGATAAATGTGATTGCATGCATGGAAATGTGTCAACCATGCATGGCCATGTGTCACCTAGTAGCATATGGTGAAGACACCTCTTATACACTCTTCCTCATGAACCCCAAGTATATATACCTCTTCTTTCACCCACTTATGGAAGTTTACGAACCCCATAACTCTCTCTCTTGGATATATCATCCATAACATCTTAGATATCATGCATAGTAGCTTAAGGATCAAGGGGAGCTCGATCACCAAGTTTAAGGTAAGGCCATGGTCATCTTCAACCTGGGTTGAAGTATGATTCTCGGGTTATAGATATTCCTTTCTTTTCTTCTTCACCAAGTTCTTAACTATGGTGATTCCTTATATATGGAGGGGTTATGAACGAGACTTGTAACTTGTATAAGATCATCTTCAACCTTAAGAACATGAATCTTTGGAGCTTTGAAGTTGTTCATAAGGCGGGTTATATAACTTGAACCCAACTATGTTATTATTCACCTTCAATATTGTTGAACTTGTTGATCTACTTTAAATTTCGAATTCCTTTGATAAATTGATGATCCTTTGAGTTCAAAAAGTATCTTAGACTATTTTCCATAATCTAGAACAGTAAGAACAAGAACCTAGAAGTTGATGATGATGACATCATCATGGTCCAACCCGATATTGGGTTGAAGAACCTCTAACCCGATATGATGAGGTGAAAACACTACTAGCATGATATTGTGATGATTAGGTACCTCTTGCATGATATGATGACGAAGTGCACACCTTGTGTACTATATGTTGTTAAGCATACACTTTGTGCACGATATAAGGTCAATAATACACCCTATGCACGACATGAAGTAAAGCACATACTTCCAACCCGATATAGTAAAACCTAGATGATAAGTAACCCAACATGTTGATATGAACATATTATAAACAGGATATGGTGAGGAGTGTATACACCATGGGAGATATGAGTAATACATATGCAACCCATGAGCATGATATGGGGTCATGTATTCACCTTATACAAGATATGGTGTTAGGTTTGTATCCTAACCCAATAATGGGTTGAAACCCTAGATGGTGGTATGAAACCCAAGATAATAGGAAACTCGATATAGTGGTAAGTGATACCACATGAACGATGTGAGTAATATCTCATGGGCGATAGGAGTACTGCCTACATGCACCTTACACATGACATAAGGTCAAATTCATACCTCATGCACAATATGGTACATTCTAAACCGATATGGTGTTGAAACCTTAGATAAGGAAGTGAAACCCGACATGCTTTTGAACCCATACCCTTATACTTTAGTGTAAAAGGGATATCTATGAAAGAGTTCAATCAGATATCTATCTTGTCATTCAAATATATGATGAACTGATCCTTGGAAGAAATGAAAGGATACGAGCATAATAGTATACCCAATATGATAACTCAATAGGTTACCCAACATGATAGCCCGATATGATAATCCAACATGTGAGACCGATATGGTATTGTGTATATACCACTTGAACAATACCATGATGAGGCATACACCCTATGCCCTATATGGTGCACACCTTGTGTACGATATGGCAACAAGTGTACCCTTATACCCAATATGAGGTCAAAATTTCATCTCATAAACAATATGAGGACATATAACTCCAACTTGAGATGATAGAACATAAGTGATAGCCAATCCAATATGAGTACACGATATGGTAGTAGGGGATACACCCTAAAACACGATATGATGATGTGGTTACACCACATGCCCGATATTGATAAACAATATGATGATAGGTGCATCTTAAGCATGATATGATAGCATATACACACTATGATACCTGATATAAGATGCAATGAGTTTAATGCAATTTGATAATGATGAACTAATGTACCTTAAGAGGAGAATTGAGCCAACTTAATAAAAAGTATGGTGCAATAAAGAGAAACTTATATTTGAATAACAATCATGTAATGTATATATGTTGATATTCCTAGTACGAATGGAGTATGAATTAGGGTTTAATCTTTTATGATGTGATCTCGAAAATATAATTGGTTAATAAAGGTAATCTTAAATGTGAGTGATAATATGATCATGAATCCTTGATTTGTTGATTAGGGGAAAACCCTAACCTTAATGAAGGGTGATGGTATGCACTTAAAACCCTAATCGGTTAGATTGAGAAACCCTAACCCTAATTATGGGAAGGATGTATTTCTCTTACATCACATAGTGATGGTGTCAACCCAAAATTCCATTCAAATAAAATGGGAAATCCTAACCCTAATAATGGGAAGGATGTATTTCTCTTAAATTGCGTATTGATTTCATATACGGTTAAGAGTTTTTATCATAAAGTGCAAACTATTCAAGAGTCATGAGATGATGAGCATAGACAGGTGTGAGCTATGATGTTTATATGTTACAGATTTAAATGAGCCTTGTGAGCCATGTTAAATATTTGTACAACAAGTATAATAATTATACAGTTTAATATCTTAAAAGATAGTTTTTGCCTAGTAAGAGGTGACAAGATATTTAATGAACCATGTGAGCTATGTGAAATACTTGTACAACATGTGTGATGAATACCTTAGTCTGAGGACCTAGAGGTAATAGTTGCCTGTTACAGGGGTAACAATGTTCAGTGATAATCTAAGGATTTGAATACCCAGATCCCGTAATCATGATGATGATGATGATGATGATAAGATGAAAATTCCCAGTAATGTGATAAGGGATTGAGATCCCGAGTGTTATGTATCTAACTGTGTTCCAAAGATTAGAAAAGTATACTTGATAGATGTATTACACCTTTCTTTGTTGCATGTGTTTATGATTGATGCTCATAACTTGTTTGATGCTAAAAGAATACTATATTGCACTTAATATATCATTAGAAATCATAAAATGTAGTTGCTTTGACCATAGATCCATCAATGTTAGAATTTGCTGAAATGGTGAAACGGGTTTTCTCCATGGGATTACCTGGAGCGCATATTTTTGAAAATGCAGGGGCGTGAACTTGGAGGACCATATGTTGACTGATCCCCTTATGTCCACGATCTTAGAGATTGGCTATATGTCATATCCTGGCACGAGTGCAACTACAGTCGTAGACTCAGTAATGAGCACAGTGAACTGACCCGTGGCTCAGAGTATAGATATATGCCATGACCCAATAATTTTATAACTAAGGAAGATTGTTGGTCTGTTTTCCCCTAAGAGAGTGCATGCTACGGCTGTAACTCTGAGCAAAGATGCCACTATACCTTGGCATGCTATTTTTGCAGTTTGACACGAGATGTCACTGCCAGTTGTCTCATAGTGAACGAGGCGAGAGAGGTCTTGGCAACCGACTTTGTAGAAGTTTGTGGTCAATTGGAGCATGAACGATATACTTCATCTCCTCAGGGCATAAGTGTGATTGTAATATGTAATCAACCATGCAGTGTATTTGCTTAAAGATCAAATATGGAAAACTTTGGTTGATGCACACTTCTTGTATGCATCTTAATTTGATAGATGTTATACATGTTTCTTTATATTCCTTGTATAATGAATAGATGATTTATTCTCTATCGTAGATAGATGCATTATTTTAAAAGAAGAGATCACTTTGTTCTTCTTATAACAATGATTAATCCTGCTCGTTAATATAAAAGAACCTCTACTCAGTTTTATACTGCTTAACTGTGATTATAATATTATTGGAAGAGAGTTATATCTCTTGGTAGGACAATTGTCTCACTCCGTGGGATCCACAATTTTTTGGTAGACATGCCCGAGGAGGTGGAGACCTTTCTACAGAGGGAGAACAATAGTTGGAGCAACAGTAACATCCCAGGTTGAGTGTACTGTCTGTCTTGTCTTGTAGATAGAAGTCCTATGTGTCATCTCTGTACTCTCAAGTCCTTGGAGTCAGTACATAATAGTTTTATGAAAGATTTGAGATTTTGGATTGTATGCCTCGAGGTTTTACGTTGCTTAAATATAGGTTTTGGCAAAACAACTGTTATATGTTGTCCTCGAGATGAGATGAAATAGTGTATGTACAATGTGAATCGTGATATGTATAAGTTTTGGAATTTTCAGTGAGAGTTTCCTGGCATAGGATCTCTTTGCAAAATGATTTTAATTTTTAGTGATTTTGTTAATCCGCTGCTTATGGTTATTCCATAATTAGTTACTGGTGATGGCTTGATTTGATGTCGAGTCATCACAAAGTTTTGGTATCAGAGCATAAGGTTCGTTGAGTCTACAAAGACATAGGACTAAGATGAGTCTGTTCTAGTGTCCTACAATACATCTTATAGTGACTTCTACTTATGAAGAATAAGGGGTAAAGCTTAAAAATGTCTGGTGAACATGAGGAACACATTGCTGAAAGCAATGTTGTCACACCAAGAGAAGGTGCAAGGGATCTGGCGAGAGAAGGACGACTGCCTGAGAATTTCCAAGTTGATCTAACCATGATAGAGAATCCTACTTTTTATGCTCTTTTTGGGTAGGTTAGGACAATAGTGATGCATATAGTGGACCAAATACTAGAAACACAACCTAGATTACCAGTCCATAATGAAGAAATTCTGGGCTCTAACAAGATTTCTGATCAACATAGTTATGTTGGAGCAGTGGAAAATGTCAAAAGAATTAGGTTACGGCGCGGAATTAGAGTTTGCTACAGGTGTAGGAAAACATGAAATTTTATAAAGGATTTCCCAGTAAAGGATAATGAGGTAGGAATTAAGAAAAGATCTGTCCAAACACGGGAACATATGCCTAGTAGCTGTAAAAAGCAGAAGTTTTGGTGCCACCAATGCAACCAACATTTAATGCACCAGGACAGTGGCTACCAAGAGAGGGAAAAGGACCTAATGTTCCACTAGTTAGAGCTCTTGATTTAGCTTCTACATTAGTTATAAGGCCGACAAGACTAGGGAGTGCATATAAGATATGTCATAAATGTAGATGTATTGGGCATATTAGATCCTCTTATCCGAAAAGAAAGGAGGGAATGACCCAACCGCCGAGGCAGAGTCAACAAAAATCTCAAAGGCAACAGTTTATCAATGGCACACAAGGACGTGGACAGGCATCCCAAGTAATTCCATATACACCAGACAAAAGAGAATGATGTTGGAAATAGGAAACGACAAGATTCTATGCAATGAATCAGCCTGAAACAGTAATCGATCCACAAGTTAAGACAAGTCAAATGAAATTGTGTCATTCTGATATGTCTTCTCCTAATTTTACCGGTTAGCTATAAGAAAAGTTGTTGTTATTGAGCTTCCTTTGAATTGTCCTTTGAGGAAAAAGGAAGATGAGAACTTACATTATGTTCAGTAATCTTTAATGTGTTTTAAAATTTCTTTTATCTGTGTGAAAGAGGATGCGGTGTAAAAGAGATGCCTAGAGAATCTAGGGATACTATGTATGATATAAACAAGGTGCATACTACCTAATCTCAGTACTTGTATACCCTGACCAGGTATTCAACTATTGAAGGAAAGGTAAGTGTGGAACTCTTAGATTGTTATCTTTCTAATTACTCTAATCGAGTAGTCATTTTGAGAAAATCTAAAGGAATAATGAAATTGAAAATATGGCATATATATTTTTTATCCCATCCTGACTACAATGAAATAGAAACTGAGTTTATCTCAAACCAGTCTATGTGTACGAGGAAGTAAAAAGTAAAATCCTCATGATAAGACAAAGGGGACAAGGGAGATGATCCCTGTTCAATAAAGAATGTGTGCATAATAAAGATCTTTCCTATCATATGGAAATAAATAAAGTCAAAAAATGACTCATGAACAATTAAAAGTTCATGTAATAATTAAAGGAGATGATAATCTCTTCTCTTTGATAAACAACCCTGGGTGATGATGGGGCAATATGAAGGAATATGTTTGTTTATTTTCTTTCCTTGTAGGGACATGACAATTAAGTAAATCTTATGACACTTGATGTACACAAGTTAGAAGTGTTCTTTTGATGGGAACTTAGAAAAGTATCGGTTCATCTTGGACTTTGGTTCCAAGATAAAGATATGGGTAATAAGTAATGTCCTAAGATGAAAGAATGGTCTTATTATATGTTGGTTTTGGTAATGATAATAGAGAGATGGAAATAATGAGGATGTGATGTGTTTTGGGCACATGTAATAGATACCAAGGTAAAGAATCCTAGTATCCAAGAACTTTCAATAGTATGAGAAAATGAGAACATGACTCCTGATAAGATGACTCATGATTTGGTTACTTAGAAGGGCCAACTTGGAGATAACTATAGTATGGATATAATATGTTTGGGGTTTATGCTCTGCATAAACATAACATTGATAAGGATGTATCAATTGAAGGAACAATTGTAGAATCATCTCGGGAAAAAGCTTATCAAGCTGAAAATAATTCCTAAGAATATCCCTATCTAGATCCGTTGAGGTAGCTTATATATAACATCTAGAGATACCTCTGAGATAAGTTCTTCTTTGATAAGTAGACTCTCCTTATGACAAGAAATAAGATAGCTAACATAAGTCATAAGAAAGTTGAGTGTTGTGTCAGCAGATTAGAATGGCACAACAGAAGTATGATAAGACTTGTAGTCCCAAATGAGTGACAGAATGAAACTCTAGTCTTTCCTTGGAGAAGAAATGCTAAACTAAGTAAGGGGGTATGGTAAAATCCCAGAGTCGAGAATCTTATTACATAAAAGATGTAAGTTGAGAAGATGAGAAATTTATGAGGTTTGATGCCTGAATTATTCGAAGTATGAATAGTACTACTCTGACTTAGAAAGTGTTACCTGACACAAAATTGACATACATTCATTAATAAAAAGGACAATTGAATGTGTGTCCTGTATGACAGATTCTATGATGACCCTACATGAAAGAACCTTGTACTGGTCAAAATTCTATGGCATCTCCATTACAATAAGACATTATGTGGATACTTGATGATATGATGCATGAATAACAATTGACTTCCTTCATCCGGGATTTCAGGGACGAAATCCTTGTTAGGGGTTTATAATTGTAACATCCCAAACTAGGATTATGGTTTGACCTTAGAAGTTTTTCTTAAGTAAGTTTTTTACAAACTTGTTCTAATCTTTTAAAAAGTAATTTAGACTCTTTGTGCAGTTTATTTTCAAGTGTGAGCTTAATTGCAAACTATTTGTGCATTATATGATAGTCTGAGTGTAAAGTGTAGTTTACCTAAGATGAGGGGTTATATTGCAATATGTCACATTTTGAATGTACCTTAAGTGTTTTAATACCATAAGAGATAGAATGATGCTAAGTGGTGGCTTGTGGAAAGCCTAAATTCCAAGTTTGAACTTGTTTGAATGATGTAAGTGCCTTGTGCACCAATTTTGGTACAAATTGTAATTTACCCAAAATGTAGGGTTGATATGCAAATTACCTCTAGAGTGTCCCTACTCTTTCTATGTATCATTTATAGGATAGATAAATAAGGAGATACCATTTTTGAATCATCTTTGAGTGATGGTACTCTTGGTGATGAAAAGACTAAGAAAGGATTGAATGTTAAGCCCTTATATGAGTTGTATCGAGTTGAAGACTTGATATGGGAGTACCTATCAGCCAAGGAGCCTTAGAAGGGATCCCATATCGGTTTGCAAACTCTTAGAAAATTCTATGATGGCCTAAGAACATCAAGAAGGTAATCCATGATTAGTTATATGCTCCTTGCAAAAAGATGAGATATCTTATCCAACAAGATAAGGAATGACTGAAATGTCATCTCTAGATTATCCTGTAGACTTTTACATGTCAAGATAAATGTGAGTGCATGCATGGAGATGTGTCAACCATTCATGGCCACGTGTCACCTGGTAGCATATGGTGAAGACACCTTTTATACACTCTTCCTCATGAACCCAAAGTATATATACCTCTTCTTTCACCCACTTATGGAAGTTTACGAACCCCACAACTCTCTTTCTTAGAGATATCATGCATACCCTCTTATATATCATGCGTAGTAGCTTAAGGAGAAAGGGGAACTCGAGCACCAAGTTTAAGGTAAGGCCATGGTCATCTTCAACCTTGGTGGAAGTATGATTCTCGGGTTATAACTATTCCTCTCTTTTCTTCTTCACCAAGTTATTAACTATGGTGATTCCTTGTATATGGAGGAGTTGTGAACGAGCCTTGGACCTTGGAGAAGCTCATCTTCCACCTTAGGAATGTGAAACTTTGGAGCTTTGAAGTTGTTTATAAGGCGGGTTATATAACTTGAACCCAACTGTGCTATTATTCACCTTCAATATTGTTGAACTTGTTGATCTACTTTCAATTTCAAATTCCTTTGATAAATTGATGTTCCTTTGAGTTCCAAAAGTATCTTAGACTGTTGTCCATAATCTAGAATAGTAAGAACACAAATATAGAGGTTGATGATGATGACATCATCATGGTCCAACCCGATATTGGGTTGAAGAACCTCTAACCTGATATGATGAGGTGAAAACACCACTAGCACGATATGGTGATGAGTAGGTACCTCCTGAATGATATTATGATGAAGTTCACACCTTTAGCACGATATGTTGTTAAGCATACACTTTGTGCACGATATAAGGTCAAGAATACACCCTATGCATGACATGAAGGCAAGCATATACTTCCAACCCAATATAGTAAACCCTAGAGGATAAGTAACCCAACATGTTGATATGAACATACCATAAACATGATATGGTGAAGAGTGTATACCCCATGGGTGATATGAGTAATACATATGCAACCCTTGAGCACGATATGAGGTCATGTATTCACCTTATACAAGATATGGTGTTAGGTTTGTATCCTAACCCGATAATGGGTTGAAACCCTAGATGGTGGTATGAAACCCAAGATAATAGGTAATTTGATATAGTGGTAAGTGATACCACATGAATGATGTGAGTAATATCTCATGGGTGATAGGAGTACTACCTACATGCACCTTACACATGACATAAGGTCAAATTCATACCTCATGCATGATATGGTACATTCTAAACTGATATGGTGATGAAACTTTAGATAAGGAAGTGAAACTCGACATGCTTTTGAACCCATACCCTTATCCTTTTGTGTAAAAGGGTTCTCTATGAAAGAATTCAATCAGATATCTAGCTTGTCATTCAAATATATGATGAACTGATCCTTGGAAGGAATGAAAGGATACAAGCATAATAGTATACCCAATATGATAACCCGATATGTTACCCAACATGATATCCCGATATGATAATCCAACATGGGAGCCCGATATGGTATTGTGTATATACCACTTAAACGATACCATGATGAGGCATAAACCCTATGCCTGATATGGTGCACACCTTGTGCACAATATGGTAGCAAGTGTACCATTATACCTGATATGAGGTCAGACTTTCAGCTCATAAACGATATGAGGACATATAACTCCAACTTGAGATGATAGAACCTAAGTGATAGCCAATCTAATATGAGTACATGATATGGTAGTAGGGGATACACCCTAAAACACGATATGATGATGTGATTACACCACATGCCCGATATGGATAAATGATATGATGATAGGTGCATCTTAAGAACAATATAATAACATATATACACTTTGATACCTGATATAAGATGTAATGAGTTTAATGCAATTTGATAATGATGAACTAATGTACCTTAAGAGGAGAATTGATCCAACTTAATAAAAAGTATGGTGCAATCAACATCCTAGTGAGGATGAAAGAGAAACTTATATTTGAATAACAATCGTGAAATGAGTATATGTTGATATTCCTAGTATGAATGGAGTATGAATTAGGGTTTAATATTTTATGATGTGATCTCAAAAATCTAAGTGGTTAATAAAGGTAAATCTTAAATGATGAGTGATAATATGATCTTGAATCCTTGATTTGTTGATAAGGGGAAAACTCTAACCTTAATGAAGGGTGATGGTATGCACTTAAAACCCAAATCGGTTAGATTGAGAAACCCTAACCCTAATTATGGGAAGGATGTATTTCTCTTACATCACATAGTGATGATGTGTACCTAAAAATCCATTTGGATAAAATTGTAAATCCTAACCCTAATAATTGGAAGGATGTATTTCTCTTAAATTGTGTATTGTTGTCATATACTGTTAAGAGTTTTTATCATAAAGTGCAAACTATTCAAGAGTCATGAGATGACGAGCATAGCCAAGTGTGAGCTATGATCACTACTATAGAAAAGGCCTTTGGAGTTGGTTATTTAGAGCCTTTACTGTCGGTTTCCAAGCAACACCCAAGTGGGCACCGCTAAAAGTCGACACCTTCAGCGTCGGTTTCTAACTGATGCCATAACCCTTCCCGCCACCGAAAACACACCAGAAAGGGTACTATAGGTGTCAGTTACTAAAGAAAACTGACACTATATCATGGTTAAAGATTTCGGCTATTAAATAAAAACTGATGCCATAACCCTTCCCGCCACCAAAAATGCGCCAGCAAGGGAACTATATGCGTTGATTATTAAAGAAAACTGACACTATATCATGGTTAAAGACATCGATAATTAAACAAAAACAGACGCCATTTCCAAGCCAGCGAGGGGACAAAGACGTCGGTTTTTTGCTAATAACCGACACCGTATGTCTTTGGTGTCGGTTTTATACAAATAACCAACGCCTATGTTCTGGTTTTTTTTCTTATCAGTTTGCAGGCCTGCTGTATGGCTGGTCAGTAGGATTTAGAACCTACACTTCAGTTCTGAACTGCATGTTTACAACATCCATTGATATCAGCCAACAATAGGCCACAAACCTGCAAAGTCATTTACATTTAGACACATGTATTGATTAGATACATGTAGAAACCTACAAAGTCATTTACATTCACATTTAGTTCCATTCATTTCATCTCTTTTCACATTCAGACACATGTAGAAACATTCATGTATTGATCAGAAAAAGTCATTCACATTCACACATATGACAATTCAGAAAAAGTCATTCACATTCACACAAAAATAATTATGAGAACAAAGTTTAGAAATATCATTCTTTATTCATCATCGTCATCATTGTCATCAGAACCCCAATTATATTTAAAAATTCCCACTACTTGTTGGGCTTTTGCCCATTCTTCTCTTACAATATCTAATTCTTCCCTTGTATAAGGAGTATGTACATCTAATAACTTTCCACCTGTATTGAAGTCAGTTTTAAACACCTGCAAAGAGAATGACATATATATAATTAATAATATATAATAAGATTGATATGTTTTATATTATCTAATGAGACTATATATAATACCTTATGTATAGTATCGATTTCTATTGCAGCATGTTTGATGATTTGGTCCATAAATCACATCACATAGTAGGCACATGCCCAGCTGTTGTCTTGTGTAGCACACTATAAATTGAAACATACAAAATATTCAAAAATACAAATAAGCACAGTTCACATCAATAATATATACATTGGAGTCGAGAAATTACTTTCACATTCTCCCAAATGAGTGGTTGATTCTTTTTCCTGGGGACCTTTCCTCCAGCTTTTTTGAACTCGTGTAAAGCCCTACATGTTAATATAACACATTAAATTGCATAATTAAATAGTAATGTAATAATAGATGTTAACATATATAAAAATATGAAATATTTCTCATGGGAATAATGGTCGTTTCATTGTGTTTCCATATAATGTATTCAATTCCTTCCCCGCAGGATCTTGAAAATAGACAATGAACGTCTTGGGGACAACAACCAGTAACTCTCAATGCCTACCACTACAGGTAAGAAAGTTAAAAATTAATAACTAAAAATCCATAATAAAAATATAATTTTCTTAAGTCCAAATTATAAGCAAAGTAAACTTACTCGACATTGAATGGAGCTATTATCACCATCTTCTTATTTTTACCAAAATATTCAAAAGCAGCACAACAATATGAAGTAACTGAAGAAGGGTCTGTATCTACAAGACTAATCAAAGATGGAACCAAAAATCCCACATGGGAAAATGTGAAATTTGTATATATCGTGTGTAAGTGGCTGCAAAACATGTATTACGTATACATTAATATATAAGAAACCAGATCACCGTATATAAAACAAGGTATATGGATGTATAAACAAGATCTCACCATATCCACATGTGACGTCGACGAGGAGGAGGGATAGGAATTAGGATGTGAAACGACAATCAGATACCATGTAAGACTTTGGAAAACTCCCCGTTCAGGATCTCTTATTGACATAACATTTATAGAGTACATGTACTAGGGTTACATGGGTTAATTAGTAAATTCAAGACTATAGATTTATACACTATCAGATAATCATCATAACATGGAGGGCATAGAGGACATTTATGGTATATTTTTCACTCAATCTCATCTATACCGTTGTAGAATCTGATGAGAATGTAGGGCACATGCCCCCCACCCCCCACGAGCTATATGTAGCTCCATCACTGCTTCGCGTCCTAATAACCATAAAAAGAAGGTACCAAATGGTGGTGTGATTAGCAAGAGTCATCTCCCACTGTGGCTATACACACAGCCTTCAGTGTCGGCACCGCATATTCCAGTTTCTGCGTTGTCCTCCCTCGGCATTGACCATGCAGCGTTCTACCCTCCTGTTTCGACTGCCTACACCGTCGATTGTCTTCTCCCCTCCGTGATCATGTTCTGCTAGCTGTCTCTCACTGTCACCATGTCCAGCCGCTCTGTGCCCAGCAAACCAGCCCTCCATCCCGCTTTTGTTGTTAACAACATCAAAAGTTTGATTCCGATTACTCTAGATATCAAGGACGATGAGTATTCCTCTTGGGCTGATCTGTTAGAATTGCATCTTGAAACCCACTGTGTGATGTACCACATCGACGATACTGCTCGACCTGCTGATCTTGATGATGCCACATTTGCACAGTTGGATGCCTTAGTTCGTCGGTAGATGTTTGCAACCATGTCAAAGGATCTAATGGTCACTGTTCTCAAATCTGGAAAAACGGGAGAGCTGTTTGGGACAAGCTGAAGGCGCTATACCAAGACAATAAGGGATCTCGTGTTGTGAATCTTGAAAGCATCTTCATCACTTTGAAGATGACTGATTGTAACGATGTTGATGACTATTGCGACAAGCTGAAATCATTAGCGGGTCGCTTGAAAGATCTTGATTGTCCTATGAATGACAAGAGACTCGTTATTCAACTCGTCAATGGACTAATTTCAGAAAATGGCATAGTGGCATCTTTCATTCATCAGTCAATGCCGACGTTTGATGCAGCTCGATCGCAACTATGGAACGAGCAACCCTTATTCGCCCGCCACCGTTCGTGTCTCAGTCTTCATCGTTTGCTGTTCTTCCGGCCACAGTGTGGCACATTCGCCTTGGTCATGTGGACGATAATATGGCAAAAAAATCAAAATGGCACGTCTCGGGCAATGCGTCCCCAAAATGACACCCACAATAGCACGCTCTTAAACTTAATTCTCAAAATGGCACGTTTGGAGGCAATGTGTCCCCTGTAAAGACGCATTGCTCTCTCGCGAGCCAATACGTCACGGACTAGGACGCATTGGCCCCACACAGGGACAATGCGTCCCGGACCAAGACGCATTACTCTGCGACAGAGCAATGCGTCCCGATCTGGGACGTATTGCTCCCGTCTGAGGCCAATGCGTCCTGGTCCGGGACGCATTGCTAGCAATGCGTCTCACATGGGAACGCATTAAGTAATGCGTCCGCATACATGACACATTACTACTAATGCGTCTCCGGCCAAGACGCATTATTATTTTATAATTTTTTTCCATTCATTATTATTCTTTAATACATAATGTTTGTATATTAACAACATTGATTATATTAGCACATTTACTATTCTTTCACTTGTATTTGAATGTCTCTAATATAGTCAATTATTATAAATTTGTTAATTTCAATAGCTCTGAACATGTATATGGATTATAGAAGTGATATTGCAACCAACACTAGTTGCTTCCTAATTGATTATATAAGAAAAAATTAATCTAAAAAATGAGATATCATTAAAAATAAGGTTAAAATATGAACCAACTTGACGAGAAAATAATACACAACAGAACAATCTGATAGATCTAAAATGAACCATTATGATATCATAATATGATAGATCCACATACAAGCCAAATAAATGTCTGAACAAAGGCATATATACAACACTACACAACATGTATGTGTATTAACAACATTGATTATATTTGCACATTTACTATTCTTTCACTTGTATTTGAATGTTTATAATATAGTGAATTATTATAAATTTGTTAATTTCAATAGCTTTGAACATGAAAATGGATTATAGAAGTGGTATTACAACCAACACTAGTTGCTTCCTAATTGATTATATAAGAAGAAATTAATCTAAAAAAATGAGATATCATTAGAAAGAAGGTTAAAACATGAACCAACTTGACGAAAAAATAATACACAACAGAACAATCGAATAGATCTAAAATGAACCAATATTATATCATAATATGATAGATCTACAAACAAGCCAAATAAATACCTGAACAAAGGCATATATACAACACTACACAACATGTACAAAACTATGAAAATCTAAGCATGTCCTCCACGCCCACGACGTCCTCGCCCACCTCCCTGTACATATGGCTCCTGAGTACCGAAGTCATCTGGAGATGCCTCAATGGGGGACAATTACGTAGCAGTAGGTTGATCAGGACCAGGAAAGTAATGAAAAGCTAGAGGTGGGGTGAGGGGTCTCTGAATACTAGGATGTGGGGCATCAGGTGGGGTGCATCTTGCGAAATCAAATGGAGTCGGTGAGTATGTGACATAGGATGGTGGTCGACTGTCATGAACAACTGGTGGTGGGAGTGGAGTGTATGGAACAGAAGAAGGACCTACTCCATAGTAGGATGTTGGTGGAGATGGGGTGATGTATGAGGAATATGAACCAACTCCAAAAAAGTATGGCCCTATCGGTCCCCATGCCATGAATTGAGAAGTGGGAGTGGGAGTGGGCTCAACAGCAGTAATCACAGGAGTAGGAGTAGGAGTAAGAGTAGGAGTAGGAGTGGGCTTAGGGGTTGTGGTATGAGTGGGTATGGGATCATACAGGCGAGCATAGTAGGGAAGACTGTCAAAATAAGTCCCCTAGATGCCATAGATGTCATCTCTGATCTATTCAGGGGCATGCTGTAAAGCCGCTCAGATCCTCACATGTGATTCTACTTGTTCAAACAAAGTATGTACAAATAATAAAGACCAATTGCATATATTACAAATAATAAAGATAAATAATAACAATTTGTAAAAGAAATATAAATGATACTCACAAATTGTTATGGACGATAAATTTGTGGGTAATATGTGGTCAGAGGCTGAGCTGGAGGGGGAAGTACATACTGTGGATGATACCACCGGTAGTGTGCCTCTGGACTGAAGACTGTCTCCACTGGTGGAGGGGAGACTAAGCTCTCACGTCTGTTGTTCCACAGTTGCACCTCCCACCTATAATGATGCAACCAGTCCTCAGCTGCATGACCCCTCCCATCTATCCTACAAAGGTGTGGCAACTCCAGAGTAGGTTGTACTTGAACAAATCCGAGTTGTCTGAATACTATGTCAGGGAAGTACCACTCTACTACTGTGTAGCACAGTAAAGGCACTCGTGCCAACCAAATATCATGACCCTCTCGACATAAGGCTGGAAGTCTCTCTAGAATGTTAGCAGTGTAAGGAGTTAATTGTATATGTTATTCAAATAGATACAACATGTATCATATAAAATAGAGTATATTGTATAAAAAATACAACACATATCATATAACATGTTAGTAGAAGTAAGTTAGTTATACCTAAGAGGGCAAAATTTGGTCAAATGCTGAATCATAAAATTGGATCGATCCTCTCATAGTATCACTCCTTTCAAGAAATATAGGCCACCTATTAAATTGACAAACTAAATTTAGATAAACATTACAAAATGTTTGGAGAAATGTATAAAAAAATTATGTAAATATTTACTTGTAACCCAAGGGAACATTGTCTGGACACTCCCCCTAGTTCATAACAATTGAACCTGGGCGTCCAATTCCTAACCTCTTCCAACACCACATCTGCAGTAGACATACACAACCAGACAGGTGGGCGATTTTCCTAGAGTGGGTGGTAGCTTTGTACAAGTCTCTATACAAGTACGCTAAAATTACAATACCCCAAGATAGAGTGCTACAACTAGCAAAGTCAGACAGAAGCGGGAGGTACCACACATGAACCCTGTCCTCGGTACTATCAGGAATAAGGTAACTACCTAAAAAGTATAGGAGATATGCTCTAGTGTACCTTATCCTATTTTATATTTGTTGTTCTTCATCTACCAAAGTGAAATCCATATCCCTAAAGGTCTCACGCAACCATATCAAGGAGATATTCTCCTTAGACATCCCATCTGGTGCATCTCCTAAGAAACTCTCACAAAGGTGATACCATGAATAAAATTGCCCCTCATCTACGCCTAAATGATATGAAGCTATAACCGGTGGCCCATCAATCCTAAGGCCTAAAATAACTACAATATATTGAAGGGTTAGACTCATCTCAAAAGGGGGAAATCTAAAAGTATTAGTAGAGTTGTCCCACCAGTTAACTAAGGCAGTGATTAAATTGGGATCAAGGTGGATAGGTCGTAGCCTATGAACAAGCCCTTAACCAGCCAAATAAATATTTTCCAAAACACTCGGGTCAGTAATAGGCCATTGTGGCAACATAAAGTGGTGGTGCTGGGAGAGTCGGAAGGATGCTTGTCCAGGAGCCATATCTATGAAAAGTGCAAATATTACATTAAATGAAAAGTACAAATATTGTATAACATATAAGTTTGTCAAGATTTTCCATTAGATAAGATGAAATTAATTCAAATACATGAACTACCTAACAATATTAAAATACAACATGAACTACTAAAAGAGAAATATTACAACAATTAGTTATTGCATTTGATTCAATATCTCATCTAGAGGTTCATAAAATGGCCACATTTGATGTACAACTCGATGTATCTCTGGATGTGATATTGCAAAGTATGATACATTACATGCCTTGAGTAAATTTAAAATAGCAAACATTACATGACCAGACATCATATTACATTAGGATAAGTGCGTCTATTATGGCCCTTTCTGCCACACTTACGACAATGATATGTATATTGACTTGGATCAACATCCATAATTGAAGGCTTTATTTTTTTCTTTGGTCGTCCAGCGTGCCTTCATTTCCTTGGGGGTAATAAGGGATAAATGCCTCTGCTTTCATCAAAATGAGGCCAATACCTCTTATTGGGAATTCCACAAAATTCAATTTTGTATGCGTTTAAATAAGCTTCATTTGTGTAATACAGACTCACAAGTGCATCAGTATCATAATTGATAGATCGTGCAGCAGCTACCCAAACATGAGCACATGGAAAATTCCATTGTTGTGGAAAACCACAATTGCATTCACTTACACCATTTGGACGCACGAAGACTTGAAATCGATGTCTGTCTATGTCATCAACAAGGCATTCATCATTGTTCACGCGGATGTTTACTGATAGTTGTCGTGCATCCTGTGATACATCAAAAAGCTTATCATGAAACCTAAAGGTCCATTTAAAACCTTTTTGTGCATGACCATATGCTTGATTAGGCCTCTCCAACCACATTGTAACAGAGCGATAGTATGTGGCAACAATAAGTGCATGTATTGGTAAACCTCTAACACCTTTTAAGACTCCATTTAACCCTTCAACATGATTGCTAGTCAATGAGCCATACATGTAGCCTCTGTCATATGTGAGAGACCACTGTACTGGATTTTGGGCTATTAAACACTCCTTATCCGCTGGTTCTATGGTTTCTATATCAGCCATTAGACAATCAAATTCATGTGTATCAGTCGTGGATCCCACCTTCCATAAAAGTTCCTTCAACTCCTGTGACTTTAACTTTTGATGGAAGTTCTCACGAAGATGTCAAAGACAATAACGATATTGAGCCCAGTTAAATTTTGACCTAAGTGCTGGAAAAATTCCACTCATTCGATCAGAAATAGTACACAGATCTGTACGGCGTGGAATGATAGGAATACAAGTTTGTAGAGAACCAAAGAACCACTCCCATGAGTCTTATTTTCTGCCTCGACAATAGCAAAAGCAACTGGAAATAGACCATTATCAGCATCTATGCCACATGCAATGAGAAGTGTGCCAAAATATTTTCCTATTAGAAATGTATCATCAACAATAAGAACAGGCCTGCAATAGGCCCAACCCCTCACAGTTGGACCAAATGCCCAGAACACCCGCTTGAATCTACGAGTGCTTTCAGTTTGAAGGGTATAATCATCCACAAGGTGGGAATATATAGTTCTTGGAATAAGTTGTGACAGAGAAATAAGGAACAACAACAAAGTATGATATGATGATTCCCAGTCTCCAAATATTTTAGAGAAATCCTTCCTCCTCGCTAGAAATGCCTTCTTGCAAGATATATGGAGCCTTTGTTCAACATTCACCTTGTCACGAATTTCTCGTGTGGACATATCCAATCTTGATACTAGGATTGGCATTATAATACAAGCAATATAAGATGATGTGACTTGTCGATGGTCCTCATTCAGAATAGTTAGTTGACAATTGTGGCTTGTACTATAACGTTTTACCTTCCACATGCCACCTTCTCTTTTGGACTGGCAAGCGGTCAAACTCCAAGGACATCGATGGTCATGGATATAAAAAAATTTAAGATGATGATTATTTGAGCGTTGTGTCCGATATTGGACATTCTGTTGTACCGACCATTTTTGGATCGTCTCAACCATTACAACTTTGGATGCAAATAAAGCACCCTCATATATTCCAGTGCTGGAAGGGTTGTAATTGAGACAAAATTCCTGAAGAAAATCTTCCACCCATTGTTCATCTTGAAAATCTTCATAGTTTTTATCAATGTGTTCAAGTTGGGGCCATTCTTTATCAAATATAGATGGAATGGAACTCAATGTTGTAATAGAGTCAGGGAATGGATGTACATGCTCATCATTAGTTTCAGTCAATGACTCATCATCATGATCACTATTATTATCACCTTTCTGATCACTATCATTATCACCTTCATGATCACTATTATCATCACCTTCTTGTTCACCCTCCTCAACCTCAACACCAATACTCTCAATAGTAGGATTTTGAGAGAATTCAGGTGGTTGATTCCATTTAGCAGTTACATTACTTCTACATGGTTGGGATTCAAATTGATTCAACAAACTAATGAAACTAGATTGTTGGTGGAAATATGTTTTTTCAAGAAACACATCAATATAGGCATCATATGAAAGTGCAAACAAGGTTCTATATGCATCATCATCATCAACTTGTATGAGCATATGATCTTCTCCAGGGAAATGATAGGATATATTGATAGTGAAGTGGTTGGGGTTGATGTCAAGTATTGTATGGATATATGATTTTAGTTCGGATAGGATATTGATAAGTGAAATATTTATGGGTCTAACAGATCGACTAGAATAAGACTCATCTGAGAGAAATTGACCATTATATCGAAGCTTGAATATTCGTGAATGTGAACTAGATGCCATGCTCCTATCATTGTAAAATAGTAATTTCGATTTTAGAACAATAATTTAACTTTGGAACAATAATTAACATGAATTAATATTTTATAGCACGAATGAATTTTTTCAAACATTGACATCAATTTTAGAAGAGTAGTTAAGATTTTATAACAATAATTTTGAATTTGAAAATAAATTTGAAACAATATTTTTTCTATAACATTAACATTCTAGAACAATAATTTTGGAATTTGGAACAAATTTTTTTTGAACAATAATTAACATTCAAGTGTCATTTTCTATAACATTGTTTTAGTAATGTGGAATCAAATAGTAGCAATACAATTATTTTATTTTTAATATTGCATAATAACTTTAGGTACAAAATTTTTAATCTAAAAATATAGTAGAAAAATTACGTCAAATGGCGAGGTCTCAAAACCCAAGAACAGAAAGAAGAGAAAGAATCCCGGCCAGACAGCGAAGCAATAGAAATCTGAGCAACGAAGCAATAGAATAATAGCTCCAAGATCACCCGGAATCAGCTCCAAGATTGCCCGATATCAGCTCCAAGCAATAGAAATCCGAGCACACCACTCCAGAGTATTGGAAGTAGAGAAGAAGTTGAAGAAATGGATGAATGGTGTGGGTGGGGGGGTGATCTCATCTCCATTATATAGGAGACCAATGTATCCCCAACGGGGACGCATTGCCCCCCCCCACGTGGTAGCAGGCACGGCCTGCAACGACTACTTTTCAACAGTCGGGGGAGCAATGCGTCCCCAACCGAGACGCATTGCCCCAACTAGCCGTTGGGACGTCCCGGGACGGGACACATTGGTCCCACTGAAGGGCAATGCATCCCCGGTAGGGACGCATTGGCCCCACACAGGAGCAATGCATCTCGGGTCGGGATGCATTGCTCTCCGGTGGGACCAATGTGTTCCGGGTCGCGATGCATTGCTCTCTGGTGGGACCAATGCTTCCCAGATCGGGACACATTGCTCTGTCGTAGAGCAATGCATCCTGGTTCATAACACATTGCCCCTGTGTGGGGCCAATGCATTCTGGTCCAGGATGCATTGCCTCGTGAGAGAGCAATGCGTCTCCATAGGGGACACATTGCCCCCAAAACGTGCCATTTTGGAAATTAAGTTCAAGAACGTGCTATTATGGGAACTAAAATGGCCAAACGTGCCATTTTGTTTTTTTTGCCCGATAATATTCTTATCTAGATTACGTACTAGTCAGTTCTTTCATTGTAATAAGGAGCCTTGCTCCCATCTTTGTCATTCTTGTCAACTTAGTAAATATGTTTGTTAACCATTATTTGATTTGCACTCAGCTGCTCTAGCTCCTTTTGATATAATACATAGTGATTTATGGACCTCTTTGGTACCCATTCCTATAGGTGTTCATTATTATCTTCTTCTAGTAGATGACTTCACCAACTTTCTGTGGGTGTATCCCATTAAGCTTAAATCTCAAGCATACAACAAATTCCTTTAGTGCCGCAACCTTGTCCCTACCCAATTTGAAATAGAAATCAAATGTTTTAAATGTGACTTAGGGTGCGAGTTTGACAATCAATCTTTCCATTCCTTTTCTAGTCACAAGGGGATTGTGTTTCATTTTTTGTGTCCTCAAACATCTTCTCAAAATGGAAAAGTTGAACGCATGATATGTCATATCAATGACATCTCCCATACACTCCTTACACATGCCTCCCTTCCACCAATATTTTGGGTAGACTCCCTCCACATGGTTGTCTACCTCCACAACATCCTCCCTTCCAAAATCCTCAATTTCCGCTCCCCCACTTCCACACTCTACCTCCATCATTCCACTTATGATCTTCTTCGCACATTTGGGTGCTTATGTTACCCCAACACAGTTGAACACACACCTCATAAGTTGTCTGTTTGCTCCACAAAATGTGTCTTCCTTGGTTTCCCTTACCATCAAAGGGGATACCATTGTCTTGATCTTGCAACCAACAAGATTATTGTCTTTCATCACGTCACCTTTGATGAGTTGGTTTTCCCATTTGCATCTCCATCCACGCCTTCTCTGTCCTATGAATTACTTACACTGCCATGCCTCTCACATCTTCCTAACACTTTAACCTATCCAACCGACACGTTGCTTAGCCCCCCAGCCTCACCACCACCCTTCCACTCACCTCCTCCATCCTCTCCACCCACCACACCTCGATATACCCCTCCCCACCGTCGTACTACAACTACCCACCTACCACCACCAGCCGCATGACCACCCAATCCATGCATGGTATATAAGCCCAAACAACCACTCAATCTCCATACCCAAGTCGTCCCTTCCATTTCTCCCTTACCCCACTCCCATCTCTATGCCCTTAGAGACCCTAGTTGGAAAGATGCCATGACCGATGAGTACAATGCTTTGATTAAAACCAACACGTGGACCTTGGTTCTGCATCCTTCAGGTGCTCATGTCATCAGATGCATGTTGTTATTTCGACATAAATGCAACTCTGACGGGTCTATTCAGCGTCATAAGGCACACCTTGTTGCTAATGGAAAGTGTCAACAGGTAGATATTGATTGTGGTGAAACTTTTAGCCTTGTGGTGAAACTTGCGACGATCCATACTGTACTCACCATTGCTGCCTCTCGTTCTTGGCCTATTCATCAGATCGATGTCAAGAACGCTTTTCTCCATGGTGATTTAAATGAGACAGTCTACACGTTTTAGCCGCCTGGTTTTTCTGATCCTGCTCGGCCATCTCATGTTTGTCGGCTACAAAAATTGCTATATGGCCATAAGCATGCTCCATGGGCATGGAACCAACGTTTTGCTACAGATGTTCTACAATGTGGATTCAAAGGTAGCTTATGCGACAATTCTCTATTTGTTTATCGCTTTGGTTCTGATATGGCTTATCTCGTACTATATGTGGATGGTATTGTGCTCACAACATCCTCATATTTTATTGCCTTGTTGTCTCGAGAATTTGCTATGCTCAATCTTGACTCTCTCCATCATTTCTTTGGCATTGTTGTTTCTCATGATCAGTCAGGACTATTTTTGTCACAAAAGAAATATGCTCAGGAGATTCTTGCTCGTGCATCTATGTATGATTGTAAACCTGTTGTGACTCCAGTGGAAGTTGGCTCTAAGCTTAGTGCATCATATGGACCAGCTATGTCTAATCCTACATTGTGTCGCAGCCTTGCTGGTGCACTCTAGTATCAGACATTCACATGTCCTGATATTGCGTATGACGTCCAACATGTCTGTTTATTTATGCATGATCCTAGAGAATCACATATTTAGGCGTTGAAGCGCATTCTACGCTTCCGGCAAGGCACTCTAGATCATGGTTTGACTTTTTCAGCCTCCGCTATATCTGGTGTTTGACCGCTTATTCAGATGCTGATTGGGCTGATTGTCCATACTATCGTCGGTCCACTTTCGGCTAATGTAACTTTATGGGTGATAACTTGGTGTCATGGTCATCAAAGTGTCAGCGGATTGTTTCATGTTCCAGTGCGGAAGCTGAGTATAGAGGGGTTGCTAATGATGTTGCTGAGACCGGTTGGTTCCGTAATATTCTTCTTGAGCTTCTTCTTCCACTGCGCCATGCCACAATTGTATATTGTGATAATATCAGTCATTATATCTTTCCCGCAAACCCCATACAACACCAACGCACAAAGCATGTTGAACTCGATATTCATTTTGTGCGTGAGCTTGTTTGTGTTGGTGATATTAGTGTGCTCCATGTTCCGATAGAATTTCAGTATGCAGACATTTTACAAAGGGCCTTCCTCGTCAATTGTTTATTCATTTTCGTTCCAGACTGAGTGTCCGCAGCTTTCCCGCTCCGACTGCGGGGGTGTGATAGTGTGGAAATCTGTAGTTTTGGATTTACCAATTAACCCTTGTAACGTTAATACATGTACTTTATAAATATTATGTCAATAAGAGATACTGAATGGGGAGTTTTCCAAAGGCTTACATTATTGTCACACATTTCATGTAGTTTAAGTAGTGCCCTTCCTAGCAAGAAATCTGGACTCCGCCACTGACTTGGTGTGCGGGGGAACCAATATCGAAGGCAGGGGTGTAGCTAGGGGGAGGCTGCCCCCCCCCCCCCCCCCCCCCTTCCTCTAAAAAAATAAATACAAGTAGATGTCCTTTAAGTGTGAAATATAGCTTAATATATAAATAAATATGTTGTCTGTGTATTGGTTTACAAGGAAAGTGACTAGTTGGAATGGTGTGTGGTTGGTTTCTTAGATGAAGTGGTGTTGGTTCCATTTTCATTGAAGATATTTTTTATAACTCAACCACTCCTATGTACTAAAATGTACACATATATAATTTCAGTCTCCGTTTGTGTAATTTTCTGGTTCTGCCACTGGTCGAAGGAGATGGGTAATGTTATTGCTTGGATGTAGGCCGTAGTACGTTGTGTAGCCGTCACTGTTCCTGTGTTATGAGAGTTAAGGTCACTTCCTTGTTTATATAGTTCTATTTTTTAATCTTCTTTTTTTCGTCCTTATACGACTTATCAAAATAAAATTTGATAATTGATATGCCTTTTTTTGTTGATGTATATCTCATTGACAAATCGAATATTCCCTATTTACTCCACTATTGAATCATTATTTTTCCTTTTGTTAAACAAAGTGACGCAATACCACATTTCAGGTGAACCAAGTAATCCAATGTTCTCACGCTTGTGCAACGTATGGGCGTGTGCTGTTTAATATTATGTAAGACGTTTGATCTATGTTCTCTCGTTTCCCATGCAAGGTACACTTGCAACTGCAATGTGACCGTGTCCCTAGCTCCCAAAACTTGACAGCAACCAGAACATCTATGGCAGTCCTGTCGGGCCTCCGCCCCCTGCATAGGTTGTCTAGGTTGTATTCATTCTCCTTGGCGCTGGATCATTCATGTGCTTACAGGCGACTCTAGTTACTACACAAGTCGTTGGCGGTGCCGTAGCATATTAGGAAATGGCGGGGGTCGGGTGGTGGTACGTGGTGTTGCCATGGGCAGAGAACATGTGCTGCCTGAGCTGAGGGGTGACAAACACTACATGTTGCACATCGCTCGTACACCGGCGGCCATGTGACAGTTCTTCATGGATGGGCGACAGCCGCTCAGTCTCGGTGCATGCCGATGCCGCCTTTAGCCACCCCTTACCACTGACTCACATATGCTAGCTGACTCATCTTGTTCGACCAAACTAACATTCCTTCAAACATGAATACACTTATATTGTCTATTCAGATGAATACACTTATATTGTCTCCTTCAGAAGCCCTCACCGCAAGTAGCAGTGCGTATGCATCGGATGATGTGTGCCACGTAATGATGTAATGGCCACAGGAAGGAGAACTCTTGCATGCTCCTTCCAAGGCCATCACGTTGTTGTTGACTGACCAACTTAAATCACACGTCCAAAAAGAAACAATGTGGAATGTGGAGTAGTCAGATTCTTAAATTTTATAGTTTGATATTTAAGTTTTCGTAATTATTACACTAGATCCGATGTAGTAAATTGGGGTCAATCTAAATAGCCAAGGGTGATAAGTGTTAAGAACGTAGAATCTTGATTGTAGTTACACCAACCAAAGAATGATATTAAGTTTGGTGTTTCTTTCGTAATGATGATACTCCAACCAACAAATAAAGCAAAAGAAGTGTAACAAAATGAGAAATAAAATATTGAGAAATAAAACATGAGAACAAGTAGAAAAAAGAGAGTGACAAAATAAGTATGGAAGGGAACTTGGATCGGTATTCACCAACTAAGATCTCTCACCAACATACAATACTCACACCCATTGTATACTCTTACCAAGACTACAAGCAATCATCATAATGTCTATTCCTTCCTCTCTTGAGTTTGGGATAGATCTAGATTATAAGGTTGTCTATCTCTCGAGATGGCAACAAACAATCTCAAATATAACCATATAATCATTAGTTTAACCATTCCAATATTTTAATGCATTCATATAACTTTGTATCACTTAGACAAGGCTAGTACTACTCATTGAGGCACTGTCAACCAAACATCACAAGATGGTAGCTAATCATACAAGTGAAGCAATTAGAACAAGAGTATGTAGATAATCCTTGTTAGGAGTATATTTTCAATGGATATAAGTAACTACATGTTAGGGGAACCTTAGTGGTAACTCCCAACCCAAGCAAGATGTTTAGCCACTCATGGTAGCATGTAGCATTACAGATTTACAAGTGTAGTGAGACATGAGAGAGAGAGCGACAAAATGGAATGAAATAGATGAAGCAGATGAGCAGATCTAGAGGAGAAGAAGGGGGATACACCAATTGTTATACAAATGACCAAGTCCAATGCATGTCTCCTTCATATTTGGATCTGGGGCGGGCCCAGAAAAGCGACTAGCCCTTCTTTAAAAAAATAGGCTGATGATGATGGTGATGGTATGGCTCATCTCTCTCCTCTAGACTCTCGTCTTTAGAGATCAAAGATCAATGGAATGACTGATGAATGGCTCTGGGATGCAACAACACTTCGTCGTCTCCTCAATGTCATGACCCCTTCATGGACGAAGTGGGTCTCTATATATAGGCAATGGTAATTGACCTAAACTTCACTGGTAAATAAGATGGTGAACCTTCATCAATCTCTAGAGTTGTGAGCTTTGAAAATCGCCAAAGCATGATGACCGAAGAGAATGCTCAACTCTTGTGGTTTTTGAGAATGGTCGGCGAGAGCGATAGCTGAAGATGTGATCGTCATTGATTGTTAAGGAGACGTACCCTTTGGTCGCAGGGGTATCGAGATCATCGACCGCAGAGATAACACATGGCCCATTGATCGCTAATCATGATGAAGTCTAGTGGTCTCTAAGAAACACAAGGTCAAGGACCATTTGATTTGGTGCAATTTCCATCGGTCACCAATGTGTTAAAATCTTGGAGACCACTTGTTTTTAGTCTCGACAACTACTAAGATGTTTATTCTATGCAAATCATAGAAAGGGGTAAGTTTATATGGCTTCATCAAAACTCATCAAAACAATTATAATTATCTAGATAAAACATAGCAAAGATGATAAAATGAGGATAAAATAGGTAGTCAAATATTTACAAAAATGGACATTATCAACTCCCCCAAACTTATAGTCTAGCCTATCCTCAGGCTAACAAGTAGAATTAAAGGATCAAACAACTGCATACAGCTTTATTAGATTATTGCTTTTGAGGGTGTGAAGAATATCATTAAATCAATCTTAAATCAAGACATGCATCGTGACTAGACGTTGTCAATCCCAAGAATCTCTCTCTCTCTCTCTATCTCTCTTAGACTGAAGGATTTCTCTATCTTGATATATCGATGACCCTTTTCCGAGCTAAAGTAGCTTTCACACCCGCCTTTCACTTTTTTGGATATTCTATCTATTGTGTTTGCGTGGGATGGAGATGATGTGTCTCCTGCCCTTCTCAAGTTCTCTCAACCATATTTATTGTTCTAATGTTAACATTACCCGATTGGGTCATGATTTAATGTCAGGCGGTTGTGTGAGGTTCCGTTCGAAAGGCAGTCGTGTAAAAGTTTGGCTTCCAGACTCCGCTAGCGGTTACGACGTATCTGCATTCTTGAGTGCAACAATACACCGGCCGTGCAAAGTCCTTTGACATCTTCTCAGACACAAATCTCATGATTTTATTCACAACTTCTACTATTGCTCACAAGCTTTAGGGATGATAGGATTTCAAGAAATTTTTGCACTGCCAAGCCTCTTTAGATCCCAAAGCTAGGATTTTTGAAAGAAGGGTAGATGTTTCCTCCTGTTGGGGTTATGTAATTTCCTACATGTACATAGAGTCATGACAATCAATCAGGAGTGTGTTAGGATGAGTCCTCTTTGCCTTCAGGGTTAATCCAGGGGATAATAGACAACGCCTTGCATTTTACATTATCTTGAGGTAGGGATGATGGTATATCATTATCATATTCAAATTTTTATGTAAATTAAGTAGACCAAAACTATCACTCTTGAAATGATTATGCTAATTAGCATGAAGACAAGACATCTTATGAATGGGAGTAATAATTAAATCCAAGAAAATTGGATCCCAAAATTGTTGTGTCTGATGTATTTGATTCTAAAGATACTTATAGATGATGCTCAAAATTCAAATCTTCTAAAAAATTTCCCTCACAAAGGTGGGGGATGTTCAAGATTGAAATTCTCTATATTTCATAGTAAAGGGATTGCAAATCTAGGTATAAATATTAATTAAAAAGAGGGTACGAGAGAAGTACCTTTTATGCTTATTTATAACTCCCCCCAAACTTATCATATACTCCATCCCGGACTGTCGAATATAAAGGTTAGAAATAAATGGGCTAGTTTTGCTCTTAATTTCTAGGCTCTATGGTTTCCCATTTATAACACAACAACACCTCAGCATAGACAAACCAAAGCATGTGGTGCCGCTCATGCTACATACTTTCTACCTTTAATCCTGTTCTACTAAGGGTGTCATCCAGTAGAGGCAATGGAAATGACATTTGTTTGATTGTGGTATCTGTTGAGGACTTCTATGGCAAAACTATGGTTTCTTAAAGCCCTTGGAGGGGTTGTAGTTATATTCTCTTCCATGAGTTTGTATCAACTCAATTATCACTTCTACACAGGCTTACACTTTTTGTTCTGTGACGCTCCTTGGTGTTTTTATGTATGTGTGCTTCTCAGAGAGAACTCCACATCAAAACTATTATAAAGTATCATAGTCTTTTCTCATATACTTATCTCTAGGAGTGTCCAGTGATTGTCATACAGGATGGGGAGAAATATAAACTCTAGCAGTGAGCTCTGCATGCACTATTGTACTTTCTCCTTCTCACCAGAGTCCTTGTTGTTAATCAAGTCATCTACCAACATGAAGTAGTGTGTTAGGCATGTTGTCTTCTAGAAGTGATTGGTAGGTTTCTGTCACACTCCTGACCATGTATCCATTAGTCCATAGTGTGTCCTACAAATCATCCTTTAGGACACATATCCCTTCTCGTTCAAAGATAACTTGTCCCAATTTGTCATATTCCTTCACGAGCTTCATGATTATCTGTAGTGACTCAATAGATAGGTCTTCATATGACTATCTATCAAACTTTAGGAAGATGGCTTATATCGTCCCAGCTGGCCCTTCCAACCTTGCTTCATGCATGTCTTATTCTTAGATCTCACCTTTTTCATAGGTAGTTGTTTCTAGTTGTTCAGTAGGTTTTGGGCTTGCTGCTGGGGATGGAGTAACTGAGGATGGATGGAGAGGGGTTGCTTCTTTTACAGTTGCATGCTTTTTGGGTCTACCCTTGTCTTGAGCATTTTCTTCTCCCTGCCATCCGACCTTCCATTGTGATGCCCGTCTTGGTTCATAAGCTTCTTTCCAAAGGGTTCGTAGATGCTCACACTAGGGATGTTTCTATAGTAGTGCTACACATGTATGCAGTCTATGAGGCATCACATTAGGGGGCATTGTTAGGTCATTAAAGAAATGATGATCATAGATGACTCCATCACATAAACGTCTGGGAGTCTATAAAAATATTCATGAAACATGTCTTCAAAGGGGATGCCTTTATTGACTATTTCATTCAGTCATAGTACAATGAATGGAAAATTCCCTGACCCATGTCCTTCTTACAGAACTTTGGTTTTTATTGTGAAGTTCTTCCAGGATGAGGCATGGCATGTCTTGACCTTTTGGAGGGCACATCAGAGGCATATCGACAACCATACAATATCCTATGATTCCTTGCTTTTAAATATCAGAGAGGTGTTGGGAAACTTGACGTTACAGTAGTTGTATATTGTCATATACTTGTCTACGATCAATGCCTAGTGTTTAATAGTTCTGACTAGAAGTGTGACGAACTGTGCTCTGTCTCTTAGCACGCTTGTTGTACTACCTTGACGGGTTCAAAATTAAAGTTTTCTTCATAGAGCTTCTTTGTCAATGTAGTTGTGCAGTTGAATACTGGTTGTATCTTGTCAACATGTAGAAACTCCTCTATTGCAGTTGCACAGAGCACCTTGAATAGACTTTTGTGTTCCCATGCTCTTTCCAGAAACATTCCTCAAAAATGTTTTCTTATCAATATTCTCCTCCGATTATTGTATAGAATATTTTTCTTGGGTAGTTTGTCATCTAAGATTTCTTCTAGGATATGAACATCTCTGCAAGAAATGTGAGATACTAATGTTATGTCCATTCTAGTCATTTTGAAGGGTGGTGGGGGAGGCATTGGTCCTCTTGGCTCTGCCTCTAGTGGTGTCCTATGTTCTTTTGGTGATTCACCTATGAAGAAAGAGGTAAGCCACCTTCGTCTTCATATGACGTCCCTCTCCTACTTCTATTTTTACTACTGTCAACACCTTGTCTTGTGGATGTAATGACCAAATTTCCGCTACATGTGGTAGTGTTGTTGTAGCTACATCTTCTATTGGTGGCATTGACTCTTCAATCATCTTGAACATCACTTCATCTAACACTACAAGGGTAGTTGTCATCTTGCCATCATAAATTATGTCATTCTACTCGTTATGGTATGGTACTTGTAGGTAGACGTCACTGATGTCCATACCAATATTCATCACATCCATATATCAGTTGAGCATTGCATCATCGTCATACACATACTTGCTTATGCTAACTTTGCTTTGCTTGGGTTATTCTTCTCATTCCTTCTTGGCAAGTTTTCCTTGTACAAGATGATTTTCTAAGGTAGGCTTTTCATCTATTGGTGAATCTTTCAGATCGAACTATTGCATCGTGTCTTTCATGTTGGCAATAGACACTTCTTCATGATGTGGATGTTCTTCTTCTTGAGTTGATTCCTATCTTGACTCAACATGTATGCTCACAACCTCTTCTTCTCCATGTTCATCATTGTTGGTGGGGCTGGAAGATGCATGTGAAGAGATGAAAATCTTCTTTGTCCTTTTATTGGCCCATTTCTCCTCCATGTACTTATGTTCTTATTCTATCTCTTATAGACATACTTCATGATGGATGCACATGGAACCCATGTTTTCACACATGATGTCCTTCTCCTTCTTGAGTTGTGCCATCTCCTCTGCCATCTCTTTCCTACTCCTATGTCTCTTGCTCTAGACCTCTAGAAACAATATCATATCCAGGCTTGCATGAACTCGGGAAGCATCGTTGTCATGTTTTCTATGCATTCTACTTGCTTTGTTAGTCCTTGAAGGTTAGAAGAGATAAGTACTATATTTGAAGAAGAGTTGCGCACTTTCTCATAAATTGTGTCGAATCGACGCCCTAATATCTCTCTGAAGCTAGTTTGCCAATGTTGTTCATTATGTGGGTCTCTAGTCATTGAAGTTGGTCTCTCAGTTGTTGGTGGCAATGTTGCTGGCTTGTCCTAATGTTGATATTGAACCAAACATTCTAGTTCCCTCATATTCCCCACACGTCCCTCATCTATGGGTAGAGGTGCCTTCACTTGAATATCTTTAGCGTCCCCTTGTTTTTCATCCACACTTGTGATAGGTTCATATTCACCATGTTGTTCATGCACTTATGGCATTTCTGTGACTATCGGTGAAGGTGGTTGGTTGGTGAATATCTGAATTCCTTTCTCACGAGCATCTATAGCAATTGGTGATGTTGAAGTTGGTTTTTCTTTTCTCGGGTCATCCTTAATTTGTGGATGGATTGGTCTTGCCACTAGTGTAGGTGCTTTGGACACCACCTTGTGTATTTTCACCAACATGTTGTTGACTCAAGGTCAATTTAGTCAATGTTAACTTTAGGTCTAAATTGACTAAAACCTTGTTTTGATGATGACTAAACCATTCCACTTATTTGTGTCTAATGCTTCTACTTGAGTGATTTAAGATTAGGTATAGACACACTCCAAATGCCCTAACTTGTGCATGTCAACTTGGAGAAAAGACAAGTCAAAGTCAATACAAGTGCACATATTTTATAATATGATGTAATTCCATTAGAATCATGTTATAAATCACTTGTAATGATTGTATGACTTGTAATTAATCTTAGAAAATATCATGAACACTTAAATCAAATATTTAAGCACTTTAATGACATTTTCCAAAATTCATTTCAAGCTGTCAATCGGTCCAGTTACAAACTTGACCGATCCCTTGATGGATTTTGAAAATGTCTAGGTTCGGTCCAGTTACAAACTTGACCCATCACACTTTTCAGAAAAGTGCAAAAACGTGTTTTTGACCATTGGAGTGTTGCAAAACTCAAAAATATATCTGTTGCAACACCCCAAATGACTAGTATTCATCCTTAAGTGTTCCCAAAGGCTAAGAGGAATCCCCAACTATAAATAAGTCCCCTTGGGCTTCATTCCAAGGTTGAGCAGTCAATGCAAAACTCTATATGAGGTTCCTAATCTATAGTTGAGTGCCTCTTATAACCTCCTCTCTCTCTAAGCTTAATCACTTGCTACATTCATTAGAGTGAGTAGGAGATTTGTAAGAGAGCTAGTCCTACATGTATATCTTGTGAGGCTCTCACTTCTTCCACCTCCCTATCTCTCATTTCAACCATTAAGATGAAGGTTCTCTCTCTTGGCTAAGAGAGGTGAAGAAGAACAAGGGAAGGAGTCCCTTGGTGAAGATTAAGGCCGAGGACTAGGAGCTAAAGTGAGTAAGGCCATGGTGAAGGCAAAAGACTCCTTGTTCAAGTGAGTAAGTCCTTAGTGGAAGCTTCTCCGAGTGAAGGTGAAGTCAAAGGCTGATGATCCAAGAAGAGTGGGTAATTCCTAGAAGGATGAAGAGTTGTGCAAGAGTGGGTAAATCCTTGGAGAAGGATAAAGACTTGTTGCAAAGTGGGTAAGTCCTTGGTAAGGTTGTAGACTCTTTGTATTAGATAGGTATGTCCTTTGTTTGGTCATGTTTTGTAAGTCTTATTAATGATTATAAAAGTGCAATGGTTAAGAAATCCTAGAGGTGGACCTCTCTAGGTTGTGGACTGACATACTCCTAGTTTGTAGTGTGAAACCACTATACATATCTTGTCACTTGGTGTATGTTCAATATCTCTCTCCCTTGATATGCATGTTTTAGTTGCACTCAATTTTTTTATTTAGCAACCTTATCTTGTGATATACCTTGAAGGTATAATGAGTTTTGTTTAAGTGCATTCAGCTCTATTCAACCCCTCTAGAGCATTCAATCACCCATCTAGGATCCAACAATTGGTACCAAAATGGGTTTCTCCAAGCATACTTCAACAAGTAGGAGAAGATGGGTGACTACCAAGGAAGGAGATACTTGATCAACCTTCCAATTTTATATGGGAGTAACTCTCTCTATTAGAAAAGAAGGTTACAATTCTACATCCAAGGATCAAGTCTTGATCTAAGTAAAATGGTAGACCATCCATACAAGCTACCGATGACAAATATAGAAGAATGGGATGAAGCAACCATGAAGTCAACATCCTCTATGCCACCATGACCTCCACCAAGTTCAACTGGATTTCTTCTTATGAGACAGTCTATGAGGTATGGAAAAAGCTATGCATCACTTATGAGGGGACTCAACAAGTAAAGGAAAGCAAAGTCTACATGCTCAATGGGCTGCTTGAGATCTTCAAGATAGGAAAGGAGGAGAAGATAGCCAACACGTACTCAAGGCTCAACACAATTGTGAATGGTCTTGATGTTCTAGGACATCCTATGAGTAGAGGATAGATCAACTCAAAGATCCTTAGAACTCTCCACAAGAGATGGGAGCCCAAAGTGACTTCCATTGAAGAAGTAAGGTCTCTTGATGATATCTCCATTGAAGAGCTCATTAGAAACCTACAAGCCCATGAAGTCACACTTGACAAGAGAGAAGAAGTTGAAAGACAAGAGGAGAAAGAGCTAAAGAGAATGAAGAAGGCTGAAATGAAGGCTCAAATTGAAGATATTATGGGACAAGATCTCCATCCTCTCATGTAGAAGAAGATTCCATGTACTTTAAGGGTAGATTCTATAAAGGCAAGAATTCCTCGTCCATATGGTGCCTCAAGTGTGGAAAGAAGGGTCACTTCAAGATAGATTGTCTATAAGGAAAGAAGAACCATCATCATAAGGAAAGAGAAGAGAAGTACAAGAAGAAGGAGAAAAGGAACAAGAGCTCAAGTGACTCCTCCAACTCAAGCTCATGTGAAGAATCAAGTGGAGGATCTAGATCAAGCTCTAGTGACAAAGGACAATGACATTTTTCTCTAATGGCATCAAAAAGTGAAGACTCAAATGAGGTAAATCCAAAATATTTAGATAAAGAACCTTTAATTTCTATCATTAATGCTACTCGTGCCTCTCTTAAGTCTTCTAAAAAGAAAAGGAAAAAGCTTTCTAGAATTGTTGATAATATGCATGTAGAATTAGATGATCTTGAACATGCTAATTCTTGTTTGCTCGATGATAAAAATGCTTGTCTTAGCCATGTAGACTCTCTTAAACTTGAAAATTCTAGTTTTCTTGATAAGATTAGATTTCTCGAAGCTCAACCTCTTATGCCTAGTTCTAATGAAGAGCATACTTTAATTATGAATTCTCTCTTGCATTATATTGATGTTCTTAAATCTAAAAACAAGGACAAAGATATTATTTTGCAAGGATTAGAATGTGAAAATGATGTTTATCTTTCTAAGGTTGCTTTGCTTGAAAATAAAAATGCTTCCTTGCTTGCTGAAATCAATGTTCTAGAATCTTGTTCTAGTTCTACTAGTAGAGAGAATAATGTTTATGCTCTTCATATTGATAGATATTCTTATTTAACCAAAGCTCTTTGCCTAGAAAATGATCTTTTACATGCTAGATATAAAATAATTCATTTGTCTTCTATGATATCTTCTATTATGCATGATTATCATAGTTTGAGATCTTCTTTGGAAAGATTCTTAGTTGGTATAAATAATATCAATGATATCCTACACCATACTACTAAACAAATTAGTAGACATGGTTTAGGGTATGATAGTAGTCAAAGGAACAACAATAGTAAAGGACCTCTAATATTCCATGGAGAAGCCTCTAGTTCCAAGACTATAGGCACATGGAACTATTGCAATGATGTTGGTCATTATTCTACTTGTTGTCCTTTTAGGAAAGCACCCAAGAGAAATAGGATTTGGGTTTCTAAGCTTACCCATCTGGACCCAAAAACATAATTGGGGACCATTTTATCCTTCTTCACTACTACAAAAATAACTTATAATGTCACATTTAGAGACGTTGGTTATTACCGAAAACCAACGCCTAAACCCTACAACGTCGACTAATTACAGAGACCAACATCTATATTTGAAGAACGGCCAGACACATGTATTGCTTTTTATTAAGCGTTGGCTCCCTAAGACGAACCGATGCCTAAAATAGCCCGCCAAATCCAATTTTTTGAGAAAAAAAATTACCCCCAAAGTTTCACATACGGCGTCAGTTTTTCACCTAATAACCGACTCCTAACGACGAAAAGAATTACCTTCAAAGTTCGTTGGTTTTTGTGGAAAAACCGACGCTGATTAGGTTTCGCGCACCGTCCCCGTGAAAATTTTTAGGGTTAAGATTGTCTAATGGATGTCGGTTTTTTCTAGCAACCTATGTTGATGGATATTAGGTGTCGGTTTAATAGAAGATCGACACCTTTGTTAACTTAATAGCCCCCACGAGAAATAGACTCTTCCCCATTTGTCTCTGTTTCATCGCAAAATTAGCCCTTCTGCTCCTAACACGGCCGGTCACACTCTAGCCCGCTCCCTCCTCCTTGCACACCATCGCCGCCTTCTCACTGCTCGTCTCCACCGGCGGCCCTCTCTCTGCTCGCTACCAGCTCCCTTCTCGCCACCCTCCGCCTCCTCCCTGCCCGTCGCCGGCTCCCTGCTCACCGCCACTAGGTGTGACCTGCTCTCTGCCCTCCGCTGGCGCCGCCCAAGGTCAGCACCTAGTCATCCTCCTCGACGTGCTCCCTGCCCTCCATCACCCAAGGTCAACACCTACTCGTCCTCCTCCACCTCTACCTACTCCCTACCCTCCGCCGCCCAAGGTCATCCCCCCCCCTCTTTTCTATATCATTGTTTTCTTCTCTTCCATCGTTTTTTGGATACGTTTGAGGTGATGCTAACTAGTACACACTACATGTCACTTGCTAGCAACTTGGGTCTCCTTGCTTTTGATCATATTACTAGCATTAAGATCATAGTAAGATGTCCATGGTTTCAAAACACTAAATCATCTACTGTTTGTGTTTATTTATGTACTGATTCAGGAATTAATTGATCATCTACTGATTTATATTAGTTTATCAATAGATTTGTATTTATTCATCTACTTATTTGTATTTTTTTGTCTACTATCTTTTATTTAGTTATCTACTCATTTGAATTTATTTGTGTATTGATTTTGAAATTATATAATCATCTAGTGATGTAACTTTATCATAGGCTCATTATGAACCATTAGATCTAAATCTTAGGGTATCTCTACCATCCTAACTATGAAATTAGTAAATTGTTTCCTTGTTGAGTATATTGAGAATCCTAATCACCCTTCTTGCTTAATGATGAACTCTAATGCACTGACGTGACATGCTTGGAATGTAAATGATGAAACTTTTCCCTAGATAGATTGCCAATCATGCTTCTAAAGACATCAATAATCACCCTAACTTGAAGAACTAGGATATGGATGATGAAACTAGGATTGTAGATATAAGAATGTCAGCAGATGTATTTGTTGGCCTAGAAACCATTCCAAGATTTACTCATTAGGAGTAAATCTTGGATAGTCCCCGGTTTGGGACTATTCTTGAACACCTAATCTCACTTAGGATGTAAGTGTATAATGTGTATTGGGTTTTCAAGAAAATTTTGGTAGCATTTCCCCGTTTGTTCTCTAAGTACATATGTACTTGGAGAACAGTGGGGAAATGCTGCCAAAATTTTCTTGAAAACCCAATACACATTATACACTTACTAGTGATATTAGGTGTTCAAGAATGGGATAGGTGGTACACATTTATTATATATAAGAATGACAACACATGTATTTGTTGGCCTAGAAACCTGTCCAAGATTTACTCAATAGGAGTACATCTTGGATAGTTCCCGGTTTGGGACTGTTATTGAACACCTAATCTCACTTAGGATGTTTTAACCATTAATTATATATAGGACCTTAAACCCTAAAGTTTTAACTATTCTTAAACTCTAATATGTTAACCCTAGACCCTAATCTTGTTGTAATATATACTTGTTTTCTCTTTGATCATAGAATGGATAGATCATGGATGTCTATTCACAATTGTTGCACCCCGGAGTTTATTTCTGGTCTTGATAAGTTTATTAGATTTTTCGAGGAACATAGGAAACAACCTAGAGATAGGTTCTACTATCCATGTAGGCATTGCGGTAACAACTTGAAAGTCAACAATGGTGATGAAATCAAAAGTCATGTCATGTGCAATAGGATTGTACAAGGCTATATAGAATGGCACTGGCATGGAGAGATTTCAAACTCAAAACCAGTGGATGTCAATAGTAGTGCTTGTGTGGAAGAAGTTATTGCCTCCGATGACGTAGATGTGAACGAACCAGTTCCAGTAGACATCGTTGATGCGATGTTGGATAGTTGTGGGGTAGAGCACACCGAAACCGATTCACCTCGCATGTTTAGAAACATTGTGCATGATGTTTAGATACCATTATACATAGGTTGTACTAAGTTTACGAAGCTTAGCACTATGTTGAGATTATATAAGCTGAAAGATAACAGTAGATGGAGTGACAAAAGCTTCATGTCATTGTTGTCTTTGTTGAAAGAAATGCTTCCTGAAGAAAATGAGCTGCCAATCTCAACATACCAGGTAAAGAAATTGTTGTGCCCAATGGGAATGGAGGCCAAGAAGATACACGCATGCCCGAATGATTGTGTATTATTTCAAAAGGACTATGTGGATTTGAAATATTATCCAAAATGTGGTGCGTAACGGTATAAATTGATGACTTTAGGGGAGTCTAAAATTGGTTCTCCTGCCAAGGTGATGTGGTATCTACCTATAATATCACAGTTTCAACGCTTGTTTTCCAATCTGATAGATGCGAAGAATTTGAGGTGGCATGCAGATGTCAAGAAAGATAATGATGGTATCCTACGGAACGCGTCTGATTTCCCACAGTTGAAGAAGATTGATCTATTGTACCCTAAATTTAGTGAAGAAGTCAGGAATCTAAGACTTGGAGTTTGTACAGATGGGATGAATCCGTACGGGACATTGAGCAGCCAAAATAGTACTTGGCCAGTCATGCTTGTTATATACAATCTTCCTCCCTGGCTGTGTATGAAAAATAAGTACGTTATGTTGTCGTTGTTGATATCGGGCCCTAAACAACCTGGAAATGATATCAATGTTTATCTTGAACCTCTGATTGATGACTTAAACAAAATTTGGGGTGAAGGTGTGATGACCTATGATGCTTCACGAAGAGAGACATTTCATTTGCACACTATGTTGTTTTGCACTATTAATGACTTTCCAGCATATGGGAATTTGTATGGATATAGTGTCAAAGGAGATAAAGCGTGTCCTATATGTGAAGAGAACATTGATTCAACAAGACTAAAACATGGTGGCAAGATTGTATATCTTGTTCATTGAAGGTTTCTTCCAAAATTCCATCTATATCGTAGGAAGCACAAAGCATTCAATGGATGGAATGAGGAACAGAGTGCACCTAAACCTATACCGGGGGAGGTTGTTTATGAAAGAGTAAAAGACTTTGTCAATGAATTTGGTAAGAGATCACAATGTAATATGGCCACATGGAGTGACAAATCTTTATTCAAGAAGAAGTCAATATTTTGGGATCTTCCTTATTGGAGTTCTTTGACAGTCAGGCATTGTATTGATGTCATGCACATTGAGAATAATGTATGTGATAGCGTCATTGGTACTCTATTGAATATACCAGGTAAGACTAAAGATGGGATAAAATCCAGACTGGACTTACGTGAAATAGGAATAAGGTCAAAATTAATAGAATTACGTAAAATGGGAAATCAGAGAACATACTTACCTCTCGCTTGTTACACGTTGTCTATAAAGGAGAAGAAAGCTTTTTGTGAATGCTTAGTAAATTTTAAGGTGCCATAGGGTTACTCATACAACATCCGTAGATTGGTATCAATGAAAGATCTGAAGTTGATATGTCTTAAATCTCATGATTGTCACACTCTAATGAAACAAATATTTCCTGTGGCAATTCGATCAATATTTTTGAAGCATGTAAGGTTTTCAATCACTAGACTTTGTTTCCTTTTCAATAGTCTGTGCAGCTAAGTTATTGACCTGGATACTCTTGATACTTTGCAAAGAGAAGTGGTTGTTACCCTATGTCAGCTTGAGATGTATTTCCCTCCTTCATTCTTTGATATCATGGTACATCTTGTTGTCCACTTGACTAGGGATGTGAAAATGTTGGGACCAGTTTTCTTACATTGGATGTATCCCTTTGAACGATACATGAGCATTTTTAAAAGTGATGTTCGAAACCGTTATCCGCCTGAAGGGTGTATTATTGAGGGTTATGTGGCGAGAGAGGTTATGGAATTTTGCAATGACTTTTTGAGTGGTAATGACACTCCTGGTAATGATAAGAATATTGAGGAGCAATTTGGCAAAGGAATTTTGGGATCACGGGTGAAAGTAATCAGCCGAGAGTAGTTGGAACAAGGTCACTTGCATATTTTACACAACATGGATGAAGTGAGTGTTTATATCGAGGAACATACCAATTTCATCAAGAGACAATATCCTCGAGCCAATTCAATGTGGCTTGCAAGATTGCATAACAAGACATTTATTAAGTGGTTTGAAGATAAAGTCTTACATCAACTATATCAAACACCGGATGATATTACTGAAACTATCAAATGGCTTGCCTTTAAACCAAAATTGAATGTTATGTCTTATGAAGGGTATGACATTAATGGATTCACTTATTACACAAAGTGCCAAGATGATAAGAGTGTCGTCCAAAATAGTGGGGTCACCCTTCAAGCATCGACTATTTTTTTTGCAAGTGCAAAGGATAAGAGTCCACGTGAAGCTAAAATGGTCAGTTGTTCTTCATGGTAAAAGAGAGTTCATTGAAGATCCTATAGATGAAGAAGAGTACTATGATAAGTATGATGAATGAGCATGGGCTTGACGACCATGATGACCATGATGTCCATGATGAGCATGGTGAGGGTACTAATGCGCTGCCTCACAATGTAAGTTTTAAAAATATATCATATATTTCTATCTATATGTCCATTTATAGTTATATCACGTAAGTGTGTTTGTTTTGTCAAATTTTAGGTTGATGATGCACATGTACCCTCTGAAGCACTTGAGGCACTTGATGAGAAGTATCAAAAAGTTGACAAGAGAAGGGGCATCACTATGATGAAGAAGTTAATAGTGCTAAGGGGAAATGGACCCAAATTGGTTGTGGATTTTGATAATGCAGGAAATGCAATTGGAGTGAACTGCAATTCGTTTGTTTCATATCTTGCGTATGTTACTCGTAGCCATTGTGGTTGTAAGATAGATTCTTGGCATAAAGTTCCTAAGGGGAAGAAAGATTTAATATGGAAGGATTTATGTGTGAGTTATTATTATTTGCAATTCTATTTGGTAGATTACTATTTTTTTGGATACTAGTTAATAGCAATTCTATTTTGCAGAGTATATTTGTGTTGGATGAAAAGTTGCATCATAAATGCGTGATGCAATGTTGTGGGAGGGTCTTAAGGAACTATAGGACAAATCTCACCTGAGAATACATAAATGATGGTGAGAAGAGGAAGAAGTCATCCACTGAATAGTGGAACTTTCTAGACCCAGAAGAATGGGACACGTTTGTTGCTTCAAGAAACACTGATGAATTCAAGGTATTAGGTGTTACTCCCTATTTAATTAATATATGTTGTATTTACCTATTCAAGATTAACCTTTAGTGTTACTAACCAAATCAATGTGCATACTAACTAGGCTATCAGTGAGGCGCAAAGAGCAAGGCGTGCACTAACTGTGTATGACCACACAATGGGTCCAAAGGGCTATGTAGGCGTTCACCAAAGACTATAGGCTGAGTGTACTACTCAGTCTACTGCTACTTAGGAGTCCTCTACTATAGGTACCACACCTCTGCCTTGCCATGATGTATGGATAGCTGGGAGGAAAAACAAGAAGGGAGAAATAAAGAAGCCCGCAACTGTTGAGGTGGCTGCAAAAATGGTAAAATGCAACTCTTAGAGTAATCATTCGAATATTGATTATTTGTGGTGTCTACTTACTTACCAATTTCTATTGAGGGCGATTAGCGGGAGCTGCACGAGCTGAGGAAACAAGGCAAGTTCATCCCTAAGGGCACAAGGGATGAATTGGCAGTTGCTCTGGGTAACCCAGAGCATCCTGGACATGTTAGGGGTGCATGCGTTGGTGTGGGCATCAAAGTGTTCTTTGCACCATCGCAGTGCAAACATGTCCCAAAAGCGGGAATTTCACAAGAAGAGATAACCTATTCTTTTTTTAGAATGTTACTGTAAAAGGGAATTCAATAATCAGAAGCTAATGTTTCTTTTATCCATGTATAGGTAGATAAGATAGTTGATAGGAGAGACGATGAAGTAGTTGATAAGAGAGTCAAGGAAGTAGTTGATAAGACACTCCATGAAGCAATGAGCAAGTGGCAGGCATCTCTGACTGCCACTCAGACAATACCTATGGTGTCCCACTCTACCCCTACTGCAGAGGTTGGGAGTAATCCTGTAGACCCACCACCTAGCAGATCCGCTGTAAGTATTTTTATGACATAGTAGCTAGTCTTTTCAAGATGATATGTTTTCAAGATGATATGTATATATGTATATAACATTCTTTACGTAAATTTGTAGGGGTTGAAGCCATGCCATCTAAAAAGTAATGAATACATCATTGTAGAGGCGTCGACTTACCCATCCCTTCCAAGGGAAATGTTTCATGGGTCTCCATTACCAGATGGTTGGGTTCGTGTGAGCCCGCTATATATATTCCCCAGTTGGATGGATCTTCCATTGCCATAGGCCCACCCAGATTGTGAAACGCTTGGTGAGGTAGAAGGCGGAGTGATATTGTGGCCCAAAGTAGATGTCGTCTATACTAAAATTGTATGGTAAATTTACATTATGTTAAATTGTTAGTGTGTATATATGAGGTCAATTGATCTAAAATTATATATACAGGTTAAAACAAAGACACCCAAAGCATCTAGGCCTCCACCTCCACTTCAACCATTACTAAGTTGGGTTTCACATGACCTACCTTCCCCGTTAGGTCCTAATTGTAGGGATATGGCAGTATGGTTAGGCGAACATGATATAAATTGCCCTATAAATGTGTGTATAGATGTGGATGTTGCATGTCAATCATACGAAAACAAACAATTTATATAAGATATTTTGGAGTTGTTTCACTGTGATTGGCTGAATACATCTGTGATAGTGCTATGGATAAGGTGAGATCTTGTTTATACATCCATATACCTTGTGTAGGATTCAGTGATCTGGTTTCTTATATATTAATGCATACATATATGTTTTGCATCTACTTAGATAAGATATGTGCATATTTTTCATTTGAACATGTAGGATTTTTTATTCCATCTTTGATTAGTCTAGTAGCTAAAGACCATTTGTCAGTTCAACAATACTGTTGTGATGCTTTTACAAATTTTAGTCAAAATGAGAAGATGGTAATAATAGCTCCATTCAATGTGGAGTAAGTTTACTTTGCTTATAATTTGGACTTAAGAAAATTACATTTTTATTGTGGATTTTGAGTTATTAATTTTTAACTTTTTTACCTTTAGGGGTACGCATTGGGAGTTACTAGTTATTGTCCCCGGGACATTCAATGTCTATTATCTAAATCCTAAGGGGACTAAATTGAATCCAAAATATGGACATGCAATGAAAATGGCATTATGCCGGTGAGAAATATTTCATTTTTATATCCGTTAATATATGTTATTACATTACTATTTAATTATGCAATTTATTGTGTTACATTAATATGTAGGGTTTACATGAGTTCAAAAAGGCTGGAGGATAGGTCCCCAGGAAAAAGAACCAGCCAATAATTTGGGAGAACGTGGAAGTAAGTTCCCGACTCCAATGTATATATTATTTATGTGAACTGTGTTTAGTTGTATTTTTTTAATATTTTGTATGTTTCAATTTATAGTGTGCTACACAAGACAATGGCTGGGCATGTGCATACTATGTGATATGATTTATGCACATGATTATCAAATATGCAATAGTGGACATCGATACCATACCTGAGGTATTATATATAGTCTCATTAGATAATATGAAATATATCAATCTTATTTATATATTATTAATTATGTATATACATCATTCTCTTTGCAGGTGTTTAAAACTAACCCCACTACAGGTAAGGCCTTATCAGATGTACATGCTTCCTATACGATGGAAGAATTAAATGATGTAAGAGAAGAATGGGAAAAATGCATACAAGTAGTGGGAGTTTTAAAATATAATTGGGATGTTGATAGAGATAATGGCTAAAGAATGATATTTTGTAAATGAATTTTTCTGAATTGTCATATGTGTGAATGTTTCTACATGTCTAAATGTTTCTACATGTGTCTGAATATTTATACATGTTTGAATGTGAAAATGAATGGAACTACAGGTTGCTACGTGAATGTTTCTACATGTTCATGTGTGAATTTGAAAATGAAAGGAACTGTAGGTTGCTACATGAATTTTCTACATGTGTCTGAATGTTTTTGTATGTGTGAATGTGAAAATGAAAGGAACTGCAGGTTGCTTCATGAGTGTTTCTACATGTGTCTGAATGTTTCTACATGTGTGAAAATTGAATGGAACTGAAGGTTGCTAAATGTGAGAAAATGAATCTTGTTAAATTTGCAGGGTTGTGGCCTTTTGTTGGCTGATATCAATGGATGTTGTAAACCTCCAATTTAGTTCCATTGAACTGCAGGTTTCTTTATCATGAACCAGCCATAGTAGGCATGCAAACTGATTAGAAAAAAAATCAAAACATAGGCGTCGGTTATTAGTCGAAAACTGACAAAAAAGGCTTACATCGTCGGTTAATAGCAAAAAACTGCCATCTAATGTGACCAGACAACACGGCCGTGGTGGCCAACATGGCCGTGGAGGCAGGTGATATGGTGTTGGTTATTACTACGAAACTGACACCGATGGTGTCCTAGATGGTGCCTATTATGGCACAAAGGGTTTGGGCGTCAGTTTCCCTACTAATAACCGACGCCTATAGTGCCCCTGCCGACGCCCTTTTTGTGGTGTGAAGGGTTCTGGCGTCAGTTTCCCTACTAATAACCGATGCCTATAGTGCCCCAGCTAGTGCATTTTGGGTGGCGTGACGGTTTTTGGTGTTGGTTTTCAAACCGACGCCTAAGGGTTCATCTTTTAGTGTCGCCCACATAGGTGTCGCTTTTTAACCGTCGCCAAAGGCCTTAAATAACTGACACCAAAGGTCGGTTCTGTAGTAGTGCTTCTTGTAGGAATCTTACTAATGGATTGACATGAGCTATGGATTTGCAAATTGACTTCTCAATCCACATGAATGAAGAAAGGTGAGATGTGTATGGGGTGGCAATAAGTGGAAAAGTAATGGTAAGAACAAAAATGTTTTCTTTCTTATAACCAATCCTAACTTATTTTTTGTCAAGTTAGTGTGTACTATGCATATGTTTTTTGAGTCAAAAGTGGTGTTTTGTGATTCTATTCACACTCTTGCTCAAAAATTGTTTCTAATACTTTCATAGTGCATTACTAACTTGCTTACACATGTTTGGATATGGCTTATATTTTTAGCATGCCTCTAAATATGTTTTTATGAATATATGTGCTTTTTGACAGTAGCTTTGTCGGTCGAGTTTGTCCATCTTGAAACATGACTGATAGGCTCCAATGGGTGTTGCCAACAACTATCATCGGTTGAGTTGTCAATACACAGAACTCGACCGGCAACACTGTGCACATAATATACAGTTGGTTTTTTGAACGAGAATTTCCCTCTCAACCAAATTTTCTCAACCAATAGCCTTATTATTTGGCACTCCCTTGGTACCTTTATATATGCATGTTGCCATGTTTTCAAATTTCGTATCTTGCATGCAACTCTATCTCTCTAATTTCTCTAAATTGTTATATCTATATCTTGCAATTACTTGCTTTGAGATGTTTTGTAGTTTTGGATGATGATCTCTTTGGATCTCTTGGTTGTATCTTAAATTTCTTCCGTTGTGCTCTAACTTGCTACATTTAGCTAGTGGTATATCTTGTTTGGATACAACCTTGAGTTCTTAGTGGTAATCATCTTTTGATAATGATGCATATTTGTTAGTGAGTTATATCCTATCATGCTTATAAAATTGCATATCTCTTTGTTTGGATATATCTCTATATCTACTCATATTTTTCTTTATCTTATGCATATCTTTCTATGATCTAGTTTCCTACTAGTAGCCCTAACTTGTGATAACATCTACTAGTAGTTCATATACATGTAGTTCTAGCATTGCTTATCTTTTCATCACGTGGTATTCAACTATATTCTATGCTTGTATCTGGTTTCATACTTGCTCAAACTTGTTTCTTACATTGCATATCTACTATCTTGAGCTTCTTACATAAATTTGTTATGTAGGATATATAGAGCTACATTGTATGTAGAATTTGGAGCATACTTCAAATTTTATGCAGATTTTGCTCCAAGGTTAGATTTTCATGCAAGACTAGGTTTTTTTATACAGAAATGACCTTCTGAGCAAGGCTCATCACTCCGTCATGATCTCGAATACTTTTTGGGCAAATTTTGTCATCTTGAGGGTCAAAATTGCAATTTATTATTTTTCTACAACATTTTATCTTGCATTTTGGGTTGTTCAAGTGCATGCTTTAACTTGCTTTTCTTTGTAAGCTTGGACAAGCCCCTAGCTATGCTCTTCTACTCTCCTTTTATAACTTTTGTTATCACCTTTCACTTAACAAGTGGTGTTTCTTATTTCTTCATACCCCCACTTTTTGAAATGACAAAGGGGGATAAAAGTATATCTTCTTTTGACTAAAGAGGGAGAAGGCATGTCTTTCATGAAGAGGAGAAACATGTCCATGTAAAGGGGAGAACGTAAAGGGGAGAAGACATATATGTGTAGAACATAGATGAGTAGAAGACATAGTGCTCTATAAATGTTATGAAAGCTAACCATGAAAGAGAAATAACATCAATTGAGGGGGAGTATGAGAACTCCATGAGAATCAATTGAGGGGGAGCATATGAACTCAATTCCATTGAAACCCCTTGGTTTCTCCAAATGTATGATTTTACTTTAATTCTTTCAATACATTTACGGAATGGTTTGTCATCTTAAAAAAGGGGGAGAATGTTGACTCAAGGTCAATTTAGTCAATGTTGACTCTAGGTCTAAATTGACTAAACCCTTGTTTTGATGATGACTAAACCATTCCACTTATTTGTGTCTAATGCCTCTAATTGAGTGATTTTAGATTAGGTATAGACACACTCCAAATGCCCTAACTTGTGCATCTCAACTTGGAGAAAAGAAAAGTCAAATTCAATACAAGTGCATGTTTTTGGAATATGATGTAAATCCATTAGAATCATGTTGTCAATCACTTGTAATGATTGTTTGACTTGTAATTAAGCTTAGAAAAAATTAGGAGCACTTAAATCAAATATTTTAGCACTTTAATGACATTTTCCAAAATTCATTTCACGTTGTCAATCAGTCTAGTTACAAACTCAATCGATCCCTTGATGGATTTTGAAAATGTCTATGTTTGGTCCAATTACAAACTCGACCAATATGTTTGATCTAGTTACAAACTCGACCGATCACACTTTACAGAAAAGTGCAGAAAAGTGTTTTTGACTGTTGGAGTGTTGTGAAACTCAAAAATATATCCATTGCAACACCTCAAACGGCTAGTATTCGTCATTAAGCGTTCCTAAAGTCTAAGAGGCATCCCCAACTATAAATAGGACCCCTTGGGCTTCATTCCAAGGTTTATCATTCAATTCAAAACTCTACATGAGGTTCCTAGTCTATAGTTGAGTGCCTCCTACAGCCTCCTCTCTCTCTCTCTAAGCTTAATCACTTGCTACATCCATTAGAGTGAGTAGGAGATTTGTAAGAGAGCTAGTCCTACATGTATATCTTGTGAGGATCTCACTTCCGCCATCTCCCTATCTCTCATTTCATCCATGAAGATGAAGGTTCTCTCTCTTGGCTAAGAGAGGTGAAGAAGAACTAGGGAAGGAGTCCCTTAGTGAAGATCAAGGCAGAGGACTTGGAGAAAGAGTGGGTAAGCCCTTGGTAAAGGAATAAGACTCCTTGCTCAAGTGGGTAAGTCCTTTGTGGAAGCTTCTCCGAGTGAAGGTGAAGTCAAAGGCTGAAGATCCAAGAAGAGTGGGTAATTCCTAGAAGGCTGAAGACTTGTGCAAGAGTGGGTAAGTCCTTGGAGAAGGTCGAAGACTCATTGCAAAGTGGGTAAGTCCTTGGTAAGGTTGATGACTCTGTGTATTGGATAGGTAAGTCCTTTGGTTGATCATGTTTTGTATGTCTAATGAATGAATATAAGAGTGCAATAGTTAAGAAATCCTTGAGGTTGACATCTCTAGGTAGTGTATTGACAAACTCCTAGTTTGGAGTGTGGAATCACTCTACATAGCTTGTCACTTGGTGTATGATCAATCTCTCTCTCCTTTCTATACTTGTTTTAGTTGCACTCAAATTTCCTATTTAGCAACCTTATTTTTTGATATACCTTGAAGGTCTAATGAATTTTTTTTAAGTGCATTTATCTCTATTCACCCCCCTCTAGGTGTAAGGACCCTGACCTGCATTTAGGGTTTACCCTGTTTGTTTTGCTTGATCTTGGTGCTTTGGTGCTTGCTAATCACCTTTAGTGGTGATTAGGGTTTGGTTGTGCTTTGTTGAGAGTTCGAGGGGCTACTTGCAAATAACCCAAGTTTAGGGTTTTGTGGGCAAGTTTGCCATCTTGTGAGATGTTTTTCCTCTTTGCTTTCTCTAGGGTTGAGAGGAAGGCTTGGGTTTGTTGTTTGAGTCCTTTGGGCCTGAGTTGAGCTTGTTTGGGCCTTGGAGTTCCTTGTTTGGGCTTGCTTGAGCCTTGTGTCGCCCAGGGCAGGTGGTGTGTCGCCCAGTTGCTTGGTGTGTCGCCCAGGGCAGGTGGTGTGTCACCCAGTTGCTTGGTGTGTCGCCCAGTAGCTCTTGTTGTGTCGCCCAGATGGCTTGGCTTGGTTGATGGACACATGGTGCACATCTTGGACAAGTGTCTCTTGGCTTGCATGAGAGGTGGCTTGAGTTGGTGGACATGTGTCCCTTGGGTGGGCGACACATAGCATGGTTGTACCTTGGTTTCTCCTCCCCTTCTTCCTATATAGGTAGCTCTTCTCCTTGCCTTAGTCTCCTTTGGTCCTTTGGTCTCCCCTCCACCCTTGGTGCACGATATCCCTCTCCATCTTTCTTGTGTTGGCCGATACACTTCCTTGGAGCTGAAGTGGTGGCCGATACACCTTCCTGGAGCAGCCTGGTGGATGATAGCTTTGGACCTTGGAGTGCTTTGGAGCTTTGGTGGCTGACAACCTTGGAGCTCAAAGAGCATCTTCTTCCTTGGAGCTTAAGGCGGGTTGCATAGTTTCTAACCCTAACTCTCTTACCTCTAGCTTTAACCTTGTTACATGTTAGTACACTAGCTTAGTTCCTTTCTTGTGCACCTTTCTTATATACCTTAGTGGCCGATATCCCTCTCTTGGGTTTTAGGGTTCCTTGTATACCTTGCTTTTTAGGGTTTGTGCTCCCTTGTGTTGGAGGTTGAAGGTGACCTAGGGTTGGGCGATATCCCTTCCTTGTGGGTGTGTTAAGCGACACCCTTGTCCTTGAGTTGAACGATATCAGTGTTCTTGGTGTTGGGCAACACCCTTCCTCTTGGGTTGGACGATAGGTTGACCTAGTATGGATGTTGGCCGACATGGTGACCATGTTGGGCGATATGGTTCCTTGGGTTGAGCAACACCTTTGTTTTTGAGTTGGACGGCATGGTGTTCCCCTTGGTGGACGATATGGTAGCTGGTGTTGGGCGACATGATGAGTCCTTTAGGTTGGCCGATACCCTTGCCCTTGAGTTGGGCGATAGGGTGAGCTAGGGTTTGTTGGATGATATGGTGAGTACCCTTGGAGATGGGCGATACTCTCTCTCTTTCTCTCTCTCTCTCTCTCTCTTGTTGGGTGATATGGTCTGATGGTGTTGGGCGACATGGATGTCCTTGAGTTGGACGATAGAATGGGTGCTCTTGTGTTGATTTATCTCCTTGTCCATGTGGTGGACGATAGGGCCAAGTAGTTCCATGTTGGACGATAGGCTATGTGCCATGATGGCCGATACCATGATGGCTGATACCATGTTGGGCGACATGCCTTGGGCCATGATGGCCGATAGGGTTAGTGTGGTGGCCGATACCCATGTTGGGTGATAGGTTTCAGATGAGGGTTGTGAGGCTATAGTGAGGATATGAGTTTCTTTGGTGACGGTCCCTTATGTGATAGAAGTGGATGTTTATACATTAACCAATAAAACGATGGTGGTGTTTGTGATATCATCAATATGTAATATGTTGCCTTGCAAATAATAAGGATGCTAATGGTAGTAATGTATATGATGATAGCCCTCATGTAATAGATGCATGATGTGACCCGTTTTGCTTAAATGTTAATGATAATGAAGATGATGATAACTACTCTAGTAGGTTGTTTTATGATAATAATGTTGGTAATAATGATGCTAAGTGACAGTTATATTAAAGGTTGCCTCATGATAAAGATGACAATAGTTGATGACATAGTAATGACCTTGTTAATAATAGTGTTGGTTCTGTAAACACAACATGATCTCTATATACCCTGATTGTTTGTACAATCTCGATATAAGGGTAAGTATCAGTATGGTTGTTTAATGATGTACTTAACATACTTGATTACCAAATAACTATCATATTGATAAGTAGATGATCTTGAATGATATTTCATGATAGTGAGCATATTCCTTATGTTGAATCTACAATTATTGCATACCTTAACCTTGCAGGTGATGACTTAGCCATGAAAGGGCTATGTGACATATGTAATGAGTAACATTACTTTGATAATTGCTATATAAGATTATGTATGTGATGTGTTGGTCCCATGATGATGATGTGAGCCTTAAGAGGCAGTGACAGTACATGATGAGGGGTTGAGACCCTGCGGTATGTGGTGATCCTTGAGATGGATCTGGATGGTTGGCAAGAGGCCAAGTGGTAACATGTGATGTTGGATCCTTAAGATGGATCAGGTTGATATGAATAGATCATAATATAATGTTCTTTACTTTCTGTTATACCTTGCATGTCATACAACTTGGTTGAATCTTGCAATCCATCTAAAAGATACTAATTAAGCACAGTGAAATACATCATGTAGTTTGCCCTGGCCATAGATCCATCATCGTCAGGACTTGGTGATGGTGAAACGGGTTTTCCTACGGGTTAACCTGGCAGCGCATATTGTTGAATATGTGTAGGTTGCTCCTAGCCTGAAAATGAGGAGGTAAGAGTGTAACTTCGGTTGCAGACTCAGATATGTGTGTAGAGCATGGTGAACAGGCCCATGGCTCAGGATATGTGATGTATGGAGCATGAATGCGTTCATGGCTCAGAGCACGGTGATCAGGCCCGTGGCTCAGTTTTACTAGCGCCGTGACCTGTACCAAGGCGGGCTAGAGAATGGGTAGCCTATGGAGCTAACCTTGTGGCTTAGACCACTTCAGCATGTGACTGCGGTCCTGCTTGTGTTGTACTCATGTACTGACCATGAGGTGGGAGGTCGTGGAGTCCGGCTCTTCCATTGACCTTGTATGGCACCGTCTTGGGTTTCGTAACCGAAGGTTGGATTTGAACGGTACGATTCAAATCCTCAGGGCATAATAAAATGTAATACAACTGTTTAGTATTTACTGATCAAATCAAACACGAAACATTGGTTGAGGCCTTGTTTGTTATACCTTGCAGGTTATGTGGCAATCTGTCTTACCTTGATAATCAGGTTATGTGACATTGTATTCTGTTCTAATAATCCTGTTACATGTTGATATACCTTATCTTGATAATCATACTCTTTTGAAAGGCATCTGGTTATAAGTTTTAGTACAGCTGGTATGCTTGCCGGTAAGAATGATCTTGCTATATATATATAACTGCTTCTGATATATCTGCTCATGTTATAATTGCTGTTATAGTTTCTCTTGCTGAGGTTCTATGGTTGCGGTGGGGAGCTATGTTTTCCGCTGGGACAATTGTTCAATTGTCTCACTCCGCTGGTTTACACCCTTTTTAGGTGGTCGAGGTAGACGTGGTCGTGGTTGTGGTGTTGCGGACGAGTAGCTTGAGGAGCAGTAGAAGGCAAGCGATGGACATGCTGCTGTTTTGGATGTTTTGTAGTAGAGTCTAGACTCATCCTTGTACTCTCAAGTCCTTGGCAGTGTTTTGACGATGTATCATGAAGATCGTTCGATGATATCTGTATATCCTGTTGTTGGCCGGATGTGGGCCTTTATGTATATATGAACAGGTGGTGAACTCATGTGATGGATGGACAGCTGTTCCTGAGCTGTGGACACGTGTCAGATCTTGTGTATGTACATATTTATATGACATGTTTCTGTGCAGGATGAGGACTGGAAAGTAATAGTTTCATAGTTTATCAGTTTTCCGCAATTGGTTTTAATTAACCCGTGTTTTGATAATCTGTGGTTATGGTGTTTTCCGCACGTTTTCGCGTAACACCTCATTATCTGTGTGATAATGGGATGTGTTGCCACAAAGCTTGGTATCAGAGCTCTAGGTTTGCTGAGTCTACAGGGATCTAGGACTAGGTTGAGTCTGTTCTTATGAGTTTTCTAGGTTATCTTACAAAATCTTCTGCCCCAGCAGAAGAAAAGCCAAGATGTCTGGAAACCATGAAGAACATGCTCCTGATCATAGTGATGCTGCATCGGTTGATGGAGCAGATGGACGGGCACATGAAGATCGGGTGCCTGAGGTCCCCCAACCAGACCCAGCCATACTTGAACACCCTGCCTACCAACAGCTTATGGGGCAGTTAATGGCTACGATGAATCTCGTGGTTGAGCGATTACCAGTGCCTCCTCCATGAGAACAGGTTCCCCATGGAGAAGCATCGGGTATTGGGAAGACCTTTGAGCGGCTTCGCCGAGTCGGAGCTTCGGATTATGCTGGAACGGCTGATCCAGCGGATGCAGATATGTGGCTGACGAGTCTTGAAAAGGCTTTCCGGATCCTCGACATCCCCGAAGTAGACAAAGTAAAGCATGCTGTCTACCTTTTGAAGGGTAGTGCTGGTCACTGGTGGACCATCAAGGAAGAGAAGCGGCCTGGTGAGGTGATCTGTTGGGAAGTGTTTCGGCGCGAGTTCGTCACCAGATACTTTCCGAAGACGTACCTGGATGAGAAGATCAGTCAGTTTGAGAAGTTGCGGCAAGGAACGATGAACATCACCGAGTATGAAGCTAAGTTTATGGATCTGTTGAGGTTCTGTCCTCACATGGCGGCGATAGATGATGAACGGATCAGACGTTTCGAGAAGGGTTTGAGTGCTGAGTTGACAACCCATGTGTCTACGCTGGAAAACCGAGAGCGGTTTGCTACGTTTGTGGAATCAGTTCGACGGATCGAGAGGACAGCAAGGGAGAAAAGAGAGTCGGTGTCTCTTAAAAGACCTGCTCAGTTTCAAGGACGAAGGTTTGGTGGCTTCAAGAAACCCAGGTTTTCAGCACCGTCAGTGATGAGAAGTGCTGGTGTACCATCTCAGTGGTCTCTGAGTAAGGGAAAAGGTTATGTTTCTTCACCATCTAAGGCGCACAGCTCAGCTTCGGTGGCAGTGACAGGGCCATCTAGGCCACGAGTTGACAATAGAGCATGTCATCTCTGTGGACAAGTCGGGCATTGGAAGTTCAATTGCCCGAATAGAGATGTTGAAGTGACACAGCAACCGAGGCAGAGTTTCCAGAAGTCTGAGAGACCACATCCCAGTGGTAGAAGAGGACGAGGACACGATCAAGCATCTCAAGCTGGATCGTCTTCTCAAGGGAGCAGAGGTCGTGGACAGCAAGCTACGGCTCGATTCTATGCCATCAATCAGCCGGAGGCGATAGACAACCCACGAGTGGTGACAGGTCAGATGGAGTTATTTCATTCTGATATGTCTTCTTCTTGCCTTATATCTGTTCTGGTTGACCCGGGTGCTACACACTCTTTTATCGCCTATAGTATGCTTGAAAATTGTCATCTACCTATTAGTTGTAAGAAGGATAGCTTGTTGTTAGAAACCCCTGTTGATGGTTCCTCTTTGCTTCGAGAAGAGTGTCCATCTTGTGTTTTGTCTTTTTCGGGACACATCATTCAGGTGGATCTCATCCCACTTGATATGCATGGTTTCGATGTTATCCTTGGGATGGATACCTTAGAGAAGTATAAGGTTGTCTTGGACTGTGGTTCCAAGCAGGCAGTGTTTGATGTTGCTGGAGAGAAGTGGATCTTCCAGGGAGATAGGAAGATTCTTCCGACATGTCTGGTGTCAGCTATGGTGGCAGATAGGTTGTTGCGACAAGGATGTGAGGCGTTCTTAGCTCACGTTGTGGATACCGTTGTGGATACTAAGGCAAAAGGCCTTAACCTTGAAGAAGTGTCAGTGGTACGAGAGTTTGCAGATGTGTTTCCCGAGGAGTTTCCTGGTGTTCCTCCACCCCGAGAGATCGATTTTGAGATCAATCTGGTTCCGGGAACGCAGCCGATTGCACAGACACCTTATAGGATGGCTCCAGCAGAGATGGTAGAGTTGAAGAAGCAGTTACAAGAGTTGTTGGAGAAAGGTTTCATCAGACCGAGCACATCACCTTGGGGTGCTCCCGTGTTATTCGTTAAGAAGAAGGATGGTTCGATGCGGTTGTGTATAGACTACCGACAGTTGAACAAGGTCACGATCAAGAATAAGTACCTGTTGCCAAGGATAGATGACCTGTTCGATCAGTTGCATTGTGCTACAGTGTTTTCGAAGATTGATCTACGGTCTGGATATCATCAGTTGAGGATAAATGTGGATGACATACAAAAGTCAGCCTTTAGGATGAGGTATGGTCATTTTGAGTTTGTGGTTATGCCGTTTGGATTAACCAATGCACCTACTGCTTTCATGGACCTGATGAACAGAGTGTTTCGTCCGTTCTTAGATCAGTTTGTTGTAGTTTTTATAGACGACATCTTGATCTATAGTTGGAACCGGCTAGAGCATGAGCAACATCTTCGTCAAGCGTTGACTCTCCTTCATCAACATCAGTTGTATGCTAAGTTTAGTAAGTGTGAGTTCTGGTTGGATGAAGTAACTTTCTTAGGTCATGTGATATCTGCTGAAGGAGTCAAAGTATATCCGAAGAAAGTGGAATCCGTTGCGGATTGGGAACAGCCGAAGACGCCGACGAAAGTTCGTAGTTTCCTTGGCCTAGCAGGATACTACCGGAGGTTTATCAAGGACTTCAGTTCGATAGCTCTACTGATGACGAAGTTGACCAGGAAGGATGTACCTTTTGTTTGGAATGATCGATGTCAGCAAGCTTTCCAAAGTTTGAAGGAAAAGCTAACCAGTGCTCTAGTGTTGATCTTGCCAGAATCTGGAAAAGGCTATGTTGTTTTCTGTGATGCGTCCAAGAAAGGTTTGGGTTGTGTGCTGATGCAGGAAGATCATGTGGTTTCTTTTGCTTTGCGACAGCTTAAGAAACACGAGGAGAACTATCCGACCCATGACTTGGAGCTGGCAGCAGTGGTTCATGCGTTAAAGATTTGGAGACACTATGTTTATGGGGAAGTGTGTCGGATCTTTACAGATCACAAGAATCTGAAGTACATCTTCTCACAGCAAGAGTTGAACATGCGACAGCGTCGGTGGATGGAGTTGATCAATGATTATGATTGCACTATCGAGTATCATCCTGGTAAGGCGAATGTGGTAGCAGACGCGCTTAGCAGAAAGTCTTCTACTCCCAAGAAGGCACATATGAGTTCTTTGGTATGCCATAGGCGGGACATGTTAGTCTCCTTACGGCAGATGAACGTACAGATGGAGGTTTCCTCGTTAGCTGGACTTTTAGCACAGATGCAAATCAAGCCCACGTTGAGACAGCAGATCAAGGATGCACAGCAAACGGATGATACAGTACAGCTAATCAGATCAGAGTTAAGCGTGATGGGTTCCATGAGTCTGAGGATGGAGTGGTTTGCTATAATAATAGGATGGTGGTTCTAGATGCTGATAATCTGAGGGAGTTGGTGCTCGAGGAAGCACACACGTCGATGTATGCTATGCATCCAGGCATCACCAAAATGTATCATAGTCTGAAGGACTTGTATTGGTGGCCCAGCCTGAAGAAAGATGTAGCTGAGTTTGTGGCAAGGTGTGTGGTATGTCAGCAAGTAAAGGTTGAGCATCAAAAGCCGGCATGTACGTTGCAACCTTTGCCTATACCACAGTGGAAATGGGATCATATAACCATGGATTTCGTAGTTGGTCTACCCAAGACAACTAGGAATCATGATTCCATTTGGGTGATAGTGGACAGATTAACGAAGTCTGCCCATTTCATACCTGTGAAGACCACGTATACAGCTGAAAAGCTCGCTCGAGTATATGTGGATGAGATAGTTCGTTTGCATGGTGTGCCGGCAACGATAGTTTTTGATAGAGGTCCTCAGTTTACAAGTCGTTTTTGGGAACAGTTGCACAGGGCGATGGGAACGCAGTTGAAGTTCAGTACCGCTTTCCACCCGCAGACAGATGGACAGTCTGATAGGACTATTCAGACTTTGGAGGATCTTCTTCGTGCTTGTGTTTTACAGTTCCTAGGCAGTTGGGACATACATCTCAGTTTGATAGAGTTTTCCTACAACAATAGCTATCAGCGGAGCATTGCCATGGCTCCCTATGAGGCTTTGTATGGGAGGAAGTGCAGATCTCCTTTGTGTTGGTATGAATCAGGTGAATATCATCTTTTGGGCCCTGAGTTAGTACAACAAAAGACAGAAAAGATCAAGGTGATACAACAACAGTTGAAAGCGGCACAAGACAGGCAGAAGTCTTATGTAGACAATCACCGACGACCCTTGCAGTTCCAGGTGGGAGACAAGGTGTATCTTAAAGTCTCTCCGTGGAAAGGTGTGCTGAGGTTTGGATGGAAGGGTAAGTTAGCTCCCAGATATATGGGGCCTTACCCAGTGTTAGCACGTGTTGGCAAGGTGGCTTACGAGTTAGAGTTGCCTCCAGAGTTGCACAGGTTACATCCAGTGTTCCATGTCAGTATGCTGAAGAAAAGTCATCCGAATGCAGGAACAGTGATACAACCAGTTGAAGTTGAGCTTGACAAAGATGTGACTTATGAAGAGGGCCCTATGATGATCCTTGACAGAAGAATCAAGAAGTTGAAGAGAAAGGATCTGGTTCTTGTGAAGGTCCTTTGGCATCACCGTGGCATTGAGGAAGCCACGTGGGAGCTTGAGGAAGAGATGAGGAGGAAGTATCCCTCGCTTTTCTCTTTGGATTTCGGGGACGAAATCCTTTTGTAGAGGTTTATGGCTGTAAGGACCCTGACCTGCGTTTAGGGTTTACCTTGTTTGTTTTGCTTGATCTTGGTGCTTTGGTGCTTGCTAATCACCTTTAGTGGTGATTAGGGTTTGGTTGTGCTTTGTTGAGAGTTCGAGGGGCTACTTGCAAATAACCCAAGTTTAGGGTTTTGTGGGCAAGTTTGCCATCTTGTGAGATGTTTTTCCTCTTTGCTTCCTCTAGGGTTGAGAGGAAGGCTTGGGTTTGTTGTTTGAGTCCTTTGGGCCTGAGTTGAGCTTGTTTGGGCCTTGGAGTTCCTTGTTTGGGCTTGCTTGAGCCTTGTGTCGCCTAGGGCAGGTGGTGTGTCACCCAGTTGCTTGGTGTGTCGCCCAGGGCAGGTGGTGTGTCGCCCAAGGCAGGTGGTGTGTCGCCCAGTTGCTTGGTGTTTCGCCCAGTAGCTCTTGTTGTGTCGCCCAGATGGCTTGGCTTGGTTGATGGACACATGGTGCACATCTTGGACAAGTGTCTCTTGGCTTGCATGAGAGGTGGCTTGAGTTGGTGGACATGTGTCCCTTGGGTGGGCGACACATAGCATGGTTGTACCTTGGTTTCTCCTCCCCTTCTTCCTATATAGGTAGCTCTTCTCCTTACCTTAGTCTCCTTTGGTCCTTTGGTCTCCCCTCCACCCTTGGTGCACGATATCCCTCTCCATCTTGCTTGTGTTGGCCGATACACTTCCTTGGAGCTGAAGTGGTGGCCGATACACCTTCCTGGAGCAGCCTGGTGGACGATAGCTTTGGACCTTGGAGTGCTTTGGAGCTTTGGTGGCCGACAACCTTGGAGCTCAAAGTGCATCTTCTTCCTTGGAGCTTAAGGCGGGTTGCATAGTTTCTAACCCTAACTCTCTTACCTCTAGCTTTAACCTTGTTACATGTTAGTACACTAGCTTAGTTCCTTTCTTGTGCACCTTGCTTATATACCTTAGTGGCCGATATCCCTCTCTTGGGTTTTAGGGTTCCTTGTATACCTTGCTTTTTAGGGTTTGTGCTCCCTTGTGTTGGAGGTTGAAGGTGACCTAGGGTTGGGCGATATCCCTTCCTTGTGGGTGTGTTGAGCGACACCCTTGTCCTTGAGTTGAACGATATCAGTGTTCTTGGTGTTGGGCAACACCCTTCCTCTTGGGTTGGACGATAGGTTGACCTAGTATGGATGTTGGCCGACATGGTGACCATGTTGGGCGATATGGTTCCTTGGGTTGAGCAACACCTTTGTTTTTGAGTTGGACGGCATGGTGTTCCCCTTGATGGACGATATGGTAGCTGGTGTTGGGCGACATGATGAGTCCTTTAGGTTGGCCGATGCCCTTGCCCTTGAGTTGGGCGATAGGGTGATCTAGGGTTTGTTGGCTGATATGGTGAGTACCCTTGGAGATGGGCGATACTCTCTCTCTCTCTCTCTCTCTCTCTCTCTCTCTCTCTCTTGTTGGGCGATATGGTCTGATGGTGTTGGGCGCCATGGATGTCCTTGAGTTGGACGATAGAATGGGTGCTCTTGTGTTGAGTTATCTCCTTGTCCATGTGGTGTACGATAGGGACAAGTAGTGCCATGTTGGATGATAGGCTATGTGCCATGATGTCCGATACCATGTTGGGTGACATGCCTTGGGCCATGATGGCCGATAGGGTTAGTGTGGTGGCCGATACCCATGTTGGGTGATAGGTTTCAGATGAGGGTTGTGAGGCTATAGTGAGGATATGAGTTTCTTTGGTGACGGTCCCTTATGTGATAGAAGTGGATGTTTATACATTAACCAATAAAACGATGGTGGTGTTTGTGATATCATCAATATGTAATATGTTGCCTTGCAAATAATAAGGATGCTAATGGTAGTAATGTATATGATGATAGCCCTCATGTAATAGATGCATGATGTGACCCGTTATACTTAAATGTTAATGATAATGAAGATGATGATAACTACTCTAGTAGGTTGTTTTATGATAATAATGTTGGTAATAATGATGCTAAGTGACAGTTATATTAAAGGTTGCCTCATGATAAAGATGACAATAGTTGATGACATAGTAATGACCTTGTTAATAATAGTGTTGGTTCTGTAAACACAACATGATCTCTATATACCCTGATTGTTTGTACAATCTCGATATAAGGGTAAGTATCAGTATGGTTGTTTAAGGATGTACTTAACATACTTGATTACCAAATAACTGTCATATTGATAAGTAGATTATCTTGAATGATATTTCATGATAGTGAGCATATTCCTTATGTTGAATCTACAATTATTGCATACCTTAACCTTGCAGGTGATGACTTAGCCATGAAAGGGCTATGTGACATATGTAATGAGTAACATTACTTTGATAATTGCTCTATAAGATTATGTATGTGATGTGTTGGTCCCATGATGATGATGTGAGCCTTAAGAGGCAGTGACAGTACATGATGAGGGGTTGAGACCCTGTAGTATGTGGTGATCCTTGAGATGGATCTAGATGGTTGGCAAGAGGCCAAGTGGTAACATGTGATGTTGGATCCTTAAGATGGATCAGGTTGATATGAATAGATCATAATATAATGTTCTTTACTTTCTGTTATACCTTGCATGTCATACAACTTGGTTGAATCTTGCAATCCATCTAAAAGATACTAATTAAGCACAGTGAAATACATCATGTAGTTTGCCCTGGCCATAGATCCATCATCGTCAGGACTTGGTGATGGTGAAACGGGTTTTCCTACGGGTTAACCTGGAAGCGCATATTGTTGAATATGTGTAGGTTGCTCCTAGCCTGAAAATGAGGAGGTAAGAGTGTAACTTCAGTTGCAGACTCAGATATGTGTGTAAAGCATGGTGAACAGGCCCATGGCTCAGGATATGTGATGTATGGAGCATGAATGCGTTCATGGCTCAGAGCACGGTGATCAGGCCCGTGGCTCAGTTTTACTAGCGCCGTGACCTGTACCAAGGCGGGCTAGAGAATGGGTAGCCTATGGAGCTAACCCTGTGGCTTAGACCACTTCAGCATGTGACTGTGGTCCTTCTTGTGTTGTACTCATGTACTGACCATGAGGTGGGAGGTCGTGGAGTCCGGCTCTTCCATTGACCTTGTATGGCACCGTCTTGGGTTTCGTAACTGAAGGTTGGATTTGAACGGTACGGTTCAAATCCTCAGGGCATAATAAAATGTAATACAGTCGTTTAGTATTTACTGATCAAATCAAACACGAAACATTGGTTGAGGCCTTGTTTGTTATACCTTGCAGGTTATGTGGCAATCTGTCTTACCTTGATAATCAGGTTATGTGACATTGTATTCTGTTCTAATAATCCTGTTACATGTTGATATACCTTATCTTGATAATCATATTCTTTTGAAAGGCATCTGGTTATAAGTTTTAGTACAGCTGGTATGCTTGCCGGTAAGAATGATCTTGCTATATATATATATATATATATATATATATATATATATATATATATATATATAACTGCTTCTGATATATCTGCTCATGTTATAATTACTGTTATAGTTTCTCTTGCTGAGGTTCTATGGTTGCGGTGGGGAGCTATGTTTCCCGCTGGGACAATTGTTCAATTGTCTCACTCTGCTGGTTTACACCCTTTTTAGGTGGTCGAGGTAGACGTGGTCGTGGTTGTGGTGTTGCGGACGAGCAGCTTGAGGAGCAGTAGAAGGCAAGCGATGGACATGTTGCTGTTTTGGATGTTTTGTAGTAGAGTCTAGACTCATCCCTGTACTCTCAGGTCCTTGGCAGTGTTTTGACGATGTTTCACGGAGATCGTTCGATGATATCTGTATATCCTGTTGTTGGCCGGATGTGGGCCTTTATGTATATATGAACAGGTGGTGAACTCATGTGATGGATGGACAACTGTTCCTGAGCTGTGGACATGTGTCAGATCTTGTGTATGTACATATTTATATGACATGTTTCTGTGCAGGATGAGGACTGGAAAGTAATAGTTTCACAGTTTATCAGTTTTCCGCAATCGGTTTTAATTAACCCGTGTTTTGATAATCTGTGGTTATGGTGTTTTCCGCACGTTTTCGCGTAACACCTCGTTATCTGTGTGATAATGGGATGTGTTGCCACACTAGGCTTCTACATGAATTTGTTTATCTTGTGCCTAAGCTTGAGGGTCTTCTCCATCAGGTATAACTTGGTGACAAAAGTGTCATATAGAGGTGCACATCCATTAATTTTCTTATCAAGAAAATCAAGGTACCATGACAAGGTTTTATACCTCAAAGAGAATTGAAATTCCTTGCAATATATCACCTACTATGGCACCCTTTGCATTTTGATTGTCTCATATATTTTTGATGGCGTCCATGTGATGGTAGGGGTTTTCATCATGAGAATTTCCTCCAAAAGATTTGTTTTGATTCACGAAAACTACAGTTGGCTTCAATCAAAATTCAGAGTGTTGAATCTCAAAATGATGACTGGCACCTCAATTTGTTGGCTCGGGTGGTTGCTAGTTCATGAAGAGAAGGGTGTCCATCATCATCGTCATTATTGTTGTATTTCTTTTCATCCTTATTGTTTCTCACCTTTCTCATTTCTCTATTTCTATGACGATGTCCTTCGTTTTGGGGTCGTACCTTACACTCCTTTGATGAGATGGTGGTGGTGGAACACCCCAGGTGGGTTTGTAGGTCCTTCTTCATCAGAGTGGTACTCCTCATGTTCAAATTCAGTTTTGGGTGGAGGTCGAGCTTGCTCAACTCTGGGGTTTCAGCCTCCTCCCTGGTGTCCTCCCCTATGAGGCAACATGTTTCTTGTTGCTTGAAAAATGGCATGCATTGATGAATCCTCTGACTGATGAGGATGCTTTTTGATGAAGGATCTGGCCATAGAAAAAGGGTACAAATTATCATCTCCTACACCTCCTACACCTGGCACACATAGCCGATGTTCAATCCTACAATGGAGACGAATAGATTTGATCAAAACTCTAAATAATGATATGGAACTAAGGAAAATTGTATATGAACATATTCAAGGGCCAAAAATGGTGACTAAAACTAAGATGGATATGCATTCATCAAAACACCCCTAACTTAAACGTTGCCCATCCTCGAGTAACACAAAATATGAAATAGTCGCCAATTGAATACGTTCAACTCTTGTGCCTCATCTTCACATCACTATTGTTTCTTTTTTGCTTTGTATGGCTTAGCATCTCAACTTCCTGTGATCATTGAACACATCTTACAATATCTCCATTGATGAGTTTGTTTCTCAAAAGCACTTCTTCCCCACTTTCTCCAACATCAAGCATGTTTAAGAGTTTTGTAAGAGTCTAGAGAGACTCACAGAATAACAAGTGTTCATCTGATCTGACATTGGTGTTTTACAAAAGAGTGGCCAAAATGAGGCATTCATTGTGCTTGTAGGTGGAAAAGGGAGTGAAGGGGTATGGAAGGAGGTAGTGAATCTCTCCTCTATTTGACTCGATATTTTATTATATGGTTGCAATTACATTGATTGAATTTTTTTTCTATGCAAATCTCTCATCTATTTGACTCGAGATTGCATTTTTTTTCTTGTGTGCACATTGGCATCTTTTCTTTTTCATTTTGGTGATACGCCCCTTTTTCATAGAGAGGGGTAAGGAAGAAGAGAATAAAGAGGGGGGTGGTGTGCCACCCCGAACTTAGGGTTGGGTACTATTTTGTATGGCTTTATGTTTCTTTTTAATGGATGGAGGGGTAAGAAGATGGTAGAAGAAGTGTATAAGAGAGTTTAGATCATAATGCAACTTGATTTATGATTTAGTGCACCGAGTTGTTCTCTTTATCATACTATGCTCAAATAATGACTTGATGTGAATCCAATGGAGATTTCATGCTATTATTCCACTAGTCAGTTTGGAAGCATGATGAGTTTGATCCCTCTCTGTTTGACACGTACTTGCCATTTTTGCTGAAGGATCGTGATATTAGGATTCATAAGCTACACATGGTCATTTCTAACCATTGGCTTGTTTTAGAAATTGTCCCTTGAGGCTTTGCTTTGAATAAGGAGGGTATAATGATTCAAAATTTGCATGAAAAAAGAACTAGCCATCAAGGTAAAGGCTTTGATTGAAATAAAAGCGTTAAAACTTCATCAAGTTTTTATACAAAACTACTTAGAAAGCTTGAAAATTTTTGAAAATTTTGATCAAAACTACAAAGATGGGATCTTAAGTCTGGAACAGATGGGTATAGGTGGGAAGTAAAGTACGTACCACCCATCCTCTACCCCGAACTTAGAAATTTTCTTGTCCCAAGAAAACTCTAAATCTGAGATGAAGGGGAAAAATTGTGCCATTTGGACCACCATATGTGGTTGTGTTCCTCTCAGCAACGGGTCCTCCATCTAAAATCTAAAAAATGAAAACTATCAGAACATAAGATTGCATCTTGCAATGCAATATCTACTGGGTGCAAAATTTTCTAATTCATAACTGAAATGTAAAAGCTAAGTTAAGGATCAGGTTGCCTCCTAACAAGCGCCTTTGTTTTATGTTGTTGGCTCGACATGCTTCCTTCAATTTTCTGGTAAATATGTTGGTTTGGAAAGATTCATCGATTCTTCAATGCTAGTATCAAGTCTGGTGAAATATCTCTTCAAGCGTTGGCCATTTTCCACAAAATCACAAGACTTTTCACTCCATAAAACAAAAGCACCATTTGGGTAGATGTTCTTGACAATATATGGTCTAGACCAGCGAGAACAGAATTTCTCTGGGAACAATCTCAGTTTGAGTTAAACCGTAGAACTTGGTCTCCCACTTGTATGTCCTTCCTTTTCAGATAACCATCATGCCATAACTTTGTGCGTTCTTTGTAGATTCGTGCATTCTCATAGGCTGTCATCTGAAGTTCTTCCAGCTCCTGATGTTTTAGAGTTCTAGCTTGGCCAGCTTTCTTCATGTTAAAATTTAGCTATTTGATTCCCCACCAAGCATTGTGTTCGAGTTCTACGAGCAGGTTACATGACTTTCCATAGATTAATCTAAATGGTGTTGTGCCAAGAGGAGTCTTGAAAGTAGTTTGGTAGGCCCACAAGGCGTCATTGATTTTTATTGACTAATCCTTTCGGTTGCGGCCTACTGTCTTTTCCAGGATAGCTTTGAGTTGATAGTTTGAAGCCTCTACCTACCCACTCATTTGTGGATGGTAGGGGAAAGCTACCTTGTGTGTTACACCATATTTTCTCAACAGATCCTCGAAGCTTCTTTCCAGAAAATGAGAACCTCCGTCGGAGATCACAGTTCATGGAATTCCAAAATGGGGAAAAATAATATCTTTGAACATTTTGATGACAGGTTTTCAATCCCTGGTGATGGTTGGTATGTCCTCTACCCATTTAGAGACATAATCCACTGCAACTAAAATATAGCAGAACCCAGATAAGGGTGGGAATGATCCCATGTAGTCCACTCCCCAAATGTCAAAAATCTCAATTTCTTGCCAGATCTTGAGGGGCATCTCATCTCTTTTTGTAATGTTACCCGTCGACTGGCATTTGTCACATGCCAAGACAAAGTTGTAGGTATCTTTGGATATGGTTGGCCAAAAGAAAACACATTGTAAAACCTTTAGAGTAGTTTTCTTATAACTCATATGGCCTCCAGCGGGACCTGAGTGGCAATGTTCTAAAACAAGATGAGCTTCTTCCTCGACGATACATCATTTGTAGAGACCATTAGCACAAAGCTTGAAAAGGTACGACTCATCCTAGTGATGTTGCCTCACATCATGTATGAATTTCTTCAGTGCATTTCCAGTGCATTCCGGGTGGATGACACCGGCTGCAAGGTAGTTCACATAGTCTGAGTACCAAGGAGTAGCTTCTGAGACTTTCATGAGCTGGTCATCTGGTAGAGAGTCATTAATTGGGATCTTCTCAGTTTCCAGAGTGTGGATACCACTGAGGTGGTCTTCCACCACATTTTATGTGCCTTTTTTATCTCTTATCTCAAGATCAAATTCTTACAATAGGAGAATCCATCTGATTAGCCTGGGTTTTGCATCTTTCTTTGCTATGAGGTAACAAATTGTAGCACGATCAGTGTAGACAATCACTCTTGAACCAATGAGGTAGGATCTAAACTTGTCAAAGGCATACATGACTGCTAAAAGTTCCTTCCTAGTAGTTGCATAGTTCCTTTGAGCTTCATCAAGGGTCTTAGATGCATAGTAGATGACATGATGTTTCTTTTCTATATATTGGCCCAAAATTGTGCCAACTGCGTAATCACTGGCATCACTTATTTCAAATGGGTGCTCCCAATCTGGAGCTCTGATGATGGGGTTTGATGTAAGGACATTCTTAAGATTGTTGAAACTCTTGATACATTCTTCATCAAAGTGGAAATCAACATACTTTAGTAATAAGTTCATCATAGGTTTGGTTATCTTGGAGAAATCCTTTATGAACCTTCTATAAAACCTAAATGAACAAGAAATGTGCGGACCTCTCTTACATTTATTGGGATGTTGAGTCTAGAAATCACTTCGATCTTTGCTTTTTCTACTTCAATCCCTCAATGGTTGACCCTATGGCTGAGGACAATGCCTTCTTTCACCATAAAGTGACATTTATCCCAATTAAGCACTAGATGTGCTTCTTCACATTGTTTGAGGACGAGGGAGAGGTGCTTTAGGCATGAGTCGTATGAATCCCCATATATAGAAAAATCATCCATGAAAACTTCCATAATAGTTTTCGTTAGAACAATGAATATGGCTGTCATGCAACGTTGGAAAGTTGTAAGAACATTGCAAAGCCAAAAAGGCATCCTCCTAAAGGCATATGTTCCAAAGTGGCAAGTGAAAGTTGTTTTCTCTTGGTCATATGGATGTATAGAAATTTGATAGAATCCAGAGTAACCATCGAGATAGCAAAAATATTCCTCGTGAGCTAGCCACTCTAAAACTTGGTCATGAAAAGGCATCGGGAAATGATCTTTGTGTGTTTCCATGTTTAATTTCCTATAATCGATACAAATCGTTCCACCTTTCTTTGGGACAAAATGTATAGGACTCACCCAGGTGAGTCAAATATAAGATAGATGATTCCTGTAGTGAGAATTTTGATGACTTCAAGGCAAACAACTTCTTTCATATTAGGATTCAGATTCCTTTGATGTTCAACAGTTGACTTGTGGTCTTCCAGCATTGGGATTTTGTGCATACAAAGTGCTTGACTGCCCCGGTGAGATCACACATCTTATAGCCGATAGCTTTTCTTCTTTCCCTTAATTCTGTCAGAAGTTTATCTCCTAGTTCGGACGTTAGATTGGAATTTATGATAACTAGACAAACCTTAAGATCATCCATAAACACATACTTCAATCCCTCAGATAGGGGCTTCATTTCAAGGGCGTCTGGCTTCTCGCATGGCTCTTCAGTTACATTCACAACCTTGAGTTCCTCAAATTTAGCTTCAGTATCTTCTTCTACAGTGCTGAGGTGGAGGACACAGTTCTTTACTCATTCGTCGATGGAGTCACTCACATTCAGGTTTGTTAGATCCACTTCTAAAGTATCGTCTTGTTCATAATCCTCTTGTGCGAGGAGTGACGTTTTCTCTATGCAATCAATCAAATAGATTTCTTCTTGCATGCTTGGTCTTTGCATAATTTCAAAAACCTTGAACTCGAGTATTTCTTTGCCTAGTCTAAGGAGCAAGGTTCATGCTTCGACATCAATCACAGCTCTTGTAGTGGCAAGGAACGGACGTCCAAAGATAAGAGGGTATATGGAGTCTTCTTTTATGTCCATGATGATGAAGTAGCATGAAACATAAGAATATTTGCCTACCTTGATTGGGACATCCTCAATGATTCCCAAGGGAAGTGTCATAGAATTGTCTGCAAGTTGTATGGTCATGCCAGTTGGGAGAAGTTCTACAAACCCTAGCCTCTTGCAAAGGCTAAGTGGCATGATAGAGATGCTAGCACTAAGGTAGGTCAGCCCCTTCTTACATGAGGAGTCACCGATATGACATGAAATTCTAAAGGATCTTGGGTCTTTCTGCTTCTTGGGCATCTTTCTCTGAATAATATCTAAAGTAGTTGTTGCTAACTTGACAGTCTCATATTCTTTAGTTATATATTTCCTTGTGAGGAGTGATTTAAGTACTTTGTCCATGCTGGTATCTCAGCCAATGCATATAGAAAGGGTATATCAACATGAAGCTTCTTCATTGCTTCCTTGAACTTATTGAAATGAGTATCAAGCCTTGTCTATTTCAGTCGAGCTGGGAAAGGAGGACAAGGCTTGAATACTCGCACAGCTGGCTCAGGTATGTCTTCTGCTTCTGTAATAATAGGTTCTTCAGAACTTGCTTTGTCTGTCTTATCAGCGGTTGGTGGTTCTTTTGGTTAAGATTCAGGTACTGTAGAGTTTTAGATAGTCACCAAGTGATCCTATTCTATAACTACCGCAAGTGTCTTGATAGGAGGATCATAATAGTCTTTTCCAGACCGAGTGGAAACAACTTTTAGTTGCTCAGGATGTTTAGGATTGTTCTTTGGTCCACCAACGAAAGAACCAATAGGTGGATTGAGGCTAGTTGAAAGTTAAGCTAGTTGGGATTCAATAGCCTTCTGATGGGCTTGCTGATTTGCTATCATAGTCTATTGTGACTGAAGCGTCTTCTAAATGGCTGATAGTTTGTCATCAGAAGAGATGGGACCGACTTGTGGCCCTTGTTGTTGATGTTGATAAGGGACTTGGTTAGGGTCCTTGAACAAAGAGTTGTTTTGATACTGGTTGTAGTTTTTGTTCTGGAAGTCACCTCTAAAGTTCCCTTGATTCCTAAAATTTTGTTGTTGGTTATATTGGTATCCCAACAGACCTCATTGTTGATTATCTGAACCAAGTTTTTGTGAGTTTTCTGCTCCTGAAGGATTTCCATATTGAAAACCTGGATGGTTCCTGTTCTAATCCGGATTATAATATCCTTGACCAGGGATAGTGTGGACAGCATTCATATTTTCCATCTGACCATTACCTCTGTGGGTACAAGCATTGCTCAGAATAACATCATATAGAATATTATAGTGTAGCGTAAAATGATCAGTGCATTTGCATGCTTCACAGAACAATGAAGCTAACTTGACTTGTTCTTGTTGTCGAGGGGGTGAGTGCCTCCTTTCATAGGCAGCAAAAGATTATTCGAGATTGTCTTGCTTAGCAACAAGTAGCTTTAGGGATTCAGTGATAGACTTGTACTCAGGAGTAGCTTCTGCCATAGTGATGGAGCGTCCACTTACGTGGAATTGCGTGCACCAACTAAAAATCCTAAAGATGGTAAGTCTTTAGGTTTAGCCTTGCTTATACTAGATAGAGAACTCCACCCATGTATGCTAAGATACGTGGAAGTCTTATCGCAGTATAGTTAAGGGTCGAATCCACGGGACAACGGTCTTGTTGTGAGAAACAAGATGAAAAACGTCAGAATTTCACTTAATCACTTAATAGTTTGTATTTAGATCAAAAGGTTGATTTGGTTGTTTTTAAACTAAATGCAAGTAAAGTAAAGGCAAGAAAGTAAACTTAGGTTATTAAAAATGATTAATGAATCACTAGGGTGTGATCGGTTTTCACCACCACTACACATGGATCAACACATGCAACATAAAAGCATAACCTGCAATAAGAGTTAGATCAGTTAGTATCTTTGTAGACTTAGCTTCCTTTCGGATGACTAACTACGAGGAGTGTGGGAATGTTGTAATGCCAGCCATCCATGTAGGTATGGTCATTTACTTTACAACATTCCCTCTGCAAAGTGTGTTCCTCGACTCATCAAGGTTGTACTTTCATATGTCAACTGATTCCATTTCATAGCATGAAAGTACAACGATGGGAGTGAGTATACTCCACTTCTAGGAAGGCACTCCTAGATACCGAAACAGATGCGAGGTGGATACATGCACCTAAAACCAACGTGAAAACGAGTTTCAGATCTAATAGCACAAACGTAGACAATTCATACTAAAAGATAAAGGATAACACAAGTTGGTGATCAAGCAACAAGCATTCATTAAACGTTTGATGTTGAACTGAAAAGATATGAACTCTATATTACAACTTATGGATTACATTTGCATGATATGAAAACAAGGGTAGCGGGGCTACTCCCCGCACCCTAGTGAGAGAGACTACTCGCTCATGACTAGGACAAAGAAGGAGGCAAAAAGAGAGAGAGAGTGTGTCATCCCCACAAAGGAGAGAGGAAAGTCAACCCCTTGGAGGGAGAGAAACGATCCACCAGCTTCACAGGTTGCTTGATGATGAGATCTCCCTCTTCCCACCTTCTTTGGCAGGGAGAGAGAAAGCAGCTTCGAGATGGAGTATGGGTCTCAGACCAGCAACCCCTGGGCGGAGGATGGAAGTCGGATTTGCTCTTGAGTGATTGAGGCAGCCTTTTGATGTCTGAAACTTCGATCCCTCGTGATGGACCCTTGGGGTCTTATTTATAGGCCTTAAGTGAAGTCCAAACGGTTTGGAGACCGTTTGGACCTCAGGACTGTTTGGACCTCAACACCGTTTGGACCTTGAGACCGTTTGGACTTCAAGACCGTTTGGACCTTGAGACCATTTGGACCTCACGACCGTTTGGACGTCAAGACCGTTTGGATCTTGAGACCGTTTGGCTTCATGCGGTCTCGGGACCGGTTGGCTTCATGCGGTCTTGAGACCGTGTGATTTCCATGTGGTCTCGGGATCGATTGACTCCATGCGGTCTCGGGATCGATTGACTCCATGCAGTCTCGGGACCGTTTGGCTTCATGCGGTCTTGGGGCTGTTTGATTCCATGTGGTCTTGGGACCGTTTGGCTTCATGAGGTCTTGGGACCAATTGACTCCATGCGGTCTCGGGACCGTTTGGCTTCATGCGGTCTCGGGACCGTTTGGGTTCATGCGGTCTCGGGACCGTTTGGCTTCATGCGGTCTTGGGACTGTTTGACTTCATGCGGTCTTGGGACCGTTTGAGTCCATGCGGTCTTGAGGTTGATTTAGTCTTTTATGATTTTTTATGTCTTTTTTTGCAGATATAAAGAGGAAAAGTTAGTCTGATGGTATATTTAGAATAAGAGGGAATATTTAGGGATTAAGGCTAATTCTAATTGAGAAAGAGTATGGAAAACTCAAGAAAAGACTAAGGTAAACATCCAAAATTGGAGGTTATCACCCCCCTAACTTAGAGTCTAGCTTGTCCTCAAGTTAGATAGAGCTGAGACATGTAATGGAGAGGCGATTTTATTTAGTTAGGATTTCCATACTCTTGCTTCAATTCTTAACCTGAGTTTTCCTAAGGTCATATCAGGTCTTATTGCTTGCCATGACTCTTTCAGGTTTCGAGAGTTGCTTGGGTCTCAGGTTTCTTCCGTATCTCGTAGCTCACATTGGGACCACCTTTATTTTGTGCATGTTGTTGACTCTAATCAGCTTTATACCTCTCTGAAGGACCTACTGGAAACTAGAGAGGGTATGAGGGTTGGCTAAAGGCTTGAAGTGTAGCTCCCCCTTCAAGTGGGGGAGGGGTTGTCTATGCTTTTTAGGATCTCACTACCGGGCACGACACATCTGCCTTTGTGAGGGTAGCTGAATGTACCGACCGGGAGAGTCCTTTATAAGCCTTTCATATATTTGGATACCTTAGGGTTTCACTACCGGGCACGACACATCTGCCTTTGTGAGGGCAGCTGAATGTGTCGGCCGGGTGAGACCTTCATCGGTTCTTTATATAGATCCTTATTCATGGAACAAATCTCATAATTTTATTTGACTCTCTGGCTTTTATTCGAAAACTCACAGGCTTGGGTTTTGGGGTTTTGTTTGGGAAATTATTTTGGGCGGCCAAGCCTCTTTTATTTTGACGAGAGGAAAGCTGTTCTTAGAGTTTTTCAACATGCACTTATTTGGTTTGTGGTCCACTTGCAGAACTTCTTGATTTGGAAGTTTCTTGATGCCCCTCTCATCCTTGAGAGCCTGGCTTATTTCTGCCTTGATATTGACCTGTGGAGAGTCAGATAAAGAAGTGAAGCAAAAGCATGAAAATCAATAGTGGAGGTATATTATTAGATCGCCATTAAATGTCTAAGTGCTATTTACTTTTGGGAAGTAACATGATTCTAAAGTTAACTGAGGGTGAATTTATTCAAAAGATTTATTGTTGGATGAGTTATTTAAAATGGAAGCTAAATGTGTAGAGGAAACTAAGAAAAATTGTACAAAAAATGAAGGAGGAGATGGAAAAGGAGGGATATAGAAATGATACCTCGCCCTTGTCTAGTGTACCCCCCCTAACTTATCACACACTCTGTCCTCAGAGTCGCAAAGTGATAGATTGAGAAGTACAAAGGCAAGGGCTTCAGGTTTACGTTAATCCTGAGTTTGCTTCTTGGGATTGAAGTAGGTTGGCTGCGAACTGTCCGCGTAGAGCGTGGTAATCTACGTCAGTCATATCCTCTACTGGTCTTTGAAGGGCGATGATGGTATACATCCAGTAGAGGGCGTGGAAGTCGTAGTCATTTGATTGTCAGATTTGTTGGGGACATTTGTGGCTGAAGGAAGGGCGATGAAAATGCTCTTTGTCATAAGCCCTTGTGTGCTGACTGAGAAGGGCGATTAATTTGTCAGCGCAGTCCTTTGCCACTACCTCTGTTGGCGTCCTTGGTGTCACGACATAGTTCTTCTGTCGTGGGTTGTACTGGCTGTCAGAGCTGTTATATATTGTGGTTGTTCCATCTGGTAGGTTTGTCTCCAGGAGCATCCAGTGCTCATGATAGAGGAAGGGTAACATGATGAACTTCAGCGTTGTGTGTTGTAGAAAGGAGATCAGTGCTTCAGTTGTGCCGAAGTTCTTGAGCTTTAAAAGATCATCCTTCATGTATGGGGATGCCATATATGTAGTGGGGTTGTGTTGGCCGAGTAGAGACTGGTAAGCGCTCATTAGGCTAACGGAGAGGGATCCTTTAACCTGTAAAGTCTCTCGAAGTGTGTCTTCCATAACTAAAATGTCCCCAGACATGAATACGAGCTCATCCTTCTCGGCTGAAAGCCGCGCCATAATGAGTCGTAGTTCGATGTCGTTGAGACCTTTGCAAGCACTGTGATCAAAGTCAGGAAAGGTTGGTTCTATGGCAGACAAAGGATCGATGTCTCCTTTACTTTGCTCGGTAGCTAAGGCCGGTTCCTTTGTTTTCTCTGACTCCTTCAGAGTTTGTCGGAAGGGTCACCGCTGCGGTCGCTGGATAGCTGAGAAGAGGTAGAGAGGGACATCATATGGTGCCATTGTCGGGTCCTTGAAGAACCGTCTATCACAGATGAGCTCCATAGCATAAAGCCCTCGCAAGGAATGAAAATCTTCAGCAACCAGATCAGAAAATGGGATTTCCTGGTTCAGCGCTTGGATGTGACGTATGGTGCAGAAAGCACAATCCCCAGATCCCTCGGCAGCTTGAACTTGAGGGTTTATTATTTTGAACCAAGGCTGGCTCCAGTCTTGGCGGAGAGATGGGCGTGCAGCCCAAATTAGCTTCAGCAGCCAGAAGGGTATACGCCACGCTTCTCCTGCTGCTTCACCCACAAAATTTATTGTACTGGCGGGTAGCTCAACGCCACAAAAATTATAGACCTTGGCATCCCGAGCTTCGGTGTCGACGATCATAAATAGCCAATGATCTGAGATTTGAAAGGGCACGGTGAGATAATGTGCCCGTCGTGCTAAACCAGCATGTAGCCGCTCGATTGATTTCGCTCTTATGTCTTTGTATAAAAGGCCAATAGACAAAGCAGTCGAGGCGTTGAAAACCGGCTGTTGCCTCTTAGAACTTCTGTACGTTTCTATACAGTTGGCGAGAAGGACACAGAAGATTGCCATCATCATCGTTGACCGAGGTCGCAGAATGTGGTGGATGTCTTCTCGTGTCATCCTGCGCCTAGTTTTGGTGTTATTGTAGATGATATCTTCCCCTGCCTTTGCATCGTCCACAATAGTGTTCAGTATAAAAATGTCCTGAGCATCTAATGTGGAGATGGCCGCCATATCAAGATCATGCATTTTGTGCGGTAGAGGTGGTGGCGGGGGAAGTTCTTGCTGAAGGGGGGGGGAGAAGGTTGTTCCAGGACTTCTGCATAGTCCTACAGCTCATCATCCGAATCCGAAGCAGAATCGAGTTCTGCATCTGTATCTAAGCTGACTCGTTCTGACTCGTCCGGGTCTTGGGGGGAAGGCATTGACTTGCCAAGTGCGGGGGAAGGTTGAGCGGTTGTTGTTGGCGGGCTTGCGCTGGTTCCTAATATAGATTGGTGTAACTCAGCGAAAGCCGCGTTTTTGGCAGACTCCCCGATGGATCCCAAAGCAGAATAATCCAGGAATTGGTCCCCATATGACGTTGACATTTTCGTTGTGGGGGGACCTAGGGTCTTTATCAGTTCCTCAGCTTGTGCCCTCCCCAGCATTGCCTGGGTCACAAAATTTGTCCTCTGAGGAGGTGTTATTATTGGAATTAGCCGAGGAGTGAGAGTCCTCATCATCGTCTTCTTCATCCTCATCTTTGTCAGCCGTTGTCTGTTCTGCTGGCTTCTTGTGTGCGGTCCGTTTACACCTCCGATGGACGGCTTGCAACTCATCGAACGCCACTTGTACATGCTCGTGTGTTTCGAGCAGTGCTTCGTGTGTTTCTTTTAGGTCCGAGTAACGTCCCTTGGTGGAGAGGAGTCGCGCTGTAAGATCTGTAACTTGAGCGTGTAATTGCTGGATTTCATTGCTAGTGGACTCCTCTTGGCGATTGTTTAGCTGTGTGAGGGTGCTACTGATGGTGTACAAGCACATGCTAAGAGCCGCTTGTTACTTCTTGAGCTCGCAGAGAGTCTCGGGCAGAGGTTGGGTCTGCGTAGAGATCTCATCGACTTGCTTAGCCGTCGCTTCTTGCTGGCACCTCGCTCCAAGGACCAACTCGGGCAAGTTGTTGTAGTGGTTGTTGATGTGCTCAACTTGCTTAGCCACCGCATCTTGTCTTTGCTGAAAACCTTGGAGGATGCTGGGCAAAGCGCGGTTCTGTTGGTCGATCGTGGCCACCTACTTGGATAATCCCTGCATACAAGAAAAAATAGAATATAAAATGTTAGAAGGATCGGTGAGGAGGTTTCGGATGTTTTCGAATTGACGTCTGAATTCTTCACCGATTTTGGAAAAGGGGACCCCATAGGTGGAAGGGTGGGGTGGCTGGGGTGTATGAGGGAGGGTGGTAGTGCCTTGTGGAAGAGACACTGATGATGGTCCCACGAACTGCGTGGTGATCGTAGATGGGGTCACCAGCGGTGTCGGCGTGGCGGTGGATGTGAAAGGTGGTGGTGTTGATAGTGATGGGGTAGAGACTGTGGAGGTGGATGGGAAAGTGGTATAGTCGGGCATAGGGATGGAGAAGGGGGGAGTCTGAAGGGAAAAGGGGTGAAAAAGAGGATGTGTGTGGTAGCGTGGTTGTGGGGAAAGAAGGAAGGGTGGTGGGTGTTGGGAAGGTGGAAGGGAGTGAGGTGGTGGCGGTTAGTTCAGCATGCAGACTCATAATGAAAGAGTCTAAAGACGAGGTGGTGATGTGCTCGTCGAGGAGGGGGTTGTCTTCTGGGCGTGGCTTTGATGTCGGTGTCCCCGACAGCTGTTGTGCCTTCAATTGCCTTTTGGAAGGTCGTTTGATAGGTATTTTTGATGATCGAGCTGTCGGGGTTGTGATACTTAACTCTGTCTGTCCCGCAGTTGCTTTCTTTTCGGCTGCTTTAACCGAAGCTAAGATTTGTGAAAGCTCCTCATTAGAGAAGAGGAGCTTGTCTGTGTCATAGTTTGTGAGCTCTGGAAGCGGGAGGAGTGTTCTTGATGACTTGACCATAGGGCAGAAGACATAATATAACTTCTCATCCTTTTCCTTGATGATGAAGGAGTTCTTCAAAGATTATTCATTGGTAAGGATGTCACCCTTTAGTTGCATGCAGCAAGGTAGGGGTCTGTCCATCTTGAGGTATTTTATAATGGATGTGACATGACCCCCCATGCATATTTCCTTCCCCAGGGAGAAGGCGGATAATTTCTGGATCATTTGTCGTCCAATGTTAACTGGCTTTTCGTTCAGAATGGACCAGAGGACAAAGAGATCCGAGATTGTAACGTTCCCTCCTTCTGCCCTGGGGAAGAGTGTGCCAATAAGAATTTTGTGTAGGGTGCGCACAAAACCAGAGTGTATGTTCGATGCTTTGTATGTCTTAGCATCATAGGTGGGGAGCCCAGTTAAAGATTTCCAGAATATGTGTCTGTTGAACTCAGAGTGCTTGGTTCCCACCGTCTTGGCATTTTGCAGCTGCTGCTGATTGTCAATGAAAACTTCGTTCAGCATGTTTTCTGTTAAGACCACCTTGTTGCCAAAAATTTTGGTGACCAGCCTTCTGTCACCTCCATCCCCTGATCTATCCATGATATCTACGGGTTCTTTTGTAAGAAAGGTGAAGAATTCAATGGTGGGCTCAGAGTATGAGATCTCGGGTACTAGACATAGCCTTGCAAGGTTGTCTTTGTCTAGTGTGTTGAAGATTCGGTCATGGATCCCCATCTTTAGTAGTACGCTTGAGCAGATGCACTTTGTAGGTTTCAGGATTTTATCGATGGATTGGATGGTGTGGATGTAGAGGTTTTCAGGTGGGGGTGCGGTGGTGGTGAGAATTGAGAAGGTGGGGGTGGTGGCAGGAATGGTGGTGGTAGGTGTTGTAAAGGGTTGGTCCATAGCAGAGGCAAGGCGAACTAGTTTTCTTGCCCGTTTCTTGGAAGGTTGTCCGGGTGCAGATTCCTGGACCTTACGTTTCCCCTTTTGCTCTTCGGTTGGGGATTCCTCCTCGGGATTTGGCTCATATTCTGAGCCTTCATCGTCATCGGAAGAGATGTCTTCCACTTCTTCTTCAGGTGCCTCTTCTAGGCACTTTTCAATTCGGTCAAGGTCGCACAGGACATGCATCATCTTGACATTTGGTGGCGCCTTTCTGGTCCTGTTGAAGTCATCTCTGATCTTCTGGAGCTTAGATTGTTCTATCATCAGTTGCTCCGTTATCCAGATTGCAGTGTCTTCAAATCTGGTGGCCTCCTTTGCTGGTGATGCCATGGCTGCAAAATGGGAGATCAAGAGTTAGAAAGTCATATTAGAAAAAAAAGATTTTATTTGTATTTATGTGTTTTTGTAATTTTATGAAAGTTAAATGAAATTTAAAGGCTAAACGGTTTGAAAACTATTTGGTTCCAAAAGGTTTCAGGACCGTTTGGTCTCAAACGGTTTCAAGACCGTTTGATCCCAAACGGTTTCAAGACCGTTTGGTCCCAAACGGTTTCAAGACTGTTTGATCCCAAACGGTTTCAAGACCGTTTGATCCCAAACGGTTTCAAGACTGTTTGGAAAGCGAAGTGTCGTGCAACCGCCGGCGAAGACAAAACGGCGAATGGAGGGCGGAAGCGCTGGCGACGAAGGAGAAGGCGGCGGCGAAGGTGCCGGCGATGATGGTGATGATGGAGGAGGCCGACGGCGATAAAGACGTAGGAAAAGAAGATAGCGGCGAGGCTGGAGGTGGTAACGGTGGAGTTGCCGGCGAAGAAGAGGGAACGAAGGCATTGGATAAGGTGGAAACAGTGGTTGCGGGAGAAGGCGACTGCTGCGGCCGGACTACCTTGCTGCTGTGAGCAGGGGAGACGAAGGCGAGGGCGCTGGAGACGGAGGTCGCGCGGGAGCAGGGGAAGCAGAGGTCGACAGAGGCGAGAGCAATGGAACAACACTTCGAGAGTTTCAGATGGCTCGGGAGTCGAAAGAAAGAAAAACGAGGAGGTAGGGTTTATATTTATAGGAAATGGGGGTTGACCTGACAAAAACCCTAAGTCAAACGGTTTAGCGACCGTTTGGACTCCAAACGGTTTCGAGACTGTTTAGCTCCAAACGGTTTCAGGACCGTTTGGCTCCAAACGGTTTCAGAACCGTTTGGCTCCAAACAGTTTCAGAACCGTTTGGCTCCAAACGGTTTCGAGACCGTTTGGTCCAAACGGCTTCAGGACCGTTTGGGAGGGTTAAGGTCGAACATATTTTTATATTTTTATGTTTGTTTTAGTTATATGAAATTTTTTTGTATATTTTCATTTTGTTATTTTTATGTTTGTTTTGGTTATATAATTTTTTGTATTTTCGTCAAATGAACCTAAGGTAATTAAAAGAACGGGAAAGAAAAAAAAAACTAAAATCTTGGGTTGCCTCCCAAGTAGCGCCTGGGTTTTACGTTGCTGGCTCGACGAAGCTTTGATGGTGTTAATCTGACGGCGTGGCGTCTTTGATTTCGATGGTCTGTCTCGGCATCTTATCTTTTGGAGTGTAGTATCTTTTTAAACGATGACCGTTGACCGTCCTTTCTCCTCTGTTATTGTCGACAAGTACCACAGCTCCAGTTGGATAAATATGTTTTATGGTGAAGGGCCCAGACCATTTTGTTCGAAGTTTTCCGAGAAACAACTTGAGCTTGGAATTGAAAAGGAGTACTTTGTCGCCGACGACGATGTCTTTCCTTTTAAGATGACCGTCGTGCCACATTTTTGTCTGCTCTTTATAGATTCTGGCATTCTGATAGGCGGTCATACGGAGCTCTTCTAGCTCCTGTAGCTGAAGTTGTCTATTCTCTCCTGCACTTTTGAGATCGAAATTTAATTGTTTGATGGCCCACCATACTTTGAATTCCAGCTCTACTGGAAGATGACAAGACTTCCCGTACACCAACCGGAACGGGGTTGTCCCAATTGGTGTTTTATAGGCTGTTCGGTATGCCCAAAGGGCATCAGGAAGTTTTGTGGACCAATCAGTGAGGTTTCTGTTGACCGTTTTTTCAAGAATTTCCTTCAATTGTCTATTTGATACCTCCACCTGACCACTAGTCTGTGGATGGTAGGGCGTGGCAACTTTGTGATTGACTCCGTACTTTTTTAGTAAGGCTTCAAAACTTCGTTCCAAGAAATGGGTCCCGCCATCTGATATGACAGTTCTTGGAACTCCAAATCTTGGGAAAATAATATCTTTGAACAATTTAATAACATGCTTGGAATCACTGGATACGGTAGGTATAGCTTCAACCCACTTTGAGACGTAGTCCACTACGACCAAGATGTAAGAGAAGCCATAGGATGAAGGGAAATGGCCCATGTAGTATACCCCCCACACATCGAAAAGCTCAATTTCCTACCACATAGTGAGGGGCATTTCATCTCTTTTTGATATGTTGCCAGAAAATTGGCATTTGTTACAAGCTTTCACAAAATCGTATGAATCCTTTGATATGATGGGCCAGAAGAAACCAGATTGTAAAACCTTTATAGCTATTTTCTTAGCACTCATGTGTCCCCCCGTGGGTCATGAATGGCAGTGCTCTAAGACCGGGGTTATTTTTTCTTCAGGCAAGCAACGACGGAAACGTCCGTCAGCATAAAGGTGGAATAGGTAGGGTTCATCCCAATGATATTGTTTTATGTCATGAAGGAACTTCCTTTTGTCATGATACGAAGCAGAGGGGTGGATAATCCCTGTGGCTAGATAATTGACGATATCCGTGTACCAAGGGAATCCATGGGTGGCCTTCATAAGTTGGTCATATGTAAGAGAATCCCGGATAGGATTTTATCCTCTTCTTCAACCTCGATACGGCTGAGATGATCAGCTACAACGTTCTCCACTCCACTTTTATCCTTAATTTCCAAGTCGAATTCCTGAAGCATCAGCACCCAGCGGATGAGCCTGGGTTTGGCATCTTGCTTTTGAATCAGGTATCGAATGGCAGAGTGGTCGGTATAAACGATGACCTTAGAACCAATCAAATATGAGCGGAATTTTTCAAATGCGTAGATGAAAGCCAAAAACACTTTCTCTGTGGTAGTGTAGTTTCTCTGTGCTTCGTCTAGCGTTTTGGATGCGTAGTAGATAACATAGGGTTTCTTATCAATTCGTTATCCTAAAACAGCCCCTATGGCGTAATCACTTGCGTCGCACATGATTTCAAAAGGTTGCGACCAATCTGGGGCTCTCAGGATGGGTGTGGAAATTAAAGCGTTCTTGACGGTAGAGAAACTTTGCATACATTCTTGATTGAATATGAACTCAGTATCTTTAGTCAGGAGTTGTGTCATGGGTTTAGCTATCTTCGAGAAATCTTTTATGAATCTTCTGTAAAATCCTGCATGACCCAGGAAAGCTCGAACTCCTCTTATGTCCTTTGGAGGTGACCGTTTTGAGATAACATCGATTTTTTCTTTATCAACCTCTATTCCTCTGTCACTTACCCTGTGTCCGAGGACGACACCTTCTGTTACCATGAAATGGCATTTCTCCCAATTCAAGATAAGGTTCGTTTCCTCGCAGTGCTGTAGAACTTGTCCGAGATTGATTAAGCAGCTATCGAAGGAGTCTCCGTAAACTGAGAAATCATCCATAAACACTTCCATAATGGATTCAGTTAGTCCGGCGAAGATGGCGAACATACACCGTTGGAACGTAGAGGGTGCGTTACACAACCCGAACGACATTCTTCTAAAGGCGTATGTCCCAAAAGGATAGGTGAAGGTAGTTTTTTCCTGGTCCTCCGGGTGTATGGGTATTTGATAGAACCCAGAGTAACCGTCAAGATAGCAAAAATATTTCTGATGAGCTAAACACTCCAGGACTTCATCGAGGAAGGGTAGAGGGTAGTGGTCCTTCCTCATGGCTTTGTTCAGCTTCCTATAGTCGATACACATCCTCCACCCTGTCACAGTCCTGGTGGGCACTAACTCATTTTTGTCATTGAGCACTACAGTGGTGCCTCCTTTTTTTGGAACAACCTGGACAGGGCTAACCCACTAGGAGTCAGAGATAGGGTAGATTATGCCAGCTTTGAGTAATTTGAGGACCTCTGGGCGAACTACCTCCTTAAGATTAGGATTCAGTTTTCCTTGATGTTCACGGGATGGCTTAAATTCTTCAACCATAGGAAGTCTGTGCATACACAGGGCTGGATTTATGCCCGTTAGGTCAGTTATCTTATATCCAATGACCTTTTTATGCTTCTTCAGCTCGTCCAGAAGTTTTTCTTCCTGATCTTCTGTAAGGGTAGAGCTGATGATGACCGGGCATAGCTTTTCCTTATCTAATAAAACATGTTTAAGCCCTGTGGGTAAAGTCTTCATTTCGGGGGCTTTTGGTGGCTCAGCTGCTTCTATAATGGTAATAGCTTTAAGTTCTTCAAAAGAAGCCGTTGATGCTTCCTCGTCCTTTTCTAAATGTTGCAGACACTGTTGAACTAGTTCGTTTGCAGAGAATTCAACATCCGGGTTGATTAGGACATTCTCTAATTCGTCAGCTGGCTCGGATATTTCTAACTGAGACATTTGTTGTATTGCGTCAAGAAGGAAAACCTCCTCTTGAATACTGGGGCCTTTCATGTTATTAAGGACTCGGAATTGAATTGCTTCTTTTTCGAGCCTAAGAATGATGGTGCCAGCTTCGACGTCAATAAGCGCCCTTGCAGTAGCGAGGAAAGGTCTGCCGAAGATAATCGGGTATCTCAAATCTTCTTTAATATCCATGATAACGAAGTCGCATGGGACGTAGGCATCCTTGCCTATCCTTACTGGGATATCTTCAATGATCCCCAGAGGTGCGGTTATGGTGGAATCAGCTAATTGAATAGTCATTGTTGTAGGTAGCAATTCGGTGAAACCCAAACGTTTGCACATGGAATAAGGCATGATGGATATACTGGCTCCTAGGTCAGCTAACCTTTTTTAGTAGATGCATTTCCAATGCAACATTGGATTCCGAAGGAGCCTGGGTCCTTCTTCTTTTTGGGCATCTTATTTAAGATGATGTCAGAGGTGGTCTGAGCAAGCTTAACAGTTTCTTGCTCCTCGGTAATATACTTTCTTGAAAGTAAGGTCTTGAGGTATTTTGCCCAGGCCGGCACTTCAGAAAGAGCATCAAGGAGCGGGATATCAATGTATAGTTTCTTCATTGCCTCCTTGAACTTTTGAAACCTGGTGTCCATCTTCGTTTCCCGCAGTCTTCTTGGATACGGGATTCTTGGTTTATATTGCAGGACTTCAGGTTCTGCGGACACTTGGTCTTTATCTTTGCCCTTTGTGCCCTCTGAGGGCTTTTCTATTCCTTGTTGCGGGCTCTCATTCGTCATAAAAATAGGGGTATCATCATTATCCAGGGTGATCTTGGTAGTCTCATGAAGAGTGCATCCCGATCTCGTGGTGACAACATTCAACTGTTCATGCATGTTCTGTCCATGCTTAGGATTTGATTCGGGCTGCCCTTCAAAAGTGCCTGCCGAAGGCTTCAATTGTGTAGCAATCTGGGCAAGCTGGGCTTCTACTGCCTTTTGCTGTGCTTACTGATTAGCGAGCATAGTCTGTTGAGATTGCAGCATCTGCCTTATCAAGGATATTTCATCTTCCGGTTGAGGAGGAGTAGTTTTCTGAGGGATTTGTTGTTGGGCTTGTTGAGATTGTTGTGGTGGTAGTGCCAGTTGAGGTTGCTGAGTGTGCAGTTGTGGATGGAGCGGAGGGTAAGTGTACTGGTAGTAGGCCGATTGATTCCTAGGGTAGTTAGCCCTAGGGAAGTTATTCCTGGAGTTCCCTTGATTTTGGTTGAAATTGTTTGGGAATCCAGGTGGTAACCTACTAGAGGATCCCCCCTGTGTCTGATGCTATGGATTAGTGGTCCCAGCAGGGTTTCCATACTGAAATCCTGGATGGTTCCTTGGCTGATTCGGATTGTAATAGACTTGTCCAGGGATAGAGTGGATAGAGTTGACTTGTTCAGGTATTTGTTCTTCAGATTGATCAGTAATAGGTTCATATTGTTGTGGTGGTGGATGCAATTCCATCATCACATTATAAAGCATACCGCAAGAAAGGGTCGGATGGTCTGAAGCGTGACAGGCCTCACAGGTTCCTGTGGTGGCCTTGACTTGTTGAACTAGAGGATTTTTCTTCTTATCAAACTCTCCGAGAGAAGTCTCAAGAGCTTGTTGTTTATGAACTATGGTTTTCAGGGATTCAGCTATTGCCTTCATCTCTATTGATTCTTCAGCTTTGTAGACCTTGAGGACACCTTTATCGGCTGATCGTCCCCAGTTGGACTGATTTTCGGCTCTGAGTGTAACAATTTTCCAGGCGTCTTCATAATTCTCTCTCATGAAATTTCCTCCAGATGAGGAATCCAAAAACTGTTTAATATCGTCGCTTACTCCCCGATAGAAGGTTTCTATCAATGGGTTCTGGGAGATTCCATGATGGGGGCACTTCCGCAAAAGTTCTTTAAACATTTCCCATGCTTCAGCAAGGGATTCTCCAGGAAGTTGAGAGAAGTGATTGATCTGCCCTCTGATCTCATAAGTCAGTGAGGGGGGAAAGAACTTCTCTAAGAACTTTTCCTGTAGGGGAGCCCAGGTGGTTAGTATGGGTTCCCTGTCAAGTGAGTTATACCAACTCAGGGCCCTCCCAGACAGAGTGAAATGGAACAGATGAAGCATTATCGCATCAAAAGCGACTCCGGCTTGCGGAACCAGGCGGCACAGTGCCTTAAACCTTTTCAGATGATCCATGCAATCATCTCTAGAACCTCCGGAGAAAGAGATGCCTTGCATGATCTGGATCCACTGGGTCCGAATCTCGAAGTTGGGGATATTAATAATCGGAGGTCAGACCAGGTGGTTATCCTCATAGTTCTTTGGGACAGCGTAGTCCCTCAGTTGCTTGTTCCTTAACTCCAACTGAGTAGCTTGGGTTGCTGCCTCAGTTTCAGCTCTGATGCGAGCTTGTTCTTCCGCACGAATCTCCGCTTGGATTTGGGCACGAGTGTCTGTGATGAGTTGTGCCCGTTGAGCGGCGATGGCGGCGTTTACCCTCTCCATCACCAAAGCTGCATGGCGTTGATCTTCAGCCATCTGCCTAGCTCTTTGGCGATTAAGTCGGATGCGGTGGTGGAAGCTTCTCTCTACCTCAGAGTCAAACTCTAGATCAGGGGAGAATCCGAGGTTATGCACAGGTTGCATACACATTTTCTACCTGAGTAGAGAGAAGAAAACACCTTTTAGATGATGATAAAGATATAATGAATTCAAGAAGATATGGATTAATGATTAAAGGAAAGTGTAAAACCCTAACCAACTAGCAAGATACTAAAAGAAATTAAAACGTTCTGTTGTCCTCGGCAACGGCGCCAATTTTTTGATGGAGCGTCCACTTACGTGGAATTGCGTGCACCAACTAAAAATCCTAAAGATGGTAAGTCTTTAGGTTTAGCCTTGCTTATACTAGATAGAGAACTCCACCCACGTATGCTAAGATACGTGGAAGTCTTATCGCAGTATAGTTAAGGGTCGAATCCAGGGGACAATGGTCTTGTTGTGAGCAACAAGATGAAAAACGTCGGAATTTCACTTAATCACTTAATAGTTGGTATTTAGATCAAAAGGTTGATTTGGTTGTTTTTAAACTAAATGCAAGTAAAGTAAAGGCAAGAAAGTAAACTTAGGTTGTTAACAATGATTAATGAATCACTAGGGTGTGATCGGTTTTCACCACCACTACACATGGATCAACACATGCAACATAAAAGCATAACCTGCAATAAGAGTTAGATCAGTTAGTATCTTTTTAGACTTAGCTTCCTTTCGGATGACTAACTATGAGGAGTGTGGGAATGTTGTAACGCCAGCCATCCATGTAGGTATGGTCATTTACTTTACAACATTCCCTCCGCAAAGTGTGTTCCTCGACTCATCAAGGTTGTACTTTCATACATCAACTGATTCCATTTCATAGCATTAAAGTACAACAATGGGAGTGAGTATACTCCACTTCTAGGAAGGCACTCCTAGATATCGAAACAGATGCACGGTGGATACATGCACCTAAAACCAACATGCAAATGAGTTTCAGATCTAATAGCACAAACGTAGACAATTCATACTAAAAGATAAAGGATAGCACAAGTTGGTGATCAAACAACAAGCATTCATTAAACGTTTGATGTTGAACTGAAAAGATATGAACTCTATATTACAACTTATGGATTACATTTGCATGATATGAAAACATGGGTAGCGGGGCTCCTCCCCGCACCCTAGTGAGAGAGACTACTCGCTCATGACTAGGACAAAGAAGGAGGCAAGAAGAGAGAGAGTGTGTCATCCCCACAAAGGAGAGAGGAAATTCAACCCCTTGGAGAGAGAGAAATGATCCACCAGCTTCACAGGTTGCTTGATGACGAGATCTCCCTCTTCCCACCTTCTTTGGCAGGGAGAGAGAAAGCAGCTTCGAGATGGAGTATGGGTCTCAGATCGGCAGCCCCGGGGCGGAGGATGGAAGTCGGATTTGCTCTGGAGTGATTGAGGTAGCCTTTTGACGTCTGAAACTTCGATCCGTCGTGATGGATCCTTGGGGTCTTATTTATAGGCCTTAAGTGAAGTCCAAACGGTTTGGAGACCGTTTGGACCTCAGGACCGTTTGGACCTCAACACCGTTTGGACCTTGAGACCGTTTGGACTTCAAGACCGTTTGGACCTTGAGACCGTTTGGACCTCAAGACCGTTTGGACGTCAAGACCGTTTGGATCTTGAGACCGTTTGGCTTCATGCGGTCTTGAGACCGTGTGACTTCCATGCGGTCTCGGGATCGATTGACTCCATGCGGTCTCGGGATCGATTGACTCCATGTGGTCTCGGGACCATTTGGCTTCATGCGGTCTTGGGGCCGTTTGACTCCATGCGGTCTCGGGACCGTTTGGCTTCATGCGGTCTTGGGACCGATTGACTCCATGCGGTCTCGGGACCGTTTGGCTTAATGCGGTCTCGGGACCATTTGGCTTCATGCGGTCTTGACACCGTTTGACTTCATGCGGTCTTGGGACCGTTTGAGTCCATGCGGTCTTGAGGTTGATTTAGTCTTTTATGATTTTTTTATGTCCTTTTCTATAGATATAAAGAGGAAAAGTTAGTCTGATGGTATATTTACAATAAGAGGGAATATTTAGGGATTAAGGCTAATTCTAATTGAGGAAGAGTATGGAAAACTAAAGAAAAGACTAAGGTAAACATCCAAAATTGGAGGTTATCACATAGCTACCTTCAACACTCCTTTCCCTATAGGTCTATCCCAATTGGCTTGATTTTTAGCTCCAAGGGTGACAACTTTCCATGCGCTATCATAACTTTGATGGATGAAGTTTCCTCCAGAATGAGGAGTCTAAAAACTTCTTGATATCATCATCCACACCCCTATAAAAGATTTCGATGAGCTAATTCTTAGGTATGTCATTGTGTGGACACTTGCGTAGAAGCGCATTATATCTTTCATATGCTTCTGCCAGGTTTTCTCCAGGGACCTGAACGAATTGTGTTATCTGGCCCCTAATTTTATAGGTGATGGAAGGAGGATAGAATTTCTCCAGGAAAACATTTTGAAGTTGTTCCCAAGTAGTGATGGGTTCACATTGCAAGGAGTTATACCAACTCATGGCTCTATCAGCAAGAGAATATTTGAAGAGATAGAGTTTGATGGCATCATCTATGACTCCATTCTATTTTGTCATAGCACATAGATCTATAAACCTCAGAAGATCTTCTTGACTATCCTCTCCTTGCTTACCATAGAAAGGGTTGTTCTGAATCAGTGTAACCCAATGTGTCCTTATCTAAAAATTAGGAGCATTGATGGGAGGGGGTTGTACTAGGTGATGAACGGCAACAACCTTAGGGATGGAGAACTCTCTAAGGTCCTTCTATAATTCTGTTGCTTGAGCTGGTTGGATTTCTTCTTGAACTGTAGCTCGGGCTTCTTGCATAAACCTATCTCTTTGTGAATTAAGGGCTTGAGCTTCCCTTTGGGAAATTTCCTTCTCTTGATCCATCCTTTCTTGATTCTCTCTACCCTGACGATGAAAGGTCTGTTCTATCTCAGGGTCAAAGCTAGCAGCAAGGTTGGAACTATTCGAGCGGTGCATGCACTAGTGTTTGGGGGTACCTGGGATGGAAAGACCTTTTGGGAGTAAGACGGACGGAGTAGTACTAGATTCAAGTGTATGATCAATAGTATCAAAAGTGAAAGAAAAATTATAGATTAGACTTAATAGAACTAGATTGAACTAGACGATTTCATTGTCCCCGACAAAAGTGCCAGAATTTGACGTGGTTTTTACTGCACTAACAAATTCACCCACGACTGAAATCCCTATGTTTTTACCAAAACCTCGTGCAATAATACCACCCGCAAGCGGATAGGTCTTATCGTAATATAGTTAAGGATTGAATCCCAAGGGATAACATTTTTAAGAATCTTGCTAGCCGGATCCAGTCCAAGTAAGACTAATATTTAGAACAATGAGTTGATTGGTTTAGTTAAACTAAATGCAAGGAAAGTAAAGAGCAAGATTAAAAAAGAGTCTAGATTAATGATTGGAATCATTGGGGTGGAACCAAGTTTCACCACCACTACACATGCAAACATGTTCAAAACACATCCAAGTAGGATAAAACCATCCAAATGGAGTTGCCAACCCTCTATACAGAAGTTAGGTTCACATAAGCATCACCTACATGAATCAGATGTCTCGTCACCTGCAAATCGCGCACTTACTACTCCGAAGATATCTTTCAGAAGTTCTTGTCAAGGCATCAACCATATTAAACAAAATTAATAAACCTTAGTATTTAAGTTCTCACAACAAAGGTTTATAATAGTTCATGCAAGGTAGGTGATTAGTCCACAAGCATGCATCAAACGATTAACACGAGATGAAAAGTTATATACAAGCCATGGAATGTTTTAAGATGAACATGTAAGCATGGGCAGCGGGGCTAGTCCCTGCCTGCCAGCAAAGAGGACTTCTCGCTCTTCATGATAGAAACAAGAAAAACTAGAGAGAGGGAAGATTTTGCCACGGTCATGGTGAAGAAGATGTTCATGGCTCAGTGGAGAAACAGTCTTTTACATGATCTTGGGGTAGATCTAGAATTAGGAGGGGAAGAACACCAAGGCAGTCGAGGTAGATCTTCTGTCTCCTTCTTCCTTCTTGTCTTGTGCTCTCGCTCACATGAGAAGAAGCAGTAGATGGCTGGTGGCAGAGTATATCTACAGATCTAAAGTCCCACCACTCTCGTGGATAAAAGATAGATCTGGATGGAGTAGAGATGGGGAGAGGTAAGAACTCCACATAGGTAGTCCTTGGTGGCGGATATCGTCTTCCTGAGGGTTGGGCACAGAGCGGCAACCTCCTGACATCGTGGAAGAGATGCTTTGATAAAATGGGCAGGTGGCCTATTTATAGGCACACTCCACCGACTTAACTTTGTGGTCGAGGTATTGGTCGTGGTTGAGGTATGCTACACGCTCACGATCTTTTGTGGTCACAATGTGGTCAGGTCGTGATCTCCATACAGGTCGAGGTGTGCTTTAGCTCGCGATGCCTCAGGTCGAGGTCCTCCCTGAGATCGTCATCCCGATCCTTCATTGGGATCGCAGTCGCGATCCTTCTTTGCGATTGCGGTCATGATCATTGCCTCCTTGGTCGTAGTCACGGCCTCAGGAAACAAACCCACCCCCCCGGGGGGGATATTGCTGAGGGTCGATTGGCCTGCGTTGATGAATCCTCTAACTGATGAGGATGCTTTCCGATGAAGGATCCTCGGGTTGAGGTCCTCCCTGATATCACGATTGTGGTCCTTCTTTGGGATTGTGGTCGCGATCCTTCTTTGGGATTGTAGTCGCAATCATTGCCTCCTTGTCCATGGTCGCGGCCTCATGAAATAAACCCACCCCCTAGGGGGGCCTATTGCTGAGGGTCGAATGGCCTGCATTGATGAATCCTCTGACTGATGAGGATGATTTTTGATGAACGATATGGCCACCGAAAAAGGGTACAAATTATCGTCCCCTACACCTCCTATACCTGGAACACATAGAGCGATGTTCGAGCCTGCAATGGAGACAAATATATTTGATCAAAACTCTAAATAATGATATGGAACTGAGGAAAATTGTATATGAGCATATTCAAGGGCTGAATATTAGCATTTAGTGCAAAAATGGGCCAAATATGGCAACTAAAACTAATATGGATATGCATTCATCATAATGCCATGATAAAATCTTGAATGAAAGACCCTATTTGATAAATGAAAGTACTTGTGAAAGTAATGTATGCGTGTGTAAAGTTCACACAAACCCAATGTTACCAATTAGACATAAGTGCATTCTATGTTTGAGGTAAATCCTTGATGTTGGTGATATAAGATCAGACTTATGTTTTATTCCCCGTGTTTAATAAAGACACTAATGGTTAAACCTATGTTGTCCCTATTTTGATCAAACTTCAAAAATATCAAAGAAAAACTCTCCCTACTGATATGTATCACGTCACATACTCTGATATGACTATACATGAGGCATTTCCCTATTGAATTTAATGCCTCTTTTGCAAGATAAATTTTGAATAAACATGATCGATATGAATATCACTCTAACCCTATTATGCTCAAACTCTTGATTCCTTAATTTGACTTCTAAATGTCAAAAATATACCCTTACCTTGATCTTGAATGGAAGGGAATGAAATTATGAATTTGATCTTGCAAAATCAGTATGATTGCCCTATTATGATCTTGATGTTTGACTCATGACCTTGTGAAATATGACTTGATAGTTGACACTCGCCCTATTAAGATATGTTTGATAAATCATGACCAATGTAGACTAGTGTGCTAGGATAGGGTGGTAGTTGACTTGTGATCCCCCAAAGCTAGGTCACACCCCATTTTGACTACCTTTAAATTGTCATCTTATTAATTATTTAGAGCTTGGAAAGGATACCCCATCCACACATCTTTGATTTCTTGACCTAAGTCCCTAATGGGTTACGTCTATGATGATGTTGATACTCAATCTCAAAATCTCAATTTATTGATGATATTGGAATATGATGATATTGACTATAGGTAGTGTTCAACTTCCTAGGAATACCTAAGCTTAGATCATTCATCAACCATGAATACCATGAAAATAAACTCGATATTGATGCCATGAAATGTTGAATAATGCTCAAAATGTTGCTCAATTTTTGGTCAATTATTGTATATGGATGAGTGATCACCCCTAGAAGGGCGATTTAGTAAATCAATTTAAGAATTGAGATAACCTTAAATATCACTAAATGTTTAGAAGGTTAAGTATACAAATCATGAAAGAATAAAGATTGAGTAAATTCTTGAAAACTTAACTATAAGGGACATAAGGAAAAGTCATTGAGGAAGTAGCTGATAGTAGGTGACCAAGCCCAAGAGGGAAGGTCACCAAGAGGCCAATCCCAGGAGGGAAGGCCAACATGAAGACCAAGCCCAGGAGGGAAGGTCATCAAGAGGCCAAGCTCAGGAGGGAAGGCCAACATGAACACCAAGCCTAGGAGGTAAGGCTGCCAAGAGTTCAAGCCCTGGAGGGAAGGCCAACATGAAGACCAAGCCCAGGAGGGAAGTATACCATGAGCCCAATGTTGGGACATAAAGTAAATAAGGTGCACCCTAAGAGATGGAGAAAATATGGGTTAAAGAATAACATAAAAAATAATGTGCTAGGATTTTGTTGGAGAAACCTCAAGAAAAATTGGAATGACATCTCAATTAAAACCCTAGGAAGGGTAGATCCCTAAGTCACATGTAAGGTCTAAAATAAAAATATAAACCCTAGCTTTAAATTGTTTGGACTTATGACTTTGAGTTCCAAACTTGATTCTTGATACTAATGTATGAAATCTTAACTCATGGTTATTGATCTTGGTTTCGACTTGAATCCTATGATCAACCTATTTGGATCTTGAGATCACCTTCGACATATGACTGATGACTTTTGTGTTCCCAAATCTCAGAATTTTTGAAATTTTACTATGTTGATTCGTTCCATTTATGACTTAAGTGTGAGATCCATGTGGAATAGGGTGGGACCTTCCATTGATTTTAAGCATGAAATTATGATGTTGATATATGACGTATGTATTGAATTGTAGAAATATGAGTTCTCGATCACTGATGTATAACCCCACCTAGGCCAATGTAGAATCTAGGACCCTAATTCTCGGGAATGAAAGTCATTCTTGACTCTTGATTTAAAGAGATTTATTTGTTTGACCTAAATTTATGATCTCTCCAAATTTTGTAATACATAGGATAGTCACTCCAAAATGGTTGACTCATGAAATGATGCTTCCAATTTGATGATCTATGTGACTATATGTTGATCATGACACTTGATTTCTCAATTTCATAATGAGATGGATATTGTAACTGTGATAATACCTTATGAGAATACTAGGATGATCTTGGTGATGAATTAAAAAAAAATCAATCTCGATTGACAACTTGAGGTGGGGAGGATGAGATAACCTAGATTTTCACTCTCATTAAATTATTGCACATCTTGACTCCTTCAACACTCTACTATTGTTAACAACCTCCCTCAAACTCGATTATATGGTTTGGAATCACCTTGTACTCAATTGATGAAATAGAATCGAACAAATGTCACACCATGCTTAATTGACTATAATTGAATGCCAAATTTCACTATTGAAAGTGTATTTTAAAAATTGAGTACCCTCATCATTATAATTCTGGACCCAAACTTTGGACATAAGAAGTAGAATAAAATTTTGAACCGTCATCAAAAAATTATTGTCATCTCGAGTTATAGTTTGAGAGATATGAATTTTACAAGGTTGTCAAAGAAACACAAAGTTGAGCTAACTTAAACAACTCATCGATTTGTGGCATTTACTCTCGACCAATAACAATTCTCATTTTGGATCAGTGAAACCACACTCCCTACCCTTGGATCGACTTGTGGTCCATGGTGGATCCAAATCCAATGACCCTTGATTGTCTTCTACCTTGTGATAGATAAGGTACAACAGCCTACCAACCCCCTTTAGGTTGGCCAATCTAGATCCTCTAGCCCCAATGCTTAAATTGACAATCCCATTACTTTCCTTCCTTCTTTTCATTTGTTTCCCCTCTCTAGTTCTCCATCCTCATGCTTTCCTTCCCATATCTTATTCTCCTTCTTCTATCGATGGCTTCCACCATGGATGGATCGTTAGGCGGTGCCATTCCATGCATCTTCAAAGCCCTATTCTTACTCCTTTGGCAAGCTTGTGCTCGAAGGATGATGGTAGATACATTCTTAGTGGTTGGGAGGCCCTCTTTGCTTCCCATCTGTCGTCCCTTCCATATAGCGCCATCATGGGTACTAGCCATAATTATTGTGGGATGCTCTACGAGGCGCATCATGCATCATTGGATCAAGGAGGGAAAGAGCGGTGAGGACCCTCAATTAGCTGGGCCAAAGATGGGCGAGTTGGTGAACGATTACTCCAAGATGCAATAGAATCCATCTGAGTGATGATGAGCGATGCCCAACCATGGGCGGGAACCAGTGGCCAGTAGGTCGGACCTAAGGGCGCCCTAGTGAGCGGTTCTACATGGCCATTCCTCAAACGTTATATCGGGATCCTTTGATCCAGAATCGCCATGATCAAGTTATATCTTTGAAAAATTGCCATAAATCACTACTTTATCCAAAAATAGCATGTAATATATTTTTTTGATCAAAAAAATGTGTTCTATCCAATAATAATAGTTCTAGAACCTAAATCTACTATCTAATTTTTGATATCCTAAAATGCATGTTTTTGAAGTCATATAAGATGATTATCTTAGTTGAATGCATGATCTTGATTTTTTATGCCCCAAGATATGATGATAGCCTAATATTAGTACCTTGTACATCTTAATGCATAAAGATTCGAACTTGATCCATCTTTATACCCTATAACGATCTAATGTGGCTTAAATGACATAAAATGGGCTTTTATGCTAAAGGATACTTCTTTAATGCCTAACCTTTATGCTCTGTATCCTTAAACTTTATGCTCGATCAAAATCAGTAGTTTTTTATGCATTCTATACTAAGATTCAGGTTTTTTACATACTTGTACTCCTTTTTTACCTAATGATGTACTTTGAACCTTGTATATGATTAACATGGATACGTGATGATAAATATCCAACCTTGCTCTAATATTGATCTATGTTAACATGGATACTTGATGATAACTATCCAACCTTGTTTTAATAATGATCTACGTTATGTAATAGTCTCATATCAACATCTTAGGATGTTTATGATACCTAACTCATATGGACCCCATTTAAACTCTAATGATGATCATCTTACATGAAAAAGACTCAAAATGACTAGTTTGACTATGTTGATGTCTAGGTTGCTTGTTTACTTGGATCTCATTATTTCTTTTATTAAATCTTGAAACCTAATACTAGATCTCTAATTTAGTAGTGATGTGTCACCCTAAGATTTATTTTGAATCCATGATGTATTATGAATCATGATAATGGACATGCATGACTTAATTTGAGATAATGGAGATCAATGATCTATGATATAAACCTAGATCTAGGTGTCACATCAAACCATCATAATAATGATTAACCAGACCTAATCTTGATGATATTGATCCAAATTTATTTGAATCCCATCATCACTTTGTGAACTCAATTGCCAAGATCTAGTCAAAGTTATTACTTATGGTTGCTCATGTACTCTTCTTGCAAGGTACGTTATCCTCTTAACCCTACTATCATATTGGCTTGCTTATATGTATTCTCGTATGAGTGCTTGGCTACTTACTTAATTGGTTGAGCTAATGTTCCCATGATTACTACATTCATGTTTGAGTATTCTACACTGACAAACCTTGAATGTAAGGTACATAAATCCACTATGCAACATAATGTTGACACAATGGATAAAGGACCCTAAAACATGATTTGTATAAAATGATATATTTGTTTCTTCTTCTTGACTATGATCATCTTTATAGACAAGCAAGTTTTGTATTATTCATAAATTGTTGCATGCTCTTTTTATAGTGTACTTAATGCTTTAGAATTAATATATTGTGTTTATCAAATTTTTAGTTTCCAAATGAAGATCCATTGCACTGAAGTCTAAGATCTAGAAATGACTCACCAATGGGTAGACTTGAATATAGAAATGGGTACATATCTCTTATCTCATTTGGTACCTTTTTATATCTTGTTGTTACTATATATATATATATATATATATATATATATATATATATTGACTGTGTGAAATATTTGTGACATTCTACGTACAGGCGCCAAGTTCACTCGCATTTGGCTTTGTAGCCATGAGGAGTGTGGACTTAGGGTAACAAACGGTTTCGTGACAAATACACTAAACATGTTCTTTTATCTCTTATTCTGTATAATCTATTTACTTCTATAAAAATGAGTATTCTATGGTTGTCATTTGTATACTATAAAAATATCTAAAATCAAACTATTAGTTTACTTTCTTTACATATTTTCCTAAAAAAAATTGGATTGTGCCATCCATGTTGAGTCCCTTGACTTAATATAATTACTGAAAATACTAATATTTAGGTAATACTTGGGAACAAAAATACAACTCCACTACCGCACTTGTTCCATTCATTTTATATGGACATTACATAATTTGAGTCACTGGTGTACATAACTATGTCATAAGACTCACAATAGAAAAGCCATGATAATAATCCATAAATACATCGTTTGGGGCAAGGCATGAGTTTATATCAACAAGATAGGGAAAAAGAATCATATTTAAAATAGGGTGGATGTCCCCTACGTCTACGCATCAAACAACCAACATGAGGTACTAACATTTGACCATACATGTAGTCATGATAACAATTCACTTATGTAATAGAGTCCAACATATGAATTATGTGAGACATACATCTCAAGGTAGTTATAAGGAAGGTTATTTCTTAATTTATAAGGGACATATAAGATATCAAAGTCAATATCATCATTTGGGGCACAACAAGGACAAGCAATCAACATAAGTCACATAAGGCAACAACTAGGGTAAAAAGGATTATACACACCATCATAGGTAACAACGAGATGACCTTAAGCATTAGAGTAACCATGAATCATATATATATATACATATATATATATATATATATATATATATATATATATTGATTTGAAGGATCTAATATACTTTGATGTGCAAAACTTATTAGAGTCATCATTTGATTAAGGGTATGAACATGCATCATCATAAAGGGTCACATTCATCCATTAAATCCCATATAGTAAAACCCTAGAAAAAGGGTATAAGGGATTGATCATTATGCTTAGAAGGGGCACACACAACTGGATTCAAGATTTGAGTGAGGTATGAGGTCAAATAGGAGTAAGATTTCAACATTTATCATGATCATACATTAAAAGTCATAAAATAGGAATTGATATGCATTAGAGTCAGCAATAGAGAAAGAAAGGTGACTAGGGGTTTCTTTGTGCCCAAAAAACTCACAATTTACTAATTTTATGGTTAGGAGTGTAGAAATGTATCAAAGTTCCAATCTTATCATAACCAAGAATTTATCATGGTCAAACAAGGTCAATTTCACATATTTAGAAAAATAAGAGAACTACGAAGTGACTTAGGGTCTGAAAGTTAGTTCATGATGAAGGTCTCATTGAGAGGATCAGTTTGATATATTATTTTGATATATTTGGCCAAGTGAGGAGGAAGTTATGATTTTTACAAAACTTATATCAAGAACTTTAGGGGATTCAAGATAGGATGTTACGGTGATTTACCGCCACCATCCTTGCCCTGAGATTGTGATCGAGCGTTCAGACTAGACACCCATCTTGCACATCCACATGATGGGCATGTCACCATGTGTCACCCTACTATTGGTCAGTGCCTTAGGTGCATGATGGGTGACCTCCCCGACCAGTCAGACTGCCCCTTGTGGCACTTGTGGGCTACTACCTACCACTGTGGGTTGCACCCAATATTGCCCTATGGTTTAGGCTCTCCTAGATCTGGGTTGCTGATCTCAGATCAGAGTGTCGTTGCTCCTTCACCCTAGATGCATGAAGTAGCCATGACCATGACCACTATAGGCGCAACATGTCTGACCGAGGCTCACGTACAAGGTCTCGCTAGCCTCAAAAAACCCTGGGAGGATGCCACCCCACATCACTCAGATCCCCTATCTCTCATGTGCCCTTGGTAGATGCTATGGCACTCCATGTCAGGTAGTAGAGGCCTTGGATCTAGGCGGTGGCTAGGGTTTCAAAGAAGAAAGAATAAAGAAGTAAAGGATCTCCATGGGGAGGAGGAAAACCCAAGGGAAAATGAGAGAGGGATTCAAGAGGAGGTAGGTAGAGGTTTTATTGAGCCAAAACAATGGTGATGAGGTTGCCGATTGTACGCACGACAATGAGGTAGGTGGCAGCAGTGTGTCTTGTGTCAGTGGTAGTGTATGGAGCTTGGTGATGATCCCTAGCCTGTTGGATGGAGATCCGATGCCCCAAGATGATTATGGCTAGAGAGAAAAGGGGTTATGGGCCGGGAAAGACCCATGCCAAGTTTTGGGGCCAAATAGGGCCATATCTGGTGCAAAAGCAGATAAAAGGAGGCCAATTCAATTAGAAATTCAATATTTAAAAGCAAAACTTCCAAGGATCATAACTAGGGATACGTAGATCTTATTGAGGTGATTCTTACATTGTTGGAAATTTAATTGAGTTCTCTACAACATGAAATATTTTTTGGGATCAAATAATCATAGTGAAAAGGATAAATGTCATTTACAAAGTAGTGAGGTGTTAAATCATGTCATGGTTGTTCAATATTTCAAATTATTGGCATACCTTATAAAATTGGTCATTCGAGTGATCAAATTGGAGTATCCAAATACTCAAGAATTGAAATGAGTGATATTCAAAGGAGTAGGTTGATTCTTAATTGGAATGAGAAGGTTCATAAAGTTAGAGAGAGAAAGTCAGGTTATCACATCCTTCCCTCCTTAAAAGGAGCGTTTGTCCTTGAAATTTGCCCAGATCATAGTCAAAGGTCAAGGTGCATATTCATCACATTTATATTAACATCCCTTAATGTCAAGGTATCCCACATCATGGATTCCATACTTAGGTTTTTATCATCAAGGGTGTATCCAAGCGCATACATATATAAATTTTACTTACGATTCCTTGATGATATAACATCATCTCAACACTAGGGTTTTTGCATCCCCTTATTACAATTACATTAGGGTTTTTGTTCACATACTGATATGAGCTTGAGGTGTGTTATAGGAGCGTTGAGGTGTGTTATCAAACTATATGTTATCAATTTTCAAATGAACATGTTCCTCATCATGACTTCTAAAGGATATTATTACTAAATGTATACATCATCATTATACTAGGTTTCATACATGATTTAGTTTTTCCCCATATTCTAACAACTATACCCAATCTTGTTCATCATTTCTTATTTCAAGTCTAAAATTAAGCAATTTGTTCATCACATTTATTTGAGTTATGACCCCAAGAGAATCATCATATCAAGTTCATCATTTCAAACTTACATCTTTCATGTATAGTATGACATTATCTTAGGTCTAGCTTGTGAGAGAGGATTATCATACATATTCAAGTGATATTATTTCATACATCATATATTATTGGAGGAACAACATTATTATCAACATCTAGGTTTCATAATTATCTCACTTGTATCTCAAAGGAGACCCATAAGATCAAACCACTCAAGCTACGACCTACCAATGTCTAACAAGACATGCTAACAAAAACCATCTATGATTGACAAACTTTTCTACCCAACTTTCAAGAATAAGGGAAACCACTAGATTCCTTTGCATACAACCACTAACCCATGTATGAGGCCCATCATGGATATCACACATCATGTATATCATCTTAGGGTCTTGGGACATCACCTTCACCTATACAGAAATTATCATATATTCAATTACATCTTCCTCTAGGGTTAGGTCTTTTCATAGGAAATCTAGGGTTTCACATTATCGAGGGAACCATACACTAGGTGACTCACCTCAAATTCTTAGTAGTAGTCTAGCTAGGGACTCGTCATCATGTATTTCATCGCACACATTTTTTTCATCATTTCAGATATTTTGGAGTTTTGGTACTCTGGCATTCTCCTGTGGTAGACCCATATCAAAAGTTGACCCTTTTCATATGTCCCATACTGGAGGTCCTTCTTTGTAAAGATATTGAGGCATGTGTTGGTCTCAAACTATATATCACATATCATATCTTAACACATACAAGACTAGGAAAAAGTAAGCATGCCAACCCACTAGCTATGTTTAGCACATCAACCAAGTCATATGTATCATACAAGGTGCTAGGTATAGATAGATTGCATGGTCAAACTCCTCTCATATCATCAAACATTACTCAAATCATCTTGAAACATCTCATAACATCATATCAACTTCAGCATCATCATCATCATCGTAGGTCATCTAGGCTACTTACTAGCCTAACATTTATCATGTCTCTAGACAACTATAAAGAATACAACTATCATATAAAGTCTCTCATATTGACAGATGTTACATCTCTTTCTCTTAGGATACATGGACATGCACTGCCTTTCTGTGTGTGGTAACATTTTTCATATGTACATATACTAATACTTGAAATACATTTTCTAAAATGTTGAAACTGATGATGAAAGCCACCATAATCCATTCAAATATAAAAAAAAACAAGTTACCACACTCATTAGGTAGCCTAGTTCCATGACACCTAGAGAACTAGAAAGAACATGTTGCAAACATTTGTAGCTACCCTAAGCACATGCCCAGAAGATATGTCTAGGGTTGTAATAAGAACTCACTTTTCTCACCCTCCTGAACCTATAGCCCATACTACACGATAGAAGGAGAAAAGGATGGTTCTAGGGGTTACACAAGTCTACACCTAGTTGTAGAACATCTATGTTCTATCCTAGAAGCTAAATCAACATAGTCCACAAAGGACAACTCATTGAGTTTCTATGTTGAGATGTAAGTTTGAATTCAGTTTGTGTTTCATGTGAGTCATGTTTGGTGTAGTTATTGTTCATGTTCTGATTCCATCTATCATAGAACCATTTGTTACCCAAATCCTAAATCCAAATGACTATAAAGTCAATGGCGATAGGACCTAGGCATCTGTTCTGTCCCTTGCATGGTATTATCAAAGTGTAAATTAGAAGCATGAAGGCTTAGCATACATGAACATATAACAAGATAAAGACACCAATAAAATCTCAACATTTAATAAGTATAAAATAATATAAGATGTATTATATTCATAAATTCCATTATATATTTTGAGAGTCAAGGGTACAAGTCATTCATATACACTAAACCTAGATCTTACAACAAGCACACCTGGCATAGCTCACCAAACCCATCAACTTCTAGCCTTAGTTGAACCTATAAAATATGTGAAACAAGATAGGTCAAGCACACCAGGTGTCGAGTACAGGGTTAAAAGATACATATACATAAGATTTGCATAATGAAAAGATTTGCAAAAGTAATAAACAAGAATAAACAAGTTAAGTTATTATATAAACAAGAGCCCATATTTTATGTCATTTCACTCCAATTATACTAACAACATGATGGATTCATAAGGCCTTTGACTACTTCCCATTGGAAGAATTTCTAATGGTTCTCAAGATTAGCTAACCCTTATATACATGAGGGATCTCAAGGCTGTCACAAAGAGTTAACCCTATTTCAACATTGTATAATAGAGTTCCAATTTTTGTTTGCAAGTTATAAAGTAAAGATCAAGAAAACATCGAGTACAATACTAGGATACTACATGGTAATAGTTGAGAAAATAAACAAGCAACATGCATATTAGTTTGCAAGAAAGAAAGCCATAGTCATATAGCTATTTAAATCTCGAACCTGATTTAGAGATTCTTAACTTACTTATCCTTGACCATCTAGCCACAAGAAAAACCCGATTGAACGCAAAATTGCATATATGCATTAGATTCTCATAATTAACCCTAATTAGCTTTATTTTTAGGGATTTGAACAAGATATGTTCAAAGTTTCTTAATCACATGTTTCATGGTCTTTTACTAATTTAGAGGTCATATGAAGGTTGGCTTCAAGTTTCATGTCATTCCAAAGTTCAGTTCATTTTATATGGACATTACATGATTTAAGTCACTCATGTACATAACTAGGTTGTAAGACTCACAATAGAGAAGCCATAATCATAACCCATAAATACATGGTTTGGGGGCAAAACATGAGTTTAGGTCAACAACATAGGTCATAGGAATCATATCTAAAGTAGGGTGGATGTACCCTAGGTCTAGGCATCAAACAACCAACATGACGTACCAACATTTGATCATACATGTAGTCATCATAATAGTTAACTCATGTAATAGAGTCCAACATATGAATTATATGTGACATCCACATCAAGGTGGTTATAAGGAAGGTTATTTCCTGATTTAGAAGGGATTGACAAGATATCAAAGTCCACATCATCATTTGGGGAACAAGGATGACAAGCAAGCAACATAAGTCACATAAGGAAACCACTAGGGTAAAAAGGATTATAAACACCAGCATAGGTCACGACTGGATGACCTTAAGCATTAGAGTAACCATGAATCACATATATACTGATTTGAAGTATCTACTATACTTTGATGTGCAAAAGAGGTCATAGTCATCATTTGATTAATGGTGTGATCATGCATCATCATAAAGGGTCACATTCATCCATTAAGTTCCATCTAGCACAAACCTAGAAAAAGGGCATAAGGGGATGATCATTATGCTTAAAATGGGAAAAAAAAACTAGATTCAATATTTGAGTGAGTTGTGAGGTCAAATAGGAGTCACATTTCAACATTTATCAGTATCATACATTAAAAGTCATAAACAAGGCATTGTTGTGCTCTAGAGTCAACCATAGATCAAGAAAGGTGACTAGGGGTTTCATTAAGCCAAAAAACACACACAAGCTACTAATTTTATGGTTAGGAGGGTGGTGATGTATCAAAGTTCCAATCTTAGCATAACCAAGAATTTATAATGGTCAAACAAGGTCAAGTTCGCATTTTTAGCAAATTAGGAGAACTACAAAGAGATTTAGGGTTTGAAAGTTATTTCATGATGTAGGTTTTATCAAGAGAATCTATTTGATATAAAATTTTGATATATTTGGTCAAGGGAGGAGGAAGTTATGATTTTTACAAAACATATATAAGGAACTTTATGGAATTCAAGATAGGATGTTACCATTATTTACCACACCATCCTGGCCCTAAGATCATGATTGAGTAGTCAAACAAGACACCCATCTCACACATCCACATGTTGGGCCCGTCACCATGTGTCCCCCTGAGTGTCGTGGGTGTGTGATGGGTGACCTCCCTAACTGGTCCAGTTGTCCTTTGTAGTTCTTGTGGGCCTCTAACTACCAATAAGCCACTCCCAACACCGCCCCTTAGTCTGTGCTCACCTGGATCCAGGTGGTTGGTCTTAGATCAAAGTCTTGTTGCTCCTTTGCCCCAGTTGCACTAAGCAGCCATGACCATCGTTGCCATAGGCGTAGAGGCCTCGACGGAGACTCGCGCACATGGTGTTACTATCCTCAAAATACCCCAAAAGGATTTCGCCCCATTTCTCCTAGATCCCATGGGCGCACCTACGCCCTTGGGTGATGTTATGGGTCTCTAGGTTAAGTATTTGAGGCCTTGGATCTAGGCGGAGGCTAAGGTTTTGATGAAGAAAGAAGAAAGAGGGAAAGGATCACCAAGGGGTGAGAGGAGAACAAACCAAGGTAAAATGAGAGAGGTCTTTGAGAGGAGGTGGTAGGGTTTATTGAGCCAAAAAGACAGTGAGGAGGCTGATAATTGGGCACACAACTGCGAGGTAGGTGGCGGCAGTGTGGCTCACGTCGGTGGTAGTGTACGGATCTAGGTGATGATCCCTAGCCCGATGGATGGATATTTGATACCTCGAGATGATAAAGGATAGAGAGAAAAGGGTTTACGGGTCGCGCAAGACCCACACCCAGTTTTGGGCCCAAATAGGGGCATATATGCCGCAAAAGAATATAAAAGGAGGCCAATTCAATTAGAAATTCAAGATTTAAAAGCAAAACTTCCAAGGATCATAACTAGGGATACATAGATCTGATTGAGGTGATTATTACGCCGTTGGAAATATAATTGAGTTTTGTACAACGTGAAATATGTTTTAAGATCAAATGATCATAGTGAAGAGGATAAATTACATTTCCAAAGTAGTAAGGTGTTAAAGGATGCAATGGTTGCTCAATATTCAAATTATTGCAATACCTTGCAAAATTGGTCATTCAAGTGATCAAATTGGAGTATCCAAATATTCAAGACATGGAATTGGTATCAAAATGATTAGGTTGATTCTTAATTGGATTGAGAATGTGCATAAAGGTAGAGAGAGAAAGTTAAGATATCATAATATGATTCACTATCAGTGGGCTATCAACCTTGGATGCAATATCATTCTCAAGTATTTACCCTAATCAGGGTTTCACAATTGCAAATAAGTACATCTTATTTAAATCCCAATATATTTATTATCATCTCACTTCATATCATACATTTTACTAAGTATCCATAGAGCTACCTGGACCAAAAACACTATCAGTATATAAACATTTTGTATCAATAATCATGCTCAGAACATGTTTATCATATATACTTATTCCATTCAATTTATATAGATATGAATAAACACCAATGCATTAACATGCATTGCACATTTGTTAATCGTCATTAACTATCTCCCATTCTTCAGTTAGGGTTATTATTGAACACATATCTTATCTGATTTGAAATTTAAAGTAATAGATCATTATGAGAGTACAAGTATTTTCATAGAAAATTAAAATCCTAGAATCCATTCTTATGATTCTACTCACATACTTGAATTTCATCTTGTAATTAAATTAAACTATACTTATATTCATTCTGTAATCCTTTATTTGAGATCTTTTTCATTAGAATCACATATCTCATCATGTTACGGTGAGAGTTAGGTTCTTTTATACACCAAGTTAACCACTTGGTTTTCTCCCAATTTTATGTTTTGTTACTATTAGCTTCTTTCATTTCATGTCCATCACATTACTGAAATGGATCATTCTTAATTAATTTAATATACACTACTTCTATCTCATTGGCATTCATCAAAGTACACTCATAGTGTATTTTTTTTAAATTATGTAAACCCAAATGTAATTAAAGTAAATACATTATCTAAATAATCCTAATCATTTGAAAATTGTTGTTAATGACTTATCAATTAATTTCAGTATTTCCCATTTCCTTACATGCATTTAGATGATTGTACCGTATCATTTCACTTCCAATGGAATTTTGGTAAATAAACACAATCCTTTCGTTCCATATAAGACTACTCAATTAGTAAAAAGAACGGATTAGGGTTCCTTATTCGTAAACCTTATTCTGTAGTCATCATCTCAATTTATAATAATGTGAGTTTCCTAAAAGATTTATATTCATGTGGGGTTTACTCATTAATCAATGAAATGTACTAGAATAGATGCATTAGATTAGATCATCGTTATAATACTTATCACCTTCATTTGAAATAATAACACTTAGGGTTGATAATTTTCTTCACATTTACAAGGTTATATATAACTTTGGGCTTCATTTTTCATGCTCATCTTATTAGTGAATTTCTAGGGTTTTCTAGAAATTGACTCATTCCAATACAAGATAGGAACCTTGTTATTCACTAACCTCATTAGGGTGTACATGGGTCATTAAGTATATTTTACAACACATGGAAACCCTAGTTTCCATTTCCACATGATTCATTCACCAGTTATAAGTATCTATTAGTTTGTTGAACTAATTAATCTAATCTCACAACACTAAACCTAGACATGGAATATCTCCATTTCAAACTGAAATAGTGATGATAATGAACATTTCATATGTAACTCTAGTAACTATTCCAAAGTATATTTGAAGAATTTGTTCTTATTAAGTTCAAGCATAATTATATACATGTAAACTCAATTCAAATGGTAAAATTCATTAGAATGATTTTTAATAAATATTTGTATAAAACAATGTAGTACCTCATATATTGGTGATTTATTCATCCCATCACTTGGGTTCGAACTTGTGACCTTTGGATCATACTACATTACTTTAACTACTTGGATGTCACTTCTTTTCCATAGAACTTTAACAATAGATCAGGAAATATGTAGCTATAAATCAATGAGGAAGTGTCAAATTCAGTAGCATTCAATTTCCCAAAGTGTTCCCATTCGATTACCCAACCACATACAAATGCAAGGAAGGATCTTGTTTATTTTTATCAGATAAAGTTATGCTTTCAACATGATTATAGAGATCAATAAGAATATGAACACTCATCGGAGTAAAAAATCACCTCAAAAATGTTTCCATATTCTAAATATCTAGAACCCAACCCACTCCCTAGGATTCAATTCTTTTCTTGCGATGTTCAACTCAGAACCCTAAAAATGGAGAATCAGAGAGAAAGAAAGAGAAAATAGGTTATTTGATATCCTCTTGATTCAAATCAAAGGGAGGAAGGAATTTATACATAAAAGAGAAGATTCATCATGAAAATCTATCTAGGCTTCATAAAGTTACATGAATTTACAAGCTTTTGGAAGCTAAAACCCCAAATCAACATTTGTCACTTTTTCTATCAAAATCATACTTCTCCTCTCTCTCTATCTTTCTATCATTCTTTATCTTTTATAAGAATGAAAAGGATAGTGGGAAATTATTGTGTGTTATGATAATTATATTTATCAATTTAGGTGCTTGGAACATTTACAAATAAGTCCATAATCCAATCTTAGTATTTTTTTTATTAAGATTGGTTTGCCTTCCATGTTGTTACTGATAAGAAACTTGTCTGAGACAACATTCTATAATCACTCCAATGGCATTTGATAATTATACAAATTTAATATGTCGTCTTACAATTATTTAAAAACCTCAAAGTAAAATTTCAACTAATTGTGTTTTACAAATAAATAGATAAAAATCAAATAAAATACATCTATATGTCAGCCCATATATCATGGGTGGTTGAGTTTGTTATGAGGGACTTCGACTGATCAATACGTACAACACAATTTCAAAAAAATCTAATATTTTTCAAGAACACTTATATTTTCTCTCAAGCTATATTCAAGTTTCAATGTAAGATAAATAACAAATAAAATACTAAGAAAATACTATACTATTCGTATTTTCATTTTATTATACAAGAAAGAGCCTCATTTTTTCCAATTAGGCTTTTCATTTCTGAAACCCTAATAATTAAAAAAAACATGTGTTAGGTGTATCATCATGTTCAAAGTATCTAAAAAACTTCCATCAACAATTAATATAAAACTAGGATCAATCTAGTAAACCTTGTAATCATCCAAATAAATACTAATTAGGTAGATAACATGAGAAGGGGTCATTACGTCCCTAGTTTTCAATGTGTCTCACCAAGTCTATTCTTGACAGCGTGATAGTAGGCCACTTAAACATGTGGCGCTTTGTTTTAGTACTCAAGAGGACAATCTAGTCCCTTTGGCCTATTGATTTTACTAAAGTAACCTAATGAAGAAGATGGATAGGTGTTGGAAACACTCCATAATGCTTTAAAAATGATTTTTCCATCTCGCCATTATTTAGTCAAGGGTACCACCATTGTCTCTAGTTAGTATTGGATACATCTTTCTAACAAAAACAAATGTAACTTGGATATTGTACCATCCCATATTTTATGAAACATAAGCTTGAAAATATACTCTTGGGGTAACTCAAATATAATGATAATTTTGTAAATTTTCATCAAAGATGTTTATTAGCAACTGATTTATATAAAGAAAACAATATGGAGGAAGAAGGATGAAAATGGCTGCTTAAAATGTTCGAAAATCACCAACATTTCCTAATATTCTCCTAGTTTGTTTTTTTTTCCACTAGGTTTCGTTAAGCAATCTATATTGAATACTTGAGAGGTAATATAGTACATAATTGTGTATCCAATAGCTGATATTAAGATAAACCTATATTTAGTGTCTCCTTTATATATTGATTGTAGGATATATTTGTTGTGTCCTTGTGGGGCGTTCTAGAATCCACCTCAACACCTTATTTACTCATGGCTAAAGGAGGTCACTACATCTCATCCTCCACCCCTAGACATAGGAGTACAAGCATTGCTTATGGACAGATTTCTACTGCACTAACCTTCAAAATCCTCTAGAAAACTTTATTAATGAAAGATATATTTTATAAAGGAATTACATAATGAAAGCAAATAGAAACTCCACTTGGGCACAATTTAAGTATCCAAAACATAACATATAAAAGATTTTTTATAATAATATTCTATGATGCAAGTGTATGTGAAAGTGATTAAATGTGGTTTCTATATATAGGATTGGGTTAGTTTTATCCTAGAGAAGTAAAATGGATTGGTTACGAGCATTCTTAGTCAATTGAGACATCAAAATTAGTAAGAGAAGAAGTTATGTTTCCAAATGTGTTTTTGTTGATCGTCAATCATACTATACTTTGTTTGAGGTGTCCTTTGTTTGAACTTTGTTCCAGAGAGAGTGTATATGAAAATGTTGTATGGAGTGAGACCCAACATTGAGTCCACTCATTACTTATATTTTGAGAAAATAACAAAAGAAACCCCAGCATACATCCATAAGTAAATCATGGAATGGGGTGCATCATCTTTCTTGAAATTGTATAGGCATAGAGTAGATAGATTTATAGAACCAACATTTAGAGTAAGATATCAAAAACTTTGAACATGTTTCAACATCTGGGTACATCATGACTTCAAAATAAATTAAATAAAACTACAAAAACTAGCAAAACTGGTTATAGAGGACAACCTAGGTATCCAAGAATCTCTCTCCATGAACAAGTTTGGACTTGGTTCCAAAAAAAATTCTCTGTAAACACCTGGTCTATCAATCTCTAGATGGATGGGGGAAAACAACCAAAAATAGTCAAGGAGAAGGTATGTTTTGGAAGTTATTGTGTCTACATAACAAATAATATTTGGGCATCATAATGGATTTTCAAGTAGAAAGAGGATGTTTCCATGCATGATCCATACCTACGAATTTAGGTAATTTCAATTAAAAAATCATCAAGAAAATGAGGCATAAATTTGCATCAATGCAAGTTTTGAGACTAAGAGTCTTGACATAAAAGTTTTTCATGGAAGCACAATAAAAATATTAATTTTCGTGTAGGTATAGACTAAAAATTGATATTTTAGGGCCAAGACACCACAAGATCATTGGCCAAAGGTTGGGAGGAAAACTCATGCCCTGGATAACACACATGCCCTTATGTATATGAAGGGTAGAAATACACACCATGGAAAAAAAGCACGTCCAGAAATATGTGGTTATGCATATAACTAACAATAGATAACTTATTTTAAACATCAACATGAATCATAGAGTGCTAAGATGCATCATCTAGTCATTAGTCACATTTAAGTATTCAAAAAACATGGAAGGTGAGTCCATAAGTCCAGTACAAAATTTTATTAATCAAGCATAGGGAAAGCAAAATATTTGAAGTTTTTACATCAAAATGTTTCAAAAATAATGATAAGATGGATAAGAAGAAGGAAAATTGTCTCATAATAGGAAATAGGGTTCTAATCATAATGATGCCCATAAAATAAAGGATTATACATATGTTACAACTAATCTAGATACACCTAAAGTACTCCAATGTTCACAATTAGGTTTTTCAACACCTAATTTGTAATATTAGAGGATTTGAGTTAATAATGACTCATACAATTAACGAAATCCTAGAAAAACCATTTTTTAAAACTATAGATTGGAATTTGAAAACCATACCAATAAATCAGACACATTTTTGTGATTTTAAAACCATACACACACACACACACACACACACACACACACACACACATATATATATATATATATATATATATATATATATATATATGTGTGTGTGTGTGTGTGTGTGTGTGTGTGTGTGAATATATGTCTATATATATGATATACCAATAATTAGCTATGATCTTTATATGTTAGCTCAAATTTTTGTTGATTTGATAAGGAAGAATGAGAAAATTACTAATTTGTCCCCGCATCAGATTATTAATTAGTCGAGCATGAAAGGCCAATTTGATAAAAGTGCATTCTAGATTAGCATGGTCTGGCAAACTCAAACAAGCAAAAAAATCCAAAATGCCAACATGAACGAAGGGAAGACCCTCAAGTCCACGGGGACGGTGAGGGAATTCTCACGGGGGATTGTGCCATACCTCATTTGCCATCGCAACTCCACTACAACTTTGCTCTTAGAAATACATCTCTTGTCTTACATCTTTATGACTAGAGATGATCCCATTTTCTTCCCAATATAGACACAATGTGGATTTTGTCAGGTCTTGAGGTCTTTTGGACGTACATTAGGTAGCTCTGACAAGGTAACATCAATATAAACATGGAGTGAAAGTAGTAAAAAAGAGTAGAGGGTGGGGAGGATAACCGTTTGATGAATTGGACTAAGGTGGTGTAAATTATGATGACAGAGATGATTTCTGGAGAAGAAGGTTGGATCTAAAAGGATGACATTGAGGGTACTAGTGTAATTTATTGGAGAAAAATAAAGGTGTTAGTGTAAAACTCTCTGAGTTATTTAGTAGCAATAGGAAACATGATAGAGGATTTGTTGAGGCATTTAAAAATAAAAACTACACAACCAACTAGGATTTTTTTGGGAGTTTCATGAATATTCCACCATTCATCAGGAGTTAGAGATCAAATGAATATGGCAAAAAAGGTGAAGAGTTTGGCAGAGGAACCCTTCAAAATGTTTTACCATTGAGAGATAAATTAAGTGAGGAAAATTGATCTATAAGAAGTTTTACATTCAAGGTAAGAATATGAAGAAGATGAGGAGATGGTTGTTTGGTAACAAAATGGGTGATGGGATCTGTAAGATTGTGTACTATAAGTTTTAACCACAATATAGAGAAAGGCATGTAAATATAGGGAACTTAATATGTCATTAAATTAAATTCGTTAAAACCTAATTGTGATATACATTTTTCTTTCTTGAACCAAAATAGGGGAGTTTACCACATCCAAATCACTTAAAAATTCCTATACAGCCTAATTAGGATATAATAAATATGAATCTAACATCAATTTTACTTTTTGAAAACCTTTAATTTGATATGTGATTACTTGTGCATTGAGTACTCACTTAGTTTATTTATTCCTATTAATGAATCAATTAATTATGAAAATTATAGAGTGCCAAATTAGAATCAACACCTATTAATTGGCATATTTGTACACTATACCCTAATATTGAAGTGATTTGTTTTTTATCCTAACAGTTCCTATATAAATTCTATTTAAGAAAACATTTTATTATTTGACTCCAATAAATCCTATTGTATTTTAAGATTATAAAAAAAGCATTTTATATTTATTATGAAAATTGCATAAAAGTATCGAGGGATAAGCCATGTACCAATATATGGTTATGCTACAACATTCCAACCCTAAATAAGATTTTGTCCCCAAAATCTTAAGAAAAGAGGGAGGGGCAAGTCTACAACATCTCATGTTTAAAATCCTAGGTTGTATGTTCATCTCCATGATACTTCCATAGGACCTTCACTAGATCTATTTGTTTGGAATACAAAATCATCATTAGAAAATCTTCATAAACAAATTCTCTCATAGCTTCATAGGCTATAGATATCACATGAGAGGGATCCATCACACAAATATGTAGAATCAACACATGGAACACATTATGAATCTTTTCATAGGTTGAAAGAAGAGATACGTCATAGACACACTCCCCAACCTTATCCAATATATCAAATGGTTTCATGTATTAAAAGTTAAGATTGCCTTTGAATTTGGACTTTCAAATATATTCTATTCTCTTTATCTTAAGAAAAATGTAATCATACACCTAGAAGTTCATGTCAGATCTGTTTTTATAAGTACATATTTTTGCTCAAACTAACAAGCCTTCATTCATTTCCCAATCAGACATATCTTAGCATTCATCATACTCATATCATCATTCTTCACCAGAGTACATTTTCCACATCATCCTAGAGCAATAGAGTATGACAAGGTCAACCATAGAGTGCTTTGAAAGGTGGCATACCAATGCTAGATCAACACCTATGATTGTAAGCAAACACAAACAATAGAGATAATTATCCCAAGAACATCATCAATCCACCATAAAAGCACATACAAAAATCCACAAAATATGTATTATTTTCTCTAACTATTCATTTGTTTGGGGTGGTAAGATGTGATGAAATGCATCTCAGAGCATATGTTCCATTTTATATATTCTTTGACAAGCATGATGATTTCACAAAACCATTCTTAACCCCAATCCTAATTTCATTTCCCAAATGGACATTATAGGAATTGAAGTATTCTTCCTTAGGTGGCCCCACAGAATCACACATAAGAATAAATCTCTTTTTATTTATTTTTAACCAAAAGGTTCACAAAAGGGCCCAAAGGCAACAGGTTATGAAAGGTTCATAAACTAAAACTTATAGCTAGCAAGAAGATCCCAAGAGCTTTACTATAACCCATGAAGTTCTTGTTTAAAAGTTAGATCAGAGTTCCTTGAGTAATTTCATATTAGATGAAGACCAAGATCTTGGAAATTGTCATGATAATCCTACATCAAAAAATAGACACAATCAATGCAAATACATTGGTACACTTTTATAATCAAAATGAAATTGCATGTTTAAAGGCAATAATTCTTGGTGCAAAATAATATAAGCCGCAAGTGATGAGACAAGAGTCAAGAACTATTCAATTGTTATAAAACAAGCATATTTTACTTAAAAATTCCATTATAGTCAAGAATATGTTGCCATAGCACCAACGTCAAGGAGTAACATCCTGCATGTTGGGCCCAAGCGATTCATGACTACTTGAGGAAAACTAAGATACCCCCAAAAAGTGTGTCCTTACCCCAAGACACAAGTAGGTGCATCACGATAACCTGATGATTAACCCTTACCACAAGATACATGCAGGTGGAACATGGAAAATGAATGCGTGCACCCTTATCTTGATATATAGGAAGGTGCAACATGGTAATTTGAGGTTTGCATAAAAAAATTTGATCTAATGTTACAAGTTTTGTCAAATTAAATATAATATAGAAAATTACTCAATTAAAAATGATGTAAATCAAACAAGTAGACAAAAATATAGACTCATACATATAATACACAAATGAAATATCATAACCAAGGTCAATATGAGAATAAAGTGTTCCTTCAAGATTATAGTAAGATATTGAGTAAGTTAAGTCAAGATTATTAAGTCCTGGCATGTAAATATGTACACATTCATAAAAAAAAGGAATTTCAACATATTTGTGTCACAAGGACCAAATTAGAATTTTTAGGGCTTATTAACGAACTTGGGTATGGTATTACATCCATGATAAAGATTTCATGTTTCCAATATTATCAATACTCTTATCAAGTTCCATACTTAGTTCATAATCGGACTAAACCCTATATCATAAACACTATGGTCAATTGGTCAACTATAGATCAAGATTAAGATACATAATACACAAAAGATTCCAAAAAGGGTTCAAGATCTTAGAAGGATTATATCACAAATTTTGATCACTAATAAAATCAATTATCATAAGCTTTAGTTTAGATAAAAATAATTGGATTCCTTATGATTTTCATAAATAGAAACTCCCACTGGAGTGAAATTTGGATGCAGATCTAATGGTATAATCTAAGATATTTAGAAAATATTTGGGGTCCAGAAGATAAAATAGGTAATGAAATGCTCCAAAATATTAGAAAGTCTTAATTAAGTAGATTTTTATATATTTATGGTATACAAAGGTATCAAAATTCTTCAATTAAGCATCAAAAATGTCCTCAAATCATACTATTAATCAAAATTTCTCCAAGTTGAGTCTACAATAATTATTTAGTGATAACTTGGGGTCATTGAATACAAGAAAAAGCACTAAGTGGATTGAAAAATAAATAGGTGCAAATCTACTTTATCATAGATGTTAACTTCAGCTCATGGTCATAAACTATCACTATATTGTCCACGCAAGTGAATAATCTAGTCGACATAAAACTATACCATATTAGGCTCCTCATACGTGCTCTATAATGGATAATGTGGGATAACTTTATTAGGCAATCAACAATGACCCATACCACATTGTAAATACTATTTGACCATGGAAAACATGTCACATAATTCATAGTGATTTTATCCCACTTAAACATTGTCTCGAGCAGATGGAGAAGACCACCACATCAGTGATGTTCTAACTTCACTTGATAGAATGTCAGACATTTTTCTACATATGTGGTAATACATCTCTTCATAATTTTTCACCAAAAATCTTTTTGTAGGTCATTGTAGATCATGGTATTACTAGGGTGAATCATATACTTACACCCTTGGGATTTACTCTAAACTCTTTATCTTACTTCATCATAATTAGGAATGAACAACCTATTATGAAAACAAATGGAATCATTTACTTCAAAAGAAGTCAAACTATGGTTTTTCCTGTCAGTAACTTCATCTGATCAAGATCTGGGTTGGATAGATATGTGACATCAACTTAAAACATTTAATATTATGCAATTGACAAACTATACATATGCACTCATCGATATTGTGGAACGATGTCACTACCATCATCTAAAAACTCAATTATTCAACTTGAGATATGCTCTAAACTCCTTCATATGGAACAAAAGATAGATGCACAAATAGTGCATTTACTTGTGCTTAAAGTGTCTAGATCAACATTGTCTTTTCTAGGAAGGTATGGAATAGTGAATCATTGTCATTGAGATATTACATCCATTTCCAGTATCATGTGTTTGGATATTTATATGTCATTTGTTATCACAAGATTGTTTTATTGTAGGAGATAGTAAATTACACTCCATATAAGTATTAAGACCATGTCATCAAATCATGAACTATGTAAACTGTCTCTATATCATGAGTAGGAAAATTCTCTTCATTCAACTTCAACTGGCATGAGGTGTATGCAAGACACATACTTCTTTCATAAGGAAGCAACTTAACCTTTATTAGAAGCGTTAGTGAAAATGATGTAGGATTTACCCTTGATAGGTCAGTAAATCATAGGTACAGAAGTTAAGTATCTCTTTATTTCCTAGGAACTATTATCATAGTCAAGGGTCGAGAATATATTTAGTTCCTTAAATGTCAGCTTTTTAATAGGAAGAGATAACTCTAATAAATTTCAAAGAAACCTTATATAGTATCCAAATTTTCCCAAAACATCACATATCCTGGAGTGATTCTTTAGAGATTGCCATATCATCACTTTTGCAATCTTGTCTAGATTGGAAAAAATATGTCATTTTGAGATCATGTGGTCTAGAACATGACTTATTTGATCTAAAACTCGTAGTTTGAAAGCTTCACATATAATTAGCGCTCTTGTAGAGATCAAAGAAAGATCTATAGGTGCTCAAGGTGTGATCCATTGAGTCAGAGTGCATAAATACATTATCAATGTATACAAACATGAAGCTATCATGATACAGTTGTAACACTCTATTCACTATAACCATTAAGGAGGATCGGGCATTAGTCAAAGGAAATGGAATAATTGAAAATACATAGTGTCCAAAATGTGTGCCAAAGGTTGTCTTTGGTATGTCCTAATCCTTTACACGCATCTTGTGGTGCCCCATGCCATAAAAGTTAGATTACTGAAAACAAAATTGTGGAAGAAAGATTAAAAATATATATTACTGGAAAATACTTAAAATTTAAACCTTTTTCTTAAAACTTCTAGATAGTAAAGACCTTTACATATGAGTCCTTTCATGCCTCAAAGAACTTACCATGTGTGCCACCAACCTGTTATAAGAAAACTTGTTCCAAAACATATATACATACATCCATTACAACTATTTATAAAAGGGCATATACAGCCAACCACACATCGTAAGCACGTCTACAAAACATCCCCAAGGACTCCAGTGTATAGGGACGACTCTAGGACTCTATCAATAAAAGACATCTAGCAGCTCTCCCAACATTGTCATCTACTGCATCTCTTTCAGCTCTTCAACCTCTGTTGCACGATCTCTACCTCCCCGTGCACGTCCAACTAAAAAGGATGTTGGAAACCCATAGGGTGAGATTTCAAATCTCAGCGGGACATATAACTCTCCTCCAACTCTATTATTATTGGAGATGAGATGATTAAAGCAGAAGTAAAGTTATAACCATGATAAGTAGGAAAGCAATATTAGAAGATCAAGTAATTACTATTGGGTTATGAAGCATCTTAATATTATAAAAGGAATATGAAGAACATGTATATTAACTACCAAAAATAATGTATAAAATCAAGCAAGGCTTCATCCAATGTTTATGTATTTGATCCTATACAACTATACTACACGGCTGATTACATATTTTATTTTGCACCAAGGACCACTCAAATCCCACCGACCACTACTAGGTTGAAATCGGTGCCATACAAAGACTAATACAAGAGTTAGAATCCACGACCTCACCCCCTCAGTCAGTATGAGTGAACATGCAGTGACATCATTCGTCAGAATGCTATTAGTGACATATAGTCCAATTGTACAAATCTAGCCCACCTTGGTACAGGTCACGATGCTAGTGAAACTAAGCTATGGCCACAATCCACACTCTAATCAGGGTATGGCATGTAGCCAATCTTGTATCACATATCATTGAGCTATGGCATGAAGCCGCACTCCAATCAGGGTATGGCCTGCAACCAATCATATATCACATATCGCTGAGCTACAACCTGAAGTCACTCTCTAATCAGGGTATGACCTACAGCCAATCATGTATCCTAGACGTAAGGGGATATTCATCCTCAACCCCACAGATTCAAACATATGCACTCTGAGTTTAACTCATTTCACCATTCAGAAAATGCTGACACCGAATGGATCTATGGCACAGGGCAAGCTATATAATTAGGTTCTACTTGATTAGTTAGGTCATTTAAGTGTCTTTTAGCATCAATCAAGTTACAATGTATAGACTTTAAACAGGTTCTACACAATTAAGGGCATAACACATCACCAGACATATTGGAGCATATAAAGTGTAATCTCATCACATCATCACTTGATGTTTGTCATTCATCATAATTCTCATCACAAGGGCCACATACCTTTGGGGTAGAAACCCATCATATAATTACTAAGGAAATTACCATCTCATATTAGGCAATAAGCCATCGTTCGGTCATAAGACCATTTTCCTCCTCTTTTAGTGATACCAACATCTCGCATATGCCTCATAAAGACCATTCAAACATATCATAATCACCATAACTCATACCTGGCTATACATGTCAACTTGTGTTACTTGCATGGTTAGAGACTTGAAACAAGAAAGATAAAATACTTCATTACCACAACCATTCCATAAAGATTCAATTCATTCACATTACATCAATAGGGTTAGGATTCTCTTTACCTGATTAGGGTTTACAAGGTTGGATAAACAACCACCCTATAGATCATCACTTCCATTATCACTAAAAGGTATGTTACAAGATTAAGGTTATAGAAAATAGCACTCCTTTATTATTCACACAAGAGCCCCATAGGGTATCACATCCTATCATGTAACCATATCATCAATATGATGTAACATAACCACCATCACAAGGTATCAGTTGAGGCTAACATGGTGTATCGGTTGATACTTGTCACTGCCATAGGGTGTCGACTTGTTATCGCCATTACATGTCGACTACCACTATGCAAGGCACAAGGGATATCCTTAAAAAAGGTGTATCATTTTACCACTTCTTGACAGTGTGACAGTCAACAACACCTAAAGGTGTGACAGGAAACACCACCCTAAGGTGTCAGCAACCAAAGCATGGTGGGAAACCCTAGGTATATCGGTTTTTGGGGTTAGGGTTTCATCATGGCATCACAGGTCAAGGTGTATCGTGCTAAATTTCACTAAAGGTGTTTCCGCCTCCACTCAACCAGGGAGTCACGGTTTAGCCCTCAAAGAAGACCAACTCACCCAAGGTACACCCATAGCCATGACATGCTAACTCCTCCCAAGCATATCATTTTGAGGAACACCTTCTCTGTTTAGGTACTTCAAGAGCATGACATCTAACACCCTCCATGCATACAAGTTTAGCCATCACATATCTGTTTAGGTACTTCTAAGTCATGATGGGCTAGGTTCTTCAAGATCAATCAACCATATCAGTTTAGCAACCATAAACCATGATGGGATAACCACCTCAACACATATCGGTCTAAGCATACATATTGGATTAGCCCCCACAAAGCATGTTGACCTAATCATCTCCTAGTCATGATGACTTGCCATATTGTGTGTCGGTTGTTTCACTACACATCATGAGGAACTACCCTCAACATGATACATATATGTGTGTGAACTTGTCATCTTCAACCTTAGAAAGGTCAGCTACTAGTCCATCTACTAACATAGCAAGAAGGTGAAAGACATGAATAGCAAACCAATGAGATTCCATCATCAAAATAGTTCTAAAACCACAAACAACTACTAGCATGCAAGAGATGAACGATATCAAGATGAAGAACAATCATAAGCATATGAAGAGTGAAAATCACAAAGGAGGTTAAGAGTTATATAACCCACCTCAAAGATCACCACCAAGATCCAAGCTCCAAGGTCAAGCTTCAAGCTCACGAGCTCAAGGTAGAAGATGATCCACCAAACTTGTTCACCATTACACCTCCAAGGAAGAAGATGAAACCAAGGTTAAGATGGTTCAAGATGAAAATAAGGTATCCAATATCCATGGCCGAGAAGAAGAAAAGAGATCTAAGAAATATAACTTACCAAGGTAGAAGATGAAGGATGATCAAAGAACACCACAACTTGGAACTCATCAACCATGGTCCAAGAAAGACTCTCTAGCTCCTTAAGCTTCTCAAGGTCATCCACAAAGAAGGAGAAGAAGCAATGATGGCCAAAAGGATCCTCTTGCATGGAGAGAAAGTACATTATATACAAGAGGGATGCGAGAGGGATCATGGAAGAGGTGTCATCACCTTAGGAGCTTAGGTGCCACTTGTCCATGAAAAGGAGCCACATGCACAACATCATGCAAGACATGGTGATAATATCTAGGCTAGGTCTTGCCCACTTGGTCTCCTACCAAGATCATGCCCGATACCCTATCTCCACATACCCATAAACTAATAGGGTACAACTCTACACACCCCACAAACTGATAGGGCTCAACCCTATACACGCATAAGCCGATACACAACCTCTCTAGGGCTCCATCTCCCAAGACAACACATCTAGGTGCAAGACACACCTCACACGTGTTCCAAGCATCACCAAGGATGCCACCACACAACCAAGATCCAAATAAGGTGCCCATCTCTCTCTCCTTTAGATGATGCTAAGAGAGAGAAGGAACACTCTAGAGGTGGCAAACTTGCACATCAACCCCTACTTTGGGTGTATTGCCATGTACACCAAAACCTCACCACAAAACACAAGCGTCATCCAAACAAGCTCAAACAAGAAACTTAAACTTTCAACATGCCTTAATTACATCTCTTATGATAAGAGAAAGGTTCTAAGCAACATTCTTAGGAAAAATAAATAGGGTTAACCCAAAACGTGGGTCAGGGTCCTTACAATCCATAAACCCCTATAACGGATTTTTCCCTCAAAATCCTAAGAGAAAAGAGAGGGGTACTTCCTCCTCATCTCTTCCTCGAGCTCCCATGTGGATTCCTTAACACCATGATGATGCCAAAGAGCCTTCACAAGCACCAGATCCTTCCTCTTCAGCTTCTTCACTCTTTGGTTAAGAATCAACACTAGACCTTCCACATAGGTCATATCCTCATCCAGCTCTGCCTCCACAGGTTGCAACACTAACTATGTATCTGAATGGCATTTCCTCAACATACTCACATGAAACATTGGTTGCAACCTATGCAACTCAGGTGGAAAATCCAACCTATAGGCCACCTTCCCAACATGTGCCACCACTGGGTAAGGTCCCATAAACTTGGGAGCCAGTTTACCCTTCTTTCAAAACCTCAAGACACCTTTCCAAGGAGAGACTGTCAAATATACCTTGTCTCCCACTTGGAAATCCAAGGGACTACGATAGTTATCAGTATACGACTTCTGTTTGTCTTGTTCTACCTTCAATTGTCAATGTATTACTTTGACCTTCTCTGTTGTCTGCTGCACAAGCTCTGGACCAAGAAGTTGATACTCACATGTCTCATACCAACACAATGGAGATCTACAACACCTCCCATACAATGCCTCATAAGGAGCCATGTCGATGCTACTCTCATAGATGTTGTTGTAGACGAACTCTATCAAACTGAGGTGTATATCCCAACTTCCTAAAAAATAAAGAAGATAGGCCCTCAATAGATTCTCCAAGGTCTGAATGGCCCTTTCAGATTGACCATCTATCTACAGGTGGAAAGTTGTGCTAAAATTGCTTACCCAAAGCCGTGTGAAGTTTCTCCCAAAAGTGACTCGTGAACAGGGGACCCCTATTAGACACGATAGTTGGTGGGACACCATGAAAATGCACTATCTGATCCACATAGATTTGGGAATGCTTCTCTATTGTGAACATTCTTTTCATGGGAAGGAAATGTGCTGACTTAGTCAACTTGTAAATGATCACCCAGATGGAATCATGGCTTTTGGTTGTCCTAGGCAGACCAACCACAAAGTCCATAGTCACATGATCCCATTTCCACTGTGCTATAGGCAATGGTTGCAATAGTCCTATAGGCTTCTAATGCTCATCTTTAACCTGCTAACATATAACACATCTCGCAATGAACTCAACCACATCCTTCTTCAAGCCTGGCACCAATATATATCTTTCATATTATGATACATATTAATGCTACCTAGGTGCATAGCATACATGGATGAGTGGGTCTCTTCCAGCACCATCTTTCTTAGGTCATTAGCATCAGGAACTACAATTCTACCATGATAACAAATTGTCCCATCATCTGACTCGTGGAAACCATCATGCTTCTCGCTACCAAACTTTGATCTAATCTACTATATCATAGTATCATCCTATTGTGCCTCTTTGATTTGTTGTCTCAGTGTGGGCTTCACCTGTAGATGTGCTTACAAACCCTCTAGCAAGGATACTTCCAACTTAACATTCATATAACGCAATGGGACCAACATATGTCATTTATGACACATCAAAGAACTCAACTGGGCTCTATCCATAGACGAAGATGAAGACTTCCTTCTCAACATGTCTGCCCCAACACTCACCTTCCCTAGATGATAATCAATCGTGTAGTCGTAGTCTTTAATTAACTCCATACAGTGATGATGTCTCATATTCAACTCTTATTGTGAAAAGATGTAATTTAGGTTCTTATGATCTATGAAGTACTGACACTTCTCCCCATACAGGTAGTGTCTCTAAATATTCAAAGGGTGAACTACTGTAGCTAACTCGATATCATGGGTTGGGTAATTCTCCTCATGTTTCTCAAGTTGTCAGGAAGCAAAAGAAACCACTTGCTTATCTTGCATCAAATCATATCCCAAACCATTCATGGATGCATCACAGAAGACTATGAATCCTTTTCCTTACTTAGTCAAGACCCGAATCGGTGCACTTGTCAATTTTTCCTTCAATGTTTGGAAAGCACGTTGGCATCTGTCATCCCAAACAAATGGTACGTCCTTTCTTGTCAACTTTGTTAGAGATTAAGCGATCGTGTTGAAGTCCTTTATGACCCTCCTGTAATAGCCAGCCAAACCTAGAAAACGACACACTTCTGTTAGCGTCTTAGGATGCTCCCACTTTGTCACAGACTCCACTTTCTTAGTATCCACACATACTCCCTCGATAGATATGCCATGCCCCAAGAAGGCTACCTTCTTCAACCATAACTCACACTTGCTAAACTTGGCATAAAGTTGATGTTGTCTCAGCACGTTCAATGCCAGATGAAGATGATGTTCATGTTGTAGACTGTCATGACTGTATATCAATATGTCATCTATGAAGACCACCACAAACTGATCAAAAAATGGCCAAAATACTCTATTCATCAAATCCATGAATATTGTTGGTGCATTGGTCATCCCAATCGGCATAATCACGAACTCGTAATGAACATACCTCATCCTAAAACATGACTTAGGTATGTCATCCTCCTTGATCCTCAATTGGTGATCCCCTAACCTCAGGTCTATCTTTGAGAACACTATCACGACATACAACTGATCAAACATGTCATTTATACTTGACAAGGGATACTTATTCTTTATCGTCACCTTGTTCAGTTGTTTTTAGTCTATGCATAGCCTCATAGACCCTTCCTTCTTCTTCTCGAACAACACTACAACACCCCATGGTGACGTACATGGTCTGATGAAACATTTGTCAAGCAGTTCTTGCAATTGTCTCTTTAACTCTGCCATCTCAATCGGATCCATCATGTATGGTGTTTGAGCTACTGGTTGTGTTTCAGGGACCAAATTGATCTCCAAATCAATCTCTCGGGGTGGGGGAACACTTGGAAACTCCTCACGAAACACATCTTCAAACTCTCTAACAACTGACACCTCCTAAATACTAAGACTGCTCACCTAAGTATCCATCACATGTGCTAAGAATGCCTCACAGCCTTATCTCAAAAGCTTCCTTGACACCATGGCCAATACCAAACATGTCAAAATAATCTTCCTATCTCCTTGGAAGATACACATCTTACCATCATCTATAAATGTCTCCTGCTTGGATCTACAATCCAAGAGCACCCTATACTTCTGCAAGGTATCCATTTCAAGGATTACATCAAATCCATGCATATCAAGTGGTATGAGATCCACTTGAATGTTGTGCCCTAAAAAGGAGAGGACACAGAAAGGACAAACCTCTTGTAACACTCAAGAACTGAATAATAGGGTTTCTAACAATAATCTATTCTTCTTACAACTAACAAGCAAAAGACAACTACTAAGCACTTCACGAGCGATAAAAAAGTGTGTTGCACCCGAGTCAACCAAAACAGATACAAAGCAACAAGAAGACAAATCAGAATGAAATAACTCCATCTGACATGTCACTACTCGTGGGTTGACCACCACCTTCGGCTGACTCATAGTGTAGAATCTATTCATTATCTATTGTTGCCCCCTTCCTCTACTTCCCTAAGCATATGATCCGACCTATGATGTTTGGCCACATCCTCATCCTCCTGCCCCATTGTTTTGCTGCATCTGTGAGCCCTATTAGCTCTACCTCGGTTGTTGGGTCACTTCATCATGTCTTACAAGACATTCCCACATTAGATGTCCTATCTGCCCACATTTGTGGCAAGCTCAGGTCTCATATTGTGGCCTAGATTGCTACCATCACTGATGATGACGTAGTGCTATAAGCTCCAGCAGGTGGAAGGCTACAGCCTCTTCCCTTACTAGGTGACCACTGTGTCGGAATATTGTACCTCTGGGTGTTGGTGGTGTGGAAAACCTTGGCTTCTTAAAGCCTCCTAACGACTACGCATGGGATTGTGCATTCCTCTTTCTGGCGCTTGCCTCTCGTTTCTCCTTCACATACCTCTCTATACTATGAACAAACTCCATAGATGTATCAAACCTTTCTCGATTCTCCAAGGCAGCCGCCGGTGTAGATAACTCAACATTCAGCCCCATCTCAAAATGACAAATCTGCTCGTCCTCTGTAGTAGGCATGTGAGGATAGAACCTCAATAGCTCCATAAACCTTACTTCATACTCATTGATTATTATAGATCCATGTCAGATCCTCTCAAACTTGTCTTTCTTGTCATCAAGATACATCCGAGGAAAGTACCGACTAATGAACTCACATCAAAACTCCTTGCAACCTATCACAACATTGGCCTCTTATCATCCTCTATGACCCACCAATGGCTAGCACTCCCCTTCATAAAGTACACTGCATCCTTCACCTTATCTTCTTCAGGGATACTTAGGATCTTAAAGTCTTTCTCAAGCTCAGTAAGCCATAGATCCACATTTGTCAGATCAGTTGTCCCAGCATACTCCACCACCGCAACACGGCGAAGCCGTTCAAAAGTCTTCCCAGTACCCAAAGATTCATCATGGGGAACTAGTGCCCTGGGCTGAGCTACAAGCATCCTATCCACTATATGATTCATAGTAGCCATAAACTACCCAAAAAGATATAGAAAGATAGGATTTTCAATCATGGCTGGGTCAAACTGGGGGACTTGAGGCACCCAATCTTATTGTGCCTGGTTCTTTGCATCACCACCTAGTGCAGCAACACTGCTCTCGGAAGCATGTTCTTCGTGTTCCCCATACATCTTTAAGCTTTCTCTTCTCTTCTACATAAGTAGAAGTCACTATAAAACAGACTGGAGGACACTAGAATAGACACAAACCCTAGTCCTAGGTCTCTATAGACTCATCAAACCTAAAGCTATGATACCAACCTTTCTGGTGATGCTTTGCGCCACAAAAGTGAGATTACTCAAAATAAAACTACAGAAGAAAGATTAAACAAACACATTACTGGATAATATTGAAAATTTAAACCTTTCTCATAAAACTGCTTCACAGCAAAGACCTTTCCATACGAGTCCTTTCATGCCTCAAAGCACTTATCATGTGTGACACCAACCAATTATAAGGAAACTTGTTCCAGAACATATATACATACATCCATTACAATTATTCATAAAAGTGCATACATCCAACCACACATCGAAAGCACATCTACAAAACATCCCCAAGGACCCAAGTGCATAGAGATGACTCTAGGACTCTATCAACAAGAGACATCTAGCAGCTCTCCCAACCTTGTCAGCTACTGCCTCTCTTGTTGCTCCTCAACCTCTGATGCACAATCTCTACCTCCCCCTACACGTCCACCTCAAAAGGATGTGGGAAACCCACGGGGTGAGATTCCAAATCTCAATGGGAGATATAACTCTCCATCAACTCTATTATTATCATAGATGATATGATTAAAGTAGTAGTAAATTTACAACCATGATAAGAAGGAAAGCAATATTAATAGAATAAGTAATTACTATTGGGTTATGAAACATCTTAATATTATAAAAGGAATATGAAGAACATATATATTCCCTACATACAATAATGTGTAAAAACAAGCAAGGCATCATCCAATGTTTGGATATTTGATCCTATATAAGTATTACTGCATGGCTGATTACATATTTTATTTTGCTCATGGGATTTGAGTTGTACCACCCAAATCTCACCGACCACTGCTAAGTTGAAATTGGTTCCATACAAGGTCTAATAGAAAAGCAGGAATCCACAACCTCACCCTCTCAATCAGTACAAGTGAACATGCAATGACGTCATCAGTCAGACTGCTATCAACGACATATAGTCGAGTTGTACAAATCTAGCCCACCTTGGTACAGGTCACACCTCTAGTAAAACTGAGCAATGGCCCACAGTCGCACTCTAATCAGGGTATGACCCATACCCTATCATGTATCACATATCACTGAACTATGGACCGAAACCGCACTCTAATTAGGGTATGACCACCAACCAATCCTATATCACATATCACTGAGCAACAGCCTAAAGCCGCACTCTAATCAGGGTATAGCCCACAACCAATCTTGTATCTTAGATGTAAGTGGATATTCATCCTCACCCCCACATATTCAAAAATATGCACTCAAAGTTAAAGTCATTTCACAATTCAACAAATGCTGACACCGAATGGATCTATGGCACAGGGTAAGCTATATGATTAGGTTCCACTTGATTAGTTAGGTTATTTAAGTGTCTTTTAGCATCAAACAAGTTACAACATATAAACTTTAAACAAGTTCTACACAATTTATGGCATAACACATCACCATAACATATTGGAGTATATAAGGTGTAATCTCATCACATCATCACTTGATGTTTTTCATTCATCATTATTCTCATCACAAGGGCCACATGCCTTTGGGGTAGCAACCCCTCATCTCATTATTGAGGAAATTACCATCTCATATAAGGAAATAAGCCATCATTCGGTCATAAGACCATTTTTCTCCTCTTTGAGTGATACTAACACCTCGCATATGCCTCATAAAGGCCATTCAAACATATAATAATCACCATAGCTCATACCTGGACATACATATCAACTTGTGCTACCTTCATGGTTAGAGACTTGTAACAAGAAAAATACTACTTCATTACCACAAACATTCCATAAAGATTCAAGTCATTCACATTACATCATTAGGGTTAGGGTTCTCTTTACCCAATTAGGATTTACAAGGTTGGATCAACAACCACCCTATAGATCATCACTTCCATTATCACTAAAAGGTGTGTTACAAGATTAAGGTTATAGAAAATAGCACTCCTTTGTTATTCACCCAACTGCCCCATAGAGAATCACATCATATCATGTAACCCTATCATCAATATGATGTAACATGACCACCATCACAAGGTATCGATTGAGGCTAACATGGTGTATCAGTTGATACTTGCCACTGACATAGGGTGTTGACTTGTCATCGCCATTACATGTTGACTACCACTATGCAAGGCACAAGGGATAGCCTTACAAATGGTATATCGGTTTACCACTTCTTGAGAGTGTGACGGTTAACACCACCAGAAGGTGTGATGGGAAACACCACCCTAAGGTGTCGGGAAACCAAAGCATGTCGAGAAACCCTAGGTATATCAGTTGTTAGGGTTAGGGTTTCATCATGGCATCGCGGGTCAAGGTGTATCGTGAAACACTTCACTAAAGGTATGTCGGCCTCCACTCAACTAGGGCGTCACAATTTAGCCCTCAAAGCATACCAGCTCACCCAAGGTACACCCATAGCCATGATGGTCTAACTCCTCCCAAGCATATCGATTTGATCAACGCCTTCTTTGTTTAGGTACTTCGAGAGCATGATGGATAGCACCCTTCATGCATATCGGTTTATCTATCATGTATCAGTTTAGGTACTTCCAGGGCATGATGGTCTAGCTTCTTCAAGATCTATCAACCAAATCAGTTTGGTAACCATAAACCATGACATGCTAACCATATCAATCCATATCGGCCTACACATACATATAGGATTATCCCCCACAAAGCATGTTAACCTAAGCATCTCCAAGTCATCACGACTTGCCATATGGTGTTTTGATTGTTGCACTACATGTCATGATGACCTACCCTCAACATGATGCATGTATGTGTGTGGACTTGTCGTCTTCAACCTTAGAAAGGTCTGTCACTAGTACATCTACTAACACATTAAGAAGGCGCAAGACATTAATAGTAAACCAACGAGGTTCCATCATCAAAACAGTTCTTAAAGCACTAACAACTACTAGAATGCAAGAGATGAGCGATCTCAAGATGAAGAACAATCATAAACATATGAAGTGTGAAAATAACAAAGCAGGCTAAGTGTTATATAACCTGCCTCAATAATCACCACCAAGATCCAAGCTCCAAGGTCCAGCTTCAAGCTCACAAGCTCAAGGTAGAAGATGATCCACCAAACTTGATCACCACTAAACCTCCAAGGAAGAAGAGGTGACCAAGGTTAAGATGGTTCAATATGAAAAGATGGTATCCAAGATCCATGGCTGAGAAGAAGCAAAGAGGGCTAAGAAACATAGCTTACCAAGGTAGAAGATGAAGGATGACCAAGAACACCACAACTTGGAAATCGTCCACCAAGCTATAAGAGAGACTCTCTAGCTCCTTAAGCTTCTCAAGGTCATCCACCAAGAAGGAAAGGATGAAAGGATGGCCAAAAGGATCCTCTTGCATGGATAGAAAGGAGATTATATATAAGAGGGATGAGAGAGGGATCATGGAAGAGGTGTCATCACCTTAGGAGCTTAGGTTCCACTTGTCCATGAAAAGGAGCCACATGTATAACATCATACAAGACATGGTGATAAGGTCTAGGCTAGGTCTCTCCCACTTGGTCTCCCACCAAGGTCATGCCCGATACCCTATCTCCACATACCCATAAACTGATAGGGCATAATGCTACTCACACCCCAAATCGATAGGGCTCTATACCAATATAAACACAAAGGAGGCCAAGTCTCATAAACTTGAAACCTGATAGAGAAAGGAATAATACCAATCTCTCAAATATATAAAACATGGGCCTAGAATCACACATCTTGCCCTGGGTATGAGGATCCTTTCCATCCCAAAAGAGCAGGAAATATCACATCTTCTCAGCAGGAAATAACACATATGTCATAAAAACCAATGTAATTACACTACTCTAGTGCTACTGAATCACATAGCATCTTAAAGGTAGAGGCAAGTAGAAAGTATAGTCAGAATATATAAACTAGTCACCACATAAGTGACCAACATATACATCCACCTCATACGTGGACAAAAGACATCCCATGTCATCTTTTAGAGTTCCATCATGAACAAAGCATAAGAAAAGAGTTCAAAAGAATATCCATGATAGCATGATTAATATCAATTAATGTAGTTCAAATGAACCATGATTTTTAAAAGAAAAGACATTGTGTATAGGCTAATGTCCATAGGACAAAGAGAATGAATAAGCACATGTGAATTTTTCAAGATAGAAGAATAGGGGATACATCATACCTCAACTTCAGAGTCTAAATAGTCCAAGTCAAGCCTAGTCCTCCAAAGAACCTCTAGGGAAGGTGTAAAGTTCCAATAAGTAAGGTTTCCAAGCTTAGAGAAGCTAGTTTCTCCAACAAAGCTCCTATCTCGAGCAAGAAGCACCTTCTCCACTTTAGAGGTGCAAAACCTTAACACAAGAACATGGAGATGGGGTTTTATGGGTTCTAGGTGGGTTTTCACCATGGAATTCCATGGTTCTGACCTTGAGGAAGGTGGAAGGAAGACTAACAACATGAAAATAGGGAAGGAAAGGAGGATACTTATTAGTTTTGGTCAAAATCACCAAGGATGAGCTTAATAAATCCTAAATAGAGAAATTTGGAACCCTAGAAGCCTTCTTCACCAAGGTAGGAACCTCCTTTTACCTTGGGATAGCACCTTCGTGGAAAAATAGAGTAGGAATTATGCTCTAAGCTATAGGGAATAAAGGAGAGCAAGAGCTTTTGAATTGGGAGTTGGGAAGGGGTAGATATGGCTATATAAAGAAAGAGGTCAAGTATGAGGTGTCTATGAGAATTTCCATGTGCCATGTATAAGGGTGTCCATGGACATGCAAGCCTTTATGGATAAGGAAGAAGTCAAGCATGAGGTGTCAAGTTACTTTCCATGTGTCCAATACTAAGGGTGCCTATGGACATGCAAACCTTTATGGATAAGGAAGAAGTCAAGCATGAGGTGTCCATGGAACTTTCCATGTGTCCTTAGCCTAGGGATTTCATGGTCATGCAAGAGGACAACTCATAGAGGCTTCTTGAATATCAAATGTTGGTTTATGGAAACTTATAGGCCATCCCAACTGACCTCCAATCAAAGAAATAACCCCATTGGTTGATAGCTTCTAAAGATAATCTCATTTATAAAGAGAGTAATCCCTAAAATGTCCTTGGAAAGAAACACCTTTCAAAGCAAGGTGCAACTAGGACCCCTATCATTCAAAAACTCGAGAATGGTAAGGGAATATATAAGGATTATAATTCATGTGACAATATGCAAAACCTCCCAATTGGGTAAATTGCAAAAAAGTCCAAAATGTACCTAAATTGCATAACTTGCACAAACAACATCCAAATTGGACCAAACTTCATCCATAAATTATCTTTGATGTGTTGAATATGAATTTGCTATTATTTCCATATTTTGAAGTTATATAATCACACTATTCAGTGTTTTACTCATTTTCTCTCCTAAACTAATCCTAATATTTCAAGGTTGTCCAAATTAGATGAAATTTGACATGTAGGCTAATTTTGATATGTAGATTTCGAATTTGAAGTTTGTTTCCACTTTTGATACTTATTTTTATGAGATATGTCATATGGACCATTATCTAAATTATTCATCCAATTAAGTTTCTTATCTTCATATTACCACCAAAATGAGTTATGTGGCATATTTTATGTATCCATTATAAACCTAAGATTAATGTTGGAACATTAGGTTACATTAAGGAGATCTATACATGCATTATCTCATTAGGGTTATACTAAACATCTATTTCGTTCTAACCTACAACCTTGTTTGGCTAAGTCCAAAATGTCAACTTCCAAGGTAGGGTCTGAGATCTAGTATGTTATAACACACCACCCATTAAAGGGATTTTGTCCTCGAAATCAAAACATCCACATATAAGAAAATAACTTATTCACCACCCCTTAAGGGATTTAACCTACCAAGACAAACTAAAAAGGGTGAGTCTAACTAGATGATATACCATATCCATCACACTTCATTGTGCACTTTCATTGCTCACTAAACACCAAACTTCAAAGTCTAGGTTCTAGGGATAACTATCCAAACATGTAGTTCTATGGGTCATAAGGGAACTATATTGGGTATCCATCCTCAAATAAGTCATTACACCTGGGAGACTAGTTCAACATATTAGGGTCCCTAAAGATAAATCGTATAGATGTCTAAGGCTACTATTGCCTAAAAGCATGTTATTTTGAACAATTCATATCAGCTCAAGCCAAACCAGTATCATATGGATTCGGGAGTACTCATAAACCAAGCTAGTGGTGCGGAGGAAAATCTTGCGAGTCCCCGAACCCTGATCCTTTCTAGACACCTTTGCTTTCAACTTCATGTCTTAGTAGCTGCCTAAAGGCCAAGCTAAACAACCAAGTGGGGAACTAATATTTTGGAAAATAATATGGGGGGTCTTGGTGTAATTTTCCATGACAATAGTCTAGTTCAAGGTCTTAGTCCAAGACCACCTGATATCAAAGTGGACATAAGTTGTATAGTTTTAGGACATGGTCCTTGTCCATTCTGTTTTAGGAACCATCCTTCTATTAATGCAAGTCTCAGTCAAGAGATATATTTTTGGATAACATACAGTTGGTATGCATGGCCCATGAGTTGGAAGTTGATTATGATCGATTCACAAGTCATGTCTCATATTGGTGAAAATTAACCTTGCAATTTAATCCAGATACCCTTGATTGAAGCTATCAAGTTGAGTTGAATGGTCATTCAAGAAGGAATCAATCACTAGCATAGGTGTAGGACCATGCATGAATATATGTATTTCTCATCACTGAAATATTGGTTATTTGAAGTTGAACTTGGTTTATATGTGAAAGAATATTGCTTTTTCAACTAATTAAATATAGCATAAGAAATTCACTCAAGAATAAATTCTCAATTTTTTACCTATTCTACATGACTAATAACTACCTACAAGCATTTGGGTCTTATTGCAATATATCTTTAGATTGAACCCTATATACAACTTCTTAATAATCTTATACCAAATCTAGTTATGTTGACATCAATATTTTAACTGAGAACTGAATACTACTATTATTACACTAGTTGTATAAAAATTAAAGGTTAGTAATTGGGTTCGAAATATATAAAATCAAACATTGGGATGGATTGGGTTTCACCATAGCAGCTTGTGTATTGCTCCCTCACATTACATCACTTTTTTTGTGATTATTTAGAATATGATAAAGGGAATTCATATATTTTAATAGTATGATTAGCATAGGTAAATATTTCCATGTGCTCTTAATGTCTTTTTTCCCACAGATAGTCAACTTATTTCCCCATAGAAGCCTCTTTTGTGGTATCCTATGAGGTTCAACAAATTTGATTGGGATTATAACCTTAAATATTAATGTCTCTATGTATAAGTTCATAAAGAACATGAAAATGGAATCTAAAAAGCACACATAAACAATGAAAACTTATTCTATATACCCATTCAAACAACCATTCATAATGTAAAGTACATATTCCAAAAGTGGGGCTACTCCTTGCAATTCCAAAGATAAGGTCTACTCTCTCATGGTAGAGAGATAAACACAAGAGTAAATAGGTAGAGAAGTAGCGGCCAAGTCACTGGATTATAAGGGGTGAATTTGTAATATTCTAAACCTCTCATAATAGTTCATATCTTTGCATCGAATACATCTTTTTCTTGTCCTTCCTTGAATCCCCCTGAGTTCTAGTTTCCATTTGAGTCCCTCAGTACATAGATTGCAGCCAATATGTTTTTCATTTTCTATAAAAAGGCATCCATGTTCATCTTCAATTACTCTAGGTTAGGTGTTCCCCATATGATAGTGCTTATTTCTCTCTTAGCTTGTTCCTCCATGATTCTTTTAAATCCATTTACGTTGTTGGCTACCTCTATATTGATGGAATTGAGCATTCCTTTTGTACTCGAATTTTTTTATTTTGGAAAACCTATTGACACAGATCCTTCCATTCTCTCATTGTGCAGAACGTGAAATGTGTTGATTAATCACTATATTGTGGTCAGTTTTTTACATTTGTTGATATCCATTGAATGATGCACTGGTGATTAGTCTTTCTTATCTTTTTCATGTCTTGAAGTAACTCACACTCCTTCTAATGGTGGACTCTTATATTGAGTATAATCAACTCAAAACCAACTATTATGACAATTTATGTTTTTCCTCTGATTAGATAATCAACTGTCCATTCTAGATTCTATGTTTGGATCAACAATACAAATTCAAAATGTACATCCTATGAACTCACATTTGCAATTTCATGGTTATAGTAAGGAGGAAGGTGCATCTAGAAAAAAACTTAATCTAATACAAATTGTTAACATTTTAAACAATTGGCTAAAAAATTATAATTACATTTTTGCATTGTTTAAGTATCAATTTATTATGATGTACAAATTATTAATCAAAATGCCATGTTTAAAGGGAAATGTGTCACCAATAGAGACAAATTGTCCCCGCAATGGACAATCTATCTGCAATGGCGATGCATTGCTCCTAAAACTGAGAAAGTCATCACCAACGGGAAGACATATCCCCTTGGGTAGAAAATGTGTCTCCAAATATGATATACTTCCCCCACCTAAGGAAATGTTTCCCCTTTAGGGATGTGTTGTTCCTTTTTCTATATAACTTTAATTTTTTATTTATCACAATATAATATATTTATATTTATATGTGTAAAATAGTATGCCTATTTAGTGTTGTACTTTACACATTCTATTTGACTTTCTTTGTAAGACAATAAATATAAAAATTATTTAATTTTACATAATAGATAACATAAAGAAGTACTTTCATTAGTCGTGATCTAAGTACAAAAATAGTAGATGATTCACCAATAGATAAATCTAAGTATAAATTAGATATGTCTATGAATGAATTAAAAGAGGATTATTACATAATAGTACAATAAGAACAAAAATAAACTAAGAAGCATCATGTTCGTTCTAGGTCCTCATTAACATCCTCTCTAATGACCATGTACCTTTGACTCTAAAGTAGGCCTCCAAGATGATATGCACATCATCATAAATATGTGCAAGTGCATGATCCACAGTCGCTCATATGTGCACTTATTCCTAAACTTGTTAACATAATTATATATGTTTAAAACAAGACAAACATGGAATAATTTAGGTAACTAAATGCAAAAAAGTAATAGTTACACTCATGGAGTTGTGTTGCCTATAAATGATTGGATGGTACATCACTGGTGGTTGAGGTGGAGGCCCCACCAAGTAGATTGGATGATACTAGGTGTACAACACATGTGGACTAATGATTGTGCTACTGATGGTTGGGGAACTAGATACACACATCTATTGTTAAAAATGTGCACCTCTAGGTTATAATGATGCAATAAATCCTCAATAGCATGACTCATCCCATCTAACCTTCTAAGTTGGGTCAAGAGTATAGTAGGTTGTACTTGAAAATTTCTAAATTGTTGAAGCACTCTAACTGGGAGGTGCCAGTCTAATACCTTGTAGCAAACAATAGGCTATCAACCAGATCTCACAAGCTTCTCAACACTATTGTGGAAGCCTTTGTAAAAGCTCATATGTGTAAGGAGTCAAATGTATCATTTAGTAGCATTGTGGACACCTCTATAGAAGCCCATATATGTAAGGAGTGAACTATATCATTTTTTTGTAATCCAATATGTCATATAACATATTATGTAACATGTAATAATCAAGTATGACAAATCATTTGCACTAAATGCCACCCGGTAGAGAAAATTTGGGAAAATGCAACAACATAAAATTAGACGGCTCATAGTGTATTCATTGCTTTTCAGTCAAACTTCAACCACCTATTGATAAGCATAATCAATTCATATAATCTATATTATGTTAAATTTGTAAAACAATATGTCTACTTTATAACATAAACCCCAATGGTTGGACGCCTTTTATCCTCTCCTCCCAATTAATAGTCAATGATCCTAGGCCTCCATCTTCTATCCTCTCCCAACACCACATCTGAAGTAGACATACAAAGTCAAACAATTTGTCCTTTGACTTTGAATGGGTATTTTCCTTGTATGACTCCCTATACAAGTATGATAGAGTTTCATCACCCCAAGATAAGGTGCTACAACTTCAAAAAGTCAACCTCAGGAGAAAGGTATCACATATGAACCTAGTTCTCAATACAATTCAGAATAAGGTAACTATACAAGAAATAAAGAAGATACACTCATATATACAAAACCCTAATTCTTGTCTGATTCTAAAGAGTCTAGTCTGGTCTAATTGTCAAGAGTCCCTTGGGTGAAATACATACCCTAAAATGTCTCAGATAACTGAGTTAGACTAATGTGTCCCATGGACATCCCATTCAAGCAACTCTCTAAGTAGTGGATACATAGAAGAACCCATGACATAAATTGTCCCTCGTTTGATAATAAGGGATATGTAGTTATAATTGGAGCAATGTCAACTCTAACTCCTAGAAGAACTATCATGTAATGAAGATGAAAATCATCTCAAAACTAGGAAGCCTAAATGTGTTGCTAGTGATGTCCCATGAGTTCACTACGGTAGTGATGAGTTTGGGATCTAGGTAGATAGGATGCAACTTATGACTTATGAAAAACACCAAAACCCGCTAAAATTGTCTTCTAACACACCATGGTCAATCACTATCCACTCTAACAAACCTAAACATTGTTGAGAGAGTCTACATGGTGCTTCTCTAGCAGCCATATCTATTTAAACAAGAAGTATAGAATAAAGTATATTACTATAAGAAATTGAACTTTATCAATTTACAATATTATATTACATTACCAAATTGAAAATATTTCATGACATTACCAAGTTGAAATCATTTATTAGATTAAAAAATTATATGACATTAGTAAATTGAAAGCAGTACATGACATGACCAAGTTGAAAATATCACATTACCAAATTGAAAACTTTACATGACATGGCCAAGTGAAACATTACATGACCTGACCAATTTGAAAACATCACATGACATAAAAAACTGAAAACATTACATGGTATAAGGAAATGTACTAGTGTGTCTTTTATGAGATTTTTTCCCACACTTATGATAATCATATGAACTTTGATTTGGATCACTCTTCATGCACTTGTACAAAAATGACATATAGCGTCACATTTGATGGCGTCAATTAAGACTAAAAAACTGATGCCACTATACTACGACGTTGGCTAAAAATGACAATTGTCACCTATATGTGAAATATGACTAATTTACAAAAAACATAGGTATCACTTTTTCTTTAATGTTGGTTTCATCACATAAAAACTGATGTCCAAAATCACCCGTGAAATATAATTTTCCAGGGAAAAACTTTTGCCTCCAAAATTTTTAATTCGGCGTCGGTTGTACTAAAACTGATGACATATGTTTCACGCCAATCCCCTGTGAAATTTTTTATCCCTAAGTAGTCATCATATTTTGACAAGGAGCCAATGACTAAACATCCTCCGTGAAGAAAAATTTATCCCCTCATATGTCATCAGTTTTTACCAAATCACCGATGAGGATGTGTGTTCATGCATTGTCCCATGAAAATATTTTCCCCCAAAATTGCTTATTCGGCGTCAGTTTTTGGTTGGCAACTGAACATTATGATCGTAACTCAAGAACAATTTTTTTGTTAGGTTATGAGCATAGATGTTGACTATTGTATCTAGAAATCAACAATAAACACCCTGATTGGGTGTAAATTTGTTTATTTATAGTTGTAGACAGGTGTCAGTTTTCATGTGTGACCGACACCTATTGGTGTTAGGCATCAGTTTTTTGTAATAACCGATGAGAAAAGTTAACTTAATATCGTGTGAATCAGGCTCTTCCCCTTCTCTATTTCATTCCCGACTAAGCTAGCTAGTTTTGGTGATTTTCCTCTTCCGCTCTTATTCCTCCAGTTAATCTTCTTCTGCCAGCCGACTGAGCATCATCACTACAGCCGCTCTTCCTCCAGCCATCCATTGTTGCTCTTCTCCTCTAGTCGGAGCCACCATTGTGGCTCTTCTCCTCCAGTCGGGGCTACCTCCTCGGGTCCTCTTCTCCGTCACTATCGTTGGTCCTCTCCTCCATCCAGTCCTCTTCTTCGTCGGTCCTCTCCTCCAGCCACCAGAAGCCAGTGCCAGTAGTCCCACTATCAGAGCCAGACCTAGTTCCAGCAGCCAGCACTAGTAGCAAGAGCCATAGCTCACCACTCTCATCTCCCACTACTGCTCATCACCACGATAGTCTGTTAGAGCCAGCCACATCTTGGGCTGACAGTACACCCAGGGAATCACCACAGCTGTCATTGACCTGCTAGAGGTAAAGCCCCCAATTAGCTAGGTTTGCATTCTCAATTCATCCTTAAGATATGTTAACAAATAATCCCTATAAACATGTAATGTTTATTTAAAAGAATTGATGATTGGCTTGGTTGTTAATAATATATGACAAAAATAAAATACTTAATTTTAACATTTAGCCTGGATAAACCTTGTATATATGTGCGTGTCCTAGAAACCTTATATTGGATCCTGCAACAGTATTCAGTACAGATGATGTTATTCTTCAAATGATATTTAATTATGTTTCGATAATGCTAAATGTTGATGATATCCTTACATTTGCTAATTAATAGTATTTTGATAATGATTAAATGTTGGTGAAGCAATCTTTACAACACACAATACATCAACCTGATCCACAAACCCTCATAATATAGAATCATACACTCACTCCTATAGTCGGGGAAAGCTAAAGTGTTAGATGACACTAAGATCATAGTTATATAATTGACAACATTGTATTATGGCCTAGAAACCTATCCAAGATTTACTCATTAGGAGTAAATCTTGGATAATCCCTCATTTGGGACTATTCTTGAACACTTAATCTCACTTAGGATGTAAGTGTATGATGTATCTTTGGTTTTCATGATGTTTCATCAACACTTACCCGTTTGTTCTTTAAGTACATATGTTGGTGGGCATTTGCCCATGCACATCTGCTGAAATTTTCTTGAAAACCCAATATATATTATACACTTACTACTGAGATTCGATGTTCAAGAATGTGATAGGTGGTACACATGTATTATATATATAACCCTGGAATCTAATCTTTTAACCCTAAACCCTAATCTTTTAACGCTAAACCCTAATCTTTAAATCATTTAACTCTAAACCATAATCTTTTAATGCAAAACCCTAATCTTTAAATCTTTTAACCCTAAACTCTAATATTTTAATATTAAACCCTTAACTTAATATGTAATCCTTGAACCCTAATAAATACTTGTTTTCTCTTTGATCATAGACTGGATAGATCATGGATGTCCATTGCAAATCGTTGCACCCCATAGTATATTTCTGGTCTTGATTAGTTTATTAGATTTGAGGAGGAACATAGGAAACAACCTGGAGATAGGCTCTACTGTCCATGTAGGCATTGCAGTAACAACTTGAAAGTCAGCACTAGTGATGAAATCAAAAGTCATGTCATGTGCAATGGGATTGTACAAGTCTATACAGAATGGTGCTTGCATGGAGAGATTTCAAACCTAAAAATCAGTAGATGTCGATAGTAGTGTTTGTGTGGAAGAAGAAATTTCCTCCGATGATGTAGATGTGAACGAACCAGTTCCAATAGACATCATTGATGAGATGTTGGATAGTTGTGGGGTAGAGCACATCGATCCACCTCCCATGTTGAGGAACATTGTGCATTATGTTGAGAGATCATTATACACAGGTTGTACTAAGTTTATAAAGCTTAGCACTGTGTTGAGATTGTATAAGTTGAATGCTAACAATAGATGGAGCGACAAAAGCTTTACATCATTGTTTTCTTTGTTGAAAGAAATTCTTCTTGAAGGAAATGAGATACCAATCTCAACATACTAGTTAAAGAAATTATTACGCCCAATGGGAATGGAGGCCAGGAAGATACAAGCATGCCCAAATAATTGTGTATTATTTCAAAAGGACTATGTGGATTTGAAAGATTGTTCAAAATGTAGTGCGTCAAGGTATAAAATGACAACTTCAGAGAAGTCCAAAACTGGTTCTCCTACCAACATGATGTGGCATCTACCTATAATACCACAATTTCAACGCTTGTTTGTCAATCCGATAGATGTGAAGAATTTGAGGTGGAATGTAGAGGTTAAGAAAAATAATGATGGGATCTTATGACATGTGTCTGATTCCCCACAGTGGAAGAATATTGATTTATTTTACCCTAAATTTGGTGAAGAAGTTAGGAATCTAAGACTTGGGCTTTGTATCGATGGGATGAATCTGTATGGGACATTGAGAAGCTAATATAGCACTTGGCCTATTATTCTTGTTACATACAATCTTCCTCCCTAGTTGTGTATGAAAAATAAGTATGTTATGTTGTCGTTGTTGATATAGGGCCCTAAACAACCAGGAAATGATATCGATGTTTATCTTGAACCTCTGATTGATGACTTAAAGAAACTCTGGGGTGAAGATGTGATGACCTATGATGCTTCACGTAGAGAGACATTTCATTTACACACTATGTTATTTTGCACTGTTAATGACTTTCCAGCATATGAGAATTTGTCTGGATACAGTGTCAAAGGATCTAAAGCGTGTCCTTTATGTGAAGAGAATATTGATTCAATATGACTAAAACATGGCAGCAAGACTGTATATCTTGGTCATCGAAGATTTCTTCCAAAACGCAGTCCATACTGAAGTTGCATAAAGCGTTCAATGGATGGAATGAGGAACGGAGTGTGTCTAAACCTATACCAAGGGAGGTTGTTTGTGAAATAGTAAAAGTCTTTGTCAATGAATTTGGTAAGAGATTACAATGTACCATGGATACATGGAGTGACAAATTTTTATTCAAGAAGAAGTCAATATTTTTAGATCTTTCTTATTGGAGTTCTTTGGCAGTCAGGCATTGTATCGATGTCATGCATGTTGAGAAAAATGTCTGTGATAGCGTCATTGGTACTGTGTTGAATATACCAGGTAAGACTAAAGATGGGATCAAATCTAGAATGGACCTACGTGAAATGGGAATAAGGACAAAATTAACAGAAGTAGTTAGTAGTGATCGGAGAACATATTTACCTCCTTCTTGTTACATGTTGTCTAGAAAGGAGAAGAAATCTTTTTGTGAGTGCTTGGTTGATGTTAAGGTGCCACATGGTTACTCATCCATCATCTATAGATTGGTATCAATGAAAGATCTGAAGCTAATAGTCTTAAATCTCATGATTGTCCCACTCTAATGCAACAAATATTGCATGTGCCAATTTGATCTATACTGCTGAAGCATGTAAGGTATGCAATCACCAGACTTTGTTTCTTCTTCAATAATTTATGCAGCAAAGTTATTGATCCTGAGACTCTCAGAGATGGTTGTAAAAATGGTAAAATTCAACTCTTAGAGCAATCAATATTGATGATTGTTATGTTTACTTACCAATTTCTATTGATGGCGATTAGCAAGAGCTTCACAATCAGAGGAAGCAAGGAAAGTTCATCCCTAATGGCACAAGCGATGAATTGACAGTTGCTCTTGGCAACCCAGAGCATCCTAGACATGTTAGGGCTGCAGACGTTGGTGTGGGCATAAAAGCATTCTTTGGGCCATCATAGTGCAAGCATGTCCCAAAAGTAGGATTTTCAAAAGCTGAGGTAACCTATTATTTTTTTAGAATGTTATTGCAAAGGGAATTCAATAATCAAAAGCTATCATTCTTTTTTCCATGTATAGATAGATGAGTTAATTGATAGGAGAGTCGAGTAAGCACTTGATAAGAGACTACATGAAGCAATTAGCAAGTGGCAGTCATCTCAGGCTTCCACTCAGATAGTACTTGTGTCGTGCCACTCTTCCCCTATGGTTGAGGTGGTTGGGAGTAATCTTGTAGACCGACCACCTACTACATCCATTGTAAGTGTTTTTATGATAGAGTAGCATGTCTTTTCGAGATGATATGTTTATGTATATATGTATATAACATATTCTATGTAAATTTTTAGGGGTTGAGGTCATGTCGTCTACGATTCAAAGAATTCATCATTACAGAGGTTGAGGCTTACCCACGCCTTCTAGGGAACATGATTCATGGCACTATAGTACCCGATGGTGCAGTTTGTGTGACATTGAGGCTTGTGTTCCCTCATTGGAGGTAGCAGCCATTGCCATATGCCCACCTAGATGCTGACACGCTTGGTGAAGCAGAAGGCGGAGTGATATTGTGGCCCAAAATGGATGTCGTCTATATTGATTTTGTATGGTAAATTTACATTACGTTAATTTGTTAATATGTATATACAAGTCAATTGATATAAAATTATATATACAAGAGAAAAGGAAGAATTCCGCTACAGCCCCACCTCCATCTCCACCTCCAACTCCTCTTGCAGTATATAGTTGGCTTCCAAAGGACCTATATGACTCGATAGGTCCTAATAGTAGGGGTATAGCAATATGGATAGGTGAATATAAAAAACATTGTCCTATAAATGTTTATATTCTGGAGGATGCTACATGCCAATCATACGATAACACTATATCTATATAGGTATGATTGGCTGAATACATCTATGATAGAGCTATGGATATGGTGAGATCTTGTTTATATATCTATATACCTTGTTTTATATATGGTAAACTGGTTTCTTATATATTAATGCATACATAATTATGTTTTGAAGCCACTTACACATGATCTGTAAAGAATTTTGATTTACCCATGTGGTATTTCAAATTCCATCTTTGATCAGTCTTGTAGATAAAGACCCTTCATCAGTTACCTTATATTGCTCTGTCGCTTTTAAATATTTTGGTTAAAAAAAAGAAGAGTGTGATAATAGTTTACTTTTCTTATAATTTGGACTTAAGAAAATTACATTTTATTGTGGATTTTGCGTTATATATTTTTAAGTTTCTTATCTCTAGTGGTAAGCATTGGGAGTTACTAGTTATTGTCCCCAAGACATTCACTATTTATTATCTAGATCCTAAGGGGAAGAAATTAGACATGCATGGACACGTAATGAAAAGCCCATTATTCATGTGAGAAATTTTTCATATTTATATCTATTAATATCTATTATTACATTACTATTTAGTAATGCAATTTATGTGTGATATTAACATGTAAGGCTTTAAAAGATTTCAAAAAATCTGGAGGAAATATGTGCAAGATAAAGAATAAATCGTTGGTTTGGGAGAATATGAATGTAGTTTTCTTACTCCAATGTATATATTATTTATGTGAACTATGCTTATTTTTATTTATTAACATTTTGTATGTTGAAAATTATAGTGTGCTAAATAAAACAATGGATGGGCATGTGCATACTACGTGATGTGATATATGGACCTAATTGTAAGATGTGTTATACTGGAAATCGATACCATACAACTGGTATTATATAGTCTCATTAGATAATATGAAATTCATCAATCTTATTAATTATATATATGTCATTCTCTTTGCAGGTGTTTAAAACTAGTGACTTCATTACAGGTGAAAAGTTATTAAATGCACATAGTCCCTATACGATGGAACAATTAGATGATATAAGAGAACAATGCGAAAAAGCCTTAGAAGCGCTGGGAATTTTTTATTATCATTGGAGTACAGATGAAGATGATGATGATAAAGAATGAAATTTCTAAACTTTGTTGTCATCATATTATTTTTGTTTTTGATGACATGTTAATCTTTGAAAAGCACACTTATATATACATATCTGAATGATTTTTTTTATTTTATTATCTATATACATGTGTGTGAATGTAAAGATGAATGAAGGAATGTGCTTCTACATGTGTTTGAATGTGAAAAGAGATGAATGAATGGAACTGTAGGTTGCTACATGAGTGTGAATATGAAATGGAGGAATGAATAGAACTACATGTTTCTACATGTGTGTCAATCATATGAATGAATTAAATATGCTTATACATGTGTGTGAATCACATGATCTATATATAATATTTATTTTCTTGTTAATATTGTAGGTTTGTGGCTTGTTGTTGGCTGAAATTAGAGGATGTGGTAAACCTATAGTTTAGAACTGCATGTTCTGCAACTTGTTGACCAGCCGGATAGCAGGCTTGCATGCTGATAAGAATAAAAAACAAAACATAGTCATTGGTTAAATGAAAAAAATCAACAACAAATGTCCAACTCGTCGGTTAATTATAGTAAACCGACGCCTTTTGTTCTAATGGTGTCGGTTATTTTTTAGTTATCTAAAAAATTGTCAACAAATTGAGATCAACATAGTCAGTCATTTATAGAAAATCGACAACTATGGTCTAACCAGGGGCCAATTTTTTTGTTCAGGATGGAGAAAGGTGTCAGTTTTGAATGAATAATCGACACATATGGTCCCAATGGTGTTGGTTATTTTTTGGTTATCTAAATACCGTTAATAAGTTGAGGTCAATGGAGTCAGTTATTTATAGAAAACCGACAACTATGGTCTAACCGGGGGCCACTTTTTTTTGTTTGGGATGGAGAATGGCGTTGGTTCAGAATGAATAACCGATGCCTATGGTCTCACTAATGGCGGTTGTTTTTTTATTGCAATTGGGGATGACTCTATGTCGTCAGTTTTATAACTGACGTTGAAGGCATCTACTTTTAGTGTCACCTATTGGGTGTCGCTTAGAAACCAACGTCGAAAGTCTTATTTAACTGACGTTAAAGGCAATATATGTACTAGTGATGTATTTGTTCACTCTTCTAGTCTTTGGTCTTCATGCATGCTATTGGACACTTGAAGGTGATAAAGGATAAATTTATATATTTTCAACATAGACGGATACTATCTCTTGTCAAGCACACCATGAAATTCAAATATGTATGAGTTATAATGTGATTGATTTGACAAATATGTGCTCACAAGTTGGTTGTATTCATGCTTCACAGAAGAAACAACTGCCTAAACATGAGACTGTGCTATGTTCCATTCATAAGGATCACCACAATTTCATGGACTCTTACCATTTGGTCACAACTAGATATGAAATGTGTGCCTATTCATATCATACACGAGAAACTCAGTATTGTTGACTCAAAATTTGATTCTCAAATTGTTAGCATCCTCCATATTTTTAAAAAGTGTATTTTGAAGGTTCTTATGAAATTGTTTCCCTCATTTTCTTGATTTTTCACAACATTATGCCTCTTTAACCACATTGTAACAGTATAATAGTATGTGTAAAAAATAAGAGTTGATACTAATTAACTTGTATAACCTTGTAAGACACCATTTCTAGCTTCTATATGATTTCTAGTCAATGACTCAAATTGGTAGCCTCTATCAAGTGTGAGAGATCACATGGCGGGGTTTTCCACTATCAAATATGGCTCAATAGCTGAACTAATGGTCTTCATATAAGATATGAGATGATCAAATTCAAGTTCATCTATTGTAGAGCCTAGATTGCAGTTAAGTTCCTTTAACTCTTCAAATTTGAATTTTTTGTGTGAGTTTTGAAAAAATATTAATGATAGTATCGATGTTGAGTCTGAAAAAACTTTCTACTAATAGATCCAAAAATTCCTCACATACAATTAGAAATATCAGATGAGAATGAGCATACAAAATGCCCACTTGAATTTATGAATGCCTTTTGTTTGTATGGTACTATCATCCATAAGCTGAGTATATACTATTCTGAAAACATATCTAATAGACATCTCTTGGATGGGAACATATTGTGATATGAATCTTCCCAATCAACAAATATTTTACATTTAGCCTTCCTCCATGCTAGATATGACTTCATACATGATATGTTCAGAGATTTTTGAGCAGTAACCTTGTCATGAATTTCTCATATGGATATATCCAATTATGAGACTATGATTGAAAATATCATATGAGAAATATAGGATGATGGGATTTTAGTGATGGCCTACATTCAGAATAGTTAGTTGACAAGTGTGATTATCACTGCAATGCTTGATCTTCCCCATTTCACATCCTCTTATGCAATGACAAGCATGCAAACACCAAGGACATATTTGATCTTGGAGACAAAATAGTGTGACAAATTCAACACATGAACATGGAGTATTGTATTGGATATTGACTTGCATGGACCAAATCTAAATCTTCTCAATAATGAGAGTTCAAGACACAAACAAAGAACCCTTGTAAATTTAGTTTCTAGAAGGGTTGTAATTAGGATGAACTTGATGGAAAAGTCATCAACCCATTAATCATCTTGGAAAGATGAGCCAAGGTACAAGATTCATGGAAATATTATTTCATGAATAACATAACCATCTAAATTAGGTTCGTTCATGATGAAGTCATCATCAATTTTGTTGTTGAGTTACCTTCCTAATCAATTTCCTTCCTCCTCCTCCTCCTGATAACTATTTTCATTCCTAGTACTAGAGTTTTGAAAGGTTCAGGTTGTCCATTTGATATGAAAGTTGCATTGTTGTTGATTTTTTGAAGTTTATTTAATTTATTCATGTAACTGCATTCATGGTGGATACCTACTTTTTGAAGGAAGGGACAAACATAAGCTTCAAATGAAATTGAGAACAAAGCACAAAATGCATATCATTTATCAATTTGAGTAAGCATATGATGTTCTTTAGGGAATAGATGTGATATACTGGTAGAGAATTGATTGGGGTTGATGTCAAGTGAAGTGTTGATATATGACTTGAACTCGGCTAGAGTATTCATTAGTGTAATATTAATGGGTCTAATGGATCCAGTAGAGTGAGACCCATCAGAGAGAAACTGGTCAACATAGTGTCCTTGAAAATTCACAAACACGAACTAGATGCCATGTTCCCATAATTATAAAACACATCAATATATTATCAATCTATTTTAAAATGATATTACATTTATTCTTGATTAGTATTCTTCATTATAAGATATGATCAACTAGAAAGGGATTAAATGTAGGAAAACATACATTGTTTAGTTTGATTTTATCAACAAATGATGATTTTCAGTTCAAATTCTAGAGCATTATAGAATACATTTTTATATTTTTTTATTCTTATTTAGGATTTCTTTCAATTAAAAAGGCATTTAAACGTAAGAGTACTTTTTTCTAGATGTCTTGGTCTAAATAAAAATAATTATCCTAAAAATTCAATTATTTCAATTTTTAATTAATTAGTATTTTCAAGTTAAAATTTTAGAGCAATAAAAGAATATACTTTTCTATATGATTATTATTCTTAATCACATAGCAATAGTAAGTTAAATATGATATAATCTAATTAGAGTTGAAGTATTAGGTAATGCTATTTTAAGTACAAGTAGAAAATTAAATGGTAATACTAAAAAGTTGAAAATAGCATTCCTAAAGTGGAGAGTAATCTCTCACATATCTGAACCAAGGAATGGAATAGTAGAGAAGCATATTATGATATAAAGAGATGATGACAACAACTCTGGAGAAGAGAAATTTCCAAATATCACCGCTGAAGTCAGCTAAAAATTCCTATTGCATCACATTGGAGTCTATAACAACTCCAAAGTACTTAGAAAATAGATATTGAAGAAAAGTGAAAATAGTTTGGAAAGAGAGCCTGATTTCGGCCACCTTAAAGGCAGAAAACTTCCCCATTACGAACACATTGCCCCCACATAATAGTAAGTTGTTGCCACCAATGATTATATAGCCATTGGAGGCAGCGGGTGTGGTGGGCAGTGGTAGAAGGAGGGCGCAGGCAAGCAGGGGTCGTGGTCCCCTAAAAAAATTAAATAAAGTATTCCTATGTACATTGTGTAGATATATGTATGTACATTTATATTATATATAATCTACTCCCACATTGATCACAAATGGTTTACCATCCTGTTGGATTAACATTGACCCTTAATTGTGCATCAGTTGTGCCATCCTAGCTCAAATCCCACCTATTGGTAATTTTTGAAAAGTTCATCTTAACTCACCTATAAGCTCTATGATCCAGTCCACTATGAAATTAACTTGTACACATGCCATAGAGTGTTGATAGCTCATTGTTTAACAAAGGCTTTGTAATACTCCTTTGTCTTTGTGGTTGCAAGTTCAACTCCCACCAAAACATTTTATTCTTTTACACACTTTCAAATTTTCATTAGCTCCCCCAATCATAAAACCCTAGCTCTGGCGCTGGTGTTGGGCCAATGTGTCCCTACGATATGTTGCTCTTTTTAGGAGCATTGTGCCTACGGCAGAAACTCATTGCCTTCTATGAGACCAATGCCTGCCAACAGAGACGCATTAGCCCATAGGGAGCAACTAGTTTATGACTCATGATAATTTGGTAATTAAAATAGTAAAAATTATTATTTTGATTTTTAGCCTTAAAAAATTTAATTATGCTTTGAATGGTTGCTATGGTTATTCGTTTTGGTCGATAGATCAAAATGTTGGATAGGTCTTTGATTTTGTAGAAAAAATTGTTTGTGCAAATTGACGTGTGGTTGACATAGTTTTTGTGGCATGTGAACAATAAAATGACCACTCACAAAAGTTTCACCTGTTTCAATTGTAACTTCCAACACCATGACTTTCTATACATGAGAATAATCCAACATGCTTTGGACGTAAAACTGCAGTCTTCCATGTTTGATGCATCAGTTTATAGAGGACGTGTGGCGGTGACCGAATTGCCAGGAAATCATTGGTTTACATAATACTTTTTCATAGTATAGAACGCAGTCACCCACTGTCCTATAACTTTTGCTTTTGATTGTTACCCTTTTGGAGCAATTACAAGGCCGACCGGTCCAACCGACCAAATCCAACAAGCACGCAACATTGCCAGGTCCACTGCCTGCATGGTATGGTGGAAATGGAATCCCCCACGTGCTGTGGGGAAACCAAATCTTCGTGGGGATAACGCTATCCTGGAATTCTAAATCCAGATTGTCCCAGATTGTGGACACACTGGTCCTCAATAACCGACCGGTTTTTCAGGTACGTATGACCTTTGAAGGTGTAACCATGTATTCGAGGGTCTAAATTTTCTGTGCCCAACCTCTGTGCCCACCTCTGTACCCACATGATCTGATCCATACACTTGTGGGCAGTGGCGGAGCCACATATTGGGTTGGGATGGCACGTGCCCCACCCAATTTCCTATAAATCTACATTACTTAGTATAAGATGAGCTGTAATCTAAGAAGAAAATACTATTGGTGCCCTACCTCATGACATGGATTAATCATTCAATTAAATGGTGCCCCCCCTCACCAGAATTTCTGGCTACGCCACTATTTGTGGGGCCCATAGGGAAATATATGGTTGGGATGTACTGGGCACATTGTCCCGGGCTGAGAGGATTTCAACCCTGTATTCGAACATGCTCAACGATACATGTAGATAACATAAAGAGCGCGACATGCATGAGATATATATAAGCTGATGTCAATGATTTTTGTGATGGTAATATACTTAACTATTGCTTCTAACATATCAAAACTTAGGCGAATATTTTGAAATTTTCGGACAGATATTCTTAATGACTGTGCGCTTAAAATAGGAAGTTATATTTTCTCTAACAGTATAAACTGTCCGTAAACCAGCGTATATCACAAAAATAACAAATTTTGTGCAACCCAAAGAGCAATTGTAAATTAAAATTTGTTTAAACTCTATTTGGTAGGGTGTTGTTTGGAAATGTGAAGTTTAAATGTCACAATTTTAATTTGGCAAGGTATTTGATAGGGTGTAGTTAAATGATTGTAAGAACACACTACTACTTCATTGCTGTCAGATTCCTGAAATTTGTACGACGCTGGAATACGCTGTGTTGGGCTGCAGTTTGTATTGTTAATTTTATGTTTATGTAGCTACATGTTACAGTAACAGTGCAATAAAGTAACATGTTTATTCCCGATCTAAATAAGAAGTAGAAGAATAAACAGAGCACGGGGAAATAAAAATGAAGTTTGGAACACACATCGTTCGTTGAAAAATGAACGTGTTCTTTAAAGATATCAGCGGCCCATAATCCGAAATGATAGACGTCGTTCTTCTAGTCGATTTGATCACGAAGCTGAAGTAAGTTGTCGACTCGCTCACGCTTGACGACATTTCATTGTACTACCAGCGCAGCTCAGCGATCGCAGGAACCATCATATGACAGATCGCGTCTTGAAGGAGGAGATGGAGCAACTTGCTACTCGCAAGAGAGAAACTTCACATAGCAAATGGGAATCGACGGCTGGAAGCTTTCCTTTATGGTTTGCAAAACATGAATGAAACGGTTGACGGCTAATGTTTGTTTGAGATGTGTTTAACCATAATGACAGGATGCTTATTTATAACCTTATACGTACCGAAATACTATTTCCATTAAGATGTAATTACTTGATCGTTTTTGTAAACATTGCGAAAAAAATCCACAAAAAAAATACTTTACAATTAAGATTAATAAATCAATTTTGAAAAAAAAAATTTACTTAAATTAATAATCTACTATTTCACTCTTCTAACAGCAAGAACTCGTTTCCGTCCTCTATGGGCACGTTTGTTTACATGGATCTGAATGTATTGGATTGTAAACATAAGTCCAGCAGCATATAATTTATGTTTGGTTAGTAGGACTAGAGATATATCAGGACTCCTGCATTTTTCGTCATAGCAGTAACTGTCGTATTTCATTATCCTTTTGAAAAAGGCCGGACGCCGTTATCCATCAGGCCTCCCGCTAGCCGTCCTTCCGCCACACCCACTGACGGCCGAGAGTACGGAGACCTTTGGTCGCTACTCTTACCGCGCCGAACCCTCCTCCGGTCCTCCCCTCCCCATCGCTACCCCTATCCGCCCCGAACCCACTTCCGGTCCCCCCCCCTCCTATCTCGACCACATGCGCTACCTTCTGACAGTTGCAGGGGGCCGCCTGACCATGGGGATCTCGTCGTCGGAAGAAGATACCTACTGCAACGTCAGAAAAATCTTCCGAAAGCTTTGAATTCCACAATGCTATCTCACTCCGGTGACCTGCAAACTCATATCCTTTCAGACCCATCTTCCTAACGGGAACATATGCCCTGCTCCCACTCATCGTCTTCCAGTGTCGTGAGGGAGACCACTGGCAGTGAGTGCTGCCATGATTGGAAAGACGCCGGTATTGCCTAACTAGAACAGAAGCTACAGCGGTGGTTCACGGGACAGGGCCAACTGTCGATTCCTTAAAGGAACTCGAGGGGGAAGCCTGCAAATGTCTCTGTACCAAATCTGGGCCACAACTCGATGACATCCTGGACACCAAACATAAAATTTAAATTGGCTGGATCTCTCAAAACCAGGAAGATGTTAATTCTGGATTTAATAAATGCAGCATCTAGAGGAATCCCGCTGTATCCATCTTAACAAACATGCCCTATATGTTTTCCTTTACGGAAGGACTCCTTACATCGTCCGCAGTTTTCATCCCGGGATGGACTCTTAGGAAGATCATTACCTACTGTCTATTGTCATCTATTTGCAAAATCCATATAATATTGGACTTTTTACGGATATATTATGAGAAGTCCACCATCTTCTTCGATTCTATAAACAATCACCGGTACTACAATTAGTTTGCTAGCCGCCCCTATCCCTAATTCTGGTTTCCACATCCAGTGCTTCTCGATCGCCAGTGAGTTTCAATCAGCAATCAGCAATCACCAAGCTACAGGTGTGTGGTCCAAGCTACATCAACATGCTACCATAATACGAGAAGTGACAATGGCAGGTTAATTATCACAGTTTCATAGACTCCGTGATTATGAACACCTATTGTGCATCAGCATCAATACTTCCTTAACAATGCATCCATACCCTGCGTGGCAATGAGACGAGACTCGTGGCAGGTTTTGATACAGCAAAAATAGTGATGGTTTTGTTAAAATATTCCCCGGCGGTGTGGCCCAAAATGAATTTATTTATTTATTAAGTATTTTTCTGAAGGGATGCAACTATTAGGTTGGGCAAGTCCCCATAAATGCGGTGTCTCTTCATAATGGAAAGAGAGACAAATGATATATATATATATATATATATATATATATATATATATATATATATATATATATATATATATATATGGGCCCATCTTTATTGTCCGCACGGGTAGCTACCCATCCACCCTTCCGATCACATTTTTTTCAAAAAAAATCGCAATTGCAGATGACCATTTTGTCTAGCTTCCCAAAAAATTTCATCCAAAAATAATATCATTTATCCCACCAAAATAAAAAAAAACTATCCTTATATATATATGTTGTATATTTTATACAGAGTTAATCTTTTATTCGTGTAGTTACTTTCTTATCACTATAGTTACTTTTTTGACAGCGGAGTTACTTTTTTGGCCAGGAGAGTTACTTTTTTTCTGTCGGGTAGCGAAAATCCAGACTACCCGTGCGGGCAATGAATGAACGCCATATATATATATATATATATATATATATATATATATATATATATATATATATATATATATATATATATATATATATATATATATATAGAGAGAGAGAGAGAGAGAGAGTCAGGCTAGAATACACTCGAGTGCATGGATCGCACGAATACACTCAAGTGTGTTTGCATATCAAGATTATTTTTTACAAAATGTAAACCGTTGATCTTCACCGTCATACTATAACTAGGCTACATACAAATTTTGAGCCCATTTGGATGAGTGTAAGTCACTCATCCAAGGGCAACAAAATCGACGCGCGAAACTAATTTGAAATGCATAATTTTTGTGGTCTTCATAACATGAGCTATACATATCTAAATGTGCTCAAATTTTGCGTATGAGTTGTTCACGAGATGTTTAAGAAGATCAACGAATTAGATTTAAAAAAAAATATTGTATCATGAAAAACTATTTGAGTGTATTTCGCTCCGGATACACTCGAGTGTATTCTAGCCTAACTATATATATATATATATATATATATATATGGTGTTTTTGTCCTCTCTCTAGGGATTTTATCCGTAACTAACTTCCATCGTTGCAGAGTGCACAAGGAGAAACCATATGCTCTTTCGTAAGACTTCCGCTCGCTTTCTCGCTTCCTCTATGCAACGTTGCTGCTGCAAAACACTGTCGTGGAACACTGTTTCTAACACTACTGGAGCCATTAAGGTAGTGTAGCATTCACCAGAATACATTATGGAGACTCCACAGTCTTCAGGTATGAGATAATATATCTAACAATGGTATCGCAATGTTTGTTCCTTGCAAATTGCTCTTCCAACGAGTGTTTCGGTTTCCCCACGTTGTATCGAAAATGATTGTCAATCAATGTATTGTTCTGGTATTCTCCTGACTGTGAACATGTGTTTCTGTTTTTACTCATTGCGTGGAGGGCAATGACGATTGTGTAGTTGCATACTCTTTTTCTACGGCGAAAACATCGTTAGTTGGGAAACAGTAGATTGGTTGTCGATTTGATTAACTCGTCCGTCACTCTTTGTTTCTGTGGGACGTTTTATTAGGGATATATTCACCTATATCAATGAGGATGTTGGCAGTATGCCTACTTCCAATATCTATTAACAATCTAAAAATCATGCGGTATTCCTACATACATCTGTGGATGACGAGATCATTGGCCACTGTCTTCTTATTTGCTAATATGGCAGATTTTTAAGACTTCCTGAGTAACTTCTTCTTTGACCCAAGCGGCAATCAATCCTTCGCATAACTTAGGCAGCGAGAATGACTTATTTAGTACATTAATTTATTTAACGAAGTGCTTTCTCAAGTGGTGATGCACATCTGTTGGTTGCTTTTCATTTAAGTATTATTGATGTGTGTTCAGTAGTCACGGATAATGGATGTTCAGCGGCCACCACCAGCGCTATCCGACAAGTCATTACAAAGGAATGATACATCTAGAAGATGTGGTGGACTGACAATTCATTATACCGGACATATTAGTGATTATTCATCTTCTAATTAGTTTGTGTGAGGTTTAGATTGTATAATATCATGCTAGTTTATGTATAGTCTTACCAAAGTAAGTCTAATGACAACAGTGATTTTGGTTAAAATTTATCATTGTTGTTGGCATTATAAAATTTAAGATATTTAGCGTATGTATGTCATTGATGTATTGTTTAGCCCAAAGGAAAAATATTATGTCACTCACAACCATATGTTAAGTTATTATGTTAAGTGAGATTTGACTCACATAAAGAAACTAATCTAAATCAGTGTTACATATTTATCCAAAGATAATTTATAATGACTACTTGTGATTAGTATTATAAAAGTAAATAAAATTGACCTCATTAATTACTTTTATATTTTAATGGTGGTTTTAAATTGAAAATTTTAATTATTGCAGTAATTTCCTCATCCTTGTATGGTGAAAATAACAATATTCATATTCTCAATGGTTCAAATTTTAATTAATGGAAAGAAAAGGTCATGTTTACGTTAGGATGTATGGATCTAGACTTAGCTTTCCGAGTGAAAAAATAGCAACCACTTATAGAGGAAAGTACTACTGCTGAAAAGGCCAATTATGATAAGTGGGAACACTCTAATAGGCTTAGTTTGTTGCTTATGCAAGCACATGTAGGAAAGCATATTAGAAGATCAATTCCCAATTCTGAATTGATAAAAGACTTTTTAAAGACAGTGGAGGAACAATATGTTTCTTCTAGTAAGTCTAGGGCTAGCACCTTAATGGTCAAGATGTGCTCTATGAAGTACAATGGTTCTTGTGGGATCCATGAACACATCATGGAGATGAGAGATATTGCTGCCCAGCTTAATGAGATGGAGTTATCCATCTCTGATGCATTTTTGGTTCACTTTATTGTAACTTCCTTGCCTAGTCAGTATGGTTCATTCAAAATCTTTTACAACACACAAAAAGAAAAATGGTCAATAAATAATTTTTAGCTATGTGTGTTCAAGAAGAAGAGAGACTTAAGAATGAAGGGTTTCCTACTGCACATTTAAGTACACATGACAAGCATAAATGTAAGGGTAAAGAAAAAATGAAGGGAACTGCTCTTATCTCAGGTGGAGTGTCCAAGCCAAGTGATGGCAAGGTCGGGGGAAGCAAGACTAATATGAAATGCTTCTTCTTCCATACAAAAGGACATGCTAAAAAAGAGTGCTTAGTACAAGAAATGGTTGGAAAAGAAATGTATAATGTCTCTTATTTCATATGAATGTCATCTTTCAAATGTTGCTTTATATAGTTAGTGCCTTGACTCTAGTACCACTGTGCATATTTGCAATACATTGCAGGGATTTCTGAATCAAAGGAAACAAACTGAGCGTGAAAAAGTCCTTTTATTCTAGAAATAAATTAGGCTCACGTGTAAATGTTGTTGGTACATGAAAAACAATCCTTGACAATGGAAGCTTGTTGGATTTAGAAAATACTTTTTATGCACCAAACTATAGTTAAAATTTAATCTCTATTTCTAGATTAGACAAATTCAACTATGCTTTCATTCTTCAAAATGGACGACTCTCTTTGTATAAAAACTCTAGTATTATTGGTACTTGTCTTTTAATAAATGATCTTTATCAAGTTCAATTGAGCCCTCATTTTGTAGAATCATTTATAGTCCAGCATAATGTTATTGGAAATAAATGCACATTACTAGATGAAAAGTAATCACTACTTTGGCACCGAAGATTGGGTCATATTTCCAAAGAAAGAATTCAAAGATTAGTAAAAGAGAGAATTTTAGGACCCTTGGACTTTACTAATTTTGGAACATGTGTTGAATGCATAAAGGCTAAGAAAACCAACACTTCTAAAAAGGATGACAAGAGAAGTAATGAAACATTAGAAATAATTCACATGGATATTTGTGGACCATTTCCACCTTGTTTTACAGGGGAGATATATTTTGCAACCTTTATCGATGACCACTCACGATATATGTTTCTCTACTTATTAAATGACAAAAGTGAGGTTTATCAAGCCTTTAAGGACTTTAAAGTTGAAGTGGAGAAATAATTAGGTAAAGTGATTAAGATAGTCAGATCAGATAGGGGAGGTGAATATTATGGAAGGTTCACTGAGATGGGACAAAGAAAGGGGCCATTTGCACATTTCCGTCAAGAAGAAGGTATTGTACCTCATATACAATATCAGGCACGCCAAGTCAAAATGTTGTAGCTGAAAGAAGGAATCAAACATTAAAGGAAATGGTTTGTGCAATGCTTTGTAATTCATCCCTTCCTTCTTCAATGTGGAGTGAGGCTTTAAAAACAACAGTGCATGTATTGAACAAGGCTCCTAGTAAGTTTGTCCAGAAAACCCCATACGAATTATGGATAGGAAGGAAACCATCCTTAAACTATATGCGCATATGGGGATGTCGTGCAGAAGTTAGAATTTACAATCCACATGAGAAGGCCTTTGACTCAAGAACCATTAGTGGTTTCTTTATTGGTTATCTAGAGAGGTCAAAGGGATATAGATTTTATTGTCCATCTCACCCACGAAAGATAGTCAAGAGTGAAAGGCTAGATTTTTTTAGGATCATCAAATATGTGGGAATGATCTACTTCAAAATATATCTTGTGATGAAGTGTAGGATAATTCAGTCACACCTGCACCTAGTCAAACTTGCATAAGCTATCCAGTTATTGTTCCCATGAACAATTATCAAGTGGATGAGCCAATAGAAGTAGATCATACTTCTAGTCGGGTTGCAAATGAACAAGTTGATTATGTTCATGATGAAGGACAACCTGAAGAGCCTATAGAAAATGTAGATCCCAATGTTGAACTAAGAAGATCCATAAGATCAAGGAGGTCTGGCATTCCATCTGATTATGTTGTATACCTTCAAGAGACAAATATGGACTTTGAAAATATCGATCCCTTATCTTTTTCACAAGCAATGGATTGTGAAAATTCCTCTAAGTGGGTTGATTCTATAAAGGAGGAACTAGCATCCATGGACATAATTTGAGTATGGGACCTTGTACCTTTACCAGAGAAAATTAAACCTATTGGTTGCAAGTGGGTCTATAAGACCAAAAGGAACCCAAATGGTGAAAATTGAGAAGTACAAGGCTAGATTAGTTGTGAAAGGTTTCACACAAAAGGAAAGAATTGATTATAAAGAGACCTTTTCTCTAGTCTCATCAAAGGACTCCTTTGGGGTAATTAGGGCCTTAGTGGCTCATTTTGATCTTGAGCTACTTCAAATGGATGTGAAAATGGCATTTTTGAATGGAGATTTATCTGAAGAAGTCTACATGGAACAGCCAGAAGGTTTCATTGACAATAGAAGAAGTCATATAGTTTGCAAATTAAAGAAATCAATTTATGGACTTAAATAAGAATCCCGACAATGGTATATAAAATTTAACACTATTATATCATCTTTTAGGTTTAAACCAAATATTGTTGATCAGTGTACATACCTCAAGGTCAGTGGGAATAAGTTCATAATATTGATTCTTTATGTGGATGATATTCTAATAGCAAGTAATAACCTTGCTATATTACATGAAACTGAATAATTTCTTTCCTCTAACTTTGAGATGAAAGATATGGGAGAAGCTATGTATGTACTCGATATGGAGATTCATCGAGACCGAACTAAGGGCATACTGTTGGATCCTAGATGGGTGATTAGATGCTCTAGAGGGGGGGTGAATAGAGCTGAAAGCACTTAAATAAAGCTCATTAAACCTTCAAGATATATGACAAGATAAGGTTGCTAAATAGGTAATTTGAGTGCAACTAACACATACATAGCAAGGGAGAGAGAGATTGAACATGCACCAATTAGACAAGCTATTTAGAGTGGTTCCACACTTCAAACTAGAAGTGTATCAGTCCACTTGCTTAGAGAGGTCAACCTCTAGGACTTCCAAACTATTGCACTCTTATATTCATTCATAAGACATACAAAGCATGACCAAACAAAAGACTTACCCATCCAATACAAAGAGTCTTCAACCTTACCAAGAATTTACCCACTTTGCAAGGGTCTTCGGCCTTCTCCAAGGACTTACCCACTCTTGCACAAGTCTTCAGCCTTGCAGGGATTACCCACTCTTCTTGGATCTTCAGCTTTTGACTTCACCTTCACTCGGAGAAGCTTCCACCAAGGACTTACCCACTTGAGCAAGGAGTCTTCTGCCTTCACCAAGGGCTTACCCACTCTAGCTCCAAGTCTTCAGCCTTAATCTTCACCAAGGGACTCCTTCCCTTGTTCTTCTTCACCTCTCTTGGACAAGAGAGAGAACCTTCATCTTCATGATTGAAAAGATAGAAAGGGAGGTGGTGGAAGTGAGAGCCTCACAAGATATACATGTAGGACTAGATCTCTTACAAATTTCCTACTCACTCTAATGGATGTAGCAAGTGATTAAGCTTAGATAGAGAGAGGAGGTTGTAGGAAGCACTCAGCTATAGAATAGGAACCTCACATAGAGTTTGCAATGAATGCTCAACCTTGGAATGAAGCCCAAGGGGTCCTATTTATAGCTGGGGATGCCTCTTAGCCTTTGGGAACACTTGAGAATGAAAACTAGCCATTTTGTGGCTTGCAACAGATCTATTTTCACTTGTTGCAACTCCACAACGGCTAGAAGCACTTTTCTGCACTTTTCCGTACAGTGCAATTGGTCGAGTTTCTATAAAGGTAACTCGACCGATAGAGTAAAATACAAAGACGATATTCAGACCATCGGTCGAGTTTGTCCTGAGGAAACTCGACCGACCAATGAAAATCGATTTGGTCAGTTACTCCATCGGTCGAGTTATGTGTAAACACAACTCGACTGATGCAATCTCCATAAAATTGATCAAGGATGATCGGTCGAGTTTTCAGGCTGGAAAACTCGACCGACAAAGTGCCTGTAATCAATTTTCAAAGTTGCATCTAAAGTGCTCTAATATTCGATCTAAGTGCTCCTAATATTTTTCTAAGCTTAATTACAAGTCATACAATCATTACAAGTGATTTACAACATGATTCTAATGGATATACATCATATTACAAAAACATGCACTTGTATAACTTTGACTTGTCTTTTCTCCAATTTGATATGCACAAGTTAGGGCATTTGGAGTGTGTCTATACCTAATCTGAAATCACTCAAGTAGAGACATTAGACACCAATATGTGGAATGGTTAGCCATCATCAAAATATGGGTTTAGTCAATTTAGATGTGAGTCAACATTGACCTAATTGACCTTGCGTCAACATTATCCCCCTTTTTGAAGATGACAAACCATTCCATAAATGTATTGAAAGCTTTCAAGTAAAATCATACCTTCGGACAAACCTAGGGGTTTCAATAGAATGGAGTTCATATGCTCCCCCTCAATTGATGCGCATGGAGTTTTCATACTCCCCTTCAATTGATGATATTTCTCCTGCATGGTTAGCTTTCATAACATTTATAGAATACTATGTCTTCTACTCATATATGTTCTACACATATATGTCTTCTCCCTTTTACCTTCTCCCTTTACATGAACATACTTCTCTTCTTCATGTAAGACATGCCTTCTTCCTCTTTTAAAAGAAGACATATCTTTCTCCCTCTTTGTCATTTCAAAAAGTGGGGTTATGAAGAAATAAGAAACATCACTTGTTAAAGAGAAAGGAGATAACACAAATACATATAAGGAGAGTAGAAGAGCACATATAGGGGCTTGTCCAAGCATACAAAGAAAAGCAAGTTAAAGCATATACTTGAACAACCCAAAAAGCAAGATAAAGTGCTCCATTAAAACAATAAAACATAATTTTGACCCTCAAGATGACGGAATTTGACCAAAAACCATCCGAGCTCATTGCAAAGCAATGAGTCTTGCTCAGAAGGTTGTTTCTGCATGAAAAACATTGTCTTGCGCCAAAAACTGAAACTGGAGCAAAATCTGCATAAAAACCAAAAATACTCCAATTTCTACATATAATGTAGATCTATGTATCATGCATCACAATGTTATGCAAGCAACTCAAGATAGTAGATATGCAATTCAAGGAACAAGCTTGAGCATGTATGAGACAAGATACAAGCATAGCATATAGATGAGAAAAGATGCCAATCATAAGAAAGGCTAGAACTACATGTATATGAACTACTAGTAGATGATATCACAAGTTAGGACTACTAGTAGGATCTAGATCATAGCAAGAGATACCAAAAGATACACAAGATAAAGCGAACTATGAGTAGATGTAGAGATATATCCAAACAAAGAAATATGCAATTTTAGACGCATGAAAGGATATAACTCACTAGATATGCATCCTTACCATAAGATGATTACCCCTAAGAACCTCAAAGTTGTATCACAACAAGATATACACCTAGATAGATGTAGCAAGTTAGAGCACAAAGGAAGCAATTTAAGACACAACCAAGAGATCCAAAGAGATCATCATCAAAACCTGCAAAACAACTCAAAGCAAGTAATTGCAAGATATAGGTATACCAATTTAGAGCAATTTGAAAGATAGAGTTGTAAGCAAGATAGGCAATTTAGAACATGGCAATATGCATATATAAAGGTACCAAATGAGAGTGCCAAAGAATAAGGCTATTTGTTGAGAAAATCTAGTTGAGAGGGAAATTCTCACTCAAAAAGCCAAATGTATATTCTGTGCACAGTGTTATCGGTCGAGTTATGTGCATTGACAACTCGACCGATGACAGTTGTTGGCAACATCCATTGGTGCCTATTGGTCGAGTTTCAAATAGGGCAAACTCGACCGACAGATCAGTTGTCAAAAAGCACATATATTTCATAAAAAGATATTTAAAGGCATGCTAAATATACAAACCATATCGAAACATGTCTAAGCAAGTTAGTAATGCACTATAGAAGCATTAGAAACAATTTTTGAGCAAGAGTGTGAAGAGGAACACAAAATACCACTTTTGACTCAAAAACCATATGTATAGTGCACACTAACCTGACAAAACAAGTTAGGATTGATTATAAGCAAGAAAAACATTACCTTTGTTCTTACCATTCCTTTTTCCACTTGTTTTCACCTCATACACATCTCACCTTTCTTCTTTCATGTGGATTGAGAAGTCAATTTGCAATTCAATGGCTCAAGTCAATCCATTTGCAAGTACCTACAAGAAGAAAGATGAAGTGGTCCCCAATCATGTTATTGGGTCCAGAGGGGTTAGTTTAGCAACCCAAGTCCTATTGCTCTTGGGTGCTTTCTTAAAAGGACAACAAATAGAATAATGACCAAAATCATTGCAATAGTTGCATGTGCCCATAGTCTTAGAACTAGAGGATTCTCCATGGAATATTGGAGGTCCTTTATCTTTGTTGTTCCCTTGACTACTATCATACCCCAAACCATGTCTACCAATTTGTTTAGTAGAATGGTGTAGGATGTCATTAAGGCTCTTCTTACCAACTAAGAATCTTTGCAAAGAAGATCTCAAACTATCATTATCATGCATAAGAGAGGTAATAGTAGAGGACAATTGATTAATATTATCTCGAGCATGCAAAAGATCATTTTCTAAGCAAAGAGCTTTAGTTAAATGAGAATCTCTATCAAAATGAAGAGCAGAAACATCATTGTCTCTACGAGTAGAACTAGAACAAGATTCTTGCACATTGATTTTAGCAAGCAAGGAAGCATTTTCTATTTCTAATTCTTGCAAAACATGATCTTTTTCCTTGTTTTCAGATTTAAGAACATCAATATCATGCATGAGAGAATTAATAGTTGAAGTATGCTCTTCATTAGAACTAGGAATGAGAGGTTGAGCTTCTAGAAATCTAATCTTATCAAGCAAACTAGCATTTTCAAGTTTAAGAGAGTCTACTTGGCTAAGACAAGCATTTTTATCATCAAGCAAGTAAGAATTAACATGTTCAAGATCATCTAGTTCTACATACAAATTATCAACAATTTTAGCAAGCTTTTTCTTTTTCCTTTTAGAAGACTTAAGAGAGGCACAAATATCATGAATAATATCAATCAAAGATTCTTTATCTAAAGAGTTTAGATTTACCTCACTTGAGTCTTCACTTGTTGATGCTATAAGAGCAAAATGGCATTCTCCTTCATCACTAGAGCTTGAGCTTGATCCTTCACTTGAATCTTCACTTGAGCTTGAGTTGGAGGAGCCACTTGAGCTTGATTGCCATTTCTTCTTGTAAAGATGGATCTTTTTGCCTTGTGGACAATCTTCCTTGTAGTGACCCTTCTTTCCACATGTGAAGCATCGGATGGAGGAGGACTTGACTTTGTAGAGTTTACCCTTGGAGTACATGGCATCTTCTTTAGCTTGAGAGGATGGAGAGACTTGTTCCATGATAGCTTCAATTTGAGCCTTCATTTCAGCCTTCTTCATTCTCTTTAGCTCTTTCTTCTCTTGTCTTTCTACTTCCTCCCTCTTGTCAAGTGTAGCTTCATGTGCTTGTAGATTTATAATGAGCTCTTCAATAGGAATATCCCTAAGAGACCTTGCTTCTTCAATGGAAGTCACCTTGGGTTCCCACCTCTTGGGGAGAGTTCTAAGGATCTTTGAGTTGATCTCTCCACTAGACATAGGATGTCCTAGAATAGTAAGAACATTCAAAATGGTGTTGAGCCTTGAGTACATGTTGGCTATGCTCTCCTCCTTTCCCATCTTGAAGTTCTCAAGAAGCCTTTGAGCATGTAGACTTTGCTTTCCTTCACTTGATCTGTCCCTTCATAAGTGATGAAAAGCTTTCTCCATACCTCATAGGCTGTTTCACATGAAGATATCCGGTTGAACTCGGTGGGGGTCATGGAGGCATATAGGATGTGCATGGCTCTAGCATTCAAGGTTGCTTTCTTCAAGGTATCTTCATCCCATTCTTCAATCTTTGTCTTTGGTAGTATGTATGGGCTGTTCACCATTTTCCACATCTCAAGACTTGATCCTTGGATGTAGAATTGAAGCCTTCTTCTCCAATAGAGGAAATTGCTCCCATCAAAGATTGGAAGGTTGGTCGAGAATCTTCCTCCTAGGTAGTCACCCATCTTCTCCAACTTGTTGAAGTATGCTTGGAGAAGACCCGCTCTGATACCAATTGTTGGATCCTAGATGGGTGATTAGATGCTCTAGAGGGGGGGGTGAATAGAGCTGAAAGCACTTAAACAAATCTCATTAAACCTTCAAGATATATGACAAGATAAGGTTTCTAAATAGGTAATTTGAGTGCAACTAACACATACATAGAAAGGGAGAGAGAGATTGAACATGCACCAATTAGACAAGCTATTTAGAGTGGTTCCACACTTCAAACTAGAAGTGTGTCAGTCCACTTGCCTAGAGAGGTCAACCTCTAGGACTTCCAAACTATTTGCACTCTTATATTCATTCATAAGACATACAAAGCATGACCAAACAAAAGACTTACCTATCCAATACAAAGAGTCTTCAACCTTACCAAGGACTTACCCACTTTGCAAGGGTCTTCGGCCTTCTCCAAGGACTTACCCATTCTTGCACAAGTCTTCAACCTTGCAGGGATTACCCACTCTTCTTGGATCTTCATCTTTTGACTTCACCTTCACTCGGAGAAGCTTCCACCAAGGACTTACCCACTTGAGCAAGGAATCTTCTGCCTTCACCAAGGTCTTACCCACTCTAGCTCCAAGTCTTCAGCCTTGATGTTCACCAAGGGACTCCTTCCCTTGTTCTTCTTCACCTCTCTTGGATAACAGAGAGAACCTTCATCGTCATAATTGAAAAGATAGAAAGGGAGGTGGTGGAAGTGAGAGCCTCACAAGATATACATGTAGGACTAGCTCTCTTATAGATTTCCTACTCACTCTAATGGATGTAGCGAGTGATTAAGCTTAGAGAGAGAGAGGAGGTTGTAGGAAGTACTCAGCTATAGAATAGGAACCTCACATAGAGTTTGCAATGAATGCTCAACCTTGGAATGAAGCCCAAGGGGTCCTATTTATAGCTGGGGATGCCTCTTAGCCTTTGGGAACACTTGAGAATGAAAACTATCCATTTTGTGGCTTGCAACGGATCTATTTTCACTTGTTGCAACTCCACAATGGCTAGAAGCACTTTTCTGCACTTTTCCGTACAGTGAAATCGGTCGAGTTTCTATAAAGGTAACTCGACCGATAGAGTAAAAGACAAAGTCAATATTCAGACCATCGGTTGAGTTTGTCCTGAGGAAACTCGACCGACCAATGAAAATCGATTTGGTCAGTTACTCCATCGGTCGAGTTGTGTGTAAACACGACTCGACCGATGCAATCTCTAGAAAATTGATCAAGGATGATCAGTCGAGTTTTCAGGATGGGAAACTCGACCGACAAAGTGCATGTAATCAATTTTCAAAGTTGCATCTAAAGTGCTCTAATATTCGATCTAAGTGCTCCTGATATTTTTCTAAGCTTAATTACAAGTCATACAATCATTACAAGTGATTTACAACATGATTCTAATGGATATACATCATATTACAAAAACATGCACTTGTATGACTTTGACTTGTCTTTTCTCCAATTTGATATGCACAAGTTAGGACATTTAGAGTGTGTCTATACCTAATATGAAATCACTCAAGTAGAGACATTAGACACCAATATGTGGAATGGTTAGTCATCATCAAAACATGGGTTTAGTCAATTTAGACGTGAGTCAACATTGACCTAATTAACCTTGAGTCAACACATACTTGGTATATCCCAGAAAACTTACATATCTCAAGTTTTAAAGAAGTACGAAATGAAAAATTGTTCACCTGGACCTGCACCTATAGTTAAATGAGATAAATTCAACTCCATGTGGTGTCCTAGTAATGATATTGAAAGGAATGAAATGAGGAAAATACCATACACATCTGTAGTTGGGAGCTTACAATATCTCCAGATATGCACCCGGCCAGACATTGCTTTTTCTAATAGAATTCTTGATCGTTACCGTGACATCCTGCCATCACATAGACAATGAAATGACACATGAAAATGCGTGGAACCACCATAAACCACATATTATCAAAAACATAGGTTAATTAAAATTGATTGCAGAAAGCATCATAATAACGGAACTATTACAACCAGATCCACATCCTGCAAGGAAACATGATATATATATATATACATATTCATCATATATGTCCATCAACACACTGGACATGTATGTTCCATATACATCAAGGATGTGTCACCTGTTTATATACATATCAGACCTAGCCAGGCCAACAACATGATACAAAAATCCATACTAAGATCATACATTGTGAAACCTTGTCAAAACACCTCCAAGTACTTGAGAGTACAAGAAGACTCTAAGACTCTACTACAAAACAGCCACAGCAGCACCATATCCAACCTTACCTTCTACTAATCTTCTTGCTGCTCAACCGCAATACTACGATCACCACCATGTCCAGCTCGATCACCTAAAAAGGTTAAAACCAGTGGGGTGAGATACACAGTCCTAGCGAGAAACATAACTCTCCGCCAAACTATAAAACCTCAGAGAAGCTAGAGAAGAATATAGCAGATAACCAGATCAGATATGAAATATAGAGAACAAGATTATATGTGCATAACAGCTTACCATGATGTTTGAGAGGCATATAGCAATTTGGAAGATATACTTAGAGCATGCATATAAGACAATCAAACTTTATGCAAGGCCTCAACCAATGTTTTGTGTTTGCCCTAAGAAAATATACTACATGTCTGGATTACCATTTGTTATGCCCTCAGGAAGTGAGCCTTACTGCCCAAATCCAACCTTCAGTTGTGAAACCCAAAACCGTGCCATACAAGGTCAATGGAAGAGCTGGACTCCACAAAATTACCTCCTCATGGTCAGTGCATGATATCCAAAGTAGGACCGCAGTCTCTTGCTTAAGTGACCTCAGTCACAGGGTCAGATCCACAGACTACTATTTCCTCTAGCCCACCTTAGTACAGGTCTCGGCACTAGCATACCTTGAGCCACGGGCCTGCTCACCGTGCTCCTGATCCATGAACGCATTCATGCTCTATCACACTGAGCCATGGGCCTGTTCACCATGCTCTTATACACATCTTGAGTCTACAACCAAAGTTGCAATCTAATCCGCCTATTTTTAGCTAGGAGAAACATCGCATATTCAACAATATGCGCTCCAGGTTAACCCGTACGAGAACCCATTTCACCATCACCAGCTCCTGACGATGATGGATCTATGGCCAGGGCAAACTACATGAAAGGTTCATCTGTAATTAGTTAATACATTTTAAGTTGATTGTCAGGTTCAACCAAGTTATATTAAGCAAACCGTAAATAAGAGTAACAACATAGATTCCATTATCTTGTGTCATACTATTACTGCTATTCTCAATACCATCAACATCATCATGATCCATCTCGAGGATCCAACATCACATGTTGCCACTTGGCCTCTTGCCAACCATCATGATCCATCACAAGGATCCAACATCACAGGGATTCCATCCCCTAATTAAGCACATGTTACCAACACATAGGCAACACTCATCATGTATCATCATAGTTCTCATAACACTAGTACATAACCGGCCTTTAGTGTTGATTATTTAAGGCCTTTTAGTGTCGGTTTCTAAGTGACACCTATGTGGGCGCCGCTAAAAGCCCAACCTTTACGCGTCGGTTCTCAAAACGACGCCACAACCCTTCGCGTGCCACCGAAAACGCACTAAAAACACGCCAGTAGAGGGTATACGCGTCGGTTATCCGCTTCGAAACCGACACTTAATCACCCTCTTACACGGCCGTGCTGGCCCGAATGGCCGTGGTGTCTGGTCTCATTAGGGAAGTCGACGTCAGTTACTAGTATGGCAACTGACATTGTAACCATATATCATCGATTTTATAAAGATATTCGACACATATTTTATGTCTGGTCCACTTCCACGGCCGTGCTGGCCAGCACGACTGTGGTGTAGGGAAATCGACGTCGGTACTAGTATGGAAACTGACACTGTAACCGTATGTCGTCAGTTTTATACAAATAACCGACGCCTATGATTTGATTTTTTTTTCTGTCAGTCTGCATACCTGCTGTGGCTGGTCGCAGGATGAGAAACCTATAGTTCAGTTAGGAACTGCAAGTTTTACGACATCCATTGATATCAGCCAACAACAGGCCACAAACCTGCAAAATTAACATGATGGAAAAATTATTATATATGTGATTCACACTCATGTATAAGAAATTTAATTCATATTATTTTTTCATCACACACATGTAGAAACCAGTAGCAACCTGCAGTTCCATTTATTTCATCTCTTTTCACATTCAGACACATGTAGAAACATTCATGTATTGATGGCTTTCACACACATATGACAATTCATAAAAATTCATTCACATTCACACAAAATTAATTATGAGAACAAAGTTATTTTATTCATCATCATCATTGTCATCAAAATCATATTGAAAAATTCCCACTCTTTGCAGGGCTTTTGCCCAATCTTCTCTTACAACATCTAATTCATCTCTCGTATAGGGAGCATGTACATCAAAACGCTTTGCACCTGTGTTGAAGTCCTCAGTTTTAAAGACCTACAAAGAGAATGGCGTAAATACATAATTATAATAATATATAATAAGATTCATATATTTCATATTATCTAACGAGACTATGTATAATACATGTTGTATGTTATCGATTTCCAATACATCATGTTTGATGATTAGGCCCATAAATCGCATCACATAGTAGGCACATGCCCAGACGTTGTCTTGTGTAGCACACTATAAATTGAAACATACAAAATATTCAAAAATACAAATAAGCACACTTCACATAAATAATATATACATTGGAGTCAGGAAATTACTTTCACATTCTTCCAAATGAGTGTCAGATTTTTTTTCCTGGGGACCTTTCCTCCAGCTTTTTTGTACTCTTCTAAAGCCCTATATATGTTAATGTAACACATTAAATTGCATAATTAAATAATAATGCAGTAGCAGATGTTAATAGATATAAAAACATAAAATATTTCTCACGAGAATAATGGCCTTTTAATTGCATGTCCATATACATCCAACTCACTCCCCGCGGGATCTAGATAATAGATGGTGAATGTCTTGGGGACAATAACTAATAACTCCCAATGCTTAGAACTACAGGTAAGAAAGTAGAAAATTAATAACTCAATATCTGCAATGAAAATGTAATTTCCTTAAGTCCAAATTACAAGAAAAGTAAACTTACTCGACATTGAATGGAGCTTTTATCACCGTCTTATTATTTTTACCAAAATATTCAAAAGCATCACAGCAGTATGAAGTAACTGAATACGGGTTTGTATCTACAAGACTAATCAAAGATGGAACCAAAAATCCCACATGGGAAAACCCAAAATATGTACATGTCTTGTGTAAGTGGTTGTAAAATTTGTATTACGTATGCATTAATATATAAGAAACCATATTGCCGTATATAAAACAAGCTATATGAATGTATAAACCAGATTGCCGTATGCATTAATCTCACCATATCCACAGCTCTATCATAGATGTGTTCATCCATTCATAATGTCAATTCAATTCCCAAGCATATTGACCACTGACCTGATTTTTAGGCAATATTCACATGAAATAGCATAGTCATATCCATAGAATTTCCCATGGATCGTCAATCAATATAGTATGCAACATGGCCGGCCGAGTTAATCTAGGGAATACTCAACCGCCACTCCTCTCTATAGAGTTTAAACATCATTAAAAAATTAGTAAAGTTTAACAAGACGTCCAAAATGGAGTTTCCAAAACATAATTAAAAATTCAGATCAATTGGATATACCAATAAAAAGATAAAATTCAAATACAAGACTGCTATATTTCAGTTTGAATACATGGCCGATTGAGTTTATCTTGGGTAAAATCGGCCGACAAACAAGTCAAAAAATTCTTCCAACTAATATCTAATTTCTCCAAACCATGTACAAATTTCAACTAAATCCTAGTTGTATATAAAATGCTAAAAATCATTTAGTACACGACTATACTGATCAAATTTTGTATTCATATGTTACCAAAACCCTAATTTTTGTCGAATAGGATTTTCAATTCTCAAACCCTAATTATGTGAATCAGATATGTTTAAATCTTCTCATTAGTTTTAAAACATAATGATTAGATTACCATAATTAATCAAGCTTTAAACAATGTAATAATGCATTCATCAACTTGATGAATCTACATATCAAAACTTTTGAGTGGTTGAAGTAGTGAAGATGTAGCTTAAAACTACCTAGAATTCTAAAACTTGAACCGAGAGAGATTGTGTAGAATTGATATGTGAGTATGTTGTAAACGTGAGTAATATTGTGAAGAACAAAATGCAGTTTGTCATAGAACAATACATAATATTGATGCATGTAAACCACACATATAAAAAGAAAGCACACAGCCACAGCCATAGGATTAATGGTCATGCCTGTGATATAGGAAAAGCAAAAATAGGGGAGAAGGTCAGGGGAAAACCTGATAATGGGTGTGTAGGAGGGTTGGTCATCGAGCAGAAGGGCTCTGGGCAGAGAGCTGGTCGTCGGCGTCGGGAAGAAGGTCGTCGGGCGGAGAGATGTGGTCGAGCGGTCACCGGGCGGAGAGCTCTGGTCGGGCGGTCGTCGGGCGGAGAGCTCTGGTCGGGCGGTTGCTGGGTGGAGAGTGGTCGCCGGCAGCGGTTGGCAGAAGCAGACGGCGGTGGAGGCGCAGGCGGAGGCAGCACAACAGTGCAGGCGGAGGTGGAGGCAGAGCAGCGGAATCGTCAGAGAAATCGTTGGAGCAAAGACCTTGATCAGCAGAAATGAATGAAACAGTAGAGGAAGAGTCTGTATCGCGTTGTTAAGTTAACTATAGGTGTCGGTTGCTAACAAAAACCGACAATAACAACTTTAAGTGTCGGTTTGCAACAAAACACCGACACTAAAGGGAGGTGAAAATTTTCGTGGTTATTCGCACGAAAACACAATGGCGTCAGTTATTGTCACACAATCGACGATAAAAAGTGAGCAAATTTCTGTCTCGCAGAAAACCTTTAGTTGTCGGTTTCTATCTTAAAAACTGATGATGTATGTCAATTTTTGGAGGTAATTTTTTTCGCTGGAAATTTTGATTTTGGCGGTTACTTTTAGGTGTCAGTTTCTTATTAAGGAACCGACACTGAATAAAAGCGATACCCGTGTCTGGTCGACCTTCACAGATTGATGTTGGCTTATTTTATACACTGACGTTGTATGGTTTACATGTCGGTGTATTATTAAAACCGACACCATTAAAAGTGGCGTTATAAGACATTTCTTTAGTAGTGTAACACATAGTGTTCCTCATTATCTCAATATTCAAGAGAATTTCACCAAGGACATCATTGTAGTTCATACGTGAGTACACATCTCAATTGATGAAACCTACATGGTTAGTATGCTCAGGAGTAGATAAATACTTCATCATCGAGATATAATTTTGCCACATTAGATGAGCATGCACATAACATTCACATGTAAGCATTCCAAATGATATTAGGGTTTCAAGCATAACCCTCACAATAGCATATCGGGTAAGAGATAATTCTCACCAAAACATACCACGACCCTCACCAAAGGTGCAACGTCCCTCACCAAAGGTATCGGTTATAACCAAACCTTAGAGGTATCGACTAAAGGCAACTTGACACATCTAGTTGTGTTGGCCAGCACTATCAGCCAACACCATATCGGGCGAGCACCTAGCAAGTTGATAATGAGCAGCATCATATCGTGCAACCTGTATCGCCTAAGCGACACATCCTTACTACCCAATAGAACAATGAACCATCATATCAGGTAAGCACCATACCGTGCGACGCCATGACGGGCAACGCCCAAACCATGTCACCCAGCCAAAGGCCAGCCCTGTCGCCGAAGGTCATAACACCCATCAAGGCACTATAGCAGGTAACACATCCTCATGGAGCATCGGTCATCACTGCCCAACGAGGGTATCGTGCAAAGAAGTAGCAACACCATGCAACACCCAAAGCCCGACACAGCGCTCTATCATCCAACAAGATCACCTATCGTTTAAGGGATACAAGCCTCGCAACGCCCAAGCTAACTCATCCTTAAAGCACCATAACGATAAGGGATCCACAAGGCATCCACCTACTGTATCGCCCAAACCCTAACTGAAGGGAAGGAGAGGGATATCGGGCAACAAGCACCAAGACACCATCTTCCATATCGGGTGACTAGGGTTAGAAACAACCTCAACCTCATAACGGCCACCCATGCCACATTTCCCAGGGCATCAAGAGTGTTAGTTCACCTCGCAATAACTGGGTTGAATTAGGGGTATTGCCAAACTCAAGCATATCGGGTAGGAGCTAGAGCTCACCTCACAACTCAAGGAAGGAGGGGTGTTGCTCAAAGCTCACCATCAAAGGCATGGCCACCCATGGCACCAACAAGGACATAACGTGCAACTAGGGTAGATCACCATCTCAACACTAAGGGCAGCACCTCTATCGGCCAAGACAACTGACCATGACACCAAACAACTAGAACCTAGGCTCACCTCTCTACAACTAAGTGAGAGAGGGGTGTTGCCTCAAGGACGCACTACCTTACACCTTTGGGTTAAGAAACCCTAAACTCACCTCTCAACTAAAAAAGAGAGGGGTGTTGCTTGAGATTCCATAATCCAAGGGGTTTGGCCAACATAAGGGTAACTAACACATATCACCCAACCTGATCTAGGGAACATAGGGAAGCAACACCACCAACTAAAGCATGAGCATTACTAGCAAGATAAGCATAGTTGATCAAGAAAAAACATCCAAGAAACATATAAAGGAGATAATATAGCTAGGTTAGAAGTTATGTAACCTGCCTCAAGAACAAGCTCCAAGCTCCACCTCCAAGCTTCGGCCACCAACTAGAGAAGGGAAGCAGCAGGATGTATCAACCACCACCAAGGAAGAAGAAAGCAGCAGCAACAACAACAGCTATATCGTCCACCTCCTCTCCTTCCTTCTTCTTGTTCTCGTCCAACAAGGGAGAGCAAACGACTAAGGGGCAAAGAGATCCCAAGTAAGAGAAAAGAGAGACATATATAGAAGAGGGTAAAGGGTAGGAACATGCAAGGTGTTGTCCTCCCTAAGAACACTTGTCCATGGAGAAAAGCCACCTACTAGCTCGTCTACCTCCACTTGTACAAAGCCTTCCTCTTTCTAGAAAAGCAAACACCACATGTCCATAACAGGCTGACAGAAACGATGCTAGGTGGAGGGGTGAGTGTCACCCAACATGGCAACCCGAAACACCCACCAGCATCCCTTGGCCGATACACCTCCAAGCACCTCTTGCCCGATACACCCAAGCAAGGAGGTAGGGCTTCAATCCTAAGCTTAAACAAGATCAAACAAGGCCCAAAACAACTCAAGCAAGGCTCCCAACTCATCCTCTCAACCCTAGAGGATGTAAAGAGATACAAAGAGATCTCTCAAGGTGGCAAACTTGCACAGAAACCCTAGAACTGGGATAAATTGCAAGTTACACCAAAAAGACCCACAACAAAGCACAACAACCCTAATCACACCTCAGGTGATTAGGCAAGCCTCTAAACACAAGGTTTATGCAAAGAAAATAGGGTAAACCCAAAATGACGGTCAAGGTCCTTTTAAAGCCATAAACCTCTACAAAAGGATTTTTCCCCTGAAATCCGAAGAGAAAAGCGAGGGATACTTCCTCCTCATCTCCTCCTCAAGCTCCCACATGGATTCCTCGATGCCACGATGATGCTAGAGAACCTTCACAAGAACGATGTCCTTGCTCTTTAGCTTCTTCACCTGTCTGTCAAGGATCAACACTGACCTTCCTCATAGGTCACATCTTCATCAAGCTCGACCTCAACTGGCTATAGCACTGTCTCTGTTTCTAGATGACTCTTATTTAGCATACTAACATGAAACACTGGATGCAACCTATGCATCTCTAGAGGTATCTCCAACTTGTAAGCCACTTTTCCGACACGTGTTATCACTGGATATGGTCCCATATATCTGGGAGCCAACTTGCTTTTCCTTCCAAACCTTAGCATGCCTTTCCATGGATAGACCTTGAGATACACCTCATCTCCCACCTAGAACTCTAATGGTCGGCGATGATTATCTACATGAGACTTCTATCAATCTTGTGCCGCTTTCAACTGTTGTTGTATCACCTTGATCTTCTCTGTCGTCTGATGCACTAACTCAAGACCCAAAAGCTGATACTCGCCAGACTTGTACCAACATAAAGGATATCTACACTTTCTATCGTATAATGCTTCATAAGGTGCCATGTCGATACTCTATTGGTAGTTGTTGTTGTAAGCAAACTCTATCAGACTGAGATGCACGTCCCAACTCCCTAGGAACTGTATAACACTAGCTCTTAGAAGATCTTCTAAAGTCTAAATAGTCCTTTCATACTATCCATCTATCTACGGATGAAAAGTGATATTGAACCTCAATTGCGTTCCCAACGCCTTATGCAACTGTTCCCAAAAATGACTCGTGAACTGAGGACCTCTGTCAGAGACTATCGTTGCTGGAACACCGTGCAAATGCACTATCTCATCTACATGTACCTATACAAGCTTCTCTACTGTGTACATTGTCTTTACAGGTATGAAGTGTGCAGACTTCATAAATCTATCCACTATCACCCAGATGGAATCATGATTCTTAGCTATCCTTGAAAGACCAACTACGAAATCCATGGTTACATGATCCCACTTCCACTACAGTATCGGCATGGGTTGCAACGTTCCTGCCAACTTCTAATGCTCTGCATTAACTTGTTGACATACCGTGCATCTTATCACAAACTCAGCTACATCTTTCTTTAAACTGGGCCATCAATACAGATCTTTTAGATTATGATACCTCTTGGTGACACATGGATGCATAGCATACATAGACGTGTGCACTTCCTCGATCACTAACTTCCTCAGATTATCAACATCGGGGACCATCATCTTGTTATGGTAACAAACTTGTCCATCCTCAGACTCATGGAAACCATCGCGCTTCTCGTTGCCAAACTCTACCTGAGCTATGTTGTCCTTGTCATTGTTACCCGCTCTCTACTGCACGATCTCTACCTCCTCGTGTACGTCCACCCAAAAAGTGTGAAAACCCACAGGGTGAGATCCATATCTCAGCGGGAGATATAACCCTCTACCAAAAATATTATTATCACAGATAAATCTTCATAAAATAGATTAGAAGAAACCTTTACTGAATTAAATAGGTATAACTACTTGTTATATGTAGAGTAGAGAAATATTATCATTTAAGTAGTTTAGATATCTATGACTAAGCAATAGATCATCTATCAATTTTAGAAGGAATTTGAAGAATATGTATAAGATTTATCAACTATGACATATAGAAGCAATTGCAGCCTCATTCTATGTTTCCATATTTGATCCTTAGGAAAATATGCTACATGACTGATTATATCTTTCAACAATCAATCTTATGCCCTGAGGAGATGGGTTATATAGATAATGCTCCAACCAACCTAAATTAGGTAGCATTAGTGCCATACAAGGTACATTGCATAATTGGAATCCACAACCTCACTCCCTCGGTCAGTATGAGTGAACTTGTAGTGAAATTATGTGTCAAACTACAATTTAGCTAGTCTGGGTATATAGGCTCATTGCTAGAGAGATATAGCCAGTAGTTGTTCCCTTATCAGGGTATGACCCATAGTCAATCCAGATGATCTTGTCATGGTATGGTATGTAACCAATCCTAATTGTATATTGAGTCACGGCCTACAACCACACTCTATTCAGGGAATGGCCCGCAGCCAATCCTGTGAGTTAAGGGAACAAGGAGACACCTCAACTTTCACCCCTCATATTAAACATCATGTGCTCTGAGTTTCCCACTAGAATTGTTCATTTCACCATTCAACAAGTTCTAACATTGAATGGATCTATGGCCAAGGAAAACTACATTTTTAATTTCATTTGATAAGTCAAGTGCATTACAACATCTTTTAGCATTAATCAAGTTACAAGCATGAATTGTATATAAATGCTACAAAGAAAGGTGTAATATATATTTTTTAAGGAATCTTGTATCAATTGGAACACATCTTGTTACACCCATCATGAGATCTCAATCCCTTGAACAAATTACTAGGAATTTCATCCCTTCAACATTTTCATTATCATGAACACATGTTTTGGGTGACAAACCCTTAGTTCATAATTGAACAGTGTCACCTCCTACCAAGCAACAATCATTTCTAGGTCCTCAGACCCATATATATATCATACTTGTTATACAAGTATTTCACATGGCTCACAAGGCCTATTTAATCTGTATCAAGCTAAATGATCATAGATCATACCTAGCTATGCTCATCATCTCATAATACCTGCATGGTTAGGATTTCATGGTAAAAGCAATATCAAGTAAATATCATCATCATTCCATTAAGATAATCATTCAAATTGCAACCCTCTCATAATTATGGTTACGATTTTCCCTTGTAGCTGATTAGGGTTTTCAAGTTCATATTTAACAACCAAACCCTAATTCACATCATAAGAGATTATTTTATTTCCATAGGTATTCAAACATACTTAATTACTCTCATCAATTATCATCAATTGATTATCAACATGAGGTATTACCTTTCTCATATGAGTAGTATAATTTTTTATCTCATCCTTACTAGGATATTGATTTCAACATACTTATTACATTGGCTTGACCCTCTTTAGGGTTTATGAGCCTACAGTTATCAAAGTGTATCCATCTCATTACTTTATAGTGTATCAATTTATTATATTCATCATGTGTCAGCCTACACTCATCAAGGTGTATCATCCTATAAACTAACCCTTGTGTCGGCCTAGACACATTCACTTGTGTCGGCCTAGACACTATCACTTGTGTCAGCTTAGACACTCTCACTTGTGTCGGCCTAGATACCATTATAAACTTTCATCGCCCATGACACTATCAAAGTGATATCGGTTTAGAGGTGCTTAAGGTGATATCAGTTTTGAGGTTCTTAAGGTGATATTGGCCATGAATCATATCTTCATGTATCAAATTCACCACACCTTGGTACATCACCTTCTTCATACTTTAGCATAATATTTTCACCTCACTTAGAAGTAACATCTTAACCTCACTTTAGGGTATCATCCACCCAATCACTTTGTGTGTCAGCCATCTTATCACTTTTTGTGTCAGCCACCCTATCACTTTATGTCTCAACCATAGTATACTCTAGGGTATTGGCCACACTGTCATCTAGTGTATCAGCCATAGCATCATCTATTGTGTTGGTCTATCTATCACCAAGTGATATTAGCCTCTAGGGTTTTTATAGTATCAGGTTAGCCATCATCAACACCCTTATATTCTTTCACCTATCAAGGACTATTTGGTGTGTTGGCCATGACTTCAAGGAGTGTATAGCCCACACCTTCACATGGTGTGTTGACCTTAGACTCAAAGGAGTGTATCACACTTCACATTGGTGTCCGGTTGCTAGAGTTAAGGTATATTAGGTTAGCCCTATTGTCTTCATATCTTCACTCAACTTCAAGAGATAGGCCTACCCCATCTTTAGCCTTAGGTGGCAAGCTAGATGACTATAAGGAGGATAGTCCTTCACGTGTAGCAAACCGGTAACGGGTTAGGAACTCATGTGTATCAGTTGCCCTTCATATAACCGTGTATCAGGTTAGGTTTTTCTCAAACCAATATTGGTTTGTTCATGAGGGATTCCATCAACTTCAAGCTCCAACCCTTCATCCAATAACACTCTAGTTCATGGATAAAAACCCCATATATCCATTATATTTCATAGAATCATCATTCAACCAAGGAAAGTTGAAATTGAAAAGGAATCACCAAGAATTGCATGATTGAAGATGATTAACAATAGAGTTGAGTTCCAGTTATATAACCCTCCTCAAGATCACCATAAGATCTTCTATCTCCAATGCTTCACGTTCCTAAGGTTGAAGATGACTTATCAAAAGTCCAAAAATCGATCACAACACTTATATATGAAAGAAGATACCATAGTAAGGAACTTGATGAAGAAGAAAACAAAGAAAGGAACCATGGTCCAAGAAGCATAGTACATCCAAGGTTGAAGATGACCACGGCTTCACCTTAGGCTTGATTCTATAACTCCTTCCTATTCATTAAGATTATATGGTCATCCACCAAGAAAAGGATGATATGAGAGTCAAAAGGTTTCACTAGTAGGTGAAACGAGAGGCTTATATAGTTGAGATTTAAGAGAGAGAGAGTGTATGCGAAGTGTCTCCACCATATGCACTTAGGTGACACATGTCCATGCATGGTGACACCATGCAACTATAATTATCTTTCCATGAAAATTTCATCAAGATAATCCAAAGATGAGATATCAGCCATTGGGTAGCTTGTTTGACAAGATATTACAACCCAATATCACTTTATATGCAAACCGATACAACGTTTCCAAGGAATATCTAAACCTATATGCTTCACTTACTTGAGGTTCTTAGACCAACATGAATACTTCCAAAAATTTGCTAAACTAATATGGGACCTCCTCTATGGCTTCCAAGCCGATAGGCACTCCCATATATACTTCATAACTCAACACAACCCCATCTTGGGTTTAAGACACTCATCCCTCTTTGTCTCTTTTACCACCAAGAGTGCTATCACTCAACCAAGACTCAAACAAGGATCCCCCTCATTTCTCTCTCCTCTAGGAAATTCTAAGAGAGAGAAGGGATACTCTAGAGATGATAATTTACACATCAACCCCACATTTTGGGTAAATTGCAATTTGCGCCAAAATTATCATATAACACACAAACAACTTGCAAACAAACTCAATATTGAGAATTAAACTCTCCTTAACTCATAATGACTTTTCAAAAGATTAAGACAAGGTTCTAAGAAACTTACTTATGAAAAACGTCTAGGGTTATCCCAAAACCCTGGTTAGGGGTGTTACATGAACTATAACATGAATGACTTTGAGAAGCCATTTAAAGAGTCACTAGGCATGTTGAGAACAACTGAGGCACAAATGAAGAAAGCCAATCCCAAGTTTGTGATGATGACCAGCAAGAAGAAGTGAAAGTCTAAATGAAAAGGCAAATCTATGAATATTTCTAAAGCTAGCCCGAAGCTGACATCTTCAAAGATCTCAAGGCAAAGGGAGGAGTAAAGAAAAGAGGCAATTGTCACCACTGTCACCAGTCTAATCATTGGAAAAGGAATTTCCCTCTCTTTCTGGAGGAATTAAAGGTGAAGAACGAAGGGGCATAGGCCTCTACTTCAGGTATAAACTCTATAAGATAAATTTGATTACTTCTTCATCTTGGTATAAGATACCGGATGTAGACCTGAAATGCGTTGATGTGTTGGATCTGATAAGAAGTAAAGCTTTTATGAAAGGACAAAGATGGACTGTGATGAAGCAAGATTTGTTGCAACTTCAGTCTACATTTAAATTTATCTTATCCCATTGGAATTTTAATAGTGTTAATTGAATTGCTATTTCACTATGCCATATAGAAACATTTTACTTTATGCATCTTGTATTACAAGGATGATAAATAGATAAAGAGTTATTAATGCTTCTATTTCAAAATATGATCTTATATGGAAATTCCCTAAATGTCTAGTGATCTTTATGTGAAAGGATCTAAGGATGATTGTTTATAACATAAATACATAAAGGATTATAATTGATAACTCAAATAATTTTTAGCATTGTCATCTAGAGAACATATATGAGAAATGAATTTCTAGAACCCATGTTGATGTTAATCTAAACTCTTTTGGTTATATAAATAAAAGATTTGGGGGGGGGGTGAATAGAGCTTTTGGTACATTTAAAAATAATTAAACACTTAAAGGCACACAAGGAGGAGGAAATAAGGAAGACACTTCGATTTAGAGTGGTTCCAACCTTTGAATCATAGGTTGTCAGTCCACTACCCAATTGTTTCTTATTTGGATTTTGAAAGTAATTTAATTTATTTACCTCGCAAGGATGTTACAACAAAATACAATCACCTTCCACTCAAAGTAGCCTTCACCTTGAAGTAGCCTTAACCTTGTTGAAGCTGCCTTATTGAAGTAACCTCAAGAAATCTTGGAGCAACCTTCACCTCCTTGAAATAGCTCCACCACCTTGAGATAACCTTCACCTAGAACTTGCTCCAGCCTCCTTTAAAACATCCTTCTAGAAGTAACCCTAAGCAACCTTGGAGCAACCTTCACTTCCTTGAAGTATCTCCACCTCCTTGAAATAGCCTTCACCTAGAAGTAGCTCCAACCTCCTTTGAATTAGCCTTCTTGAAGTAACCTCAAGCACACCTTGGAGAAACCTTCACTTTGTTGAATTAGAACCAAGCAACCTCCTTTCAACAACCTCCAACCCTAGTAGTAGTCGAGGAGAACAAAGTACAATATAAAAGAAATAGATTGGAAGAAAAAAATACTTAACCAATGAAGTATAATGCCTTGATTCCTATATCAAGCATTTAGATCTCCTATCTACTTAATATGGACGTTGCTATGTGGTGTCTAGGAGATAGTATCTATAGGACACAACTTTGGAGCACAAGGAAGAAGATAGCGAGTAAATCTCAGCTTTGTTGCTCTCTAAAATGGATGACCAAGTGTAGTCTGTGTGCTATGGGTGTCCTAAGGCTTTTCCTATTTACAGGAATGGCTTGAAAGTGTTTAGGGACATTCTAGAGAGTCTCTAGAGTGTTCATAGTGCTTAACTATCCATTATGTAGAAAGTAGTTAGGTTGTAATGGCTAAATTGTTCATTAAATGTGAAGTTTCTAGAACTTCTCTCGATTGACGATATTGTCAACCGGATGACTCTCGGTCTTAAATATTGTTGACCAGATGACTATCTGGTTCAGTTGGCTTGAACATCTATATGTATGTATCTCTCCTATTTAAACCGATTATGAGAGCCATATCTAGGTCGGAAATATTGTCGACCAAAATTGACTCACAACTAAAGATTTGCAAAGTTATTTCTTAGTTGTTAGAGTCTTTGACCAAGTGATTCTTGCTCTACAATTTTTTCAATTGAGAAGGACTTTTTGAAAGGATTTGTAGTGTATGTGAGGTCTTATTGATGACTCATCTGAAACCTATCAACCCTAAAGTCTTCATGTGAGTGTAAGATAGGGTTTTGGGTGCATAGGTAAAATTTAACATTTGATTTACATGATATCTAAGTACTTGTACATTATATACTTATACAAGCTTTTACATTGAGTACAATCATGAAAATATTAAACATTTAAGTACATCATTCTTCAACTATCCACATGGTATAATCTCCTCATCTTCTAGAACCCTGAAATACTCAAGTAGCATGTTAGATCTACAAGTGTGAAATGTTTGTCATCACAAAACCAAGGGTATTCTAATGTCCAATTTAGCCAACAATCTTCCCCTTTTTGAAGATGACAAACATTCCTAAAATATAAGAAAAATATTTGAAAATAAATGAGTTTCATACCTATGATATACCTGAGATGAATAGGTTCTTTTATCTCATAAAATGTATGTTAATATAACTAAAGATATATGGAACATGATATCCATCTCTTAAGACAATTTAGCACCAATCGATGTTAACCCAACAGGTCATGAAACTCATGAAATTATTTAAATATTTTACTTTATTTTGCTTTATTTTATTTCTCCCCCTTTGTCGTATTAAAAAGATAATCATATGTGTAAATCAATGAGACCCCCCCTTAATTGATTACTCCCCCTTAATTGTTTACTTACAAAAATGTCAAATTTAGCCACAATTTAAAAACTGCTATTAATTTCTCAACCATTTGCAAGGATGTTAAGCGTTGAAATGGTATGATATTCCTTTAGGCTCATGATGGGATCAATAAATGTATTTCTATATTAATTTCTCAACCATTTACTAGGGATGTCAAGCCATAAATTATATGATATTCCATTAGGCTCATAGTAGGATCAATAAATGTATCTCTAACCAATTGTAAGGGATGTTAAGCCCATATTTGTGTAGATAATCCAATTAAGATCAAGATAAAAAAGATATGCATATTATATCCAAGAATTTTTTGAGCTCCCCCTTAATCTCATAACAAAAGTGAGCAAAAATATACTAAGGTATTTCAAATAAAAAAAAGCTTCAAAATCAATTGATTAAGTAAGACTATGAGTCAATTTTTATAAACAATCTTATTTCTTGCACTATTTTGGTTTTAAAAATTCTAAGTATTTAACATGATGAGCAAGTTACAAATTTAATATGCAAATGATGGGTACAAATGAATGATTTGATTTACAAATACACATTTCTATCAGGCTTGTTTTCCGTCGACCATGACTTCAACTGGGGCACCTCTCGATTGAACTCCTTATCGGCCAAGAGGCGGTTCTGTAGGATTTCAAAATCTAATGATTATCTAGTATGACCAAGATATAACATTTTCTTCTATATTAGCATAATCAACTTTCTTTATGTATACTTAATCATATTTCAATTGTTACATCCATTTGAAGATTATGATGTCATTATGAGTGGCTAGAGTTAAATGACCTCAAGTCTTAGCCATTAATGCATAAGTCACATCAAAATCTATTTCTTCTCATTATGTCCATATAGTTCCAATGAATGTTTTGCCTTTAGGTCTAGGAACTAAATTTTATTCATTGTTCTTGGTAAGCACATATAGAAAATTTCCAGAAATCAACTCTTTTAGGATATGACTAAGTCTTGTATATAATTATCCTTTATTTTTCAACTCTCCTAGATGTAGACTTACAAATCCTAGATGTTTTTCTAGATTTTGAATATTCTAGGATAAATCCGTTTCGTGACTTAAGATCATATTTGTATCTACCATCTTTTGTTGAAGAGAAGACAACAACTTTTATTGAAGATAAAATTCACATAGGACCAAACAAATTTATGTGAAAAAGTTCTAGTGAATGAAGTTTTAGTTTTGAAAAGAGATCTTACTTTTCCTTTCCTAGAATGCATATATTTCATATTTATCACAAAAAATTAGGTAATGATTTTATTCAAAGAAATTTTCTTGTGTGAACAATATTTTTATGCCATAACCAATTAATATTTGCAAATAGTATCCATAGGGTTAAGAGGTTCACAATTTCCTTTATCAACAACTTTGATGTTTATCTATGAATCATAACTATTGTCATAGCACTTATGATGTAGTTCTATGACAAATAGAATATTTAAAATTTGTACCAATATCACCTATGACAATAGTTTTACCTTTGAAATTTTCTTCACATGTGACCAATAATTTTACCTTTTCTCCAAGTGTATGAAAATCCTCTTGTTCTCATTCATGTTCTTTTTATAGTAATTTCCATATACCATACAAACCTGTAAAGTATGAAAGTTTTGGTCCCATATAGTGGTCCTTTTGGTTATAAGTATGATTATAAATATTTTATCATTTCAACTATTTAGAACAATTTAATGTGAAGAGTTCATTATAGATTCGGGTCATCAAATTTAATTGCAAGTGAATAATTTTATTCTTCATAGATAATTCTGACAGAACTATCTTTAGTCAAACTTTTCTTCGATCGAAAGACTCTCGGTCAAAATCTTTGTCGATCAGGATGAAGTTCTATATATTTACTAGTGAAAATGATTCTAGTAGAACAACCTTTGGTCAAACGTTTCCTCGACTGGAAGGGATTTCGGTCAAGCTCTTTGTTGACTGAGATGAGGTTCTATTCATTTTCAATAAATTCAACATTTCTAAGTAACCATTTCATGACAATTTTTGGATAACACAATTAAGCAATCAAAATGTACAAAGATATACAAATTCAAGCTTATTTTGGTTGGTATAAGGCATTATGAATTTTAAAGTGATGTTTAGGTCAAATCTCAACTAATATGTCCAACCGTTTTAAGTTCAAGGTTTTGGATTCCAAACTAAGACAACATCTTTCTTCTTCTTGTATGTACAAGAAAATGAATAGTGACCAAGACGTAAACAGTAATGACAAAAAATAAAATCAATTTCACTTCTCTTCTTAGAATTTTTGTTATGTGCTAGATTGTCTTTGGGCACATACATGATCTATGATTCGGGTTTTTGTGTTTTTCATGTTCTAGGCTTTTGACAAGATTTCTCTTTAGGTACATAGCATAGACCCCTTCTTCCTTTTTGTCCAAAAGAGTTTTTAAAGATTTTTCCAAGAATATGATTACTTTTTAGACTATCAACATGTTTTTGTAACTTAGTAATTTCATCAATTTTCTTTGCAATATCTAGGTTTTCTTGATCTAAAATTGAAAGTAAAGAATCTCTTCCTCTAATAAAAATATCATAATTTGAATGAGAACATAGTACAGGTTGAGTTTGATATTTATTCATCTTAGCAAGCAATTCAACCTTTTCTTGAGAAAGAAGATTATTATTGGTTTCTAGACCAACCAACTTGATATTTTAATCATTAACAGATGATTTTAGAGTATCTTTTTTTAGACATAATTCTTTCTTTTCAAAAGTAAGATCATTCAATTTAGCATACAAATCATCATTTGCTTTTGTGAGCTTCTTTAATTTCCTTTTACAATTAACATATTTATCATGTATTTCTTCAATACTGTGACTAGATCTTCTTTAGATAAATCAGGAAGAATTACCTCAATTTCTTCTTCATTGGTTGTTGCAATGGAAAACATACATTGTCTTCTTTTATCATGAGACATTCTACTTCGTTTTCTTCACTCTCACTATCATCACTTGAATCATCCCAAGCTTCTTTGTAGGCCTTTTCTTTCACCTTGAGATAGGATTTATTTCCCTTCTTGACTTTAGGACACTCAATTTTTAAATGTCCCTTCTTGCCAAGTTTAAAGAACCTAAGGGAAGAAGAGGAAGAAACACAAGAATTTTTGTTAGATTTAAATATTCTATATTGCTTACCATTTACAACAAGTGTATCCTCTTCATTTTCCTCTCCACTTATATCATCACTTTCTTGAGTGATGACTTGTGCTTTGGTTGATGCTTTAAATTCTATGTCCTTCTTTCTTCCATTTTGAAGCTCGAACTCCAATCTTTGTTCTTCTTTAAGAGTAACTTCATGAGTTTCTAGATTGCCGATGAGTTGCTCCATTCTTAATGTCGTAAGATCATTGGCTTCTTCAATGGCCATCGCCTTTGGCTTGTACTTTGGAGGCAAGCATCTAAGAATCTTGGAAACTTGATCTTCCTTACTTATATACTTACCCAATGCACTTAGGTTGTTAACAATAGAAGAAAACCTTGCATACATTTTACTAATAGACACATTAGGTTACATGCATAACTGTTCAAACTTTTTTTGAAGCATATTAATATTGGTATTCTTTAACTTGAGTTTTACCTTCATGTGTAATAGAAAGTTTATGCCATATTTCATAAGTAGTTTCACATGAAGATATCCTATTAAACTCACCAACAGAAATAGAACAATATAAAATGCTTACTGCTTTTGCATTCAATTGAACTTGTTTTACCGTTTTAGAATTCCATGTTGCAAACTTCATTCTAGGAAGCTCATAGGGCATGGACACCATGCTCCAAAGGTCTAATCTGATCCCTTGGAAGTAAAATTATATACTTTTTTCTAATAAGTATAGTTGCTTCCATCAAAAGGTGGTGGTCGGCTCATGTAAGTTCCTTCAAAGTTGAGGTTGCTAAGAAAGTTGTCCCCCATTCTTCCATACCTTTTAGGGCTCCTTGAAAAACTACTCTGATACCAATTGATAGATTTAGATGGGGGGGTGAATAGAGATTTTGGTACTTCTAAAAATAATTAGACACTTAAAGGCAAAGAAGGAGGAAACAAGGAAGACACTTCGATTTGGAGTGGTTCCAACTTGGGAATCAAAGATTGTCAGTCTACTACCCAATTGTTTCCTATTGGGATTTTGAAAGTGATTTAATGTATTTACCTCACAAGGATGTTATAACAAAATACAATCACCTTCCACTTGAAGTAGCCTTCACCTTGAAGTAGCCTCAACCTCCTTGAAGAAGCCTTCTTGAAGTAACACCAAGCAACCTTGGAGTAGCCTTCACCTCCTTGAAGTAGCTCCACCATCTTGAGATAGCCTTCACCTAGAAGTAGATCCAACCTCCTTTGAGTAGCCTTCTTGAAGTAATCTCAAGAAACCTTGGAGAAGACTTCACTTCCTTGAAGTAGATCCACCTTCTTGAGATATCCTTCACCTAGAAGTAGATCCAACCTCCTTTGAAGCAGCCTTCTTGAAGTAACCTTAAGCACTCCTTGGAGTAGCCTTCACTTTGTTGAATTAGCACCAAGCAACCTCCTTTCAACAACCTCCAACCCTAGGAGTAGTCAAGGAGAACAAAGTACAATACAAAAGAAATAGATTGGACAAAAGAAATACTTAGTAAACGAAGTATAATGCCTTGAGTCCTATATCAAGCATTTAGATCTCCTATCCACTTATGATGGACGTTTCTATGTGGTGTCTAGGAGATAGTAGCTATAGGACACAACTTTGGATCACAAGGAAGAAGATAGCAAGTGAATATCAACTTTGATGCTCTCTAGAATGGATGCTCAAGTGTAGCTTGTGTGCTATGGGTGTCCTAAAGCTTATTCTATTTTTAGGAATGGTTTCCAAATGTCTAGGGACGTTCTAGGGAGTCTCTAGAGTGTTCTTAGTTCTTAACTAGCCGTTAGGTAGCAAGTAGTTGGCTTGGAACATCTAAAATGCTCATTAAATGTAAAGTTTCTAGAACTTTTCTTGGTCGACAATATTGTCGATAGGATGACTATCTGATTCAGCTAGATATAATGGCTATATGTCTATCTCTCTCTTCTTTAAACCTCTTTCGAGGGCCATATCTCAGTCAATAATATTGTCGACCGAAATTGACTCAGAACAAAAGATTTGCAAAGTTATTTCTTAGTTGTTTGAGTCTTCGACCAAGTGATTCTTGGTCGACAATTTTGTCGATCAAGAAAGACTTTTAGCAAGGATTTGTAGTGTATGTAAGGTCTTATTGATGACTCATGTGAAACCTATCAACCCTAAAGTCTTCATGTGAGTGTAAGATAGGGTTTTGGGTAGATAGGGAAAATCTAAAGCTTGATTTACATGATATCTAAGTACTTGTACATTATAATACTTGTACAAGTTTTTACATTGGGTACAATCATGAAAATATTAAACGTTTAAGTGCATCATTCTTCTACTATCAACATGGTATGGTCTCCTCATCTTCTTGAACCCTGAAATACTCAATTAGCATGTTAGATACACAAGAATGAAATGTTTGTCATCATCAAAACCAAGGGTATGTTAATGTCCAATTTAGCCAACATGAACCAATAAGAGACATGCAAGTATTAATTATGAGCTAAATCACAAAACACCCTTCAAATGTAGTGGGAGGATAAGCATTCTATTGGAGCTTATACATTTTGATATATAAAGATCTTACATAATAAATTCTAGAGGTAGTTGTTAGTACTTCATTATATCCACTAATGATCTCAGCAGATACAGAGTTTGTATTTGGTGAAAATACATACATGAATGTCTTGAAGTTTTCAAGAAGACTATAAATGAAGTATAACTTTGATTAAAGTATTAAGAAACTTTGATGTGATATGTTGAAATACTTTACATCAATAGTTTTAGAACCTTCTGGGTAGACCATGATAGTGTATCACAAGACAAATCCATATGAACATGATGATGTGTCAAAAAGAAGGAATGAAATCCTCATGATGTGATTATCATTCAATCTAATCTGCTAATGTCCTCATGAATATATACTTTACACTAAAACAACATACCATCTTAAATGTTTTAAAGACATCATATGTGGTATGATATGAGTATGTCTCGATATGTCATATGGATCAAAACCTATATAAATAAAATAGTTTCTTGAAAAGGTTTATCCACAAATCATAATTGTTGAATACTGCTATTAATCCCAATCTGATAAACAAAAATGTTTTGTTGATGGGATAACTGAGTTCTAAAAGAACTAGTTAGAGAAAAAGTAGAACTTGAAAAGTTTGACGTCAAAAAGGGGTACAATGAGAACCAGGAGAATCACAACTTCTCGTGGAATCTCTAGTTCCTCATGTAACACAGAACCTAATAGTTCTATTAGAACAAATCTAAGATTGAAAGATTGTGAATCAAATAACTCAGATGTGTTGGTCATAAGATGATCAGACAACAAATCAACTAGAAGCTATTGAGAACCATAATCTGAGAAATGGCTTAAAGCTATTTTGGAGTTCATGTACACTAACAAGGTATGATCTTTCTAGTAGCACCTGAAGGGGTAATACCCAAAGGGTGTAGTACGGTTTTGTTGAAAATACCTACATGGGTAACCTAAAAGGAAAAGATTGGTTGTAAAGATGTTCAAATATATTCAAATTGTTGAACATGAAGAAATTCCATCACCAATTTTCGTGCTTATTGATGCATGTAGTATTGACTATGAGATTTTTCATAAGAAGTTTAAAACCACATTCCTAAAAAGGAATAAATGAAAGGATTTGTAAGTGATACAGCCTAAAGGTTTTATAACTTCATGAATGAAAATAAAGTCTATAAGATACAAAGTGCAATCTGAGAGATTGAAACAAGCATCTCAAAAATGGGATCTTTTGACTTGACAAGATAGTCAAAGAGTTTGACTTCAGCCAAGATAAAAGAAGAAATATGTGATTACAAAATATTTAGTCTGAGCATATATGAGTGTTCCACATATTTATGAGGAATAACATCTCAATATTTGTAAGTATTGAGACCAGGCATGGATACACATTCAACAATGAAGGATTAGGTGAAACACCCTATGTGACAGGGATTGAGATCTATGTTCTTTAAAGTTTCATAACCTAATATGAGAACATATAATAACATGATATTGAAAGAGTTCATCATGAAGGATTTAATAAGAGAGAATCTAGGATTAGCCTCTCAAGAACCCTATGTTCTATTTTTTTATGAAGAATGGAAAGATATGAGTGAGATTCCATGTGCACCAACAATGGATCTATCATGTATCATATATAATTTTACTCATCCCATAGTCTTGTATGTATTGGACATGACAAGATGATATTAGTTTCCAATGAGGGTCATTGGAATGTCATTAAAAGATATTAATCAGTACTAGAGAAACACTAAAGGATTATTTTCTAGATTATATTAAGAAGGAAGAGTTGGATGTAAAGGGACACATCAATGCAAGCTTATAAAGTGACATAAAGTGTTCGCAATATAAAATTTGTTTAATTTTAAGAAAAGAGTTGTAAGTTTGAAGGGTTCAGAACTACATACCATTAATTCAATTCTACAAAACAAGTTGAGTATCCTGGTGTTAAGAACATAGGAGAGGATACTATATGGGTCTAGAAGTTTATATGGATTAACTTAAAGATGTTCCAACCATTGATGACATAGTAGAGATACTGTGACAACAATGGAGCTACTGGTTAGGAAAGGAATATCAGATACCATATTATAGTAGTTCCATCTCATATGAAAAATCATACAGTGAAGAGATATGGAACATGCAATATAATGACTAGAGAAAAGTTTTGCTAACCTGCTGGATTAGCACTTGTGCAACAGAAACATGATGGACATGTTTAAAACACTTTGAATGGGATTCGTGGGTGATTGGCTCTAAGTGCAAGCGGGATTCTATTGGTATGGTATGCCCAAAGAGTCAATCATATGATGATTGTGATGGAATATTACATAAAGGATTTGATTAATAGTAATAAAGGCAAGCTTCTAATTCATTTTGTTTCACTCAGTTATGAGATAATAAGGAAACATAATGGATGTCTAAAGAATGACAATACTTAATGGCATATGTCTTCAAGTACGTGACTTGAACAATGAGATCATATGGATGTTAAGAGTATGTGCATTCTTATTATGTCCCTAGTCGAATGTTACTATGGAAAGAAGATAGATAGCAGTAACACTTAAGACTAGAGTGTGTGTTGGTTGATGACATAATCTCATCATCCATGATATGTGATATCAAACCAAGCACACAAATACTTGTTATAAATTAGTGTATTAGACATATCCAACTTGAGAGAGACACATAGAAATCATGTATGGTAGTCATAGTCATCTCTCATAGTGTAGGCGGTGATTTTCTTCCTTAGACCTAAAGTCACTACACTCATCACATGTCGTTTGGTATACTTTGACATCATCAAACATAACTCTTAATAAGGATTGTCATAAAAGTGATGATTGGGTAGATATGACGCATGAGGATTGAATATGAGTGATTTAGATGGGATTTGTCCCTCCTACTGGAGTTTGATATCCTGGTCACTTGATAAGAGAGACTGAGAAACTTATGTGCATGCACATGTGAATCAATATATGATATTGAGGTGACATAAATCTTAGAAAGTCTACTCTAGTTCAAGGAACATGGATTGAACATTGAGAGGATGACAATTCCATGCCTCAAGTTCATTGTGGATATCAAAGACAAAGGAATTAGAGAATCACTGTAACACCTTACACAAATTGTAGGTTGAAGTTGTTCTCCAACTTTCCATTCACTTGGGTAGCACTGATGTGTTACTAGAACCACTATTTACTTGTGATGTCATAAACTAGTTGTGGACATTCACTACCAACATAACATGGGACCTATAGGGCCACACACATAGGATACACCTAGAAGAGGAGTTTATTCATGAATGATGATAAAGTTGATTTCCAAAGTGTTTAGGCATTCAATTTAAGCAAAAAACTATTTAATTGATCAACCAATCTATCGACTCGTGTGATGAAATGACCGCTTGGAGTGTCAGGTTGATTAGAAATTGAATTGGTTGAGTTCTTCCTGAACTCTGAAGTGAGCTGACCGGTTCACTTAGTGAATCGATCGACTCGGCTCACCAACAAACCAGTTGGGGTCGTGAGACAACTGGCTTGCAAGGGAGAGACACCCATTTCCTAGAGAAACTCGATTGCATAAAGGATTAGTGTTGACATCATGTTGTGCATTAATGGGATTTGAATTTCTAATTCGTATACAATTGGGAAACATGGCGAAACAATCAGTTCACTAAGAAAACTGATCATCTCACATGTGAACTGATTGGCTCTCTTGCAAATGGACTGGTGAATCACTCACAGGTAGCAAAAATTTATGATCTTCCAGTCCCTTCCACTCCCACACAGACTGGGAACCCATACCCTAACCCCTACTATAATTAAAGTGGTATTGGGGGCTTCTCATAACACAACTCAATTCAATCTAACAATTGTTGTCTTCTCTGATTGTGGTAACCAATAGAGAGCCCAAGCAAGTCATACCCACTAAAGAGAGGGATAGCAAGGGAGAAAGAATTGTGGGAGAGGAAGTTGGTGACTAGTACACCAATGGGAGGGACAAATGATAACATCTCATTTTGTGACCTTTTCCCATGTGTTTTATTCCTATTCTAGCATAACTTTTATGGATTTTTCTGTTCACTTGAGTACCTTAGGACAAAAATCTTAATTTCATACATTTCTTGTTACACCCCAATCTCACAATTACCATTAATCATGAGATTAGGGCATAAATTGAGGATTTAACATAATACAAAGATCACCCTTAACTTTTTCTTCTTTTAGAAACTCTTTGTTTTCTATAATTGAACCACATAAACTAACTTTATAAGGAAATCTAAACATTAATTTCTGTAATCTGATTTAAACAGTAAAAATGTGTGTATGAACATTCATTATGTTTCTCATACTTTTAAGCACATAAGACTTGCTGATTCATATATATTACTAAAAGAGGAATAATGCTATATATCATCATTTACAACTCTCTCTTATTTCTTTACAAGGACCTAGAATGACAAGGACCGACTGAACTTAACTATACTCAGACTTAACTCTTGTGGCAGATCTACTCTGATGCAATGATATCTTCAAGTCCATGTGATTTCCCTAAAAATTTTGAGTAGAGGGGTTAGCCTACTCGCTCAGTGAATGAGTACTTCAAAGAAACAGTCTAAAGCACTGATATAATTACATATATACTTTTGATCAACTGATATCAATTATAATAGCAGTAAGATTTAAAGAGATCGATCATTGACAATCATAAATATGGCAGGATACTCTAGATATCAACAAGAGCAAATCAATATAAGAGCATGCTTGATTAATTTCAAAGAGAACTAATAATTCAGAAACATACAAAGAATAATTGTTGGGAAACTATACTCGAATCTTTCTTAGCCTTTCTTACTTATAAGAAACTCTTTAAACCTATATGAACATATTTTAGCTTATGCCCTGATCATATGCAGTGTACTCTACATATGAAGACTTGTAGTGAACTACGATCTCACCATACAAGACTTAGCTGACACACCAGGGAATGCTAAGCCTGACTACGTCGCTGGTCTATAATAGGAAAATGGCTCTCTGGCCTCGGCACACCTATTATGCCGTAAAAAACTAGACTCCTCCTCTAACCTGAGCACACAGGCGGAGAGTCAAGCCACCTATTGGCTTTTTTGTACTCTAGTGCCACCAGGGCCTCTGGTTGATGTTGGACTCTACATGTTGTATATTAAGGAGACTTCCACTAGGGCTTCATCCCCCGTACCACCTATTAGTATGTTTCGAACCCCGTATACTGGACACTGCCAGGGTTAGGTCATTTCATCCCTATGACACAGACCTCTCATAGGGAATCTACGGTGTTCGGGCTTCTTAAGTCTATGATTTTATTACTCTTGGAAAGCTCTTACTATATTGTATCTTTTCCCTTACTTATACTTAACTCTAGTATCTCTATGGTACCATGTCTATTTATTTGATTTTATAACCCAACATATATATCATTCTAAACTTGGCAGAGCAATATACTCAAAACACTGTAATATACTATGAAATTAACATTTTATACCTGCAGGCAGACTAAAATTCTTAAATAATAGAATACATGTCCACTTGATAATTTATACATTAGAATCATGCAATTGAATTTCTTAATACACTAATAAGAGTTAATTACTTGACATACGAGTAATCATCATTTGTACCTATAAATTATTTGTACTTTCTTGGAAAATGTGCACCTCAACCCAAATCTTGAGTTGTGCATCACATTACATATCTTAGTTTAGCTCTGTATACCATTCATTTCATAGACCATCTGATAACATTTATCACAACTGAACTATTAAACATCACCACATCTCATATTGAGAACATTGATAATAAAATACTTAATTCATTGAACATCCTATCCTTAGGGTTTCATTTACCCCATTCACTTATCACATGGCTCTCATAAGGATTTCATGTGACATAAACATTCACTGAATAAAGACTACTATCAACAAATCATATAAAATCAATATATGTATGAAACCTTGGAATTGAGCTAAATTTGGGTTTCCATGCCATTCACTGAGATAACATGCATCAATAATAAAATTGAATAAATAAAGTCTATCATGTCAAGAAAATTTGTTCAAATAGATTTCACCATATCTATTCTCAAATAACCAACTTTCCTCACATCTAGGGTTTCACCCTCTTTACTGAGATATCAAACAAATACTATTCACCTTAAATGAAATCCAAGATAGTATCTAACATATATGTACTATGAATTCAGATAAACAATCATTCATAACCAAGGGAATCCAGATAAACAAATTTCTCCATTTAATTATACAACAATTTGAATCATAGACAAATTCCCTATATTTCAGTTTACTCTTATAACCTATGTGAATACTTAGGGAATTCTCATTAGGGTTTGCAGTTGCATACTAAGCAATTAAAGATTATGGATGATTTATCCAATTTTCGTGCATTATACTATTTAAAGGAAGTTCCCACTCACCCTAAGGAGTGGAAACACCTTAAAAACACAACTCATTCCTGAAAATCTCGATCTCATATCAAATCCCTATCAATTCACCCGATTCTTCTTCCTTTCAACTCAGAAACCCTAAAAATGAGGGATTATGAAGAAAGAGTGAGAAAAGGGAAAAATTTTATACCATTTTGGATCAAATCAGAGGAGGGACAAAATATTTACATGTGAGAGAAGATTCACCATTAATGTCTATGCAAAGAAGCTAAACTTACATGATTTCATCATTCCTCAGACCGCAAAACCCTAGGTCAGCATCTCCATCACTTTCTCCTCTCAAACCCTAACTCTCCCTCTCTCTCTAGGATTTCATTTCTTTGGATTGAATTATGAATTATGATAGATCCTTGTGTGTTAGGTTGACCATATAGAGAAATTGAGCAACTTGGGTCAATTGAACATTGACCCCTCACTATACTTTCTCTTATTTCAGCTGAATTTTCTATCATAAAAATATTACTGTAATTGGTCTACTAATAAGGTCTAAATGCATCCAAATATTATGAAAATTTTACATGTTGTTTATGATTGAGTTTCAGATCTCCAGTTAAAATTTCTAATCATTTGGAGTTACCAATAAATAATTAAAAATAAAACACTACACTGTTGAAAAGCACTCTGTCAGCATTTTGGTCGAAGTATAGTTCGAAACTCCAATATTCTGAAATTTTTCTCCAATATGCATGATTGATTTATCCATATCATATCCAAAATTCAATTAAATACAAAGTTTGTATAAAATATGAAAAATCATTTACCACACTGCTATCCTGATCAAATTCCATATTCATGTATTATCAAAACCCTAATTTTTTTCAATTAGGGTTTACATTTCTCAAACCCTAATTCTTAAAACTAAAATCATAGTTAGAGTTTCTTCTTAGGTTTGAAACATCACAATTGATCTACTATCATTAATCAAGTCTAAACGATGTTCAATCTAATCAAGCATGTAATCATTCAGGTAAACCTTAGTTTACCAATTAAGCACAAATGTGGTCATTACAATTCTCACCCCATTAAAAAGTTTCGTCCCTGAAACATAAATACGCAAACAAAGTATATTCAAAGTTTATTTTAAGCTTCTGAAATCTTACTTGTCATTATATTCTTGTATTTCATGCTTGAATGCATTTTTCAACATTAAGTCCTTCATTTGTTTTCTAATTACAACATGTTTGAAATAGTTCTCAATGACAACAAACAAATTCTCTATGCCAAAATCAATCATAATAGAGAGAGAGAGAAACAACCATTTCAATATTTTTTATACTCTTCAGGTGTTACCTCAACATTGATAATCTGATCCGACTATCTTAATTCATACAGCTCAATATGTACTATTGTTATGTATTACCTCTAAGTCACAAAAGAGAGTTCGCCATGTTGTTTTGAATTTTACTATTGTGCTACTCAAATAGCAAAACAGTCTTTAGTTGGAAGACTAGATTCAACAGCAATTGTACAATACTAGTCACGGCATCCCCATTGCATCATGGATGCATAAGGTGAAGCATTACCATCACATTTCATATTATTATCAAGTGTGAACCAACACATAATTCAAGGTGTAACCATCGTGTTATAGCATACTAGGGTTTCAATAGTGCTAACAAAGTACTCCATGATTGTATTAGTCATTCAAGGACTATTCATACCCAGTTACCATCACTTAGTTATATTAAAGCTAGGTATAACAAGCTATACCTCATTAGGGTTACATATCATTACAATATGGTTATCATCCCTTCTATTCATATGAGTGAATATGTAAGACTACCTTATTCAGGGTAACCCTTCATTTGTTCCATCATTATTCAACCCATATCACCATACCACAATTATACAATACTAAGATGGATTACTGGTATGAATGACTACAACTATCATACACCTTTAATTAACATATTACTTGCACGTGTACACTGAAATCATATGTAGAACTAATTTACATCCCTTAATATACCTTCAACAAATTATACTTCTAAAAACAAATTCACATATTACTAAAATCCATTGTTTTCTCTTATATCTCTCCTCATTCACTACTACTTACTTTTTTCTACTTATTCTTCTCATTTTAATCATGTAGATTAAACATTCCTAAAATTGAAACATACAAGGTACAAATAGATTATTCATCATTCTTTCTATCACAACAAGAATTTATCTCATATCACACTTCACTCATATTGTATTTCTCCTTTTGTTCAAAACACACTTGTTACATTTCAAATTTATATCTTATTCTTTATTCTGAATCATTTCCATATTGTTTATCAACCTTTCAGATTAGCTATCTTTAAACCCTGGATTACTATCAGTGCTAGTTTACTTCTCATAGTGCAAATCTCATGATCTTGATTTAATGCTAGTATTCAAGGTCAAATCACTAGTGACATCCCTTGAACTACTACAACTCTAAACATTCTAGGGCCATGTCCTTATTAGTAGCAAGACGTTATTGTGATGTGACTTTTCTCCCTTAATTTGAAATTCAAACTTTGAATCTCAAAAATTTACTAAAGTCTTTCTTATCTTATCAATTGAATTTCCTTTCTCTTACTTGGCCATTCAGATAGATTACATTCTCAATTACCCAGCTAGGGTTTCATCATCATATTGTGTGTCATTATTACATTCACTATATGTCTCTACAATGGTGGTTATGCATCATATATGATTCATTTTCTTATCACTTCATTCCCACATTGCTCTCATTAAGGAAGATATGAAAGAGAAGATGATTTTGAGACTTAGAATTCTTATCTTCAAGCATTCAATAATACATTTCTCATATGTAGGTTTAATTAACTATCAATAGGGATACTTGACTAATTAGCACTTTCTTGAATCTCACAACCTCTTTCTTTTATAATCTATATTACTCCATTATGTTTCAAACCCTTCTTTACTTTCCATAATCCCCTTACCATATACTACTATTCCACATGTTATCTTTAACTTCTAGTTTTCTCTTATGATCATGTTGCTTCTTTTATGTGTATGATCATGTATACCATGTTGCATATATTTCCTTTTATCCTTCTACTAATGTGAAGTTGAAATTCTAAATCAATAATCCCTCTACTAGTATCACCTCATGTTTAATACATTACATATCCTTCATTTTAAATCAACGGCTCATGCATGGGTGAAACATAGTTTCTCTTTCAATTAAGTTTTTTCCATCCTGAATATAGTCTACCTTTGTATGACTTATTCATTTATTTAGCTACACTTTTTTCTTCTTTTAGAAACTAGTTTTTTGTTCTATAGAGACATAGAATCCAAAGCCAATAAGTATGAATGTATTAAACTTATTAATAAAGGTATGCATTCCATGCTCTCAATTATATCATAACCCTCATTCCTTAATCAAGCTCATTATTTCCAATACTTCTCTTTGTTTCAACTAAGTTTCTTATCCTTGTTTTATGATTTATATGCTCATCTAGTTCTCTTCACTTTAACTCTTCTGAAGACTCTTCACTTCTATGTACTTATTGTATACTTAGCTCTTTTATTATTTTTTCCTTTGCTTTGGAGTACATAAAAACATTATACTCGGTTATATAATCCATTCCTCATGATTGATTCTTACTATCTTGGCCCCTTACATACTTTTCTCATATCTTTTCCATATTTCATATTTAGAGTTCATATAATACTAATAATTGAACTTAATCTGAACCTTATGTCGTGTTCCTTTATTCCCAATTAAGGGTTTCTCATATGAGGCCACAAAGTTGGATCTCAGATATCAGTTCCAACTGATTCTTAGTTATCCCATTCTTTCCCTTATACTTCAAAATCTTAGAGTATATACATTCATACTAGAATTTGGATCTAATCTATCAAGAATTTACTCTTGTTATGTTACTAATAGGAGTCATTAGATCCTAGTAATGCATCCTTCCAGCCGGACCAGGCCAAACCTATAGTCCTAAATCCAAGAGCTACTAAGGATTACTCAACTCCTATTCATCTCAAATGTGTGGAAGAAAACTTATCCACTTAGGAAGCTCATTCAAATATCATTTCTAGTCTACTTGATACAAAGAATGTAATCAATAAATGCTACAACTGCATAGTGTACAAAAAATCTTAAAGACCCATATATATTTCAAAATACTGAATATCTGAATTCAAACATATAAGAGCTTTTCTATTCATCTCCAATAAAACAACAATATGAAATGAAAGTTCTATCTCATTTTATATTTATTCCCTTAATTTATGTTACTTATCTTGTTTCTAACCCTAATATTTCTAGGGTTCCTCTCTAGACCATCCTTCCACTGTATACCTGGCCAGGGTATACATGAAAGAATAGATAGAGTAACTTGATATTGGTTGATCCAAGTACTCAGATACCAGGCCAAGATATCCAAATACTTCAAATCCCCAGAGCTAACATCATAACATATCCTATCTGCCACACTTATGACTCTAACTTACTAACTTAATGGTCCCTGACAACTCAGCCTAAGCTCTAATACTAAGTTTTTACACCCCAATCTCACAATTACCATTAATCACGAGATTAGGGCATAAATTGAGGATTTAACGTAATACAAAGATCACCCTTAACTTTTTCTTCTTTTAGAAACTCTTTGTTTTCTCGCATTGAACCATATAAACTAACTTTACAAGGGAATCTAAACATTGATTTCTCTAATCTAATTTCAACAGTAAAAAATGCATGTATGAACATTCATTATGTTTATCATACTTTTAAGAACATAAGACTTGCTGATTCGCATATATTACTAAAAGAGGAATAATGTTATACATCATCATTTACAACTCTCTCTTATTTCTTTACAAGGACCTAGAGTGACAAGGACCGACTGAACTTAATTATACTCAGACTTAACTCTTGTGGCAGATCTACTCTGATGTAATGATATCTTCAATTCCATGTGATTTCCCTAAAAATTTTGAGTAGAGGGGTGAGCCTACTCGCTCCGTGAATGAGTACTTCAAAGAAATAGTCTAAAGTACTGATATAATTACAAATATACTTTTGAGCAACTGATATCAATTATAACAGCAGTAAGCTTTAAAGAGATTGATCATTGACAATCATAACCATGGCAGGATGGTCTAGATATCAACAAGAGAAAATCAATATATGAGCATGCTTGATTAATTTCAAAGAAAACTAATAATTCAAAAACATACACAGAATAATGGCTGGGAAACTATACTCAAATCTTTCTTAGCCTTTCTTACTTATAAGAAACTCTTTAAACCTATATGAACATATTTTAGCTTATGCCATGATCATATGCAGTGTACTCTACATATGAAGACTCGTAGCGAACTACGATCTCACCGTACAGGACTTAACTGACACACCTGGGAATGCTAAGCCTGACTACGTCGCTCGTCTACAATAGGAAAATAGCTCTCTGGCCTCGGCACACCTATTATGTCGTTAAAAACTAGACTCCTCTAACCTGAGCACACAGACAGAGAGTCAAGCCACCTATTGGTTGTTTTGTACTCTAGTGCCAGCAGGACCTCTGGTTGATGTTGGACACTACATGCTATATATTAAGGAGACTTCCACTAGGGCTTCGTCCCCCGTACCACCTGTTAGTACATTCTGACCCCCGTATATTGGACACTGCTAGGGTTAGGTCATTTCATCCCTATGGCGCAGACCTCTCATAGGGAATCTACGGTGTTCAGGGCTCTTAAGTCTATTGTTTTATTATTCTTGGAAAGCTCTTATTATATTTTATCTTTTCCCTTACTTATACTTGACTCTGGTATCTCTATTGTACCATGTTTATTTATTTAAAGTTTATAAGACAACATGTATATCATTCTAAACTTGGTAGAGCAATATACTTAAAACATTGTAATATACTGAGAAATCAACATTTTATACCTACAGGCAGACTAAAATTCTTAAATAACAAAATACATGTCCACTTGATACTTTATACACTAGAATCATGCAATTGAATTTCTTAATACACTGATAAGAGTTAATTACTTGACATATGAGTAATCGTCATTTGCACATGTAAATTATTTGTATTTTCTTGGAAAACATGCACCTCAACCCAAATCTTGAGTTGTGCATCACATTACATATCTTAGTTTAGCTCTGTAAACTATTTGTTTCATAGACCATCTGATAACATTTACCACAACTGAACTGTTAAACATCACCACATCTCATACTGAGAACATTGATATCAAAATACATGATTCATTGAACATCCTATCCTTAGGGTTTCATTTACCCTATTCACTTATCACATGGCTCTCATACGGATTTCATGAGACATAAACATTCACTGAATAAAGACTACTATCAACAAATCATATAAAATCAATATATGTATGAAACCTTAGAACTGAGTTAAATTTGGGTTTCCACGCCATTCACTGAGATAACATGCATCAATAATAAAATTGAATAAATAAAGTCTATCATGTCAAGAAAATCTGTTTAAATGGATTTCACGATATCTATTCTCAAATAACCAACTTTCCTCGCATCTAGGGTTTCACCCTCTTTACTGAGATATCAAACAAACACTATTCACCTTAAATGAAATCCAAGATAGTATATGACATATATGTACTATGAATTCAGATAAACAATCATTCATAACCAAGGGAATCCAGATAAACAAATTTCTCTATTTAATTATACAATAATTTCAGTCATAGAAAAATTCCCTATATTTTAGTTTACTCTTATAACCTCTGTGAATACTTAAGGAATTCTCATTAGGATGTATTGTATAAATTTCTAATATGATTTTATCATTTGAAATTCATCCAAATAGAGGAATAATCCATTTCATATCATTTTGCAACAACTTAGATCAAACACACAATTTAGAGTTTGTAGTCTCATACTAAGCAATTAAAGATTATGGATGATTTAACCAATTTTTGTGCATTATACTAGTTAAAGGAAGTTCCCACTCACTCGAAGGTGTGAAAACACCTTAAAAATGCAGCTCATCCCTGAAAATCTTGATCTCATATCAAATCCCTAGCAATTCACCCGTTTCTTCTTCCTTTCAACTCAGAAACCCTAAAAATGAGGGATTATGAAGAAAGAGTGAGAAAAGGGGAAGTTTTGATACCGTTTTGGATCAAATCAGAGGATGAAAGGAATCTTGACATGTGAGAGAAGATTCACCATTAAAGTCTATGCAAAGAAGCTAAACTTACTTGATTTCATCATTCCTCAGATCGCAAAATCCTAGGTCAGCATCTCCATCACTTTCTCCTCTCAAACCCTAACTCTCCCTCTCTCTATAGGATTTTGTTTCTTTGGATTGAATCCCGAATTATGTGAGCTCCATGTGTGTTAGGATGACCATATAGAGCAATTGAGCTTCTTGGGTCAATTGTACATTGACCCCTCACTTTACTTTTTCTTATTTTAGCTAAATTTTCTATCATAAAAATATTACTGTAATTCATCTACTGATAAGGTATAAACACATCCAAAAATTATGAAAATTTTCCATGTTGTTTATGATTTATTTTCATATCTCCAGTTAAAATTTTAGATTTTTTTTAGTTACCCAAAAATAAATAAAAATTAAACACTACACTATTGAAAAGTACTCTGTCAGCATTTTGGTCAAAGTATAGTTCGATCAAGAACCACATCAAAAGAACACTAAAATATTCTGAAATTTTTCTCAAATATGCATGATTGAGTTATCCATATCATATCCAAAATTCAATTAAAAATAAAATTTTTAGAAAATATGAAAAATCATTTACCACATTGTTATCCTAATCAAATTCCATATTCATGTACTATCAAAATCCTAATTTTTGCCGATTAGGGTTTACATTTATCAAACCCTAATTCTTCAAACTAAAATCATAGTTAGAGTTTCTTCTTAGGTTTGAAACATCACAATTGATCTAGTATCATTAGTCAAGTCTAAACGATGTTCAATCTAATCAAGCATGTAATCATTCAGGTAAACCCTAGTTTACCAATTAAGCACAAATGTGGTCATTACATTTTTCACTCAGTGTAGGTTCATGCCATATCATGACCGTGACATGGGTCTCGACCACACTACATAGTATGCAGATGTCTCGACTGTGATAGTGCCATGGCTTAGAAACTTCATACCTTGATCGTGACCTCCATCAAAATCAGGGTAATGCACCGCAACCGCGATGTATTGGCAGCTACCGTGATCATAAGGACGAGACCATTGCAACTGCAAGTAGGTGACCACTGCTCAAGAGTCACGGTTAAAACAACACCCTATAATGGTGATCTCTATACAAGCTACGATCGGGACCATGATCGAGGGGAACTCCATTAAGTGTTGTGACTATGACAAAGGTCGCGACCGGCCTATGCACCGCGACTGCAACCAAAGGTTAAACTGGTGGGCAATGCCAATAAATAGACCCCCGACTCCACCCGTCAAATCATCAGATCATCATGGACCATGAAGTGCTGAAAAACTCTAGAGCCATACACGTTCATCCCCATCGATCTTGGATCTCTATTTATGAAAGTTTGTTGATCTTGGATCTCTATTGATGAAAGTTGGAGGAGAGAGAATTTCGACCATCCTCTTATTTGAAAGAAAGAGTTGTCATCATCCACGCGTGCTCCAGATCTAGATCTCGAGAAGTAAATTTGGTATATTACCTTCTCCCTTCTCTAGATCTATCATCTCCCTCATGCTCTACCCTTCACCTCTATGTTATACTTGATGTATCTATCCTTCTATAATGCCATTCTGCTGCCCGTTAACATGTGTGGCTAAACATTTATCTTGGGTTGGGAGTTGCCGCTAAGGCTCTCCCAACATGTATATCCTTGCTCCCATTTGAATATATACATGCTCTTATTAAGATTATCTCCATACTCTTGTTCTTAATGCTTCACTTGTATGCTTAGCTACCATCTTGTGATGTATGATTGTTGGTACCTCAAAAGAGTAGTATTACTCCTATCTAGTGTTATGGAGTAGTATGAATGCATGAAAGTGTTGGAGTACTAAAGCTAATGGTCATATGGTTTGCTTTGTGGTTGTTTGATTGTCATCTCGAGAGAGAGGTAACCTTATAATCTAGATCTATCCTAAGCTCAAGAGAGGAGGGAATAAACATAATTGATTATTGCTTATAATCATGATAAAGGTATACAAAGGGGGGTGAGTTTTGCATGTTGGTGGAGATTTTAGTAGGTGAAACCCGATCCAAGTTTCCTTCTATACTTTGGTTTCTGACTTCTTGTTTGACTTTGTTCTCTTGTTTTATTTTCTTTCCTTTACCTTTCATTGTTTTTTATGGAGCATCATCATTCCTTAGAGAACATCACCTTGATCCACCTTTTCATTTGGGGTGTAGGAGTCTTAGAATTTACATCCTTAGCACTTACCAACCTTGTCCCTATGGTTCGACCTCTATTTACTACATCGAACCTCATATAATAGTTGTGGGGGCCTGAGTGTCGAGTTATAAATTCAAGAGTCTGACTACTCTAGATCTGTTCCATTTTGGACGTGTGATTTAGGCCGGTCAAAAACTCCTTGTATGTTCTAGTTGGATGATAGGAGTTTTGGGCGGTCAGTTTGGACTACCATAGAGGCAAAGAGGTTGTTGTCTTCCGCTAGGAGGACAATGTCAGGATGCACTCTATGGGGAAGACTAGAAGTAGCTTAGACATCGTCCAAGTGCAACTAGAAGTGTTGCAATATTGCAATGAGTTATAGTCACAGGAATTGTTCTAGGACCAGGTATGAACTTGTTAAACTATCCTTCACATTAGATAGTTGTTGATGTGATATTGTTGTCATGAGGAATATGGACAAATTTTTTTTTGTTTCCGTTACCTACTATGATCTGGTATTTCCCTACAAGGATTGCATGGACAAAGAGGCCATGCCAAAGTGAGAGGTAGTTTTGCATGGCATGTTGGCAGCCTGGAAGGTGGGATCTATGCTGTTGAAAGTAGAGGTCAGGCACTGACGGTCATGCTCTGTAATATAGAGCAACTATGATAGAGGTGGAAGGGGATCAGGTGTTGCAGATGGATTGTCTGTATGAGATCGGTGAACATTTAGGGGCTATAGCACATCGGGGAAGACAAGATTTCTCTTCAGGTGACTTGCGGCATCCAAGGAGAGAGCAAGGCTGGCTAGAGAGCATCCTATGGTCGGCGCCCTATTTTCATGGAAAAATAGGGGATCTCGATCCCTATTTGCATCGCTGCAAGAGAAGGAGGGGGCATGGAGACCAGGCCTCACGTCCTATTGCTCCATCTATCACAAGGCCCATGTGGTTTTAAGGAAATAAAAAAACTAAGGTAACAAATAACAAGATTTGAGTTTATTTAAGATAATTGAGGAGTTAATGGAAATTGATGTGGTTGTTAGAACTAGACATATAAGGGCTCGTTGGAAAGCTTGATAAATGATGAACACAGTTGTAGATGTCTATGCACATGGTAAGTATCACATCATAAAATTAGGTTAATAGGAAAAATAGATATGATTGTTTGTTTTGATGCTATGTTAAATTGATGATGTAGGTGTGAACCTTGTTGCTACGCTCTAGGGAATCGACAACATGAGCTTTGAAGGTATGATGAAATGTGAACATGTATTTTAATGATTTGAAAACATATCTTATGATTAGTCACTAATATTAGGGTTTTGATGCATGAATTAACAAAGATGAGTGCAAGGGCTATATTAGTCATAAACTAGATGTTTTTATGATAAAGATAATTAGAATATCATGTACTCATCAACATAATTTCAATACCATTCATATATTAGTTGATTATTGTTAGAGTATGGGAGTACTAGGACTAGTCTTGAGGTAAGTTACCATGGGTATTTATATTTTCTAGAAATGTTCATGTAATTAAGATCTAGCATGTTTAGAATAAGAATGTTATTAAGATTGACAGAAATTGTAACATAAGACTTTATGAGGTTTATTAGAAATAAGTGATGGATCTAGTTGCATACAAGTTGGTGTTGGTATTAGATAATACTTTATAATAAGCATGTAATAAAAGAAATTGGATATATGTGTACATATAATAATATTGCATAAGGGTTGATTATGAGATAAAAATATGTTTAGGGTGGTATCCAAATATAATACTAGATTAAGATAAAACATAGAAAATGAACTAACATCTAGTTGGAACATGAGTAATGATAAGTAATACAAGTTGTGTTCTAATGTCTTTTTAAGATTTAGAGTTGACTGGAGGACCCAAGGCAAATGTTTAATTCTCTACAATATATGTAAGTGGGTTATGTCCATTGAATTCATTATTATTATATCTAGCCTACACCTTTCCACCAAGTAACTTAGAGATGAAGTTACTTTTAGACTTTCATGTTGCATATCCTATCATGCTTTCAATATTTAGATTTTGTTCAGTTTGAGTTATGACACCAAATAATCAGATTTCAAGTAGCTGAGATTTATATAACTTTTAGATACTCGATATTTCTATGCTCAATTCTATTTATTTTCTTAAACCTTTAGATCAAATTTTATATATCATATACCAAGAATTAAGTTATCTATTTAAATACGAGCTTCATAATAAGATTTATTAGATAATAAGAATATCAAACTTCATGTTTAGATTTAGTTTTTAGTTCAAAATTTAAGAATAGAGATTTAGATTTACATTTAGAATTCAGTACATTTTCAGTTATCAGTATTCAATTTTAGTATATGATAAGTTTAGATTCAGAATTCAGTAAGTTTAGATTTAAGATAATTAAGTCAAAACCTTCACATAATACATCATATGATAAGTCCTCATTTAGTTACTCTCAAAATGATTCAGAAGCATCTGTTACCAATTGAGAGGAGTGTTTACTCCAATTTAGAAGTACTTTAATACCAATTCAGGGCATAGTTATGCCAATTCATAGACACCTCGGTGTCATTGAGAGGCATGTAGTGCCAATTCATAGGTACTTCAGTACCAATTAAGGGCATAGATATGCCAATTCAGGAATGGTGACAATAAATTAAATAGAAGACATAAGTAAAAGACACATTGACTCAGTATAAATTTATAACTTTCAGATCTAAGTTTAGTTTTTAGTTATAGTATATTCATGTCTATCATAGTAGAAATGCAATGCCACTTATTCTAACCTAGGTTTCTGTATGTGCATGGTTGGGGACAAGATGTCTACAGATACTAATATTCAGGAAGAACAATCAAGATAGATGATTTTCTTGGTGGGGCGCCCTCTTCACGATCTGAGATATTAAGATAGAGTACATATTTTAACATCATGTATATAGTCTCTTCATCACGTTTGATGTAAGTAAGTTTCTTTTCCGAGAATATGATGAGAATTTATTTCATGCATAGTCTGTAATTATTCTTATCTATCATTATTGTAATTACATATCATGTCAGTAACGCTCCCAAAAAAACAAATTGCTTCCGCTCATGTGATAAGAAAATCACAGTGTTACACATTCTTAAATTCTGATTCATCAACTTTCCTTGAGAAATTTTAATCTTTGTTTGAAGATTCATAGCATATTGCAGCAGATAAGGATGTAAGGTAAACATGGGCATATGTAGTTTTTGCTTATTGAGAAGGTGTTAAAATATAACAATATAGAGATTATTTTTACAAAATATTATCTTAGTTCATTTGTATTTGAGGATGCCAATTAGATATTTAAAGCACAAAGTGACATGTATATGAAGGGCATTCAACCTTCTCTACATACCTATTTCGTGAAATTATTCCCTCACCCCTCTCAAATTGAGTAAAAATGATATGTATGTTTTCCTTTGTCCTTTTGTAGTTATGGAATTTTTACAACTATTTGAGTTAGATCTTGGAAGAATTTCCATAGTTATCATTCAATGTTAGATTATAACAATGCTTTATTTTGTCTAATGTGATTTATATCACCACCTAACTATTGTTTTTTTATGATTGACACTATTGTGTTATGAAAACTTAGTTTCCCTTAGTATGAGATCAATTGCAACCTCTAGGAGTTGTCTTGTGCTCACATTAAAATTCCCCTTGATTTTATTAAGTAAATATTAGTATCCACATGTCATAATTTCCTTGGATAACATGTTGGAGGGTTCCTAATATATCAAGAAAAAATATACAAATAGAAATATGTGTATTAACAATAATGGCTACGAATGTTTCTCAACTTGTTATTTTATAGAATGATTTTATGTATTGTATTTCATTATACATCATCCATATTTGTTTCATACCGGAATAAGTACTATCATGTATTTCTAAAATTTATTGAAATGCTTCCACAATATATATCTCATATTTTTTTACATATATTTCTCAATAGTTCATACAGAGACATTATAGAATGACCATGTACTTATCTTATACATAAATAAGGCATATGTTGAAGAGTGTGTCCAAACTGATGATGGACATTTCCCTTTCTAATATAATGATGGTCATTGTAATTGAGTAATGAAAGTAAATTGTTAGAAAGAAGATTTTGATGGATCTTAGTATTCTTTGTAGGAACGAGCCCCATAGAATTGATATCATTTATGAAAATAAGATACTTTCCATTACTTCATCAACTATATAAAAGATCTTTCCTCGGAAATACCATCATTAATATACATTAGGAAACATCAGTTCGAAAGAAATCCACTATTTAGTGAAACAAATAGGTTGCTTCCATTGCTAACAAATGTTGCTGATTTTGGGCTCTTAAGTAATGCCATTTCCTGTTTACTAGTGTCTAACTAACTAAAAAATGTGGTTTATAATAGAAAGATTATCAAACACTTGTCTACATTATTTCCTAAACTTTATTTTCATCACTTTGCAAGAACAAAGAGATGTCATGTTCAAGGTGGAATAATGATTATTACTATATTGTTTAACTCATTTGAAATAGATCTATGAAGTATTAGGCATGGCAATGGAATGAAAAAGAGTAAAAAAATATCTTGGATTTAAAAACCTTCCTTGCAATTTGGTAAGATATTGTGTGAAGTTGTTTATTTGAGTGTGAACTCTACCGAAAGTTAGTAAAAATATTTGATAAGTTTAAAAATTGAAATGTCCATTTTTGGACCAAAGATGAAACAGAAACACTACAATACCTTTAATAAAAGAACGTTCATGAATAATAAATTGGAATAAACAAGAATTGAATAAACAATATGAAAACGTATTGGATATTCACAAAAGCTAATTTTATATGGTGCTCCATCTAAGAAATAAAAGAGAATAAGTGTTGAATGATATATGTAAACTATACATGGTATTGATCACTCCTATTTGTGCATTGATGATTTCAATGTGCAATCAAATGCATTGCAAAAAAAGTGGGTCCTTAATTACATAATGAGGCGTTGTATACTTGTACAATCAAACAATCACACTCACTCAAACTGTAGGTATCCTTCATCTCTCATGTATGATATTAAACCTCAAGCCCACACAATTTTATGTATCAATTGAATGATACCAAACTCAACATTCCTATATAAGCTTTAAATTTACATCTGTGTCATCTTATTTACATGCATTTTATTGTTTGGTGGAGGATTCCCTAATCATTAACACCCTAAATTCCCAAACACAGGAGGTGGTGGAGAGAGAGAAAATCCTAAGCACTTCAAGTTTCATCATAGATAAGAGGTAAAGAAGGGAAGAAAACAGATGAGAAGACCTAGATGTATCTTATTTTGAGTTAAATCCTCAAATATTGACCAGGCAGTCACACGGATTTCGGGTGTCCTAGTAAACGGACTAGCGGGGTGGAGGAAAATCTTATCAACCCCTAGATCATGATCCTTTTCTAGACAACTCCATCTTTAAAAAATCCTCTAACAACTCCCTTGTGCTCTAAAGAATTTGTAAAATTTAATAATTAGTAGAGATTATATGGAAAACCAAATGATTACGGGTTATGGATATGACCATAACAGCACTATACCCTACTCATTTACGACCCTAATCTCTCACATGAGAGGATATTATAAACCTAAAATCTAAACCCCAAACATCAAACAGAGTAATAGCTTTGTGGATTTTAAACCATAATGGATAGGATGGTAGAAGAGTAGGGGTCAGAAGTACATCATTCAGTGGCATGGGTGGCAAAAAAAGTCAAGGTTATGCATTATGTATCAAACGATTGCATGTGCAAGATATTAACACGTGCAAAGTACGTGTACTAACTAGTTCTTAAAATAAATACATGGAAAACTCTCCGCACTATGATGCACGGTATGCGCCACTGGGTCCCCATATAGAGGGTTGTTAACGTGCAAGGTATAAGGGATGCCACGTTATGTTAGGTTGGACAATTTGAAAATCTAGCTTCATAGGCCCAATTTGAATAGGCTTAAATGTATGGGAAGGCGGGTGGGGTGGATAGGGACGAGGTATAGGATGTTGGTAATCTGTATCCGTTCCCGGAACTCCTCCTTCCTGGTTCTGTTCGTGGTAGTTGGGTTGCTGTCGAATTCCTGACGAAGCTGGGCATGGAGATCGTGAAAGAGACAGCGATGCGGCGGTTGGAGGGCGTTCCAAGTATGTAGTGGGATATCAGTGGTGCCTTACCTAACCTTATCTCTATCTTTTTCAGTATACTTTATGCTGACATCGATGCTGTAGTTTGAAGAGACAATTCTGCCACGCGTACAGTAACCCTAAGCATGATTGAATATCTTACTATGTATATTTTGTTTTGAATAGTCTTTGTAGCTAAATCAACAGCCGACCTCACTTTGAATCCATCTTGGCGTATATTTAAACATCAAGATATCTTTGATTTTTAACATGTAATGGGAAAATGTCACCCAGTTTAAAATATCCAAACGGGACATCTGCAGGATATCCTATTTGTGTATTAAAATAGATCCAAGCTTGTGGAAACAAAACGAGAAAATTAGGAACAACGATAAACGTCGTAAAGAGATGTCAAACACCACATTTACTACTTATGGTCCCTACCTTATACATGAATGACGTGCAGCAACATTAAGAGCGAAGAAAACATAAGTTTGACCGACGCATAGCCCACGTTAATGAACAATCTGCGTCCGCGTCGTTGCCTACTCACCACGCATGTGGCAGCAGTAAATAACAGGAAGGTAGACTAACAGCCGAACAAATCTACTGTCAAATGCCTAAGATTTGCTGTTCCTAACATAAGAAAAATTCGGCCACATCCCGGGGAGCCTATCCGGTCCTCGGGATTGGCCTCCTGCTGCGCCAACTGTGCATGTCAGCAGCAATTAAAACAATAAATGATGAGAAAAGTAGAAGAGAGAGAAAATATTTTTATCTATAATTTTCAATCCGGAGCATATTTTTCGATTAAAAAAGTTGCATTAGAATCCTTGTAAAAATACTTTCCAACGAGACTAGTGTTGACATATTTTGAAATAATGATAATACACGAGAAATATAGTATTATATATTAGGATACTATACACATGTTCTGGGTATAGACGTACAATACTCGTGAGTACTGTACTTTTGATTTATGCTTGATTTATAATTTATTAGGTACTGTACTTATGCGTCAGTAACTGAGTTGAAATTAATATGTGGATACAATACTTATGATTGCATTTTATAAGTATTTTTGACCTGATGTGCATTATACTTTTGAGATCATTAACAAGTAGGTACTCAACTTATGTTTGCATTATGTAAAGAAAATTATCCAGATGACTAATGTTGCTATGCGATTCCGAAGGTGCTATACTTATACTTCTACATCAGTGATACAATTATGCTTGCTTTTGTAATTTGGTAAGTACTGTACTTATGTTTGAGTATTAACAAGTGACTGCAGTACTTATGGATCTATAAGTACAGTACTCACGAGTATTATTGATCCTCCTTAATTCAAAAGTACAGTACTCACGAGTACTGTACGTCTGTACCCAGAACATGTGAATTGTATCCTAATATATGGTATTATGTTTCTCGCGTAATATCATTATTTCAAAATATGTCAACACTAGTCTCGTTAGAAAGTATTTTCTATAAGGATTCCAATGCAATTTATTTCGTCAAAAAATATGTTTCAAATTAAAAGTTATGGACAAAACTATTTTCTCTCTCTTCTACTTCTCTCGTCCTTTATTGCATTAATTGCTGCTAAATGGTATTGCAGGTAGTAGGGAGCAGGAGGTGTACGGTTCCGAGAACCGGGCATATCAGCGGGTGGCTGACCGGTTATGTGTAGCTTAGCTCTAACTTAACAAGGAACAATATGCACTTTGTGTTAGATATTGCCAAATCCTAACCCTACCATTCAATGCGCAGGGATATGTGTATGTTGATAGGAGGAGTAGTAGGCTGCTCCTACTAAAATAAGGAACACCGAACTCGCGTCCGGGTCGTTGCCTACACAGCACCCATGTGACAGCAGTAAATAACAGGAAGGTTGACTAACAGCCGCACAAATCTACTGTCAAATGCCTACCGGTAGGCCTTTTCTGTCCCTTTCTCGGTTAGTTTAGCTGACAGTCAATGGGCTTGGAAATAAGCAGGTAAACAAATCGAGCAGCGGATCTCGAAGCAGCTATTATTTAGCCTTATCTCTATCTTATTCAGTAATAAGAGCTATGCAGCTATTATCCAAGAGAAGGATCCTAGAGTCTATTGGTGTAAATTCGAGCGCAGAGACTAGATCGGAAGAGTTTGCCCGAGTCAAAGAAATTCAGAGACATCTTGGGATTGGGAAGAGAAGGAGACGAAGGTTGAAGGGTAGCTCTCGAGCCAACTAGGTGAAGTTAGAGGTCCTCAAGCCATGTATTTTGCCATCTACTCCTTAAGATGGTTTTGGCCATCATTTTTCTTTTATCGAAGTTCTCGCAATGATTTCCTTGATCATAATTTTGGCCATGATGATATAGACATGAACATCAAGTGGTCCTCCGGCTACATGATGGTTACACACATGCCTCACCATGAAATGAAAAGTGCCACATCGTGAATAAGTTACTAGACATTCATGTATTATTATTGAATCGATTTTGATGCTAAGCGTTCAATTTCAGTGTTTTTTCGTTTGTGTTTTCTAAAGAAGACAAATATACAATATACTTTTTTTTGTTGCTGTATGTTTTACATATAGTTGGTACACTTATGATTTCAGAAAATTTTAATATTTTATAGGTGAAGATGCCGACTTGAATGACCTAAGTGAAGAAGAGACAATTGTAGGCATGGAGATCAAGATAACTAATAAACGTCAAAATGTTACTCTTTCATAGAGGAAGTACATATAAAATATACAGTTCAACCTGATTGATGGTTAGCTAGTGATAACTCTGTTGGTTGCTCATATTGGTTTGTCAATGTCAATTTTAGAAATTTCGTGGATAAAGATAAATAGATGGAACATGTATTGCATGCTAGCCTTTTATACCTTTAGATATAGACAATGGACAATTAATTGCTTTAATAATTAGTGGGGAAAATAGAGTATATGGATGATCATGGTAAGACACACCAAAAAGCAATTTACAATAAAGTAATATAATTGAATGAAAACCCAATTACATCATATCTTCTTTCTAGAGAAAATGGCTCTAAAGCGGGCATACATGAACTCACATTACATTAGAATATTACCAAAATTCAACCCCTCGTCAACACGTTGTTTTCTAAGAGATCTACAATTATTAGTTTGTCAATAACCTCAAAGCTATATAGCCATAGTCAGGGGCGGAACTAGGAATTTCAGATTGGGGGGGGGGGGAAATAATATTAGTAAAAAATATATATAATGTTACAAAAATATAATATACATGTATGAGTAGTTGGGCTAGATAATGATGATATGGACATGAAATAATACAAGTACCCCATATCTGATTTTTCTTTGGAAGAGGATGCTCCTAAATTTGACATCTCAAGGAGGATAAAAAACAATAGATTGGTTACTTATATTTCATTCTCCTTTCTATACGCTTGTCTAGATGATTAGTGTCCATCACATCCTCAATGTTACAAAGTACAGGACCATAATGGGTATAAGGTTTTGTGGGAGAACTTTTAGGGATAGAGTTTAGTTGAGTGAATTGTGTGCATTATGCTTCTTTTGAAGCAAATACAGAATAATTAAGAATAAAGTAATTTCATACGATGTGCATTTAATAAATGATTTCCTAATTGCTAGTTCACACAAATATGCATGTAATTAATGTGCTAAAACTAACTTTTTTTTATGTTCTAGTATACTATATATTATTGATATAGTTGAAATATAACGATTTGAATATGGATATAAAAAAGTTTCCAACAAACTCATGTACTTAGAATATTGAACATGTAAATATGTGAGCTCGCGGTATAATGTATAGATAAACACTTACCTCAAAGCCGAAATAATTTGATGTGAATAGCATACCTATATGTGTGTCGGATCACGGATATTGTAAAAACCAAGACATCCTGAAAAATCAATCAAAATAGGTATCGTAGTGGTCTTGTCTTCTAATTGTTAGTATACGGCTCATACATAGAACGAGAAGTTAAAAGAAAAACTACACTATGATCTCAGAATTCCTTGGTCGGATAGACGAGAATACAACACATGGGTCTTTTACCTGGTAATAAATAAGATACTCCATTTTCGATGCACAGAGGTGCCTAGAATTGAACATGTGTGGATAGATCCAATAGCCAAGCATTCACGGTTGAGGCTGACGATGACTAGATCTGACATATCACATAATTGTTGCCGTCAGTGGTATGGTGGTGCCAAAGGCAATATACAGAAACAAACTTTAGTTGTTGATGAACGATCAAGCTTACTCATACAGGGAGTTATGTGCTGGTGCCGTAGCCCGTAAACTATATTGTTTGTATGTTCCGTGGGCTGTGGCGTTCGAGATATGGATAAAGACATTGCAATATTGCGGGAGCAAATTGGGGCGTGATGAATGAATACAGAATTAAATACGATACTTTGTTTCGTGGAGTAAATTGTATTGATATAAATAGTGTTCCGTTACTTCTGCTTCAAGTTTTCCAGTTTGATTAGGACGAGACTTTAATGACGAACAGAACTAGACTAATTTATACAATTACCAATAGATAATTATGAATGGGTGGGTGGGTGGGTTGGGGGGGGGGGTGGCAAGGCCCCTGCCGCCCCCCCCCCCCCCTGTTCTTCTGCCTCTGGCCATAGTCTACTACAAACTCAAATTTGGTCCGCTAATGTCGATATGGCTTATTGCAAGAACTAGTTATTGATCGATCTTCGATGCCCAAATTTTGTTATAATGAACTTCTCATTCATTTTAACAAAGTTCATATCATCTTGAAAATTAACTGCAACGGCTATTCATTTTGAATAAGTCATGGATGATAGTTTTAAGTAAATGATATTTTGAAGAAGTCGTGCATCATCTCTTTACTTATGGTAGTAAAAATGAGGCAGATGGAACAATTGCCAAAACTAGAGAAAATTTTGAAGAAGTCGTCCATCATCTCTTTTCTAATGATGTGGATAATGACAGAGGATAATTGCGTCTATAAAAAAATTTATTTTTGCCAAAATACCTTACAGTGTCTGAGGATGTCTTAAACTCTGACAGTTGATGGGGTATGTCCCTCTTCATTAGGAAATATGGTCAGTCCTATTATGCATTATCAATATATATAATATTTGTCGTATAAGTGTATTTGTCAAGAGAGTAAATATAGTGATTTTATACATACACCAAAAGTATGTGGAAGAAGAATGTATCTACGTTAAATATAGAAAACTAGAAAACAAACACATTTCTAAAAATTATTGCCAAATCATGATTATGGTTCATTTACAAAGTGTCCATATAAATCATATCAAAACCATCTAAATATCTTCGTTTCTACAATGTGTGATAAAAGCAAACAATATATTGATGTATAAGTTGTGTCTTATTCAATAGTAACTGCACTAGTATTTAGGGCATCACTAAATAAGTAATGGTCATAATGAACTACAAGCGTAAAGTCAAATGCCATGTTCTACAAGTATGAAGTACTTACGGAAGAAATCAGTCACATTGAACGCCTACTTGTATTTTCATCAATCCTGGAAACCCCATTTCAATGACTTTTCTCTAACATGGGTTTTGGTGTAGTTAGGCAATACGTTTTGTTCCTCGACCACTTTGTCTTTTTCATTATTTTATATATACCTTTATTACACTCTGGTGAAGAAACTATCTTCAATGTTGTAAGAAGGGACCCTCATCAAGATATAGTTAAATGATCTAAATGTAATCTTCCATATTTTGATGCATATACTTTTCATTGTTTGACATATCAAACCAAAACAGATTATTTTGTGAGTATATTTTCTATACATGGACAATATTTTATATATATATATATATATATATATATATATATATATATATATATATTTGGAAAGAATGCAAGAACTGGTTACAGGGTTGCCTGATGGGCTAAACTAGAAACATGAACAATCTTAAACATATTTGCATAACAAATCCTCTCCTTTTCGTAGAGTGCAGTAAGAAAGGGTGGGCAAGCTTGGAGCTCGCCGACGAGGTCAGGTTGTTTAAGACACTGCTTTGCCAATTGATCGACGAGGTTGTTCCATTTCCGCTTCACATGGATTAATGAACCTCCAGGAAGCTCTGACCATAGGCGCTGAATGGCTTGGACAATCAACATGTATTTGGTTGGCGGATGTTGGGCTCCCGTGATCCAGAAGACGGCCAGTTGGCAGTCGCTTATCATGGTAAAGTTGGGAATGTTCCTTGCTCGGATGCGTTGAATACCATCCATGATTGCATAGAGTTCGCCCCTCATGGGATCTGTACCCCACATGGAGTCTGTGCCCCCGGAGATCCAGATGCCTTCGGTATTTCGGAGGATAGTACTAGTAGACATGCGTTCGTTTGGAATATCAGTAGTTGTGTCGACATTCACCAAAACTGAGTCCTTGGCAATCTCAGTCAGACAGATGGGATCCTTAGGTCGATTGATACCGGTTGTGTTGGATTGGAGAAAGGCTACAATAGTGGACGCTGCTTCCCCTCGACATGAAAGAGCTAGAGAGTGCGGCGGTTTTGCAGTTTGCTCGAAAATTCTTAGGTTTCTGTTCTTCCATATAAGCCAACATGATATGGAGAAAAGGACGGGCCATCCTTCCACAGGTTTCAGGTGTTTGAGGTTGTAACCAAGCCATTCCTCCGTTGAGTCGAAGTTGAAGAAATCAATGGCTTCTTGGGGGATAAGGAGCAGCCAGGTGTTGCGGGCTAGATAGCAGTCCCTGACAGCATGAAGAGTGGATTCTGGGGCATTGCTACAGATAGAGCAGACGTTGGAGTCCGTCATCTTCCTTCTAAATTTGAGGACATTAGTGAGAAGTCGGTCTCTGTGAATAAGCCATAGGTTAGCTTTGATGCACTGCGGGATGGGTAGGGACCAAAGAGAAGTAAAGTGACCAGTTGGCAAGGGGAAAATTGTGCCACTGAGGGCCCTATATGCTGTATTGGCTGAGAAATTACCGTCCTTGGACATGGTCCAGACTAGGTTGTCACAACCATATTGAGAGAGGGGGGTGGCATCCTTACGATATCTTGTGTAGTTTGGTCGGTGAACCAATATTGTAAGAACTCTACATCCCAAGAGTCGTCATATTGGACCAAGCTCTCTACTTGCAGATCCTTGATATCTTCAGGTACGATGCGTGATGTGCGGAGTACCGGTGTATAACCTTCTTCAAACCAAGCATCCGTCCACACGTTTGTGTCCTCGCCTGAAATAGCTACTTGTTTCGAATGTGTGAGAAGAAAGGGGAGAGAATCCTTAATACTTCTCCATTGATGGGAACCTGAGCCATTACTCGCCGGTTGAGATGAGTATTTGGCTTTCATAAGCCGAACCCATGGGAGTGGTTCATTCCTCAAGTATTGCCAAGCTTTCTTCATTAACAACGCCATGTTGAAATCCTTTGCCTTCCTGATGTCTAAACCACTGGCGTGGTAGGGTAGAGTGATTTGCTCCCAGGTGACAAGGTGTAGCTTACTGGTCTGGACTGAGCCGCTCCAAATGAATTGTTGTATCAGCTGGTCTATCTTATCAAAACAGGCCACCGACAGCTGTGTCATTTGCATCGTATAGCACGGTTGCGCAAGCAGGGTGGACTTCGCCAATGTGACCCTCCCGGCCAGAGATAAGAAATTGTTCCGCCATTTATCTATCTGTCCGTGAAGCTTCTCAATTAAGTATTGGTAGTGATTTTTGCTTTTTCTAGTATGGATTATAGGTACGCCCAAGTGTCAACCCAAGTCAGTAGTTTCCTTTATGTGGAGTTTCCTACAAATGGACGAGCGCATAGCTCTGGGGGTGTTGACAGAGAAGAAGATAGTAGATTTCTCGTGAGAAAGAAACTGTCCAGATGCCTTGCTAAACTGTTTGAGGCATCGCAAGATGGATGTCGCCTGTGGTATAGAAGCCTCCCCGAAGAGCAGAATGTCGTCGACGAAGCTTACATGTGTGAAAGGTAGCTTTTTCCTGGTGAGCATAATTGGTTTCCATCTACCAGCATTTGTTTATGCAACAATCAACTGGCTAAAGCGCTCTCGACAGAGCACGAAGATGTAGGGGGATAATGGATCACCATGTTTAACACCACAGGAGGGGTTGAAGGACCCAATAGCTTCACCATTCCACATGATGGTGGTCTGTCCGGATGAGATTATCTGCATGATAATTCTGATGAGCTCACTCGGGATAGAAGTTCTTCGTAATGTATCTTCAATGAAAGGCCAACTCATTTTATCAAAGGCTTTCACAAGGTCAAGCTTAATGGCTAGGTGATGTTTCCGGCTGCTTTTCCTCTCCATGGAGTGGATGATCTCCTAAACCAGAGCTATATTGTCACCGATCCGCCTTCCTGGAACAAAGCTAGGTTTCATATGGGAGATCCACTCCTTCAAATAGGGATTGATACGCGTTGCAATAATCTTGGAGAGGATTTTAGTGCAGACATTGTTGAGGGATATAGGACGCAACTAAGACCATCTCTCTGGGATGGGGACTTTAGGAATAAGAACCAGTGTGGAGGCGGTGGCTGTTGGCGGGACCTGTACACCTCGGAAGGGATCGGTGAGGAATCTCTTCAACTGAGTTTTGACAGTTGACCACTGCTCTTGAACAAATTCAGCAGTTATCCCGTCTGGGCAAGGGGCCTTGAGAGGAGGTGTCGAGCGGACAACATCCCATATCTCAGCATCCAAAGGAATTACGGCAAGGTGTCACCTACTGGCTTCTGTAAGTGGTGTGAATTGCCCAATGAATGAGCTGCTGGCGATGGATCTGGCCTGGGATGCACCCTCCAAATAGATGTTAGAGAAAAAAGTAAGAATCAAGTTTTTCACCTGGGCCGGGTCTTCAATCCAGTTCCCCTGATCATCCTTGAGACTGAGAATTTTATTATGCCATCTCCGCTGCTTCACCAGGTTTTGGAAATACCTGGTGTTGTTATCCCCCAGCTTGAGCCAGTCATAGTGTGCCTTCTGTTGCCACTCCTTTTCTTCCCTGCGTAGCATGTTGTCCAATCTACCTTGCAGATCAAGCGATTCCGCCTCAACCAGGGGGTCGGGGTGGAAGGTAAGCTGGGCCTGGTACCACTTGATCTTGTTGCTGATGCGATGCTGGTCTCGACGTTCAGCTCGCTTTGACTTGAGCTCCCAATCACTCGCGGCCACGAGGAAATTAGCAGCTGCCTATTGAAAGTGTGCCTCACCATCCTAATGATCCTACAACAATTGTTTGAACCCTTTCATGCTCGACCAGCTGGCGGAGTTACAGAGATGTTTTTGCTTGTAGTCGGGCAGAGATGGGGAGGAGATTAGGAGTGGCACATGGTCGGAGTAACTCCTCTCCAGAACATGTGGCGGGTCAGATAATGTGGCCTCAATCCATAGGGAGTTCCCAAGTGCACGATCAAGCCGCTCGTGCAAGACTCCTCGTCGGAAAGTGGTACGTGCACCATTAGCTCCAAGGTCGTGGAGCTGACAACAACTCATGGCCTGAATGAAGTCCCTACTGTTGGCTGTATCGAAGGACTGGCTTCCGAACTTTTCCGTCTGGAACATGACGACATTGAAGTCGCCGAGCACTATCCAGCGGACGGAGATGGAGTGGGACAACAACTCCAGGTGATCCCAGAGAAACTTCCTACAGCCTCTCGTCGTCGCGGCATAGACAAAGGTGAAAAGACGTTCATTGACTCGGCAATGGACAAATTGCTTATGGGAACAAATGATTTCCAAGGGGATGTAGCGGCACCACAACACCCATATCCCACCCGAGAATCCAACTGCTTCCACCCTATGCGATTGGGGAAAGCCTAGATTCTTGATTATTCTCTCTGCCTTCTTACCGCTGCATCGGGGCTCAAGCAAGGCCACGATCGAGATGTTATACTTCAGAACTAATGCCTTAACTGCTGATTGGGTATCCTTGTCATAGATACCTTGTACATTCCATGTCATGACCTTCATGTGGGAGGGGCGTCCAAGGTGGAGGATCCCATCTCCTTCGCTTTAGCCTCCAAATCCTGCAACAATGACTGTTTACCTCGTTTCCTTGTAGCTGCCCTGGCTGGGTCGCTAGCTGTTTGGATGACCTTCCTGTTCTGGAGGTGGATGCATGCTGACGGTTTGGAGGGACTCCTATAGGATGTGTAATTTGGCCTCTCGGCAGTGGAATTTCCCACCGCGAAGTTGGTGGACAGGAATGGGTGTAAAGAGGCATCTCTGCCGGGTAGGACAACATCGCCCGATGGGGTGGCAACTGTGTGCTCACCGGGTTGGCCAATACTGTTGTGAAGTGGCACTCGTTCCTGGGGGGCGCGTCATCTCTGGTTGGGGTGGGGCATCTTTCTTCCTATATTATTTGTGCAAAGTTTTCCTATGTCTCCAGTCAATCCCTTCTGTGACTCATTCAGCAGTGCCATCAATTGATAGGATTTCTTGGACCTCCTCCTCTTCAGCCTGGTCCGCCAAGTTCTGGAAGCGATTCGCGGTAGCCCTGGAGTGTTTGTGAGGATTCGCTGCCGCTTCCTTCCATGGTTTCTGTGGTGTGGGTTGCGAATGAATTGCTTCTGAGAAGCCCTCCTTCCTTGGTGGGGGTTCATGTATTATAGAGCCTGCTGCGAGGGCCGCTTCTCTAGCCAGGTTTTCCGCTTGCAGCCTGACGTTGCAGTCCTTCTCTAGATGGCCCGCGTGTCCACAGTGCAAACAGATGAAGGGGATGTTCTCGTACTCCACCATGAATTTTATGCCAGCAATCACTACGAAAGGTATCAACGGGCGGGACATATCCAGTTACACCGCAATCCTCACAAAACGGCCTCTACGTTGAAGTTTCATGTTCATGTCCACCTTGACCGTCGTCCCGAGATAATTACCTACTTCTGTAAGTAGGGTTTCCTGATATAGATAGATTGGAAGGTTCAGAATCCATACCCAGGAAACCAGTCTTGGCGGCATGGTTACATGGGGAAGGAATACTGGTGACCAACGTTGTACTGTGAGGTAGGAGCCGAAGATTGGCCATGGGCCACCTGTAAGTGCTTTGATATAATCTTCTTCGGTCTGTAGCTGAACGATGAAGAATCCGTTCTCCACATCTATCAGGTTGAATCCGCCTATCGGCTTCCATAGAAGTTGAATTATGTCCCTTAACGTTAAGAAGCCAATGTCACGAGATAGCAACTTCACAATCACAGTGAACTTCCAAGGCAGTAGAAGATGCTCCAACGCCTCATTTTTGACGTCGAACGTTGGGGTCCCCCCTTCTGTAGATACGATGATGTCGTCTTTCGACAAGTTGACTCTGACAACTTCCGCATCGATCGGGATAAAGGTGTGGTTTTGGTTTGTGGTTTGCCCGCGGTTCACTGAGTCTTTGTAGGACATCTTCTGTGCGGCTGTCTCGCCAGGATTTCCGGTTGTAGAAGGGTTGCTCGGCAGACTCGGAAATTGTGCGGCTACGTCTCCGCGGCCGATTTCCATCGCGGCTTGCGTGGGAGGGGTGTTCTGCGCCGCCGACGTTGCCCCAAAAGTAAGGTGGATGCCTGTGGAACCCAGCAGAATGGAGGAGTTGATCGGTGGAGGGTCCCCATCACCTTCCTCGACTACAATATTCGATTCAGGCGGACGGTCGCCGCCGTTCTTGGTTGCCAGCGTAACCCTAGCGGATGACATATCTCAGCTTCCTTCAAACCCTTCCTGCAGGACCACAAAATTGACAATATTATATTTGAAATAGAAAAGAAAATAGTTATATAGGTTATCAACTAGAATTTTCCTTAACATAAATGTGAGAACTATCAAGACAATTGAAAAAAAATCTACTCCTAATGGTGAAGACATTGGCATGGAGATACACGACCATAGATAAATGCAAATTTCAATCAATCTAACATAAAGTTCTCAAAAACCTAAAACTAAACAATAAAGGCTAAGTGAAGCTAAACCAAACTTTGTTGTTTTTCTCTAAGACCACCCACACCAAGAATACACTTGTAGTTATAATGTACCGGGGACATAATGAAGGAAAAAACTAATAGCAAAACATTGCATAAGAAAGGGAATCCAAACACAAGAAGGTGTATCGGATAAAATATTGGAAGATAGTATTCTTTATTATCTTCATCTTAATAAGTTATTATATACAAGAGTTTGACACCTAAAAATAGTACAAAAAATTATAGTATTACAACATATACAAAATAAATTAGATTACATCAAATTTTAAAGAACTCCAAAAATCACATATTTCATGTCTGAACCACCTCTAATAAAATAATCATGACTCTTCCTACAAGAGTTAAATGACAAACAACCCAAGTATTCATCCTCAATTTCAACATGTAAGATAAATACACATGTGTAGATTTGATAATACGACGATGTGGGATAGGAAATCCAAAGAAAGTACCTAGATCACCAGTTTCTTAGATTCCCAAAGCTTTACTAAATTTTACACTTATATCTTTGACTAGTATTAGTCAAGAAGAAACATCTTGATTTTCCTTTGAAGATGACTTCCCCATAAATTAGTGAAAAAGTATCCAACACATCCATACTAGATTTTTTTGAGTAAATGGACGTTCGACCATTACAAGGAGGCATCTGTAAGAAAACATGGGTCATGTATGAGCCACCTCTAATCAAGATAATTGGTTTCCAATTTCCATCATGAATAAGCATGGAAATTTCTTGACTAAGTCTTTCAATGCACTGAACAAAAATATAGGGGCTTATGAGGTCCCCTTTCCAAACTCATTATATTTTCTTGACAGTTGATGAGGCTTACCTTCCCATTATAAGAAAGTTTCTCTGATAGAGATGATCTACACAATGATGGTAATTAATGTACCTGACAAGTTTTTCTTTAGGAGAACCTAATGAATAAAGAATCAATTCATACACATCAAAGGTTTTGGATAAGTCCAAATTGATTTCCATTCGTGTTTTCTTGCCTTTAAAAAACATAATTTGATGAACTACTTCCTCAACTAGAAGTATATTGTCATTGATCTCCATAAATGAAGCTTGATTTATTTTATGGTATCCTTGAGCTTATAAATGGTTTTATACTTTCAATAATAATCTTTAAGATAAGCTTGAAGTAGGAGTAATTTATAGAGATAGGATAAAGGTCACTGAAAAGGATAGGAACCTTTAATATGGGGACTAAAACATTGTGAAATTGTGTCAATTTGTCATCAATACTCCGTTAATTAAAGGTTTTATCAATCATAATAACCACATATGGATGAACATGTTCAGTTTATCTATATGAAAGAGGTGCATACACCATCGAGGTCTAGGGTTTTGGACGAGGCTAACTTGAAGAAAACATCTTGTAGCTCCTTAAATTCATGCATTCACACAATCTCATTTGTGTGCACTTTTTACATACAATGTATGCTTCCTTTATACTAGATCCTATCAATTTGAGGAGTAATGGTAGGAGTAATGAGTGTGGAAAATCCATTTTCTAGCTTCATCCTTCAATTGTTATATTTTGTTATGATGTCAATGAGCTTTTAGATATGTATTAAAAAGCTAGTTTTTCCATTTCCCTTGTGCAACCAGGTTATGTGAGACTTTTGTCTCCAATCTACCTCTTGTTAAGGAAGGGATGTCTTGTGTTTTTCCTACAAATTTAATATTTGGAGATCTATGGAGGATATAGGATTGTTATGAATTTATAGTTGAGCTTTGTTTATTTTCTAAAATAGAAGTGATGTATCTCTATCATGCAATTTAAGGTAACAATCATCCCACTTGATGGTTTCTATTTAAAAGTTGGTGAGGACATCAAGGAATAAGTTTCTCATGTCCCAATATTGTTTGAGATGATATTTAATCACATAGAATTGGTTCCATCTTTCTTGTATCTATTACAATGATGGTTGGGAGTCCTTACAATGCAGAACATGATGGGATTATGATTAGAATCAATAAGAATCAGCGTTGCAGTCTTCACATTGTATAGCTTGAGAATATATTGCTCGCATAGTAGAACATCATCTAGACTTTTGAGAAAAATTTTCTTTAGAAGTGAAGCATTGACCTTTGCCTTTGGTATCATCAAGCACGTTGTCAATGAGTATTTTTTGGGTCAACTACTAGCTCTAGACTCACAAAATTTACTACCTTGTTTCTCTGCAGTGCTCACTTGTTTCTTGATGTCCCTTGTGCATTATCAAAGTGTGTTGATGATTTGACTTAACATCATGAGTCTTCACCATAGGTATTCTCTGTAGGTAAACTTGGGGCTTTGATATACAAGGGTGATGAAACCATAATTTAGTAGTAAAATGAATGAATTATGTATGATTATACTAGATGTTAGGTTATCTCTAGGAAGACTATGACATACAAACCATGAGAGGATTTGGAATCCATCCAATTAATGATTTTTTCATCTTGTTTATCATTACACCTTGGTTCAAGTTCAATCATTATTTTAAATTTATCAACCTTATTGAATTCTTTCATAAGTCATTTTTTTTCAAGGGACATGCCCCTTTGACATTACAATAAAAACAATAGAAGAAAATGTTAATGATAAAGTTTAGCATCCTAAGCCTTGTTGACTAGTGCAATCATCATTTGTACCCTATTTATCTTCTAATGATGTATCATATATTTCAAATTTATCAATTTTGTTCTTGGAACATCATTTGACATTGTAAGTTGTAGAAGGGTTTTTCTCCCATTCTTCCTAGCCTTGTCAGGGCTTGTAAGAACCATAATGATGTAATATACAGTTTGAAAATTCCTTAGTATTATCATTCTCTCTAATGACTATTTGGTATCAGAGCTCCCTTGTCCAGACAAAAAATTGTCTAGGAGTATCATGTCTTGACCTTTGTCCTCTATTACCTTGTCCTTGCCAAGTATGATAATAATATTAACTTGGATCTTAGTTGTAATGGGATTACTGCTTTATAGGCATGCTTTACCTTCCTCATTTGTTTCTGATCTACATCATTTTCTAGACCTTCCCATTAGCATTGTTTTTATTTTTCTTGGGTGAGGTTTCATCACCCTCCAAGTTTTCATTTTGTTTTATATTAGGGTTTGAATTTTGAAGATTCTTAAAATTGTCGTTATCTTTTCATGTTTGTCTTCTCTCTATTTTCTTTGTGTAGATCACCATTGAGCAGGGAAATTCTAGAAGATAATTGTTTCTTACTATATGTTGTTTTGTCTTCACATTGGGATGTGGGTGTAGTCTTTCTTGAAGCAATCGACTCTACCATAGAGCATGCGTATGCAATATTTTCTCATATTCAATTGTGAAATATTCATTGTTAAAGTGGATTGTATGGAGGAGGGGTGTGGTGAATTCAACCTCATACCAATTGTAGTAAACTTTCAGCAAAGCCAATGGTGGTGGAGTCAATCTTGATTGTATTTTCATTACAAACCATACCTTGTTCAAATGGTAATTCAAGGGTTTAAGATAATTTTGATGTTAATTACACCCTTATTAACACTTTGCATTATGAACTAGTTTATTTAAGTTTTATCTTATCTTAAACTTATTCTTTGATAAGTTAAAAATCTATGTTTTAAGCATTCAATGAGATTTACACCCTAGTTGATATAGTAATAGCGCACACATGTACATGGAAGAGTATTATAAATATTTGAGGAATTAATTAAAAAAGACATTATTAACTAATAGTTTATTAAAATTTAACTATATAATTTTAGAAAATTCAATTATGCATCCAATGTCAAAAGAATGAACCAGACCACAGTTAAAATGAGCAAGTTATGGCACATTTAAGATTTCATATAGAATTACCTTTGATTGACAATGGATAGTTGCAAACTACAGGTTTGAAAACTGGTAGTTGCAGATTGAAGGTATTACCACCAATAGTTGCAAACGTATGGTCTACCAAAAAAATGGTTGCAAATAGTCACAAATCTCCTATAAGACGGCCATGCCACGCCCCCCTGCAATGATTTTTAAAAATTAATGTATATAGTTTGGTTGAAAGTTGTTAATTAATCTATCTTATTGGGTTTGTCAATTTGTAATTTATACGCCCCCCAAAAGTTTTCCATTGATGGCTCTTTATACTTTTCAAGTTAAGATAACACAATAAAAATTCCCTATTTAGCTTTTCTCACTAAATTAATGTATTTGTAGATTCCTTTTCAATTTGTGTTGCTTTTACAATTACAAAATGAATTTCTTATTCTATTGTCTGTTATAATTTCTATTCTGTTTTGATTTTTCAAAAGAAATGAATATGGTTTTGTTGAAAGGTGTTAATTAATCTGCTTTATTGTGTCGACCGTTTCTTATATGATAAGACCCCTCCCAAGAGTTTCCCATTGATGCTTCCTTCATACTTTCCAAGTTAAATAATATAACAAAAATCTCTATCATTTTGACTCCTCTCTGACAATTACTCAGTAATTTAATGTCCTTGTAGATTCCTTTTCAGTTTGGGTTGTTTTACAATTGTGAAGAGGATTTCTTGTGCTATAGCCTTTTACAATTCGTATTAAATTTTGATTTTAAAAGTGTAGTTTTACTCTCTCCTCTGATATTTTGATAATTATCATTATAAAAATAGTAAACATAAAAAAAGAAAATAATCAAACTGTATGAATCTATTTGTAAACTTTCAACATTGAGCGTGTCAATCTCCATGTTTCGTTAAACAAGCGTCAACATGACCTCTTAGATATTGGTAGGCGTGGATATTTTCAAGCAAAGTTCCACATTATTTCTCAAACGATGCTTTTGATATTGTTTAAGCTACCAACACAATCTTTGAAAATTGATTGCCTCTACCTTTTTGAACACATATAGGTGTGCACAACAACACAGATCAAAGAGATACAAAGCCAAATATTATGCCTTATTCTTGACTGATTTTTTTTCATTATTCACCGTCCATGTATCGTGGAGTGGAAAAATTATCTTGTACGTCATCTTGTGTTAATTTTATTAGTTTATCATACATTTGGTTTTATATAACTTACTTAGTCTCTATAATTGTTGAAAATTTGTTTATATTCATTTTGCATCGCAGTAGCATAACATGCATTCTCAGTGATGAAACTTATTAAGACAAAATTACGCAACAAAATGCAAGATGAATTTCTCGTTGATAATCTCATTGTCCATATTGAAATAGATATTGCAAAGTCATTCGACGTTGTTTCTATTATTGAGGACTTCAAGAACATCAAAAGAAAAATGTAATGTTTTAAATTTTAAAGTTATATCATGTCACTAATTTCATTATATTTTCTTTTACGATATAATATATCATTGCACTTGAAGTAGAAAAAATTATTTTGTCTCTTAGTTTTTTAAAATTTTGAGATGGATACACTTGACTAATTCATAGTACATTATGCCCCCCCCCCAATATTTCACTCTAAGATTTGCCACTGGTTGCAAACTAGTGATTTGACCTACGCAACCTACAACAACAATCACAAAAATAACCATATATTTTGTTATACTTATTAGGATTTGACAAAATTTATTTCATTAGATTTTTATCTCAATTCTCTACACAACTAGATCCATAAACCTTAAAAAAGTTATCTAAAGGAAAGTTTAAAGGAAATCTTCAGGAAAGAATGTGAAGTGTAAGAACAAAACACCAAGTTGTATATCCTTTCATGGTAAGTTTGTTCCATGGATTCCTTCTCTTTTACTTTTCACTTTGATCTGAATCTAATGTAGGTCTCTTCATATGTTCTCTCCTACTTCCCCTCTTCATATTCTTCCTATGTTATGCCCTTTTTAGAGCAATAGAGTTATCAACAAGCTGATTAAGGAAAACTTCAAAGTTTTTACTTTGAATCCAAGCTTAGCAGACTCAAAACTGGACATACAAAATTTGGATTCATAATTATTATCTATAATCAAACCAGTTATAATCAAACCTATGGTAAGTGAAATTCATTTTTTATTCATGATTTTTACCAAACTTTAGATAAAACTTGAAGAATGTGCATTGATTTTTTTACTTTTTTTCCATTAAGTCCTAATTCAAAATTTTAATGAATGAGTGATTAAATTAGCTAGAAAGTTTAAGAGTGTTGGATTATTTTAGTTTTAGAATGCTTTCATATGATTTGTATGAGTTTTAACGACAGACAAATCTAGAGGCACCCATATGTCTGAGTTTGCCTTAAATCGTTAGTAATACATGCTAAGAATATTACTACCTAGTTTAATTTTCTTTCAGTTATAAATATGAGATGAAAAATGCATAATTCTTTCTAGTGATATTTACTTTATGCATGGTTGAGCCAATTTAAGCTACAAATGAGTAGTTTCATATAGATCACTTGGAGCAATGAAGTAGCTCTTGGTATGAAAGAGAAATGATATTTTTATAGTAAATATTGTTCATGTATACTTAGATATGCTTAAGTTATTAAGTGCGATTGAAATACCATGCTCAATACAAGTTAAATACAATTTTGAAAGTTAGAAATTCAGTTTAATACATATCAGATAGATCAAAATAAATTGCATTCAGTATGAAAAATCAATAGTATTATTCTAACTCAGATTTAGACACAAAAGTTGTTTATACAGCTCAAGTGAATTAAAAGAAAGTTAGTAGTCAAATCAAACACTTATTCAAAGTATCAGAAATGTTTACTTATTATTAGTATTACATTCAATAGTGTTTATGCGGTATAGAATGCAGAAAAGAACATGAAATCATTTAATTATCGGCTAAATTTGAGAAAAGTTTAGTAGCTCAATAAAAATAAAACTAAAGAATCATTAGACACTTAGATGCCTTGAACATCATAGATTTATTTTGAAGGTCTAAGACACAATGGAAGAAACGAATAACACATTAGCAGTGTCTCAAAGAGGAATTTGGAGCATGCCAAAGGGTCATGTGGTGTTAAGCCCAGTGTGGATTGCCTCTTAAATTATAACAGGGGTATTCAACAGTAACTGAAGATTCTGGATACCTAGTAGTATCCAAGAATCATCAGAAATCTGGGTGGTACCAAGTTTAAATACAGTTACAAATAAGTACCCAGTAATCACCACAGATCCTGATGGTACTTAGTTTAATGACTACTTAATGAGTCATCCTTTGTGGAATAACTCAAATAGACAGATTAAGGAAGAGTAATTTAACTCTCCATCAAAGTATCAAAGCTCATTGGAGGATTCCAGTTTATCTGTCCAGTTGATATAGACACTGAGCTCATAGTCTATGATAGAATGGGAGAATCTGTGGCAAGTTATTACTAGAGGATCATCAAGAATTTTAGTGCCATAGCTCTACTAAAACTAAGTTGACAAGGAAGGATGTGTCATTTTTCTGGGATCACAGATGTCAATGTTCTTTTCAGATGTTGAAGGAGAATTTGACAAGTGCACCAGTTCTGGTCTTACCTGAGTAAGGGAAAGAATATATAGCCTTTTTTTATGTGTCCAAGAATGGCTTGGGTTGTGTGATGATGCAGGACAAGCAAGTGGTTTCTTTTGCTTCTCAACATCTTAAGAAACCCAAGGAGAATTACATGATATATGACCTAAATTTAGTTGTCATGGTCCATGCTTTGAAGATCTAGAGGCACTATCTTTATGGAGAGAAGTGTCAGATCTTCATATCTTCACGGATCGCAAGAACCTAAAGTATATCTTTTTATAGGAGCTGAACATGAGGAAGTGATGCTGGATGGAGTTAATCAAAGACTACGATTGCACATTTGATTACTAGCTAGGGAAGGATAATGTTGTGGCAGATGTGTTGGGTAGGAAGTCTTCATCTTCACCTATGGGTAGAGCCAGTCAAGTTACTTGGTATGCTATAAGCGAGAGATGTTGGTATCCTTGCGTCAAATGAATGTACAGATGGAGTTGTCATTGCTAGCATGGTTGTTGGCACAGTTGCATGTGAAGCCCATGCTAAGACAGTAGATCAGAGAGGCATAGTAGGTTGATACAGTGATATAGCAGATTAGATCAGAGCTTGGCAGCAAAAGCATAATGGCTTCCATGAGATAGAGGACAAGACAGTTTGTTACCATGGTAGAGTCACAGTTCCTGATGTTGATAATCTAAGGAAGGTGGTTCTATTGGAGGTTCACTCGTCTATGTACGCTATGCATCCAGGAAGCACCAAGATGTATCACAATCTAAAGGACATGTATCAGTGGCCTGACTTGAAGCGAGATGTAGCTGAGTTTGTTGTGAGATGCACTGTGTGTCAACAAGTTGAAGTCGAGAACTAGAAGCCTATAGGGACTTTGCAACCTATACCAATTCCATAGTGTAAATGGGATCATGTGACTATGGACATTGTGGTTGGTCTGCCTAGGACAGCAAAAGGTCACGATTCCATTTGGGTGATTGTTGATAGGAAGACCATGTTAGCACATTTCCTTACTGTAAAGACTACTTATGGTGGACAGGATGCCCGCACCTCAGCCTAGGGCACCGGTTCCCAATGCAGAATCTTTGGGTACCGATAAGACTTTTGAGAAGCTTTGGCATGTAAGGGCTGTAGAGTATGCTAGAGTGACTGATCCAACATATGTTGATCTATGTCTTACTAAGCTCAAGAAAGCCTTCAAGATCCTTAACATACTGGAGGCTGATAAGGTGAAGCATGCAGTGTACCTTTTGAAGGGGAGTGTTGGCCACTTGTGGGCCATAGAAGAAGATAAGAGACCTGGAGTGGTTGTCAGTTGGGAGGATTTCTGACATGAGTTTGTCAATCAATACTTCCCTCAAACCTATCTGGATGAGAAGATCAACCACTTTGAGCAGATCAAGCAAGGATCCATGTCAATGAATGAGTATGAGGCTAAGTTTATGGAGCTTCTCCAGTTCTGTCCTCACATGGCTACCACAGATGATGAGCAGATTCGGCATTTGGAGAAGGGGTTCAATGTTGAGTGGTCTACCCCGGTGGCTGCTCTAGAAAATCAGGAGAGGTTTGCCACATTTGTGGAGTCTGTTCAAAGGATAGAGAGATTTGTGTAGAGAAGAAGGAGATGAGTGCCTGAAATAGGTATGCACAGTTCTAGGGACAGTCATCATGAGGCTTTAAGAAGCTGAGGTTTTCTACACCGCCCACACCGTAGAAGTCCAGTGCACAAACATAGTGGTCACTAAGTAAAGGCAAAGGGCATAACTGTAACGACTGATGAACAAATCGTTACTAATTAAGCAGAATTAAACATAAACAACAGATTAACAAAAATCACTAAAAATTAAAACCATTTTTCAAAGAGATCCATTCCAAGGAAAACTCTTACTGAAAGGTCCAAAACCTTATATACATCATTATTCACATTGTACATATCTGGTACATTTCATCTCAAGAATAACATATAACAGTTGCTTTACCAAACTATTCATGAGCAACATAAAACCTCGAGGCGCGTAAGCCAAAATCTCTTATTGATCATAAAACTAGTACGAACCAACTCCAAGGACCTGAGAGTACAGACACGACACATATGACTCATATCTACAAGACGACAGACAGTACACTCAACCTGAGCTATCACTGCTGCCTCAACTGTTGTTCCTCCTCTGCAAAAAGGTCTTCACCTCCTCGTGCACGTTCACCTAAAAAATTTGGGTCCCACGAGGGTGAGACAATTGAAAATTGCCCCAGTGAGAGATATAACTCTCTGCCAACCATATTATTATCACAGATTAAGCAATTATAAACTGAGCAAAGGTTATTTTTATATAAATAAGTAGGATAATTCATTATATGAACAAAATGTGGTAATCTACTTCCTTAAGGAGAACATCGCATCTACCCATGGTAGAGTTATCAATCATCTATCTGCTTTTGCAAGGAATGTAAAGAAACATAAATAACATCTATCCACTAAGGATGTATAAAAGAAATGTAACATCAACCAAATAATTTCCGTATTTAAGCAAAAATGCTAGGCGGCTGATTACACTTTACAATCACACTTAAGCCCTGAGGAGATGAGGTATACCGCTCATACTCCAACCGACCACTGCAAAGTCAAAATCGGTACCATACAAGGTCAATGGCTGAGCCGGCTGCCAATACCTCACCCGTCTCGACTAGTCTGAGACCACAGGAAAGACATCTCGTGTCACTGCTATATAGCTTTCCAAGGTATACTAGAACTTCGCTATGTAGAGCTACAACGTCAACTGCACTCTCTTCGGGAGAGAAAGATCTCGTGTTTATCTAACATCCATCCCAACCTTCATCTTTGGGAGATTCGTGATACATCCATCCCAACACATATAATGAAGGATTGAGAGATCTCATGTTTATCTCACGTCAATCCAACATTAGGGCATACAGATATTTTTGCCCATCACACCCGCATATTAAAAAATATGCGGTCTCCGGGTTATGCCGCGGAGCAACCCATTTCACCATTCAGGGAGGGACCTGGCGCTGAATGGATCTATGGTCAGGGCAATACATGATGAGATTCCACTTGATTAATTAAGTACATTCCCATATTCTTTTAGCATCAGTCAAGTTTTCAAACAAGAATTATTATGACAAATGCTACAAAGAAAGGTATAATACATCTATCAAGTACTTTCAAATCTTTAAAACACATGATACTTGGGATCTCAGTCCCTTATCACATTACTCGAAATTCTCATCCCTTGACATCATCATTATCATGATTACTGTATCTGGGTATTCAAACCCTTTGATCATCACATAACATTGTTACCTCTATAACAGGTAACCATTACCTCTAGGTCCTCAGACCAAGGTATTTATTTCACTTGTTGTGCAAGTATTCACATGGTTCACAAGGCCATCACACATCTTGTCACCTCTCACTAGGCAACAACTTATTCACATGGCTCACAAGGCCATTAATCATCTTGTCACCTCTCACTAGGCAACAACTTATTCACATGGTTCATAAGGCCATTCAACATTATACTTGTTATATACGTATTTAACATAGCTCACAAGGCTTATGTAATAAGAGAAATACAACCTTCCCATCATTAGGGTTAGGGTTTCCCTTTCTTATCGATTAGGGTTTCTCTTACATGTCATTACCCTTCATTAGGGTTAGGGTTTTCCATTATTAACCATTTATGTTTTAAAGATCATATTATCAATAGTCAAACCCTAATTCATTGCTCCACACATCTAGGAGCTAACATTGATACCATAAGTATTCAATCATACTTATTTATTCTCATCATTTATCATTAAATGAATCATAAACACAAGGTATGAGTTCGTCTCTCATCCTTACCAGGGTATGATTACATCCTACTTTATTAACTTGGCTTAATCCTTTCTCAAGGTATGTTAGCCCACACTTATCAAAGTGCATCAAACTCATTACATTTCAATGTAATAATTGACATAACACACTTCATGTGTTACTCATCCAAGTATATTGGATTTGAGGTGCATTAAGGTCTATCAACCTTGGAGTGATGGATGTGATATCTATCATGCCTTGATGTATTACTTCCCTCATCACTTTTATCTTACTTAAGTTCATCACTTATCTTGTATTAGGGTATTTCCCATCCTAATACTTCAAGCACTAACCTATCATATTTATCATGTAATGTATTGGTCATAAGTCACACAATTGAATTATTCAACCATCATTAATTTTATGAACTCATCTCGGTTTAAGGCATTATTGATATAGGATTAACCATTATCAACCACTCTAGGTGTTTCACCTATCAAGGTATTATCCACACCATTACTTAGTGTTACACTCATCACTCCGAAGAGTGTCTTACCCTTACCTTTACATGGTGTATAGGGTTAAATCATGTGCATATGTTCACCATATTGGGTTGTAGGTGTATAGACACTCACCATATCGGGCTATGATCTGCACTTGTCTCCATATTGGGCATGAGGTACCTTCTTGACCTCATATCGGGCACAACATATATGTATGTGTTGCCCATGATACTTATAATGTATCAACCCATCACCATGTCGGGCTAGAAGTACATTCAATCACCCTATCGGGCTAGTCACCATCTAGGGTTAGCCATGACGGGTTGGGGTTTACCATATCAGACTCAACCCAATATACAAGTCAATTGGAGTGTAGGGCACCAAACCATATTGGGCTACATCATCAAACATTAGGTTGCAACACCCATGTCGGGTTAGGGTTAATTGTGTCGGGCACATGGCATATACATGTGTCGCCTATAATACTTAAGGGGTATCAACTTATCACCATATCAGACTATCATATTTTCTAGGGTTGTGTATCGTGCAACCCTATCGCTCAACCCTATCGTGCATCCATGTCATGCAATAACACTTGTTACTCTTCTCTTATATCGAGTTACCCAAATTTGGGTTTCATGTCAACTTATAAGTATACAATTGACCTTGTATCGTGTATGGAGTCTATACTTGACTCCCTATCGTGCAAGAGGTGTACACTACACCCCCATATCGTTCAATAAGGTTTACAAACCTATTCATATCATTTTAGTGAAATAGTTGCATCATCATATCGGGTTAGAGGTGCTTGCTTATATGCATGCACCCGATATCAATTTTATAAGGTGATACCATCATCTTCAAGTTCTAGACCTTTGTTCTAACTGATATAATTCATGGCAACATGTCTAAGAAACTAATTGAACTCATAATTTCATCAAAAATTTCAGGAAATTTCAGAATTAAAAGTATTTCACTAATTATAACAATTTAGGTGAAGAATAATAACATGGTTGAGTTCAAGTTATAAAACCTGCCTTAAGAACCACTTCAAAGGTTCAAGGTCAAAAGCTCTATGTTCCTAAGGTTGAAAATGACTTTATCAAAGGTCCAAGGCTCGTTCACAACTCCTTCATATACAAGGAATCACCATGGATAAGCAATTGGTGAAGAAGAATAGAAAGGTAGATGATAACCCTAATTCCATGCTTCAATTCAAGCTTGAAGACAACTATATCTTACCTTAGGGTTAAGTTTTGAGTTCCTTAGCTCCTTGGCCAACACCCTACCACTCTTGGGCGATATGGACTTCCTCTTGGCCGACAAAACTTTGCTTGTGGCCGACACCCCCTCACTTGTGGCCAAAATCACTTCAATTGGCCGATATCAACTTACTATGGGCAATATCAACATGGTATTGCTGATACACTTGCTATGGCCGATACCCAAGGCCTATGCACGATACCCTTGTGCCCTTACACGATATGCCAACCCTCTTGCACGATATGGCACTCACTTTCACGATATGGCACTCACTTGCACGATATGGCACTCAACTCTTCACCCTATTGGCCGATATCACCTTATATGGCCAATTTCACCTACTTGGCCGATATGCTTTTGCTATGGCCAATATCCAAGGGCCTATGCACGATACCCTTGCTTTCCTGCATGATACGACAAGGTAGGAGGGTAGTAAGGGTCGAAAAATTTCACTTAAGGGTGAAACTAGGGGTATATATACTTGCTGATCATGAAGAAAGACAAAAAATGAGGTGTCAACATTTTGAGCTAGTAGGTGTCACGTGTCATGCATGGGTGACACGTGTACATGCATGAATCAACATTTATCTTGTCTTGCAAAATGGTTGAGGATCATCTTGATATGCAAATTCATCCATTACTTATCCATTTGGATAAGTCATCTAGGTTTAATCACTATTTTATGTCAAGCCGATACACTTTTTCTAAGGAAACTTGTTGGCCATCATAGCTCACCTCCTTGAGGGTATTTGCATGATATGGACATTGCCAAGAGTTCACAAAATGATATGAGACACCTCCTTGGGCTCCATGGCCGATAGGCACTCATATATAAGCTTTTCAACTTGATACAACTCAAGTTAAGCTTCCAAATTCAACCCTTTTTCTTGGTCATTTCATCACCAAGATTACCATCACTCATAATGGAATCAATCATGGTGTATCATTCATACTATCTCCTCTAAATGAGACATATAGGAAATAGGAACACTCTAGAGGTGGTAATTTTCATATCAACCCCACATTTTGGGTAAATTACAATTTGTACAAAAATTGGTGCACAAGGTACCAGCATTGTTCGAACAAGTTCAAACTTGGAATTTAGGCTTTCCACAAGTCACCACCTTGCATCATTCTCTCAATAATGATTCTAAAACACATGAGGCATGTTCAACATGTGACATTTTGCATTATAGCCCCTCAATTTGGGTAAATTGCACTTTGGTCCAAAACAAAGGAAAATTGCTCAAACAACATTCAATCGGTACCAAAATTGAAACATAAGTGTGTCTCATGATAACAAAGCACATTAGAGGATTATATTAAAGTTCTAATCAACTTTATTAGCGAAAACAAATAGGGTTACCTCATAACCCAGGTCAGGGTCGTTACAAGTTATAAACCCCTAACAAGGATTTTGTCCCCAAAATCCCAGGTACAGAGAGACATATATAATTCATACCTTATTTAACTCAGGTGTCAAACCTCACTGATTTGTCACCTTTTTAAACTTAAAACTTTATGTGACATGATTCTTGATTCTGGGAAGTCTCGCATACTCCTCATTAGCATTTCACTTTTAAAAGAAAGACTAGAGTTATGTTCTGTCACCCACTTCTGACTACAAGTCTTATCATATATCTGCTGTGCCATCTAATCTGTTGACACAACATTAATCTTTCTTACTACTTTTACCAACTATCTCATTAGTTGTACATTTTCTTTTCATAAGGGGAGGTTACTTATCAATTAAGAACTTATCTTAGAGGTATCTTTAGATGTTATGTATAAACTGCCTAAACAATCTGAATAGGGATATTCTAGGATGTTATCTTTAGCTAGATCAACTTTTCCAAAACAATTCTACTATTGTTCCTTAAACTCATACATCTTTATTGATGTCATGTTTATGCGGAGCATAAACCCCTAACATGTGATGTCCATTCTATTTTATGTAACTAGACTGATTTCACAGTTGGCCATATCGGGTAACCAACATAAATTTTCTAATTTGGAGTTTATGTTTTCACTTTCTCATACCACCTGACACTTCTTAGATACCAGGATTCCTTACTTTGATATCTATCACATGTGTCCAAAACTCATCACATCCTCATTTTTCTTTCATGTTGGGACATTACTTGTTACACATATCTTTATCTTGGAACCAAAGTCCAAGACAAACTGATACTTTTCTAAGTATCCATCAATTGAACATTTTTAACTTATGCACATCAAGTGTCATGTCCCTGAAGGGAAAGAACACAAAGGAACATATTCCTTTCTTTGTTATTATCTAACATGTTCATGAGCATTTTGTGATTTTATCACATTTCCCATTTCCACATCATGGGAAAAGATCTTTACTATTCACACATGCTTTATCTCACAGGGATCATCTCCTTTGTTCTCATTCTCTTATCATGAGGATTATGCTTTTCATTTCCTCATACATACATATTGATCTGAGATCATCTCAGATTCCACTTTATTGCACTTAGGATGTGATATACATGTCCATACCATATTTCCAGTTTAGTTATACTCACTAGATTGTCTCATAATGATTACTTGATCAGAGTAATCAGAAAGATAACAATCTAAGAGTTCCATACTTGCCCTATCTCCAATAATTATATACCTGGCCAAGGTATACAAGTACTGAGATTAGGTAGTATGCACTTTATGTACTATCAGATTCCTCATTTTATGTATCATCACCAACACATGATTTAACATTCCTGGAATTTCTCCAGGCATCACTTCTATATCTCATCCTCTTTCACATAGATAAGAGCAATTATAGAGCATTTAAAAGAATACTGAATAGAATATAAATTCTAGTTCTCATCATTTCTTCCCTATGTCCCCAAAGGACAATCAATAGGGAAGTCCATAACAGCAATCCTTTTTAGGATTAGCAGGGAACATCAAAATAAAGCATATCAAAATGAAAATCTCTATATGACTATTACCCCTCGCGGTCACCCACCGCTTTAGGTTGACTCAACACATAGAGTCTAGCTGTTTCATGTTGTTGCTTTTGCCTTTTCACATTATTGGGCTGTAACTTTCATAAGCCTTGTCAAGTCTACCTCGGTTGTTGAATCATTTCCTCCCTTCTTTTCAAAGAAAAGAGTTTAGTATGCTCATCATGTCCATATCCATAACATGTCTTGTTCTCATACCATGATCTTATCAGTCTCATTACCGATGTATAAGCTAAGCCATGAGTTCTTACAGGTGGAAAGTTAGGACCTTTGCCTTTACTTAGTGGCTACTACCCTGGTACACTAGGCATTTATTGCTCTGGTGGCAACAAAAACTTTGTCTTTTTAGAACAACTAGGCACATGTCTCTAGAATTTTAGAGACCTTTCCTTATTTCTCAACTTATTTCCCCATCTTGGGCATTGCCATCACAGATATACTATATGTCTAAACTTATGGCAGAGTCTACTTTCTCGCCATATGTTAATCTTTCCCACATTTTCCACTATTCCAACATGACTATGTCATTCAGGAACCCTTTCAAAGCCCAAAATTTCTGTCTTGAGGACTGGTAACCTAGGTTGTAATGCTAATATCTAGTCTACTATATGCATCATTATTGTCCTAACATGCCCAACAAGAGCATAAACATAGGATTCTCTATCCTGATCGGGTCATGATGGGAATTCTCAAGCATTCATTCTTCTCTTGCCTGATCCCTTACACCCTCTCTTGGTGCAACAACATTTCTCTCAGCAACATGTTCCTCATGTTCTCTAGTCATTTTTAAACTTCACCCTTTCTTCTACATAAGAAGAAGTCACTATAGGGCATACTGAAGGACACTAACACAGACTCAACATCTTAGTCCTATGTCTCTGTAGACTCAGCGACCCTTAAGCTCTGATACCAAAACTATAACGACCGACGAACAAATCGTTACTAATTAAGTAGAATTAAACATAAACAACAGATTAATAAAAATCACTAAAAATTAAAACCATTTTTCAAAGAGATCCATTCCAAGGAAAACTCTTACTGAAAGGTCCAAAACCTTATATACATCATTATTCACATTGTACATATCTGGTACATTTCATCTCAAGAATAACATATAACAGTTGCTTTACCAAACTATTCATGAGCAACATAAAACCTCGATGTGCGTAAGCCAAAATCTCTTATTGATCATAAAACCAGTACGAACCAACTCCAAGGACCGAAGAGTACAGAGACGACACATAGGACTCATATCTACAAGACACGACAGACAGTACACTCAACCTGAGCTATCGCTACTGCCTCAACTATTGTTCCTCTGCTGCAGAAAGGTCTTCACCTCCTCGTGCACGTCCACCTAAAAAATTTGGGTCCCACGAGGGTGAGACAATTGAAAATTGCCCCAGCGAGAGATATAACTCTCCACCGACCATATTATTATCACAGATTAAGCAATTATAAACTGAGCAGAGGTTCTTTTTATATTAATAAGCAGGATAATTCATTATATGAACAAAATGTGGTAATCTCCTTCCTTAAGGAGAACATTGCATCTACCCATGGTAGAGTTATCAATCATCTATCTCCTTTTGCAAGGAATGTAAAGAAACATAAATAACATCTATCCACTAAGGATGTATAAAAGAAATGTAACATCAACCAAATGATTTCCGTATTTAAGCAAACATGCTAGGCGGCTGATTACACTTTACAATCACACTTAAGCCCTAAGGAGATGAGGTATACCGCTCATACTCCAACCGACCACTACGAAGTCAAAATCGGTACCATACAAGGTCAATGGAAGAGCCGGCTGCCAAGACCTCACCCGTCTCGACTAGTCCGAGACCACAGGCAGGACATCTCGTCTCACTGCTAAATAACTTTCCAGGGTATACTGGAACTTCACTATGTAGAGCTACAACGTCAACTGCACTCTCTTCGGGAGAGAAAGATGTCGTGTTTATCTAACATCCATCCCGGCCTTCATCTTTAGGAGATTCATGATACATCCATCCCAACACATATAATGAAGGATTGAGAGATCTCGTGTTTATCTCACGTCAATCCAACATTAGGGCGTACAGATATTTTCGCCCATCACCCCCGCATATTAAAAAATATGCGTTCTCCGGGTTATGCCGCGGAGCAACCCATTTCACCATTCAGGGAGGTACCTGGCTCCGAATGGATCTATGGTCAGGGCACTACATGATGAGATTCCACTTGATTAATTAAGTACATTCCCATATTCTTTTAGCATCAGTCAAGTTTTCAAACAAGAATTTTTATGACAAATGCTACAAAGAAAGGTATAATACATCTATCAAGTACATTCAAATCTTTAAAACACATGATACTTGGGATCTCAGTCCCTTATCACATTACTGGGAATTCTCATCCCTTGACATCATCATTATCATGATTACTGGATCTGGGTATTCAAACCCTTAGATCATCACATAACATTGTTACCTCTATAATAGGTAACCATTACCTCTATGTCCTCAGACCAAGGTATTTATTTCACTTGTTGTGTAAGTATTCACATGGCTCACAAGGACATCACACATCTTGTCACCTCTCACTAGGCAACAACTTATTCACATGGCTCACAACGCCATTAATCATCTTGTCACCTCTCACTAGGCAACAACTTATTCACATGGCTCATAAGGCCATTCAACATTATACTTGTTATATAAGTATTTAACATAGCTCACAAGGCTTATGTAATAAGAGAAACACAACCTTCCCATCATTAGGGTTAGGGTTTCCCTTTCTTATCGATTAGGGTTTCTCTTACATGTCATTACCCTTCATTAGGGTTAGGGTTTTCCATTATTTACCATTTAGGTTTTCAAGATCATATTATCAATAGTCAAACCCTAATTCATTACTCCACACATCTAGGAGCAAACATTGATACCATAAGTATTCAATCATACTTATTGGTTCTCATCATTTATCATTAAATGAATCATCAACACAAGGTATGAGTTCGTCTCTCATCCTTACCAGGGTATGACTACATCATACTTTATTAACTTGACTTAATCCTTTCTCAAGGTATGTTATCCCACACTTATCAAAGTGCATCAAACTCATTACATTTCAAAGTAATAATTGACATAACACACTTCATGTGTTACTCATCCAAGTATATTGGATTTGAGGTGCATTAAGGTGTATCAACCTTGGAGTGCTGGATGTGATATCTATCATGCCTTGATGTATCACTTCCCTCATCACTTTTATCTTACTTAAGTTCATCACTTATCTTGTATTAGGGTATTTCCCATCCTAATACTTTAAGCACCAACCTATCACATTTATCATGTAATGTATTGGTCATAAGTCACACAATTGAATTATTCAACCATCATTATATATATGAACTCATCTCGGGTTAAGGCATTATTGATATAGGATTAACCATTATCAACCACTCTAGGTGTTTCACCTATCAAGGTATTATCCACACCATTACTTGGTGTTACACTCATCACTCCTAAGAGTGTCTTACCCTTACCTTTACAAGGTGTATAGGGTTAAATCATGTGCATATGTTCATCATATTGGGTTGTAGGTGTATAGACACTCACCATATCGGGCTACGATCTGCACTTGTCTCCATATCAGGCATGAGTTACCTTCTTGACCTCATATCAGGCACAACATATATGTATGTGTTGCCCACGATACTTATAATGTATCAACCCATCACCATGTCAGGCTAGAAGTACATTCAATCACCCTATCGGGCTAGTCACCATCTAGGGTTAGCCATGACGGGTTGGGGTTTACCATATCGGACTCAACTCAATATACAAGTCAATTGGAGTGTAGGGCACCAAACCATATTGGGCTACATCATCAAACATTAGGTTGCAACACCCATGTCGGGTTAGGGTTAATTGTGTCGGGCACATGGCATATACATGTGTTGCCCATAATACTTAAGGGGTATCAACTTATCACCATATCAGACTATCATATTGTCTAGGGTTGTGTATCGTGCAACCCTATCTATCAACCCTATCGTACATCCATGTCATGCAATAACACTTGTTACTCTTCTCTTATATCGAGTTACCCAAATTAGGGTTTCATGTTAACTTATAAGTATACAATTGACCTTGTATCGTGTACGGAGTGTATACTTGACTCCCTATCATGCAAGAGGTGTATACTACACCCCCATATCGTTCAATAAGGTTTACAAACCTATTCATATCATTTTAGTGAAATAGGTGCATCATCATATCGGGTTAGAGGTGCTTGCTTATATGCATGCACCTGATATCACTTTTATAAGGTGATACCATCATCTTCAAGCTCTAAATCTGTGTTCTAACAGATATAATTCATGGAAATAGGTCTAAGCAACTAATTTAACTCATAATTTCATCAACTATTTCAGGAAATTTCGGAATTAAAAGTATTTCACTAATTATAACAATTTAGGTGAAGAATAATAACATGGTTGAGTTCAAGTTATAAAACCCTCCTTAAGAACCACTTCAAAGCTTCAAGGTCCAAAGATCCATGTTACTAAGGTTGAAGATGACTTTATAAAAGGTCCAAGGCTTGTTCACAACTCCTTCATATACAAGGAATCACCATGGATAAGCAATTGGTGAAGAAGAATAGAAAGGTAGATGATAACCCTAATTCCATGCTTCAATTCAAGCTTGATGACAACTATATCTTACCTTAGGGTTAAGTTTTGAGTTCCTTAGCTCCTTGGCCGACACCCTACCACTATTGGGCGATATGGAATTCCTCTTGGCCGACACAACTTTGCTTGTGGCCGATACCCCCTCACTTGTGGCCAAAATCACTTCAATTGGCCGATATCAACTTACTATGGGCAATATCAACATGGTATGGCTGATACACTTGCTATGGCCGATACCCAAGGCCTATGCACGATACCCTTGTGCCCTTGCACGATATGCCAACCCTCTTGCATGATATGGCACTCACTTGCACGATATGGCACTCAACTCTTCACCCTATTGGCCGATATCACCTTATATGGCCAATTTCACCTACTTGGCCGATATGCTTTTGCTATGGGCAATATCCAAGGTCCTATGCACGATACCCTTGCTTTCCGGCACGTTACAAGAGCCCCATGCACGATAACACAAGGTAGGAGGGTAGTAAGGGTTGAAAAATTTCACTTAAGGGTGAAACTAGGGGTATATATACTTGCTGATCATGAAGAAAGGCAAAAAATGAGGTGTCAACATTTTGAGCTAGTAGGTGCCACGTGTCATGCATGGGTGACACGTGTACATGCATGCATCAACATTTATCTTGTCTTGCAAAATGGTTGAGAATCATCTTGAGATGCAAATTCGTCCATTACTTATCCATTTGGATAAGTCATCTAGGTTTAATCACTATTTTATGTCAAGCCGATACACTTTTTCTAAGGAAACTTGTTGGCCATCATAGCTCACCTCCTTGAGGTTCTTTGCACGATATGGACATTTCCAAGAGTTCACAAAATGATATGAGACACCTCCTTGGGATCCATGGCCGATAGGCACTCATATATAAGCTTTTCAACTTGATACAACTCAAGTTAAGCTTCCAAATTCAACCCTTTTTCTTGGTCATTTCATCACCAAGATTACCATCATTCATAATGGAATCAATCATGGTGTATCATTCATCCTATATCCTCTAAATGATACATATAGGAAATAGGAACACTCTAGAGGTGGTAATTTTCATATCAACCCCACATTTTGGGTAAATTACAATTTGTACCAAAATTGGTGCACAAGGTACCATCATTGTTCGAACAAGTTCAAACTTGGAATTTAGGCTTTCCACAAGTCACCACCTTGCCTCATTCTCTCAATAATGATGCTACAACACATGAGGCATGTTCAACATGTGACATTTTGCATTATAGCCCCTCAATTTGGGTAAATTGCACTTTGGTCCAAAACAAAGGAAAATTGCTCAAACAACATTCAATCGGTACCAAAATTGAAACATAAGTGTGTCACATGATAACAAAGAACCTTAGAGGATTATATTAAAGTCCTAATCAACTTTATTAGCCAAAAAAAAAGGGTTACCTCATAACCCAGGTCAGGGTCGTTACAAGTTATAAACCCCTAACAAGGATTTTGTCCCCGAAATCCCAGGTACAGGGAGACATATATTATTCATACCTTATTTAACTCAAGTGTAAAACCTCACTAATTTGTCACCGTTTTCAACTTAAAACTTTATGTGACGTGATTCTTGATTCTGGGAAGTCTCCCATACTCCTCATTAGCATTTCACTTTTAAAGGAAAGACTAGAGTTATGTTCTGTCACCCACTTCTGACTACAAGTCTTATCATATATCTACTGTGCCATCTAATCTGTTGACACAACATTAATATGTCTTACTACTTTTACCAACTATCTCATTAGTTGTACATTTTCTTGTTATAAGGGGAGGTTACTTATCAATTAAGAACTTATCTTAGAGGTATCTTTAGATGTTATGTATAAACTGCCTCAACAATCTGAATAGGGATATTCTAGGAAGTTATCTTTAGCTTGATCAAATTTTCCAAAACAATTCTACTATTGTTCCTTCAACTCATACATCTTTGTTGATGTCATGTTTATGCAGAGCATAAATCGCTAACATGTGATGTCCATACTATTTTATGTAACTAGACTGATTTCACAGTTGGCCATACCGGGTAACCAACATAAATAATCTAATTTGGAGTTTATGTTTTCACTTTCTCATACCACCTGACACTTCTTAGATACCAGGATTCCTTACTTTGATATCTATCACATGTGTCCAAAACTCATCACATCCTCATTTTTCTTTCATGTTGGGACATTACTTGTTACACATATCTTTATCTTGGAACCAAAGTCCAAGACAAACTGATACTTTTCTAAGTATCCATCAATTGAACATTTTTAACTTATGCACATCAAGTGTCATGTCCCTGAAGGGAAAGAACACAAAGGAACATATTCCTTTCTTTGTTATTATCTAACATGTTCATGAGCATTTTGTGATTTTATCACATTTCCCATTTCCACATCATGGGAAAAGATCTTTACTATTCACACATGCTTTATCTGATAGGGATCATCTCCTTTGTTCTCATTCTCTTATCATGAGGATTATGCTTTTCATTTCCTCATACATACAGATTGATCTGAGATCATCTCAGATTCCACTTTATTGTACTTAGGATGTGATATACATGTCCATACCATATTTCCAGTTTAGTTATACTCCCTAGATTGTCTCAGAATGATTACTTGATTAGAGTAATCAGAAAGATAACAATCTAAGAGTTCCATACTTGCCCTATCTCCAATAATTATATACCTGGCCAGGGTATACAAGTACTGAGATTAGGTAGTATGCACTTTATGTACTATCATATTCCTCATTTTATGTATCATCACCAACACGTGATTTAACATTCCTGGACTTTCTCCAAGCATCACTTCTATATCTCATCCTCTTTCACATAGATAAGAGCAATTATAGAGCATTTAAAAGAATACTGAACAGAATATAAATTCTAGTTCTCATCATTTCTTCCCTATGTCCCCAAAGGACAATCAATAGGGAAGTCCATAACATCAATCCTTTTTAGGATTAACAGGGAACATCAAAATAAAGCATATCAAAATGAAAATCTCTATATGACTATTACCCCTCGCGGTCACCCACCGCTTTAGGTTGACTCAACACATAGAGTCTAGCTGTTTCATGTTGTTGCTTTTTCCTTTTCACATTATTGGGATGTAACGTTCATAAGCCTTGTCGAGTCTACCTCGATTGTTGAGTCATTTCCTCCCTTCTTTTCAAAGAAAAGAGTTTAGTATGCTCAACATGTCCATATCCATAACATGTCTTGTTCTCATACCATGATCTTATCTGTCTCATTAATGATGTATAAGCTAAGCCATGAGTTCTTACAGGTGGAAAGTTAGGACCTTTTCCTTTACTTAGTGGCTACTGCCCTGGTACACTAGGCATTTATTGCACTGGTGGCAACAAAAACTTTGTCTTTTTAGAACAATTAGGCACATGTCTCTAGAATTGTAGAGACCTTTCCTTATTTCTCAACTTATTTCCCCATCTTGGGCATTGCCATCACAGATATACTATCTATCTAAACTTATGGAAGAGTCTACTTTCTGACCATATGTTAGTGTTTCCCACATTTTCCACTGTTCCAACATGACTATGTCATTCAGGAACCCTTTCAAAGCCCAAAGTTTCTGTATCGAGGACTGGTAACCTAGGTTGTAATGCTAATATCCAGTCTACTATATGCATCATTGTTGTCCTAACATGCCCAACAAGAGCATAAACATAGGATTCTCTATCCTGATCGGGTCATGATGGGAATTCTCAAGCATTCATTCTTCTCTTGCCTGATCCCTTGCACCCTCTCTTGGTGCAACAACATTGCTCTCAACAACATGTTCCTCGTATTCTCTAGTCATTTTTAAACTTCACCCTTTCTTCTGCATAAGAAGAAGTCACTATAGGGCGTACTGGAGGACACTAACACAGACTCAACACCTTAGTCCTATGTCTCTGTAGACTCAGCGAACCTTAAGCTCTGATACCAAAACTGTAACGAACGACGAACAAATCGTTACTAATTAAGCAGAATTAAACATAAACAACAGATTAACAAAAATCACTAAAAATTAAAATCATTTTTCAAAGAGATCCATTCCAAGGAAAACTCTTACTGAAAGGTCCAAAACCTTATATACATCATTATTCACATTGTACATATCTGGTACATTTCATCTCAAGAATAACATATAACAGTTGCTTTACCAAACTATTCATGAGCAACATAAAACCTCGAGGTGCATAAGCCAAAATCTCTTATTGATCATAAAACCAGTACGAACCAACTCCAAGGACCTGAGAGTACAGAGACGACACATAGGACTCATATCTATAAGACACGACAGACAGTACACTCCACTTGAGCTATCACTGTTGCCTCAACTATTGTTCCTCCTCTGCAAAAAGGTCTTCACCTCCTCGTGCACGTTCACCCAAAATATTTGGGTCCCACGGGGGTGAGACAATTGAAAATTGCCCCAGCGAGAGATATAACTCTCCGCCGACCATATTATTATCACAGATTAAGCAATTATAAACTGAGCAGAGGTTCTTTTTATATTAATAAGCAGGATAATTCATTATATGAACAAAATGTGGTAATCTCCTTCCTTAAGGAGAACATTGCATCTACCCATGGTAGAGTTATCAATCATCTATCTGCTTTTGCAAGGAATGTAAAGAAACATAAATAACATCTATCCACAAAGGATGTATAAAAGAAATGTAACATAAACCAAATGATTTTTGTATTTAAGAAAACATGCTAGGTGGCTGATTACACTTTACAATCACACTTAAGCCCTGAGGAGATGAGGTATACCGCTCATACTCCAACCGACCACTGCGAAGTCAAAATCGGTACCATACAAGGTCAATGGCTGAGCCGGCTGCCAAGACCTCACCCGTCTCGACCAGTCCGAGACCATAGGCAGGACATTTCGTGTCACTGCTAAATAAATTTCCAGGGTATACTGGAACTTCACTATGTAGAGATACAACGTCAACTGCACTCTCTTCGGGAGAGAAAGATCTCATGTTTATCTAACATCCATCCCGACCTTCATCTTTGGGAGATTCGTGATACATCCATCCCAACACATATAATGAAGGATTGAGAGATCTCGTGTTTATCTCACATCAATCCAACATTAGGGCATACGGATATTTTCGCCCATCACCCCCGCATATTCAAAAATATGCGATCTCCGGGTAATGCCGTGGAGCAACCCATTTCACCATTCAGGGAGGGACCTGGTGCCGAATGGATCTATGGTCAGGGCACTACATGATGAGATTCCACTTTATTAATTAAGTACATTCCCATATTCTTTTAGCATCAATCAAGTTTTCAAACAAGAATTATTATGACAAATGCTACAAAGAAAGGTATAATACATCTATCAAGTACTTTCAAATATTTAAAACACATGATACTTGGGATCTCAATCCCTTATCACATTACTGGGAATTCTCATCCCTTGACATCATCATTATCATGATTACTGGATCTGGGTATTCATACTCTTAGATCATCACATAACATTGTTACCTCTATAACAGGTAACCATTACCTCTAGGTCCTCAGTCCAAGGTATTTATTTCACTTGTTGTGCAAGTATTCACATGGCTCACAAGGCCATCACACATCTTGTCATCTCTCACTAGACAACAACTTATTCACATGGCTCACAAGGCCATTAATCATCTTGTCACCTCTCACTAGGCAACAACTTATTGACCTGGCTCATAAGGCCATTCAACATTATACTTTTTATATAAGTATTTAACATAGCTCACAAGGCTTATGTAATAAGAGAAATACAACCTTCCCATCATTAGGGTTAGGGTTTCCCTTTCTTATCGATTAGGGTTTCTCTTACATGTCATTACCCTTCATTAGGGTTAGGGTTTTCCATTATTAACCATTTAGGTTTTCAAGATCATATTATCAATAGTCAAACCCTAATTCATTGCTCCACACATCTAGGAGCCAACATTGATACCATAAGTATTCAATCATACTTATTTATTCTCATCATTTATCATTAAATGAATCATCAACACAAGGTATGAGTTCGTCTCTCATCCTTACCAGGGTATGACTACATCATACTTTATTAACTTGGCTTAATCCTTTCTCAAGGTATGTTAGCCCACACTTATCAAAGTGCATCAAACTCATTACATTTCAATGTAATAATTGACATAACACACTTCATGTGTTACTCATCCAAGTATATTGGATTTGAGGTGCATTAAGGTGTATCAACCTTGGAGTGTTGGATGTGATATCTATCATGCCTTGATGTATCACTTCCCTCATCACTTTTATCTTACTTAAGTTCATCACTTATCTTGTATTAGGGTATTTCCCATCCTAATACTTTAAGCACCAACCTATCACATTTATCATGTAATGTATTGGTCATAAGTCACACAATTGAATTATTCAACCATCATGATATATATGAACTCATCTCGGGTTAAGGCATTATTGATATAGGATTAACCATTATCAACCACTCTAGGTGTTTCACCTATCAAGTTATTATCCACACCATTACTTGGTGTTACACTCATCACTCCTAAGAGTGTCTTACCCTTACCTTTACAAGGTGTATAGGGTTAAATCATGTGCATATGTTCACCATATTGGGTTGTAGGTGTATAGACACTCACCATATCGGGCTACGATCTGCACTTGTCTCCATATCGGGCATGAGGTACCTTCTTGACATCATATCGGGCACAACATATATGTATGTGTTGCCCATGATACTTATCATGTATCAACCCATCATCATGTCGTGCTAGAAGTACATTCAATCACCCTATCAGGCTAGTCACCATCTAGGGTTAGCCATGACGGGTTGGGGTTTACCATATCAGACTCAACCCAATATACAAGTCAATTGGAGTGTAGGGCACCAAACCATATTGGGCTACATCATCAAACATTAGGTTGCAACACCCATGTCGGGTTAGGGTTAATTGTGTCGGGCACATGGCATATACATGTGTCGCCCATAATACTTAAGGGGTATCAACTTATCACCATATCAGACTATCATATTGTCTAGGGTTGTGTATCGTGCAACCCTATCGCTCAACCCTATCGTGCATCCATGTCATGAAATAACACTTTTTACTCTTCTCTTATATCGAGTTACCCAAATTAGGGTTTCATGTCAACTTATAAGTATACAATTGACCTTGTATCATGTATGGAGTCTATACTTGACTCCCTATCATGCAAGAGGTGTATACTACACCCCCATGTCGTTCAATAAGGTTTACAAACCTATTCATATCATTTTATTGAAATAGGTGCATCATCATATCGAGTTAGAGGTGCTTGCTTATATGCATGCACCCGATATCACTTTTATAAGGTGATACCATCATCTTCAAGATCTATACCTTTGTTATAACTAATATAATTCATAGAAACAGGTCTAAGCAACTAATTGAACTCATAATTTCATCAACTATTTTAGGAAATTTCGGAATTAAAAGTATTTCACTAATTATAACTATTTAGGTGAAGAATAATAACATGCTTGACTTCAAGTTATAAAACCCGCATTAAGAACCACTTCAAAGCTTCAAGGTCCAAAGCTCCATGTTCCTAAGGTTGAAGATGACTTTATCAAAGGTCCAAGGCTCATTCACAATTCCTTCATATACAAGGAATCACCATGGATAAGCAATTGGTGAAGAAGAATAGAAAGGTAGATCATAACCCTAATTCCATGCTTCAATTCAAGCTTGAAGACAACTATATCTTACCTTAGGGTTAAGTTTTGAGTTCCTTAGCTCTTTGGAAGAAACCCTACCACTCTTGGGCGATATGGACTTCCTCTTGGCCGACACAAATTTGCTTGTGGCCGATACCCCCTCACTTGTGGCCAAAATCACTTCAATTGGCCAATATCAACTTATTATGGGCAATATCAACATGGTATGGCTGATACACTTGCTATGGCCAATACCCAACGCCTATGCACGATACCCTTGTGCCCCTGAACGATATGCCAACCCTATTGCACGATATGGCACTCACTTGCATGATATTTCACTCACTTGCACGATATGGCACTCAAATCTTCACCCTATTGGCCGATATCACCTTATATGGCCAATTTCACCTACTTGGCCGATATGCTTTTGCTATGGGAAATATCCAAGGGAATATGCACTATACCCTTGCTTTCCTACATGATACAAGAGCCCCATGCACGATACCACAAGGTAGGAGGGTAGTAAGGGTCGAAAAATTTCACTTAAGGGTGAAACTAGGGGTATATATACTTGTTGATCATGAAGAAAGGCAAAAAATGAGGTGTCAACATTTTGAGCTAGTAGGTGCCATGTGTTATGCATGGGTGACACGTGTACATGAATAAATCAACATTTATCTTGTCTTGAAAAATGGTTGAGGATCATCTTGAGATGCAAATTCGTGCATTACTTATCCATTTGGATAAGTCATCTAGGTTTAATCACTATTTTATGTCAAGCCGATACACTTTTTCTAGGGAAACTTGTTGGCCATCATACCTCACCTCCTTGAGGTTCTTTGCACGATATGGACATTTCCAAGAGTTCAAACAACGATATGAGACACCTCCTTGGGCTCTATGGCCGATAGGCACTCATATATAAGCTTTTCAACTTGATACAACTCATGTTAAGCTTCCAAATTCAACCCTTTTTCTTGGTCATTTCATCACCAAGATTACCATCATTCATAATGGAATCAATCATGGTGTATCATTCATCCTATATCCTCTAAATGATACATATAGGAAATAGGAACACTCTAGAGGTGGTAATTTGCATATCAACCCCACATTTTGGGTAAATTACAATTTGTACCAAAATTGGTGCACAAGGTACCAGCATTGTTCGAACAAGTTCAAACTTGGAATTTAGGCTTTCCACAAGTCACCAACTTGCATCATTCTCTCAATAATGATGCTACAACACATGAGTCATGTTCAACATGTGACATTTTGCATTATATCCCCTCAATTTGGGTAAATTGCACTTTGGTCCAAAATAAAGGAAAATTGCTCAAACAACATTCAATCGGTACCAAAATTGAAACATAAGTGTGTCACATGATAACAAAGCACCTTAGAGGACTATATTAAAGTTCTAATAATATTTATTAGGCAAAACAAATAGGGTTACCTCATAACCCAGGTCAGGATCATTACAATAACCTTCCACCTATTGGAGCTCATAGCACAACATCAGTGTCAGTGATGGGGCCATCTATGCTAAAACTTGAGACCAGAGCTTGCCACAAGTGTGGAAAAGTTGGACACTAGAGGTGGGAGTGTCCAGTGAGAGATGACGAGGTGACCCAACAACTGAGACAAAGCCAGTAGGGCTCGCAGAGGTAGTAATTCATCGATGTAGGAGGATAAGGGTGTGGATAAGCGTTGCAGGATGAATCGTCTGCTCAAGGAAGCAGAGGACATGGGCAACAATAGGCAACAAATAGATTCTATGCCATGAGTCATCTAGAGGCGGTGGTCAATCAGTGAGTAGTGACTGGTTAGATGGAGTTATTTCATTCTAATTTGTCTTCTTCTTGCTTGATATCTATTTTGGTTGACCTAGGTGCAACACACTCTTTTATCACTCACAAAGTGCTTAACAATTGTCTTTTGCCTTTTAGTCATGGGAGAGATAGTTTTTTATTAGAAACCCCATTAGTCAATTTTGTGGTGTTGTGGGAGGTGTATCCATCTTGTGTCCTTTCTTTTTAGGGCACAACATTCAAGTCGATCTCATACCACTTGATATGCATGGATTCAATGTAATCCTTGGAATGGACACCTTGGAGAAGTATAAAGTGGTCTTGGATTATGGTTTCAAGCAGGCGACGTGTGTGGATGTTGATAAGATGTGGATCTTCCAAGGAGACATGAAGATTCTTTCAACGTGTCTGGTGTCAGTGATGGTGGCAGAGAAGCTGTTGCGATAGGGTTGTAAGGGGTTCTTAGCAAATGTGGTGGATACCAAGGCATAAGATCCTAGTACATAGGAGGTGCCAATTGTTAGAGAGTTTGAGGATGTGTTTCCTGAGGAGTTCCCAAGTGGTCCCCTTCCCTAAGAGTTTGATTTTGAGATCAATATAGTTCCAGGCATGCCACCGATAGCTCAGACATCGTATAGGATAGCTCTAGGAGAGATGGTAGAGTTGAAGATATAGTTGTAAGAGATGCTTGACGAATGTTTTATCAGGCCGAGTACATCACCATGGGGTACTCTAGTGATATTCGTAAAGAAGAAGGATAGGTCCATGAGGTTGTGTATAGATTACAGACAGTTGAACAAGGTGACGATAAACAGTAACTATCCCTTGCCAAGGATAAAAAACCTATTTGATCAGTTGCATGGCTTGATTGTTTTCTCAAAGATAGACCTAAGGTTAGGGTATCATCAGCTGAGGATCAAGGAGGATGACATACCTAATTCGGCTTTTAGGATAAGGCATGGTAATTGTGAGTTTTTGGTTATGCCGTTTGAGCTGACTAATGCACCGACAATGTTCATGGACATGATGAACAGAGTGTTCCAGATGTTTCTTGATCAGTTTGTGGTGGTCTTCATGGATGCCATCCTGATCTAAAGTTGTGAAAGCCAGCTAGTTGAGTCTGTGATAGAATGGGAGAAACCGAGGATTCCAATAGAAGTACACAACATTTTGAGTTTGGCAGGCTATTTCTGAAGGTTCATCAAGAATTTCAGTGCCATAGCTCTACTGCTGATTAAGTTGACAAGGAAGGATGTGCCATTTGTCTGGAATGATAGATGTCATCATGCTTTTCAAACATCAAATGAGAAGTTCACAAGTACACCAGTTCTTGTTTTACCTAAGCAAGGGAAAGGATATATCATCTTCTATGATGCGTTAAGGAATGGCTTGGGTTGTGTGTTGATGCAGGACAATGAAGTGGTTTCTTTTGCTTCTTGAAACCTTAAGAAACACAAGGATAATTACCAGAAAAATGACCTGAAGTTAGCTTTCATGGTCCATGCTTTCAAGATCTGGAGTCCCTACCTTTATGTAGAGAAGTGTCAGATCTTCATGGTCCACAGGATCCTAAAGTATATCTTTTCAGAACAGGAGCTGTAGATGAGGAATCAATGCTTCATGGAGTTAATCAAAGACTAGGATTGCATGATCGATTACCATCTAGGTAAGGCTAATGTTGTGGAAGATGTGTTGAGTAGGAAGTCTTGGTCTTCGCCTATGGATAGAGCCCAGTTGAGTACCTTGGTATGCTACAAGCGAGACATGTTGGCATTCTTGTATCAGATGAACATACGGATGGAGATGACATTGCTAGTAGGGTTGTTGGCACAGTTGTAGGTGAAGCCCATGCTAAGACAGCAGATCAGAGTGACAGAACAGTTTGATACCATTATACAACAGATTATATCAGAGTTTGGTAGCGAGAAGCGTGATGTCTTCCATGAGGGAGATGATAGGATAGTTTGTTACTATGGCAGAGTCATGGTTCCTGATGTTATTAACCTGAGGAAGGTAGTTCGGGAGGAGGCTCACTCGTCTATGTACATTATGCATCCAGGTTGCACCAAGATGTATCGCAATCTAAAGGACATGTATTGATGGGCTTCTCTTGAAGCGAGATGTAGCTAAGTTCGTTGTGAGATGCATTGTGTGTCAATAGGTTAAAGCTGAGCACCAAAAGCCTGTAGGGATGTTGCAACCGATGTCTATTCCATAGTGGAAATGGTATCATATGACTATGGACTTTGGGTTGGTCTTCCTAGGACATCCAAAGGTCATGATTCCATCTAGGTGACTGTTGACAGGTTGACCAAGTCAACACATTTCCTTCCTATAAATATAATGTATATAACTGAGAAGCTTGCCCAGATCTATGTTGATGTGATAGTGCAGTTGCATGGTGTTGCAGATTCCATTGTGTCTGATAGAGGTCCCCAATTCATGAGTCACTTTTGGGAGTGACTGCACATAGGTTTGGGTACGCAGTTAAGGTTCAACATTGCTTTCCACCCACATATAGATGGTCAATCTGATAGGATCATTTAGAACTTGGAAGATCTACTTAGAGCTTGTGTTCTTCAGTGTTTGGATAGTTGGGACATACACCCCAGTTTGATAGAGTTTGCCGATAATAACTATTACCTGATTAGCATCGACATGGCATTGTACGAGGTGAGGTGTTGTAGGTCTTTGTTGTGTTGGTATGAGACATGTGAGTAACAACTTCTTGGTCCTGAGCTTTTGTAGTAGGCAGTGGAAAAGATCAAAGTGATTCAAGAACAGTTGAAGGTAGCTCAAGACAGACAAAACTCAAATGTAGATAACCACCGTAAACCATTAGAGTTCCAAATGAGAGACAAAGTGTACCTCAAGGTCCCTCCTTGGAAAGGTGTATTGAGGTTTGGGAAGAAGGGTAAGTTGGCTCTTAGCTTTATGGGACCTTACCCTTTGGTGTCACGTGTTGGGAAGGTGGCCTATAAGTTGGAGTTGCCACCTGAGTTGCACATATTGCATCTACTATTTCATGTTTCTATGTTTAGAAAGTTCCATCCTAATACAGAGTGAGTGTTACAACCAGTGGAGGTGTAGTTTGATGAGGATATGTCCTATGTGGAAGGTCTAGTGTTGATCCTTGTAGGAGAGTGAAGAAGCTCAAGAAGAATTGCATAGTGTTGGTGAAGGTTCTGTGGCATCACTGTGGTGTTATGGAACCCACGTGGGAGCTTTAGTAAGAGATGAGGGGAAGTACCGCTCTCTTTTCACTTAGAATTTTGGGGATGAAATCTTTGTTAGGGGTTTATGGCTTGTAAGACCCCTAACTAGAGTTTTGGAGTAAGTGTGATGACCGCTATCAAACCGATAGCCAAATCACACAATAATTATATGAAATATCCATTAGCAAGGAATTAATGAAAATCACTAAAATTTAAATCATTTTGCAAAGAGATCCATTGCCAGGAAACTCTTAAGGGAACCAAAGCAATATATACATCATGGCTCACATTGTACATACATTGTACCATCTCATCTGGAGGATATCCTATACTAGTTGGTTTGCCCAAACATATACATAAGCAACATAAAACCTCGAGGCATACAAGTCAAAATCTCAGATTGTTTATAAAACCATTACATACTAACTCCCAAGGATCTGAGAGTTTAGAGACGACACATAAGACTTCTATCTACAAGACATGATAGACAACACACTCAACCTCAGCTGTTACTATTGTCCCTATTGTTATTGTCCTCCCTCTGCAGTTCGGTCTCTACCTCCTCGTCTGAGTCCACATAAAAATGTTGGGACCAATGGGGTGAGACAAAAGTCCTAGCGAGAGATATAACTCTCCGCCAACAATATTATTATCATAGGTAAATAGTATAAAATTGAGAAGAGGATCTTTTATATTAATAAACAAGATTAATCACTATTTATAAGCAGAACAGAGCAATATCATCATTTAAAGCAATGCATCTATCTATGATAGAGAAATAAATCATCTATTCACTTTATGAGGAATATGAAGAACACATATAACATCTATCCATTTAAGATGTATAAAAGTAGTGTAACATCAATCTATGTTTCCATATTCAATCTTTAATCAAATACACTACACAGATGATTACATATTTATAATCAAACTTATGCCCTAAGGAGATGAGGTATACTACTCATGCTCCAACTAACCACAACTGCATAAAGTATCGATACCATACAAGGTCAAAGGAAGAGCTGGTTTCCAAGACCTCACCTGTCTCGGTCAGTATGAGACCACCAGTAGTGACATCACATGTCAAACTGTAATTAGCTTGTTAGGGTATAGTGGCATCTTTTCTATAGAGTTACAGCCGCAACATGTACTCTCTTCAGGGAGATCACATAGAAATCCCCAATATATTAATATTGAGTCATGGCATATAGCCATACTCTTATGATGATGAGGGAGATCACACAGCTATCCCTATTTGGATGTAAGGATATTTTCACCCATTACTTCCATATATTCAAAAATATGCTCTCCGAGTTAAACTGTTTCACCATTCAGCAAATTCTGGCACTGAATGGATCTATAGCCAGTACAAATATATGATAAGGTTCCACTTAATTAATTAGGCGCATTACAATATCTTTTAGCATCAACCAAGTTACAAGCATGAAATATAACAGATGCTACAAAGAAAGGTGTAATACATTTATCAAGTACTTTCATAATCTTTGGAACACATTGAATGCATAACACTCATGATCTCAGTCCCTTATCACATTATTGAGGATTCTCATCCCTTAACATTATCATCATCATGATTTCTAGATCTGGGTATTCAAACACTTAGTTTGTCACTGAACATTATCACCTCTTATCATGTAATAATTACCTCTAGGTCCTTAGACCCAGGTATACATTATACTTGTTGCACAAGTATTTCACATGGCTCACAAGGCCCATTTAATCTATATCATATGAAACATCATAGCTCATACTTGGCTATGCTCATCATCTCATGATACATGCATGGTTAGTATTTCATGATAAAAACAATATCAAGTACATATCATCACCATGCAATACAAGAGAAATACAACCTTCCCATTATTAGGGTTAGGGTTTCCCTTTTTAGCCGATTAGGGTTTCGAGTTAATATTATCAAGAATCAAAACCATAATTCATAGTTCCACACATATTAGGAGCATACATTGCTATCATAAGTATTCAATCATACTTGTTTATTCTCATCATTTATCATTAAATGATTATCACACAAAGTATGAGTTTCTCTCTCATCCTCACTAGGATATTGATTACATCATACTTTATTAAGTTGGCTCAACCCTTTTCTCAAGGTACATTGTTCTACACTTTTCAAAATGCATTAATCTCTTTACAATGATTTGACATAACACACTTCATGTGTTACTCAATCAAGTATATCAAATTTGAGGTGCTTCCACCATATCAGTTTTGAGGTGCTTCCACCATATTGGGCTAGAGGTGTATGCTTACTATAATATTATCCAAGAGGTGTGTGCTTAACACCATATTATCCAATATGTGTGTTCTTATCACCATATCATCCAAGAGGTGTGTGCTTATCACCATATCGTCCAAGAGGTGTGTACTTATGACCATATCGTCCAAGAGGTGTGTGCTTATCACCATATTGTCCAAGAGGTGTGTGCTTACCACCATATTGTCCAAGAGGTGTATGATTATCACCATATCATCCAAGAGGTGTGTGCTTATCGCCATATCATCCAAGATGTGTTTTCTTATCACCATATTTTCTAAGAGGTGTGTGTGTGTCACTTATATCAGGTTACTCAAGTGTAGGGTTTTGCATATCAGGTTAGACCCTTATGGTCATACCTTTTCAAACCTTCAAAGTACCAACATACCATGTGTTGAGTGGCAACCTAGACAACTGGTTAGTCCTTCTTCAACCAACCCAAATGTACACAATGATAAGGGTGTGGGGTTCCAAGGTATAACGGATTTCATATCACCATATTGGGTTTCATTACCATATCAGGTTCGAGGTGATACAACCCGATATCGGTTTGTGCCATGATGATGTCATAATCATAAAGCTCTAGACTTTCATCCCTTACTATTCTAGTTCATGGAAAATAGTCCCATGAATCTATTAGAACTCATAGAATCATAAATCATTCAAGAAAAATTGAAATTGAAAGTAGATCAACAAGTATAGCAAGATTGATGGTGAATAATAACATGATTGGGTTCAAGTTATATAACCCACCTCAAGAACAACTTCAAAGCTCCAAGCTCAAAAGCTTAATGTTCTCAAGGTTGAAGATGAACTTATCAAAGATACAAGACTTGTTCAAAACTCCTCTACATGCAAAGAATCACCATATATAAGAACTTGGTGAAGAAGAAAAGAAAGGAAAAATCACAACCCGAGATTCATGCTTCAACCAAGGTTGAAGATGACCATGGCTTCACCTTAAGATTAAGTATCAAGCTCCTCCCTGCTCCTCAACTACTATGTACGATATCTAAGAGAAAGAGAGTTGTAGGATTCGAAAAGTTTCACTAGTAGGTGAAAGGAGTGATATATATAATTGAGGCTCATGAGAGAGAGAGTGTGTGTAAGAGGTGTCATCACCTTATACTACTAGGTGACACATGTCCATGCATGGTTTGACATGTGTCCATGCATGGACACATATTTATATTGACTTGCAAAACTTTTGGGGATAATATAGGGATACTATTTTGGCCATTAGTTATCTTGTTGAACAAGCTATTTCAACCCAACATCACTTTATTCACAAACCGATACCACTTTTCCAAGGAAAGTTTTAAACCTATATCCATCACTTTCTTGAGGTTCTTAACTCATAATGGCTTTTTCAAAGAGTTGACAAAATGATATGGGACCTCCTCTATGGCTTCTTGTCTGATAGGCAGTCCCATATAAGCTCTACAACTCAATACAACTCATTTTAGGGTTTCAACTATACAACTCTTCTTAGTCTTTTCATCACCAAGAATACCATCACTCAAATATGATTCAAACATGGTGCCTCTTTATTTCTCTCTCCTATAGATGGTTCTAAGAGAGAGTAGGGACACTCTAGAGGTGTTCATTTGCATATCAACCCTATATTTTGGGTAAATTGCAATTTGCACCACAATTGGTACACAAGGCACAAGCATTATTCAAACAAGCTCCAACTTGGAACTTAGGCTTTCCACTAGCCACCCCTTAGCATCATTCTCTCTCTTATTATTCTAAAGCACTTGAGGCACATTCAACATGTGACATATTGCAATATAATCCATCATCTTGGGTAAATTGCAATTTACACCCAAACTATCATATATTGCACAAATAGTTTGCAAATAAGCTCAAACTTGAAAATTAAACTCTCCTTGAGTCTTAATTACTTTTCAAAAGATTAAAACAAGTTTATAAATAACTTAATTAAGCAAAACTTACAGGGTTATGGTATAACTCAGGTCAGGGATGTTACAATTATCAACTCCTAATAGGGATTTCATCCCCAAAATCTCGAGAAAAGGGAAGGGTACTTCCTCCTCATTTCTTCCTCCAGCTCCCATGTGGCTTCTTGAATGCCATAGTGATGCCAGTGAAATTTCACAAGAACTATGTCTTTCTTTTTCAACTTATTGATTCTTATGTTAATAATCATCATTAGACCTTCCACATAGGATATATCTTCATTCAATTCTACCTCTATAGGTTGCAACACCAACTCTGTATTAGGATGACACTTTCTCAGCATAGATATATGAAACACTGGATGTAGTCTATTTAGCTCAGGTGGAAACTCAAACCTATAGGCTACCTTTCCAATCTGTGTTGGCACTAGCTAAGGTCCCATAAATCTAGGAGCTAATTTACCCTTTTTCCCAAATATGAGAACACCTTTCCAAGGAGAGACCTTGAGATACACCATGTCTCCAACTTGGAATTCTGAATGTCTATGACGTTTATCAGCATATGAATTCTGTCTATCCTGTGCAGCCTTCAATTGTTGTTGTATTACTTTAATCTTTTCAGTTGTTTGTTGCACTAATTCAGGACCCAAAAGTTGGTATTCTCCTGTCTCATACTAGTATAACAGAGATCTATAACGTCTACCATGTAAGGCTTCATATGGTGCCATATCAATAATAGTATGATAACTATTGTTGTAGGCAAACTCTATTAAGCTCAATTCTAAGTCCAAACTTCCTACAAACTGTAGAACACATGCCCAAAGCAAGTCCTCCAAAGTATGTATAGTACTTTTAGATTGTCCATCTATCTGAGGGTGAAAAGATGTGCTAAACTTTAACTACGTACCCAAGGCTTTATGTAGTCGTTCCCAAAAATGACTTGTAAATTGGGGACCTCGATCAGACACAATTGTGGTTGGAACTCTGTGTAACCGCACTATCTCATCTATGTAGATCTGTGCAAGTTTTTAGCATTATAGGTTGTTTTAACAGGAAGAAAATGTGTTGACTTAGTCAACCTTTCAACAGTCACCCAAATGGAATCATGGCTTTTGGTTGTTCTGGGTAGACCAACCACAAAGTTGATTGTTATGTGATCCCATTTCCACTACGATATAGGTAAGGGTTGTAATGTTCCTACATGATTCTAGTGTTTTGCTTTAATTTGGTGACATATTGTACACCACATAACAAACTCAGCTACATCCTTCTTCAAACTAGGCCACCAATACATATCTTTTAAGTTATGATACATTTTAATACTTCCTAGATGCATTGCATACATGGATGAATGAGCTTCTTCCATAACTATATTTCTTAAGTCATTGACATCAGGTAATACCATCCTACCATGGTAATAGACTACCTCATCCTTTGACTTATGGAAATCGTCCCATTTCTCACTACCATACTCTGACCTGATCTACTGAATCACAGTATCATCCTATTGTGCCTCTTTTATTTGTTGTCTCAGAGTAGGTTTCACATGCATCTTGGCCAGTAATCCATATAACAAAGATACTTTTAACTATACAATTATTTGTCTCAAAGAGACAAACATGTCCCATTTAAAGCACATGAAAAAATTCAACTGTGCTTTATCTATGGGTGGAGATGAAGATTTTCGACTTAGTGTATCTTCCACTACATTAACTTTTCCTGGATGATAATCAATTGTACAATCATAGTCCTTAATTAATTCCATCCAGCGGCATTGTCTCATATTCAACTCGTGCTGTGAGAAGATGCACTTTAAGTTTTTATGGTCTGTGAAAATCTGACATGTTTCTCCATAAAGATAATGCCTCCAAATATTCAACACGTGGACCACTGCAACTAACTCTAGATCATGCGTCAGATAATTCTCCTCGTGTTTCATAAGTTGTCAGGAAGCAAAAGAAACTACATGATCACTCTGTAATAGCACACATCCTAGACCATTCTTAGAGGCATCACAAAAAACATGTATCTCTTTCCCTACTCAGGTAAAACCAACATAGGTGCACTAGTCAACCTTTATTTCAACAACTGGAAAGAACGTTGACACTTATCATTCCAGACAAAAGGAACTTCCTTCTTGGTAGACCTAGTTAGGGGTAGTGCTACAGAACTGAAGTCTTTAATAAACCTTCTGTAGTAACCTGCCAGACCTAAGAAACTGCGAATCTCAGTTGGTGTCTTGGGTTGTTCCCTGTAAGGAGGTGGGATCACCCCTTTACCAAAAATTAATTTGAAGGATAAAACATCCATTCCAAACACACTCAAAGGTATGCTAGAATAGGTGAAAAATTTTCAAACTTCAATAAATGGTATTCAAAACATCAAAATTATAGTAGTGGAATAAAAATGTTGACTATATTCAATTTATCACAAGGTTATTACAAAAGTACATCATAATATCCCATAAGGGTTTACATGTATGATACAACATATAGATCTAAATAGAGGGAAATCTAAACCATAACAACTTTGTCTCTAAGCTTGAACTCCTTAAGCTGGTCCAAAACTTCATGCCTTATCATCCAAGTCCTTCACCTAGGGTTGGAAGCATACCCCAACAAGAAGAGAAAATAGATGATATCAACAAAGGCTAGTATGTGAATACTAAATAGGAAATTGAGCAATATATGGAATAAAGGACATCAAATATAAAAGGCTTCCCATAGAAAGGATATGGACCATCCAAATGGGTATCAAGAGAAAAGCAATTGAAATCATATGATAACAAAAGAATACTTGCCATTAATAAAACATAAAGATTGTGCCACACAAGAACATGTAAAGAATTAGGGCACACACCCCATATCATCAAACTACATGTTCATGAGATAAAGATAGCTCTAGAACAATATAAACACAAAGGCGACCAAGTCTCATAAACTTGAAACCTGATAGAGAAAGGAATACTGTCAATCTCCCAAATATATAAAACATGGGCCAAGAATCACACATCTTGCCCTGGGTATGAGGTTCCTTTCCATCCCAAAAGAGCAGGAAATATCACATATGCTCAGTAGGAAATAACACATCTTCCATAAAAACTAATGCAATTACACTACTCTAGTTCTATTGAATCACATAGCATGTTAAATGTAGAGGCAAGTAGAATGTATATTCAAAATACATAAACTAGTCACCACATAAGTGACCAACATATACCTCCACCTCATAAGTAGGCAAAAGACATCACATGTCATCTTTTAGACTTCCATCATGAACAAACATAAGATAAGAGTTCAAAAGAATATCCATGATCACATGATCAATATCAAATAAGGTAGTTCACATGAACGATGATTTTCAAAAGAAAAGACATTATGAATAGGCTAATGTCCATAGGACAAAGAGAATGAATAAGCATAGGTGAATTTCTCAACATAGAAGAGTAGGGATACATCATACATTTAGAAAGAAGAATTAGAAATTGCTCAATATAGAAATAATGTGGGATGCAATCATACCTCAACTTTAGAGTCTAAACAGTCCAAGTCAGTTCTAGATCCAAGACTAGGCCTCCAAAGAACCTCTATGGAAGGTGGACAAGTCCAATAAGTAAGGTTCCAAAGCTTAAAGAGGTTGGTTTCTCCAATAAAGCTCCTATCTCGAGGAAGAAGCACCTTCTCCACATTAGAGATGAATAACCCTAACAAAAGAACATAGATATGAGGTGTTTATGGGTTCTAGGTGGGCTTTCACCATGGAAGGCCATGGTTCCGACCTGGAGGAAGGTGGAAGGAAGACTAACAATATGAAAATAGGGAAGGAAAGGAGAAAACTTACTAGTTTTGGTCAAAATAACCAAGGAGGAGCTTAAAACATCCTCAATAGAGAAAATTTGGAACCTTAGGAGCCTTCTTTACCAAGGTAGGAACCTTCTTTTACCTTGGGACAGAACCTTCGTGGCCAAAAAGAGTAGGAGTTATGCTCTAAGCTATAGGAAAGAAAGAAGAGAAAGAGTTTTTGAATTTGGATTTGGGAAGGGTTAGATATGGCTATATAAAGAAAGAGGTCAAGTATGAGGTGTCTATGAGACTTTACATGTGTCATGTATAAGGGTGTCCATGTACATGAAAGCCTTTATGGATAAGGAATAAGTCAATCATGAGGTTTCAAGTTACTTTCCATGTGTCCAATGCTAAGGTTGCCTATGGACATGCAAACTTTTATGGATAAGGAAGAAGTCAAGCATGAGGTGTCCATGAAGCTTTCCATGTGTCCTTAGCCTAGGGATTTCATGGTCATGCAAGAGTACAGCTCATAGAGGCTTCTTGAATATCAAATGTCAGTTTATGGACACTTATAGGCCATCTCAACCGACCTCGAATCAAATAAATAACCCCATTGGTTGATAGCTTCTAAAGATAAGCTCATTTATAAAGAGAGTAATCCCTAAAATGCCCTTGGAAAGAAACACCTTCAAACCAAGGTGCAACTACGTGCCCCATGGTTAAACAACTTGAGAATGGTAAGGTAATATATAAGGATTATAATTCATGTGGCAATTTTCAAAGAAAACCTCCCATTTGGGTAAATTGCAGAAAATTCCAGAATGTACCTAAAATTGCATAACTTGCACATTAAACATCCAAACTGGACCAAACTTCATCCACAATTTATCTTTAATGTTTCGAATATGAATTTACTGTTATTTCTATATTTTGACATTATATAATCACATTATTCATTACTCATTCCTTTTACTCATTTTCTCTCTCCTAAACTTATCCTAATATTTCAAGGTGGTCCAAATTAGATGAAATTTGACATGTAGGCTAATTTTGATATGTACATTTCAAATTTGAAGTTTGTTTCCACTTTTGAGAATTCATTTTATGAGATATGTCATATGGCCCATTAACGACCCACTATCTAAATTATTCATCCAATTAAGTTCCTTATCTTCATATTACCACCAAAATGAATTATGTGGCATATTTTATGTATCCATTATAAACCTAAGATCAATGTTAGAACATTAGGTTACATTAAGGTGATCTATACATGCATTATCTCATTGGGGTTATACTAAACATATATTTAGGTCTAACCTTCAACCTTGTTTGGCTAAGTCCAAAATGTCAACTTCCAGGGTAGGGTCCGATATATAGTATGTTATAGCACACGACCCCTTAAAGGGATTTAGTCCTCAGATTCAAAACGTCCACATATAAGAAAACAACTTATTCACCACTCCTTAAAGGATTCATCTTATTAAGTCAAAACTATTGTTTAGGTACAAAAGGTTTAACTACACTTCCTTACATCCAATTACATAAGCATCATGCAAAAAAAAGAAACATAACTTGTAAACACTAACTATGAACTATGGGTTAACTTGCTCTTGTCCATCCTCAAACATGTATTTACATCTAGAAGACAAGTTCAACATATTAGGGTCCCTAAAGATAAATCATATAGATGTCTAAGGCTACTATTTCCTAAAAGCATGCTATTTTGAACAATTCATATCAGCTAAGGCCAGGCCAATATCATATGGATTCGGGAGTCCTCGTAAACCAAGCTAGTGGAGAGAAGGAAAATCTTGCCAACCCCAAAAATTTGATCCTTTCTAGACACCTTTGCTTTCAAATTCATGTCCTAGTAGCTGCCTAAAGTCCAAGCTAAACAACCTCAAGTTACTATGGTTACTTATGCATCTTTCACTTGTAAGTATTTTAAGGATCTATTCGTCATTATTCTAATGGGAAACTATATGATCCTAAATCAACCCTTCATCATCTAATGATCAACTCTAGGGCAAACATGTCACTTAAAGGTAAGGCAAGGATTCTAACTAGGGATACAAAATTAAAATAGTCAGATTCCAACTACCATGGGCTTTGATACCATGATGTAAGGAGGTGGGATCACCCCCTTACTAAATGTTTTTGAAGAATTAACATCCATTCCAAACACAATCAAAGGTATGTTGGAATAGGTATAAATTTTCCAAATTTATTATAATGGTATGCAAATGATGAAAGTGTGGCAGCATAACAAAAATAACTGACTATATTCAACGTTCATAAAAAATTACAAAAGTACATCAAAATGTCCCATATGGGTTTACATGTATGAAACAACATAAGTATGTAAATAGAGGGAAGTCTAAACCACTTCAAATCTTGTCTCTAGAGAAATATCTCCAAGTGCTAGGTCTATGCCCAAAGCTATGTTCTCTTGGTTCAACTCAACAACTTGTCCTAACCTGGGTGGTTGGGAGAGCACCCAACAAAAGGAAAAGGAAAACAAAGTATGTGTCAACATTATGAACAAGTACAAAATATAATTAAATAACATGAAATGTAAATATATTGAATCATCATAAGATGAGAAGGCCAACAAAATGAGGCATAATCAAATAGATGCTTGCCATAACAAAAATATAACAAAAGAATTGCATGCATGATTAATATTAACTACTTTAACTAAGTAGGGTTGAGGCACCTACCAGACCTTCAACTGATAGGTGAGGGGAGAATTAATACATTCATATTCACCTATACAAATTTTATAGGGGAGAAATAACACATTCCCCAGGGGGAGAATAAGACGTTCCCCAGGGAAAATTAACATGCCATAACTATGGGTGGTTGTACATAAGTACCACTACTATAGCTAAATAATCTAATAAAATCATCATGCTGGACAAGAATTCATGGAAAGTAATAGCTTCACATAAGTAGAACATGGTAGTGGGGTACCAAGACCCAAGAAAGAATATCTCAAATTTGATTTTGAGGCTATTTGAATAAGAAAAGTATTAATAAAGGAAATAGGATTCTTTTAAGCCTCATTAGGGAAAATAGGGTTGATTCACAATTATCCCAATTTAGGGTGTAAGGAATGCACATACATAAAGAGGGATTGCACATACATAAATTGGGATTGCACATATATCTCATAAGATTTCAACTACCAACTTTCATCACTTTATTGAGTTGAAGATCAACTTTTCCTATTTCCAATATATAACTATGTATTAGTGTAGGTTATATGCATTAATGTAAAGAAAACCCTTATTTTTGACTTTTTGAGTAAAGACTCAATTTAGACTCTAAAAATATCACCATTGATCTTATTATGTACTCCTGATTAAGAAAATATATAATTTTGCATATTTTGAAGTTATGATGTTTAGGGTGTATTTTTGGTGATTTTTAAGTGATTAAATCATTTTCTAGAAAACCACCTTCAACAAAAATCAAAATCAATACTTGAAAATATATTTATTAAAAAACATGTTTTTTCAAAGTTCATAACATATTTTACTTTAATTTTTGGACAAACAAATCAATAGTTATGAATTATTGAAATTCGGCCAATCAAAAATTGACACATCATCAAACCAAATGAGACAAGCGAAGAGAGAGAGGGAGAAAACACCATTTGATACAAGATCAGGGATTGTACTTGCATATGTAACCAAACTAGATCTGCTAGAGAAGGTAAAACATAAAGAAACCAAAACCTTAGAAGAACATGGTGAATAGAGATGGATATCATCGATTTTAAACATAGAAGCATGAGTTTTAAGAATGTAGTAAGAAATATATGAGAAGGGGGATATAAATTTGCCTCTAGGAAGGTATGAATGTTCAAACAGCAAGGATCCTGAGATTAGAAAACTTACTAATTTTGGTCGAAATAACCAAGGAGGAGCTTAAGAAATCCTAAATAGAGAAACTTGGAACCCTAGGAGCATTCTCCACCAAGGTAGGCACCTCCTTTTACCTTGGGACAAAACCTTCGTGGAACAATAGAGTAGGAATGATGCTCTAAGCTAGAGGGAATAAAGGAGAGAAAGAGTTTTTGAATTTGGAGTTGGGAAGGGGTAGATATGGCTATATAAAGAAAGAGGTCAAGTATGAGGTGTCTATGAGACTTTCCATGTGTCATGTATAAGGGTGTCCATGGACATGCAAGCCTTTATGGATAAGGAAGAAGTCAAGCATGTGGTGTCAAGTTACGTTCCATGTGTCCAATTCTAAGGGTGCCTATGGACATGCAAACCTTTATGGATAAGGAAGAAGTCAAGCATGAGGTGTCCATGGAGCTTTCCATGTGTCCTTAGCTTAGGGATTTCATGGTCTTGCAAGAGGACAACTCATAGAGACTTATTGAATATCAAATTTCGGTTTATGGATACTTATAGGCCATCCCAACCGACCTCCAATCAAAGAAATAACCCCTTTGGTAGATAGCTTCTAAAGATAAGCTCATTTATAAAGAAAGTAATCCCTAAAATGCCCTTGGAAAGAAACACCTTCAAACCAAGGTGCAACTAGGATCACTATTGTTCAAAATCTCGAGAATGGTAAGGGAATATCTAAGGATTAATATTCAGGTGATAATTTGCAAAGAAAACCTCCCAATTGGGTAAATTGCAAAAAATTCTAGAATGTACCTAAAATTGCATAACTTGCACAAACAACATCCAAATTAGACCAAACTTCATCCACACATTATCCTTGATGTGTTGAATAAAAATTTGCTATTATTTCCATATTTTGAAGTTATATAATCACATTATTCATTACTCATTCCTTTTACTCATTTTCTCTCTCCTAAACTTGTCCTAATATTTTAAGGTTGTCCAAATTAGATGAAATTTGACATGTAGGCTAATTTTGATATTAGATTTCAAATTTGAAGTTTATTTCCACTTTTGAGACTTCTTTTTATGAGATATGTCTTATGACCCATTAACGACCCATTATCTAAATTATTCATCCAATTACATTTCTTATCTTCATATTACCACCAAATGAGTTGTGGCATATTTTATGTATCCATTATAAACCTAAGATTAATGTGAGAACATAAGGTTACATTAAGGTGATCTATACATGCATTAGCTCATTGGGGTTATAATAAACATCTATTTAGATCTAACCTTCAACCTTGTTTGGCTAAGTCCAAAATGTCAACTTGCAGGGTAGGGTCCGAGATCTATTGATCAACTCTAGGGAAAACATGTCACTTAAAGGTAAGGCAAGGATTCTAACTAGGGAGAAAAAAATTAAAATAGTCAGATTCCAACTACCATCACTCTGATATCATGATGTAAGGAGACATGATCACCCTTTTACTAAAAATTAATTTGAAGAATAAAACATCCATTCCAAACACACTCAAAGGTGTGCTAGAATAGGTGTACAATTTTCAAACTTCAATAAATGGTATTCAAAACAACCAAAGTATAGCATCAGAATAAAAATGTTGACTATATTCAACTTATCACAAGGTTATTACAAAATTACATCATAATATCCCATAAGGGTTTACATGTATGATACAACATAAGGATCTAAGTAGAGGGAAATCTAAACCATAACAACTTTCTCTCCAAGCTTTAACTCCTTAAGCTAGTCCAAAACTTCATGCCTTACCATCCAAGTCCTACACCTAGGGTTGCAAGCATACCCCAATAAGAAGAGAAAATAGATGACATCAATAAAGGATGGTATGTGCATACTAAATAGGAAATTGAACAATATATGGAATGAAGGACATCAAATATAAAAGGCTTCCCATAGTAAGGATAAGGACCATCCGAATGGGTATTAAGAGAAAAGGAATTGAAATTATATGATAACAAAAAAATACTTTCCATTAATAAAGCATAAAGATTGTGCCTCATAAGCACATGTAAATAATTAGGGCGCACACCCCATATCATCAATATGCATGTGTGTGAGATAATCATAGCCCTGGAACAATATAAACACAAAGACAAACAAGTCTCATAAACATGAAACTTGATAGAGAAAGTAATACTGCCAATCTCCCAAATATATAAAACGTGGGCCAAGAATCACACATCTTGCCCTAGGTATGAGGTTCCTTTCCATCCCAAAAGAGTAGGAAATATCACATCTGCTCAGAAGGAAATAACACATTTGCAATAAAAACCAATGCAATTACGCTACACTAGTGCTACTGAATCACATAGCATGTTAAATGTAGAAGCAAGTAGAATGTATAGTCAGAATATATAAACTAGTCACCACATTAGTGACCAACATATACATCCACCTCATAAGTGGTAAAAAGACATCACATGTCAACATTTTGAGTTACATCATGAATAAAGCATAAGATAAGAGTTCAAAAGAATATCCATGATCACATGATCAATATCAAATAAGGTAGTTCACAAGAACCATGATTTTTAAAAGAAAATACATTGTGTATAGGCTAATGTCCATAGGATAATAAGAATGAATAAGCATAGGTAAATTGCTTAACATAGAAGAATAGGGGATACATCATACATTTAGAAAGAAGAATTAGCAATTTCTCAATATAGAAATAATGTGGGATGCAATCATACCTCAACTTCAGAGTCTAAACAGTCCAAGTTAGTCCTAGGTTCAAGCCTAGGACTCCAAATAACCTCTAGGGAAGGTGGATAGGTTCGATAAGTAAGGTTCCCAAGATTAGAGAGGTTGGTTTCTCCAATAAAGCTCCTATCTCAAGCAAGAAGCACCTTCTCCACTTTAGAGGTGAAAAACCCTAACAAAAGAACAAGGATATGAGATGTTTATGGGTTCTAGGTGGGGTTTCACCATGGAGGGCCATGGTTCAGACCTGAAGGAAGGTGGAAGGAAGACTAACAACATAAAAGTAGGGAAGGAAAGGAGAAAAATTAATAGTTTTGGTTGAAATAACCAAGGAGGAGCTTAAGAAATCCTAAATAGAGCAAATTTGGAACCCTAGGAGCCTTCTTTAGGAAGGTAGGTACCTTATTTTACCTTGGGATAGAAACTTCATGGCCAAAAAGTGTAGGAGTTATGCTTTAAGTTATAGGAAAGAAAGAAGAGCAAGAGTTTTCGAATTTGGATTTGAGAAGGGGTAGATATGGCTATATAAAGAAAGAGGTCAAGTATGAGGTGTCTATGAGACTTTACATGTGTCATGTATAAGGGTGTCCATGGACATGAAAGCATTTATTGATAAGGAAGAAGTCAAGCATGAGGTGTCAAGTTACTTTCCATGTGTCCAATGCTAAGGTTGCCTATGGACATGCAAACTTTTATGGATAAGGAAGAAGTGAAGAATGAGGTGTCCATGGAGCTTTCCATGTGTCCTTAGCTTAGGGATTTTATAGCCATGCAAGAGGACATCTCATAGAGGCTTCTTGAATATCAAATGTCAATTTATGGATGCTTATAGGCCATACCAACCGACCTCCAATCAAAGAAGTAACCCCATTGGTTGATAGCTTCGAAAGACAAGCTCATTTTTAAAGAGAGTAATCCCTAAAATGCCCTTGGAAAGAAACACCTTCAAACCAAGGTGCAACTAGGTTCCCCATGGTTCAAAAACTCGAGAATGGTAAGGAAATATATAAGGATTATAATGCATGTGAAAATTTGCAAAGAAAACCTCCCAATTGGGTAAATTGAAAAAAATTCCAGAATGTACCTAAAATTGCATAACTTGCACAAACAACATCCAAATTGGACCGAACTTCATCCACAAGTTATGTTTGATGTGTTGAATATGAATTTGATGTTATTTCCATATTTTTAAGTTATATAATCACATTATTCATTACTCATTCCTTTTACTCATTTTCTCTCTCCTAAACTTATCCTAATATTTCAAGGTTGTCCAAATTAGATGAAATTTGACATGTAGGCTAATTTGATATGTAGATTTCGAATTTGAAGTTTGTTTCCACTTTTGAGACTTATTTTTATGAGATATGTCATATGGCTCATTAACATTATCTAAATTATTCATCCAATTAAGTTCCTTATCTTCATATTACAAGCAAAATGAGTTTTTTTGCATATTTTATGTATCCATTATAAACCTAAGATTAATGTTAGAAAATTAGGTTACATTAAGGTGATCTATAAATGCATTATCTCATTGGGGTTATACTAAACATCTATTTAGGTCCGACCTTCAACCTTGTTTGGCTAAGTCCAAAATGTCAACTTCTAGGTTAGGGTCCGAGATCTAGTTTGTTACATTCCCACTCTACAACAGACTCTACTTTATGTGGATCAAGACGAATTCCTGAAGTATATATAATGTGTCCTAGGAAAGGCACTTCTGACAACCATAATTTGCATTTGCTAAACTTATCATATAGCTTGTGCTGTCTCAACAAAGACAAGGATTGATGAAGGTGTTGTTCATGTTGTTGACCATCTCTACTGTATATCAGGATGTCATCTATGAAACCACTATGAACTAATCAAGGAATGACCAGAAGATTCTATTCATCAGCTTAATGAATGCAGCTGGTGCATTAGTTAGTCCAAACGACATAACTACAAAGCCATAATGAACGTACCTTGTCCTAAAGGCTGACTTTATGTCACTCTCCTTGATACGTATCTGATGATATCCTGACCTTAGATCTATCTTAGAGAACATTGTTACACCACACAACTGGTCAAATAGATCATCTATCCTTGGTAGAGGATATTTGTTCTTTATAGTCACATTGTTAATCTGTCTATAGTCTATGCATAATCTTATAGACCCATCCTTCTTTTTAACAAAAAAAAACTAGAGCACCCCATGGCAAAATACTTGGTCAAATGAAACCTTTCACAAACAACTCCTGTAACTATTTCTTGAGTTCTTCCATCTCAACAGACACCATCCTATAAGGTGTTTGGGCTATAGGTTGCGTACCCAAAATTAGATTAATCTCGAAATCAATCTCTCGAGGTAGAGGAATATTTGGAAATTCTTCAGGAAACACATCCTTAAATTCACTAACAACAAGAACTTCAGGAAGACTAGGACTTTCTTCTTTGGTATCTACCACATTTTCTAAGTATGCTTCACATCCTTGTGACATCAGTCTCTCAGCTACCATTTCTGATACTAGATAGGTTGGAAGAATCTTTATGTTCCCCTGAAAGACCCATGTCTCATCACTATCTATGAACATAGCTTGCTTGGAACCAAAATCAAAGATAACCTTATACTTTTCTAGGGTATCCATCCCAAGAATTACATCAAACCCGTGCATCTCAAGTGGTATAAGATCCACCTGAATGTTGTGTTTTGAAAAAGAAAGAACACATGGAGAGCATACCTCCCACAATACTACATATTTGACTAATGGAGTTTCTAATAATAGATTATCTGCTCTATGACTGACAGTCATATTGCAGTCAAGAATCACTTCTCGAGTGATAAAGAAATGTATAGCACCCAGATCAATCAAAACAAATACGAAGTAGGATGAAGCATATCAGAATGAAACAATTCCATCTGACCTGTCACGACTCATGATTGACTACTGCCTCTGGCAGATTCATTGCATAGAATCTCGTCGTTGCCTGTTGCCGACTCTGTGCTCTATTGTTTGGTGTAGATGAACCTTCTTGGGATGCCTATCCATGTCCTCATGTGCCACTTCTAAACTGTTGCCTCTGAGAGCCTTGTTGACTCTGCCTTGGTGGTTGGGTTACCTCTATGTCTCTAACTAGACAATCCCTTATCATATGTCCTGTTACTTGACATTGATGTCGTACTATGGGATCCACTTGGTAGAAAACTAGGGCCTCTACCCTTGCCTGATGTCCACTGCATCTGTGCATTGAACCTCTGTGGTGCTAATGGTGTAGGAAACCTTGGTTTCTTAAAACATCTACACCTCTGTCCCTGGAACTGGGCAGGTCCTTTCCTACTGTTAGCCTCATGTTTCTCAGTCACAGACCTCTCTATCCTCCTAACTGACTCCACAAAGGTGGAAAACCTCTCTCTATTCTCTAAAGAAGCTACAGTTGTGGTTAACTCAACGTTCAAATCCTCCTCAAAATGCCCAATCCTCTCCTCCTCCGTAGTAGCCATGTGTGGAGAAAACCATAGAAGGTCCTTGAACTTAGCTTCATACTCACTAATCTTCGTTGGTCCTTACTTAATACTCTCAAATTGTGAGATTTTCTCATCCAGATAAGTCCTTGGAAAATATCTATTGACAAACTCATGTCTGAATTACTTCCATCTGACCTCAACACCCGGTCTTTTTCCTTTTTCAATGGCCCACCAATGGCCAATACTTCCTTTTAAAAGATACATAGCATGCTTAACTTTATCAGTTTCTAGGATGCTAAGGATTCTAAAGGTTTTTTCCAGCTCAGTGAGCCATAAATCTGAATCTGTTGGGTCTGTTGTACCGACATATTCGGTGGATCCTACCAAACATAACTGCTCAAAGGTTTTACCAGACCCATGTTCCTCATTAGGAATTGGTGCCCTAGGTGTTGGTGCTGGCATCTGGTCTTCCATATGCATTATTATGGTCATGAACTACCCAAAAAGAGCATGAAAGGCTAGGTTTTCTAGCATGTCTTGATCAAAATGGGGATTCTCAAGCATTGATTCCTCTCTTGCCTGATCCCTTACACCTCCTCCTGGTGAAACAATACTGCTCTCAGAAGAATGTTCTTCATGTGCTCCATCCAACTTTCAACTTTACTTCTTCTCCTATATGAGCAGAAGTCACTATAATATAAATTGGAGGACACTAGAACAGACTCTACAACCTTACTCCTATGTCTCTATAGACTTAGCGAACCTTAGGATTTGATACCAAAAACTTGTGATGACCTCTATCAAACCGACAGCCAAATTGCATAGTAATTACGCAAAATATCCATTAGTAGTGAATTAACAAAAATCACTAAAAATTAAAACCATTTTGCAAAGATATCCATTGCTAGGAAACTCTTAAGGGAAGAGCCAAAGCAATATATACATCATGGTTCACATTGTACATACATTGCACCATCTCATCTCGAGGATAACATATACCAGTTGCTTTGCCCAAACATATACATAAGCAACATAAAACCTTGAGGCATACAAGCCAAAATCTCAGATCATTTATAAAACCATTACATACTAACTCCTAAGGACCTGCGAATATAGAGACGACACATAGGACTTCTATTTATAAGACACGACAGACAACACACTCAACTTGAGTTGTTACTACTGTCTCTGTTGCTATTGTCCTCCCTCTATAGTGCGATCTCTACCTCCTCGTCTGCATCCATCGAAAAATGTTGGGATCAATGGGGTGAGACAAAAGTCCCAGTGAGAGATATAACTCTCTGCCAACAATATTATTATCACAAGTAAATAGTAAAAAACTGAGCAGAGGATCTTTTATATTAATAATCAAGATTTATCCCTATTTATAAGCAGAACAGAGCAATATCATCTTTTAAAGCAATGCATCTATCTATGATAGAGCAGTAAATATTCTATTCACTTTATAAGGAATACAAAGAACACATATAACATCTATCTATTCATGATGTATAAAAGTAGTGTAACATCAACCAATGCTTCTATATTCAATCCTTAATCAAATACGCTACATGACTGATTACATATTTGCAATCACACTTATGATCTGAGGAGATGAGGTATACCGCTCATGCTCCAACCGACCACAAATACGTAAAACATCGGTACCATACAAGGTCAAAGGAAGAGGCAGCTTCTAAGACCTCACCTATCTCGATCAATACGAGACCACTGGCAATGACATCATGTGTCAAACTGCAATTATCTTGCTAGGGTATAGTGGCATCTTCACTATAGAGTTACAGCCGCATCGTGCACTCTCTTCAGGGAGATCACATAACAATCCCTGATATATTAATATTGATTCATGTCATATAGACATACACTTATGACGATGAGGGAGATCACACAGCAATCCCTATTTAGATGTAAGGATATTTTTGCCCATTACCCCCACATACTCAAACATATGCTCTCCAAGTTAAACTCGTTTCACCATTCAGCAAATTCTAACACGGAATGGATCTATGGCTAGGGTAACTACTTGATAAGGTTCCACTTGATTAATTAGGTGCGTTACATTATCTTTTAGCATCAACCAAGTTACAATCATGAATTATAATAGATGATACAAAGAAAGGTGTAATACATTTACCAAGTACATTCATAATCTTTGGAATACATTGAATGCATAACACGCGGGATCTCAGTCCCTTATCACATTACTGAGGATTCTCATCCCTTAACATTATCATCATCATGATTTCTAGATCTGAGTATTAAAACCCTTAGTTTATCACTGAACATTATCACCTCTTATCAGGTAACTATTACCTCTAGGTCCTTAGATCTATGTATACATTATACTTGTTGCACAAGTATTTCACATGGCTCACAAGGCCCATTTAATCTATATCATATGAAACCTCATAGCTCATATCTGGCTATGCTCATCATCCCATGATACCTGCATAGTTAGTATTTCATGATAAAAACAATATCAAGTACATATCATCACCATGCAATACAAGAGAAATACAACCTTCCCATTATTAGGATTAGGATTTCCCTTTTTAGCCGATTAGGGTTTCATGTTAATATTATCAAGAATCAAAACAGTAATTCATAGATCCACACATATTAGGAGCATACATTGATATCATAAGTATTCAATCGAACTTGTTTATTCTCATCATTTATCATTAAATGATTATCACACAAGGTATGGGTTTCTCTATCATCTTCACTAGGATAATGATTACATCATACTTTATTAAATTGGATCAACCCTTTTCTCAAGGTACATTGGCCTACACTTATCAAAATGCATTAAACTCTTTACATCTTAATGTATCATTTGACATAACACACTTCATGTGTTACTCAATCAAGTATATCAAATTTGAGGTGCTTCCACCATATCAGTTTTGAGGTGCTTCCACCATATAGCGCTAGAGGTGTATGCTTACTATAATATCATCCAAGAGGTGTGTGATTACCACCATATCATCCAAGAGGTGTGTTCTTACCACCATATCATCCAATAGGTGTGTACTTATCACCATATCGTCCAAGAGGTGTGTGCTTATCACCATATCATCCAAGAGGAGTGTGCTTATTACCATATCGTCCAAGAGGTGTGTGCTTATCACCATATCATCCAAGAGGTGTGTTCTTACCACCATATCGTCCAAGAGGTGTGTGATTATCACCATATCGTCCAAGAGGGGTGTGTGTGTCACTTATATTGGGTTACTTAAGTGTAGGGTTTTGCATATCGGGTTAGATACTTATGGTCATACCTTTTCAAGCTTTCAAAGTATCAACCTACCATGTGTTGAGTGGCAACCTAGACAACTGGTTAGTCCTTTTTCAACCAACCCAAATGTAACGACCCCGCCTCCCAGTAATCCCCAATTAAGGGAGACCAAGTGATTAGAGCCATTATCCCCATTAACAGGATCAAAGGTTTGAAAAATAATCAATAACCATTCTCAAATTTTACCAACTAAATTGAAAACTAGTATAAAATAAAACCTTGCATACCTTTTTAAAACTTTGGTAAGAGACACTATCCACAACCTAGATTCATTCTATCTAATCCTCCTTGCACTTTATTTAATATTTCTACAATGTGTCACTTTACTGTTTGTTCTTTCAGTTGTTGTACCTAAAACGCTGACAAATAAAACGTCGGTCAACATATAGGAATATGTTGGTATGTGGGGACAACCAAAAGTTCACAAATATGGCTAACAAACTAATTATCACAACCAAGGTAAATTAACAAATGAATTTACATGTTCAATGTGTCAATCTCCACCGCTTTTTCCCTAACCCTAGAATACCCTCTTTAGGGTTTGACTTAAGGCCACCTTCTCAATCCTGAGCTTGGTGCCTAGGGTCACCTCTCATGGTGCCCATTAGTCATGCAACATAGACCACCTTCTCATTACCGAGCTTGGTGTTTGGGGTCACCTCGCATGGTGCCCATTGGTCTTCCCTCATGGGCTTGACCTTTTTGCATCATCCATCAGGGTGGCATGTAGGTGCGAGAATACACACTTATTTATAATTGTGATAACCATAGTGACTTTATAATTTTGCAAGTATGAACATCCAACTGTTTAGGTTGCATTCAATGCGAGGAAACATTCAAAAAACCCTCGGGAAACTAATGCGATTAACCATAATTAACCACATACCTGTTAGGCAGAATTGACATAGAATAGTCCAATCGATCAAGACATTCAATCAAGCAAGTACAAGAATCCTGAAATTACATTCAATTCCTTTTTATCAAAATCTATCCAAACCATCTTTCTACTTATGGTTTCTATTCCTTTTTAGGATTTCTACCAATTTTAGGATTTATTTTGCAATTAGGGTTTTACTTCCCCTTACTCTTTTAAACCCTAATTTTCTCATCTAACCTCCACGAAAGTTATTAAGGTCACCATTTAACAACACATAACCTTAATTTCAGAAACAACACAATTAATCATAAATTAAGTCCATTAAGCCTCTTTTACATTAAAACTTCCATTTTTATCCTTTTAATCTATGACAAAGTCATTATGCTCATTTATCATCAATTTGTAGTTCATTATGGTCTAATTCAGATATGGACGTTATTTATCATTAACTCTACCTTTATCCATTAGAAAAACCCTAATTATCATATTAAGGATATTTATCCACAATTAAGAACTTCTATACTCGAAATATCTTAGAATCATCATATCTTAACTTTATTCACGATTTTCAAATAATTAAAGCCATTAAGAGTCGCATTTACCAATATTAGGTTTTCAAGGCCCATTAAAGTATATTCATGCACATGAAACTCTAAATTAAACCAATTACATGCAGAGTTCATCCTTTTTGTTCTTAATGTACTTTTTACCATTAATAGGTTAATATCAACTTTAATGATCCACTAAACCCTACTAATCACATTAATCATCTCAAAATAGGGTTTCTTAATCATTAAAGTATTAAAGTTGATAACTTCCATTACTTTTTGAATTGCAATAAGAATCATGCTTCAATTATATTTTTAATGGATTCCCCTCACTTTTCTAAGCAACTTTCATATTTTATGCATATTCATCCGAGCTACTATTAAGGAGATATGATTTTTGTAATAAAACCTTACTTGGGCCAATAGAGAGGCGCCACATAGCCTTTATCATGCAACATTGCTGGTCTGTAGAAAACATAACGAAATGTCAGTTTTTCCCTTGACTTAGAGATCGGCTCTTTTAGCCCGTGGAGGGCAAAACTATCCAACGTCACCCTCCTTCTTCAACCCCGCGCTACCCTAGCGCTGCCGGTGGCAGCAGCTCAAGGGGGCTTCCTCCTCTACCTCCTCGGGCCCTAGGGGCATCAGCGACCTTCCCAATGCTTCCGCCGCCCTCCGCTGCACTTGCGGAGGTTCAAAGGTGGGACCGAGGTGCTGGGACTGGGCTCGGTGATCAGTAACTCATGACTGCCCTATGCAATCGTGCAACTGCAGCTACACACATCTAGGAGGAGGGGGACACCCACCGTGTGTCCTCTAGTTGTCATGGGAGCAACATGCCCCCATTGTAACTCCTCCACGGCCCCTCTGTGCTCTAGGGTTCGTGCAACTTCTCATGAGTAGGTTTTGCATGAATAAGAAGAAGGAGATGAAGAAGGAAGAGAGTTTTGCATAGGATCCCTCTTGAATAAGAACTAGAGGGTCTACCTCTTATATGAGGGCGGGTATCCACGCCCTACAGTGCCCATCCATGAATTAGGAATGCCCTTCCCTAATAGGAATGTGATTCCTTCATTAAGAAGCTAGTTTCTCTCTCTCTCATATTTCTTTAATATTCCTTCTTCTTTTGATATTAAGATTTCAAAAATCATCGCTCTTATTCTCTTTGTTCTTGCTTTTTAATCCATTGGCACGAAATTCTATTTTCCTTTAGTAGAAAATACTTTCTTTTTAGCAATGCCACCAAAATTCATTAATAATGTATTATATCACTCTCTTATTTTTCTTTATTGGTATTTTCTCTTTCTTTCTTCTTCATTGGGGTTCCTTGGAACTCAAGAAACTCTAATATTTCAAAATCCTTTTTAATGGATACTTATTATCCTTCTAGATGCATTTATATTCATTATTTCACATTATCTTGTTTATTTCTTATTAAAATATCTCTTTTTGAGGATTTCTCTTTATCTTTCTTTTTATTTTCCTCATTTTCATTACTTTTAATATTAGAAACCTCATGGATACGAAAATCCACCAAGGATAACTCAATTATGCCTCTTTCCACTTATTTCCCATATTTTATCATTGTCTTCAATTTCTTTCTTAATAAAGAAATATTTAATTGATCTTTTCTTTTCTTTTTGCATTATCTTTGCAACTTTGGACTCCTTGGAACCCAAGGAACCCAAGAGGCATGAAATCCCACATTGGATTATATTCCATTGCCTTCTAGAGGTTTCTACACCTTTCTTTTCTCCATTTTCTTATTTACTCAATTAATGGAGTTTCTTTTATCCTTTCCTTGTTATTGGGCCCAATAGCCAATAAAGCCCACAAAATAATCATCAAGGCTATTGTAAACAAAATCCATTTATTTAAAAAAAATTATATCTTTATTTGTTAAAATATCTTTAATATGAGAAATCACATTTCTCACCAAATGAACCCAAAAATTGGGGTTGTAACATCCTTCCCCTCTTACAGGAATTTTTTCCTCAAAATTCCACCAGGAACACAAACAAACACGATAAACCTTTCTTATGTCCATGAAGGCTCCCATGTGGATTCACCCTTTCCAAGGTGCTTCCCAAGAACCTTCATTATCTCATATTCTTCCATCTGAGTTATTTCTTACCTCGGTATATCGTACCCTCATAGGTGACTCAGGACATTTGAGCTTCTCAAAAGCTGAATAGGTTTAGGGCTCAACACCTGGCTTAGGTACATCACACAGTGCTCTAGATCGGACTCATGGAACACATTATACGTCATGTTATCCTGAGGTATAAGGCTAAACTCAACCATCTCCACCAATCCATCTCAAGTGGACCCATATACCGGGGACTCAACTTTCTCAGTTGTACCTTAGAGGGGTCAGATTTCCACATCACATACTCTCCAACAGTGAACTGCATGTCAGTCTGCTTTGCATCAGCTCACGACCCATGTCACCTCTGGCTCCCTCTCAACCATTGCACGATCAAAGCGACTTCATCTGCACACACTGTGGTTCTTTACTAACCTTCGCGAGGCCTCCTTCACCAACATCATCTTAATGAAGTGGTGACTGACACAACCTCCTTATAGAACTTCTTGCATCCCGATAAAGGCTATGGTGGTTAACATCACATCTTCAGAACTGTCTCTATGTATCACCCTGAATGAGCACACATGCTCTCATCAGACTCTCTAGTCTGGATCATACTAACCATTAGTTAGGGGTGATAAGCGGTACTAACGTCGAGTTCTTCATGTACCCACTTCCACCTTATGGAAGTGAACCTTTAGGTCATACTAGAGAACTTTTGAACTCGCATCAAGGTGTAGCTAAACCATCTCATCTCTCTTATAAGTAGTTCAACCCGATTTGTCCCTTGAAAGTACTCTTTCTTTCTCTTGTCATCTAGGTAAGGCGATCTACCATAACCCACATTGTATCTTGACCTTCCTTGGTCAAGGGGATAGTTACCACAACATCCATAGTGGTGAACTCCCATTCCATCTCGGGAACCCTTTATCCTCTATGCCAAAGCACTGGGTTACTGGTGTTCATCCTTCACCCTCGGCTTGCATGGCCACATGCTACATGCAACTTCATCTTAAGCATCCAAAGTACTATTGTCACTTCCTATCTTCGTAGTACGGTGTATTGTGATCTTAAAATCATGATCTCCCATATGTCATGATTCCTCAAGATTGATTCCGCAGAATCCCTAAACCACTCTCATCAGGGTTTTATTACCTTCCTATCCAAAGAAGTGTATCTGAAGTTCTACCACCATCCTTTCATTGCATCAAAGACTAGGATGGCTAACCAAACAATCATCAACTTGATCAATTGGTATCGTTGCATCTGATGGTTAGCCAAACCTATCTTCTTTCCAAACTTAGGGTTAGCATAACAACCTCTTCTAGTCTCTATCCAAACTAGGCAGTTATATCTCAACCAGAGCATCCATTACCACTTCACATCCTTAGGTATTAGGTAATGTTGAAGACACACTTCCATGTATTCCACTTATCATCTCATCTCAAACTCTAAGTATATCTTCATCAGAACACTCTGAGTTCATCCTCTTGGTTATCAAACTCAACCTTGTATCACTTGCAAATTCCACATAGCTCATGATAAAACATTCTCACAAGATGATTACCTTAATACTCTTTTCATTTGTACCTATCCATGTATCATTCACTCCACAAGGGCACGTTATCATCTATGTCCTCATTCCTCATGGCAACGTTCCAACTCACATCATCTTTACCCTTGGTGTATGGCATGCGTACTGTCCTATCTCTCACTCCCATAACAAGAGGAAATAAGAATTTGGCGGCCGTCCAAACAAAAAGTTCTTCCTACTCCAAGAGTAGAGATGGTACATCCCACATTGCCAGTACACTTTCAAATCGAAGTTGAAATGTGCAACTTATGTCTCTATATCACAGTTATCTTGATATCAAAGTTACTTCCATGGAAAATTGACCTCAAACCTACTTGGGTCACTATACAATCCTTGGTCATCTCCTCTAGGTCCATAGGGTGCCGACACTTTTGGGGTCATCCATCTTCCCTTATGCATCCTAAGAGTGCCCTTCTCATCTGCCCTCTGGGTCCCATGAGTTCATGAAGGTGATCAATCTCCTAACCCATGGCCCTCGGACAATGATAGCTGCTACCTCCTAACGCTATGGTCATGTGCAACTAGGGAATTAGGCAACTCCTACTTCCATCGGTCTTATCTGTACCTGACCCTAGGATAGACTTAGGATTCCATTATAATACATATCCAACTTAGAACCTTACCCAAGCCTTCATCATCTCTCTCTCTGCATTCTTGGGTTGTCTTTCATCCTTTCACAGGGGTCATGGCGACCTGCCTACCTTGGTCAAGCCCCATACCAGTTACCTCCATGATAACACACACACATGCACATAGAGATGGTTATCTATGAGTCTACAGGTTCATTCTCTTACTATGTACTTTTCACTTAGCTTCTCAAGATCCTATGAGACCTCCTTAGGTTACTTCAAAACCAAAAAAAACTGGTGTACACCTTACAAAAGGGTCCCTCTCCCAAGATGGGAGGAAACTATACCTTGATAACAAAGGTCACAAACATCCTTATGTTTAGGGTATGCATCCACATGAGCATGCTTAGCCCTAGCAAGCTACTAAGGTACAAGCAGACACCTAAAAAACCATGCTAGGTCACACTTGTTCTCATCCTCAACATTAGACCAACTTAGTTGTGAGGGGTTCATCAAACATAACTTTAACTTAAGGGGTTTCCTTTTCCTCTACACATGAGGAGTACCATTCTTGAAACTATAGAGACTCAAACCTCATCATGAACATCAGGTTCACTACTTCCCCTCTTAGGCCTAGGAACCCTAGGTTCACCTTTGGGTATCCAACTACATGCTCAATCTCTTAACCACGAATCCAGTATGTCCAAGGTATGTCATGTACTCCCATGATCCTTTTATTCGAGCAACACCTTATAGTTGAGTATTACTCAAGGGAAACCAACAAGGTATAAGGCCTCATAAATTGCTACTTCAACCTCCTCAGGGTCTAAAGCACTCTTTGTCTCATCTCAGTAGGTAAACTCCTATACCATAGGCACATAGGTTCTAGAAGCATCATCCTCTCTTTAGGGTTTGGTTCCTCTAAAGGCCACCAAGATATCATCAACCTATAGGGATCAAGCACGAGGCAACCACTATCATCCACTTAGGTCGCATCATCCTCAACTCCCCATTGTTCCTCATGTCTCAGAATCTAAGCTTCCATCCTCCTTGCTTAGGTCCTGCTTTCTCTCTCTAGAGCTAACCCTCCAACCAACCGCACTATTAGAGGTCCTCTCTTCCTGAAGGATCAAACTCATAAGCATACCCATACCTGGGTGAAGCCTATGTTCAAACTTATGTTTTCTCGAGGTTATTTATACCTCTTTATGCTTATTTCATAAGCCATTCATCATACTTACTGTCCAGGGTTTTAAAGAGTTTGTAAAATTTAATAATTATTAAATATTAAATGAGGAACCTATGCTCTGATACCAAATGTAATGACCCCACCTCCCGGTAACCCCCAATTAAGGGAGACTAAGAGATCAGAGCCATTATCCCCATTAATAGGATCAAAGGTTCTACAAATAATCAATAAAAATTCTCAAATTTCACCAACTAAACTGAAAACTGGTATAAAATAAAACCTTGCATACCTTTTTAAAACTTTGGTAAGTTACTCTATCCACATCCTGGATTCATTCTATCTAATACTCCTTGCACTTTATTTCTTATTTCCACAATGTGTCACTTTACTATTTGTTCTTTCAATTATTGTACTAAAATGCCAACAAACAAAATGTCGGTAAGCATATAGGAATATGCTGGTATGTGGGGACAACCAAATGTTCACAAATATGGCTAATAAACTAATTATCACAACCAAGGTAAATTAACAAATGAATTTACATTTTCAATGTGTCAATCTCCACCATTTTTACCCTAACCCTGGAATACCCTCTTTAGGGTTTGACTTATGGCCACCTTATCAATCCCGAGCTTGGTTCCTAGGGTCACCTCTCATGGTTCCCTTTAGTCATGCAACATAGACCACCTTCTCACTCCCAAGCTTGGTGTCTAGGGTCATCTCTCATGGTGCCCATTGGTCTTCCGTCCTGGGCTTGACCTTTTTGCATCATCCATCAGGGTGGCATGTAGGTGTAAGAATACACACTTATTTATAGTTGTGATAACCATAGTGACTTTATAATTTTGCAAGTATAGAGTTTTATGGTGGCGCAAGAAGGGCGATCAGGGGGAGGCAGCGTGACAAACGATATACGAAGAACCCTAGAAGATGATGGAGGGGGCACAAGGAGCGGTGACAACCGATCAACACCAGTTACTCACTCGACCAGACCTGGGAGTTAGGGGAGTCTGCAGGAGGTCGAGATCAACCTTATGTACAAGGGGATGAGGGGCGAAGGACCCTCTGAGAAGCCTGGAGACCTGAAATAGATGGATTTAGATCAAGGCTTCAAAGAGGACGATAATCCTTTCCTTTCGGGAAACTCTTCATCGACACCGACAAAATCCTTCAAACAAGCGGTCACCGGCAATAGCGGGGGGACGGCGGAAGATCTGTTCTTCATAGATGATGAACCCGAAGAGATAGTAAACCCTGACGACATTGAACTAGTTTGTGAGCGAGGGTTCCCAAAAATCTTTGTGGCACCAGAGGCAGAAGAAATAATGAGTAAACCATTCAAGTATGCTGTCATCGTCAAGTTAATTGATAGACATGTCAGTTTCCTCACCATGGTCAAACATCTAAAACTCCTCTGGAAACCGACAGGCCAATTTGAACTATATGAACTTGCCGAACAACACTATGTAGTGCAATTCTACAGCAGAATAGATAAAGAGAATGTTTTAATGAAGGGGCCATGGTCTCTCTTCAGAGGTTGCCTCGCCATTTGGCCATGGGACGAATACTTTGAACCATCAAAGGGACTTTCAAGCCACATAGTTACGTGGATCTGAGTCGTAGGACTCCCCATCCATTACTATAATAGAGAGATGTTCCATACTATTGGTCAAGCGGTTGAACGCCTTTTCAGGGTAGATGATCACTCAACTAATCGCACAAGGAGCAGGTTCATGTGGATTGCAGTAGAAATTGACACAGCTAAACCCATCCACTCTGCCATCATCATTAATGGTCGGGAGTACAAAATCGAGTATGAGTCACTGCCGGATATGTGTCTCAAGTGCGGAAAATTAGGTCATGATGCGGCTGATTGCAAGGGGGTTGACAAAGAGCCATCTCAACCCACCACCGACCCTAATGAAGATGAGGCGGGGGTTAGATGGATAGAGGAGGAGGAAAAATGGCAGGTCTATTATGGCAAGAATGTGATTTCCCGGAAACCACAACGTAATAAGGAACCACAGAAGACCAAAGGCTCATCCAATAAGTTTCAAGCATTAGACAGTGAGGAGGAAGGAAATATCATCGATATGGAGAATAAAAATGAAGAAACACCTGTGTAGGTTAACCCAGAAGATGCTCGTAGCCCCAAAGTCTGGAGCAAGAAGCAAAGAAGGAATGAAGATGTTGATGTTTCAACTAAAAAGACACCTGGAGACCAAATTATGGAGAAAGATGCGCAATCTTCTCTGGAGGCCAATCCCAAGCACACTATTGTCAGTCCTACAGGTAATGAGGTTATTGAGGGGAGACCAGAGGATAACACAGCCACATCAAATACAACTACCCCAATCATTGTTGAGGAAATTACGCCACTTGCTGGTAGCACTAGAACCAAAACTGGAGCTGAGAAGCCTATTCTACCAGGAAGGAAAGCTAAAGAGAAGATGAACCATCCGGGCATGGGCAGCCCATAGAAAGAGCATCTTTATGTTACCCAGAATAGAATGAGGAGAGGGTCGAAGGCTAACGAGGGAGGGATTTCCCCATCAATCTAAAACCCTTCCTTTTTCTTCATTATTAATACGATAGCTTGGAACATAAGAGGTGCTGGCAAGACAGAAGCTAGGAACTTCATCAAACACCTTGTTGCTAGACATAGAGTGAAACTTGTCTCCATTCTCAAGCCTCGCATCTCGGGCAGGGAGGCACAATCAGCTATCCATGACATTGGCTTTTCTATCTCACATAGAGTAGAGGCTAATGGGTTCTCAGGAGGCATTTGGTTACTTGGGAATGATGATGAATGTGACGTCCAAATTTTGGAGAGTCACAAGTACTTCATCCATTGCTGCATTGACAGTAAGACTCTCTACACCTTTGTCTACACGTCCCCTAGCCCTGGAGGGTGCCCTATTCTTTGGGAACACCTCATTAGGCTAAGATAATCAATTAATATGCCTTGGATTACTATGGGTGACTTCAATTGCTTGTTGAACCCGAATGAGAAAATGGGAAGTAAGAGGTTCAATGTTTCTGAAGCTACAAGATTTGGCACTGGCATCACTCAGGCTGGCCTCGCTAACATTGGCAGCATAGGCTATGTGTTTACATATAAGAAAGGACTTCTCCATGAATGGATCGACTATGCTTTATCTAATAGGGAATGGATACAAGAGCACCCAAACTTTATATGTGAGAACCTACCTAGGACCGGATTCGATCATAATCCTATTGGTCTATTTAATACCACCCGTGTGAAGGAAGTTGCACGTTTCAGAACCAGAGCATCTTGGACGCAAGAGCCTCATTTCCGCAACATTCTAGAGCTTTATTGGAATCCCCACGCTCATTTCCACACTGCCCTTCAACATGCTAAAGCACACATCATCAAGTGGGACACCAAGTCTAGGCACGCTCAAAACAAGGCCAAGCAGCAACTTATCACTCAAATATCTAGCATACAACGAGGGTCGGAAAGACAATATAATGAAGAAAAGGATCGACAGTGCCACCTCCTCAAGAACATGCTGCATGAATTCCTCTTGAAAGAGGAAGAAAACTAGAAATAGAAGAGCCACATCGACTGGCTTGTGGATGGGGACAGTAATACCAAGTTTTATCATGCTTATGTCAATAACAGAAGAAGACTGAACAACATCAGAAGCCTACAAGATAGAGAGGGGGATTGGATCTCCAACAATACTAATTTGAAACATTTGATCTCGAATCACTTTGAAAGCATGTCCACTGAAACCAGGCCGCCGAACACTACTACCATGGACAACATTCCCGCTAAGTTCAAAGCTCTCAAACCTTATAAAATGTGCATGTTGGGTGCGGCAGATCTTGAGACGGAGGTTTGGAAAATTGTTAAAATGTCCAATCCCTTCAAAGTAGCGGGTCCCGATGGCACAGATATGCACTTCATCAAATCAAACTGGAAGTATGTCAAACATTCCCTCCTCCATCTGATCAGAAGTATGATGAACGGGAATGAGATTCTGAGTACATTTGTTGATGCCAGCATCACCCTCATCCCAAAAGTTAAACACCCCACCAACTATAGCCAACTCAGACCGATCATGTTGAATAATGTCTGCCTCAACTTGGCCTCTAAGGTCATAGTGGGCAGAGTCAAAAGATACATTGCTCAATGGGTGTCTCCAGTGCAGGCAAGCTTCATTCCGGGTAGGTGCATATCTGATAACATCATCATTGTACATGAGATCATCCATAATCTCAGGCGTAAGTCTAGTGCACCCTACATGGCCATTAAAGTGGACCTCTCCAAGGCTTATGATCGAATGTCATGGAAGTTTATTGAGCACACTCTAAATAAGATGACCTGGCCTCCTCACATCAAATCTTATATTCTGAATTCACTATCGTCTGGTAATATGAGAATCAACCTCATCGGTGAATCACTCCCACCCTTCAAAAATTCCAGAGGTCTCCGACAAGGCGACCCTCTATCCCCGTACCTTTTTGTTCTGTGCATGGAACGCCTTACGCAGATAATCAACCAGTTCATAGAGGCTAAATAGTGGACCCCTATCAAGATCTCTCAACAGGGACCATACATTTCCCACATCAGTTTCGCCGACGATATCGTCATCTTCTCCAAAGCATCTATGAAACAGATAGATGCCATCAACCAGTGTTTCAACAGGTTTGAGGAAGCATCGGGCCAAAAAATCTTTATTGAAAAGTCCAAAATTTTCTTTGCAAGATCTGTCAGTAGAGCCACTAGATATGCTATCTGTAGAGCCAGTGGAATCATGGAAATCGACGACCTAGGCAAGTATTTGGGTGTCCCTTTGCTGCACAAAAAAGTCAGCAAACAAACATATTCCTTCTTTGCAAACAACCTAGAAACTAATGTTAATGGCTGGACAGCTAGGACACTCTCCCTCACGGGGTGGATCTGTCTTGCCAAATCTGTACTGGCGGCCCTCCCTTCCTACGTCATGCAAACCACATGAATTCCCATCTTCACGTGTACTAAACTAGACAGAATTATCTATAGGTTCATCTGGGGCGGTTGCCACAAAGATAATCCTGTATCCCTAGTTGCCTGGAGCAAAGTGAGCACTGCTACAAGCAATGGAGGCCTTGGTATCAAATCTATGGCTAATTGGAACAAGGCACTTATATGGAAGAACGGGTGGAAATTTCCAAACAACAAACAATCACCTTGGGTCGAGGGGTTGCTGCACAAATATAAGAAATATAATGGTCATTCTGGCAGGAGGGCGACCCCTTTATGGAGAAGCATCCAAGAGGGGCTTGATTGCATCAAAGAGAATTGCATCAAAATGGTTAATAATGGGAACACGACCCTGGTTTGGAAAGACTATTGGGTCCCGAGTTTTAGAGAGATGCTTTCTGTGTGCACTAAACCTATCAGTAGTGACATAGCCGATCTCACTGTAGATTTCCTAAGAGATCTCAATGGCAATTGGGATAAGGGTTTTCTGTTGAGTTACCTTCTTAATACATGCGTCAGTCGTATTACAGATCTCCCAGTCCCAGCTATGAGTAAGGGAGAAGACACATGGAGTTGGATGCACAATGATAATGGAGGGTATACTACTTGTTCTTCCTATGACCTCATCCTACTGATAACCAGTACCCCAAAAACAAGCTGTGGCATATTATTTGGAAATTGTAGGTGCCCAACAAGATCAGAATTTTCATTTGGCTGGTTGCTCATGAGGCCATTATGACCAATGTCAGACGTAAACAACAGAAGTTCACGGACTGCAATGTTTGTCCCAGGTGCAAAGACTATGAGGAAGACATATTGCATTCCCTTTGGCTATGCCCTAATGCACAAGAAGTTTGGATCAGACTAAATCTTACTACTCTGCCTGATCATTCCTATATTACTATCCAGGAATGGCTCATGCACCAGTTGCAAGAGGATGGGGATCACCTTGCCCGGTTTTTTGTTGTTTGCTGGATCATCTGGAAGACTAGAAATAATACAATTTTTGACGAAACTCATGTCAGTACGACTAGACAACTCATTCAAATCAATGATCTCTGGAATAAAATCACCACTAGAAGACACGTGAAGGCCCCAGCTAAGACCAACCATCCCAATGATGACTATAAAAACATAAGCATCCCTGATAATGTCAAGGTCTGCTATGTTGATGCTACTGTTAAAGGAAAGGAGGCTTCTATAGTCGTAGTGACACTGGATGAGAATAAGTGCTGGACTGGAGGGATAGCTAACTACACATATGTTGAATCTGTGACTGAAGCTGAGCTGCGTGCGATTGATTTGGCTGTGAGGTCTGGGTTTGCAACTGCATCTGGTAATATACTTGTTGTCACTCATAGTAATAGAGATTTGGATGTTATTGAAGGACATCCAGGAAATTTCCCTACTTTCAACAGCTGGATTCGATCCATTGAAGATAACATCAAAAGAAATCCGAATATATAGATTGTTCACTAACCAAGAAAACATACTACCTTGGTTGATACTCTAGCCAAACACCACCTAAAACATTTCAAGGATGGTCATACTTATACGAACCCTCCACTCGAACCTGTGGGTCTCCCTATCCCTTTCCCTTTATGTAATGGTCGGAGTCCTACCAAATTTCTTTTCGTAGTTGACAATGTATTAAATTCTCATTTAATGCCTACAAGAGGAGAGCGGGATGAATAAGAAGATCTCCTGACTTATTTAAAAAAAATATAATTTTGCAAGTATGAACATCCAATTGTTTAGGTTGCATTCAATGTGAGGAAACATTCAGAAAAGCCTCGAAAAACTAATGCGATTAACCATAATTAACCACATACCTGTTAGGCTAAATTGAGATAGAATAGTCCAATTGATCAAGACATCCAATCAAGCAAGTACAAGAATCCTGAAATTGCATTCAATTCCTTTTTATCAAAATCTATCCAAACCAACTTGCTACTTAAGGTTTCTATTCCTTTTTAGGATTTCTACCTCTTTTTATGGTTTATTTTGCAATTAGGGTTTTATTTCCCCTTACTCTTTTAAACCCTAATTTTCTCATCTAACCTCCACGAAAGTTAGTAAGGTCACCATTTAACAACACATCACCTTAATTTCAGAAACAACACAATTAATCATCAATTAAGTCCATTAAGCCTCTTTTACATTAAAACTACCATTTTTATCCTTTTAATCTATGAAAAAGTCATTATGCTCATTTATCATCAATTCGTAGTTCATTATGGTTTAATTCACATATGAACGCTATTTATCATTAAATCTACCTTTATCCATTAGAAAAACCCTAATTATCATATTAAGGATATTTATCCACAATTAAGAACTTCTATACTCAAAATAGCTTAGAATCATCATATCTTAACTTTATTCATGATTTTGAATAATTAAAGCCATTAAGAGTCACATTTACCAATATTAGGTTTTCAAGGCCCATTAAAGTATATTCATGCACATGAAACTCTAAATTAAACCAATTACATGCAGAGTTCATCCTTTTTGTTCTTAATGTACTTTTTTTACCATTAATAGGTTAATATCAACTTTAATCATCCATTAAACCCTACTAATCACATTAATCATCTCAAAATAGGGTTTCTTAATCATTAAAGTATTAAATCTGATAACTTCCATTACTTTTCGAATTTCAATTAGAATCAGGATTCAGTTATATTTTTAATGGATTCCCCTCGCTTTTCTGAACAAATTTCATATTTTATGCATATTCATCTGAGCTACTATTAAGGAGATATGATTTTTGTAATAAAACCTTACTCGTGTCAATAGGGAGGCGCCACATAGCCTTTATCATGCAATGTTGTTGGTCTTTGGAAAACATAATGAAATGTCAGTTTTACCCTTGACTTAAAGATCGACTCTTTTAGCCCACGGAGGGTAAAATCGTCCAACGGTGCCCTCCTTCTTCAACCCCGCACTACCCTAGCGCTGCCGGCGGCAGCAGCTCAAGGGGGCTTCCTCCTCTGCCTCCTCGGGCCCTACGGGCATCAACGACCTTCCCAATGCTTCCACCACCCTCTGCTGCACTTGCGGAGGTTCAAAGGTGGGGCCAAGGTGCTGGGACTGGGCTCGGTGATCAACAACTCACGAGTGCCCTATGCAGTCGTGTAACTGCAGCTGCGCATAGCTAGGAGGAGGGGGACAACCACCGTGCGTCCTCTAGTTGTCGTGGGAGCAACACACCCCCATTGTAACTCCTCCACGGCCCCTCTGTGCTACAGGGTTCGCACAACTTCTCATGAGTAGGGTTTGCACGAACAAGAAGAAGGAGATGAAGAAGGAAGAGAGTGTTGCATAGGATCCCTCTTGAACTCAAACCTGAGTGTCTACCCCTTATATAAGGGAGGGTATCCATGCCCTACGGTGCTCATCCATGAATTAGCAATGCCCTTTCCTAATAGGAATGTGATTCCTTCATTAAGAAGCTAGTCTATCTCTCTCATATTTCTTTAATATTCCTTCTTCTTTTGATATTAGGATTTCAAAAATCATCCCTCTTATTCTCTTTGTTCTTGCTTTTTAATCCATTGGCACGAAATTTTATTTTCCTTTAGAAGAAAATACTTTCTTTTTAGCAATGCCACCAAAATTCATTATTAATGTATTATATCACTCTCTTATTTTTCTTTATTGGTATTTTCTCTTTCTTTCTTCTTCATTGGGGTTCCTTTGACCTCAAGAAACTCTAATATTTCCAAATCCTTTTTAATGGATACTTATTATCCTTCTAGATGCATTTATATTCATTATTTGACATTATCTTGTTTATTTCTTATTAAAATATCTCTTTTTGAGGATTTCTCTTTATCTTTCTTTTTATTTTCCTCATTTGCATTGCTTTTAATATTCTAAACCTCATGTATATGAAAATCCACCAAGGATAACTCAATTGTGCCTCTTTCCACTTATTTCCCATATTTTATCATTGTTTTCAATTTCTTTCTTAATAAAGAAATATTTAATTGATGTTTTCTTTTCTTTTTGCATTATCTTTGCAAGTTTGGACTCCTTGGAACCCAAGGAACCCAAGAGGCACGAAATCCAACTTTGGATTATATTCCATTGCCTTCTAGAGGTTTCTACACCTTTCTTTTCTCCATTTTCTTATTTACTCAATTAATGGAGTTTCTTTTATCCTTTCCTAGTTATTGGGCCCAATAGCCAATAAAGCCCACAAAACAATCATCAAGGCTATTGTAAACGAAATCCATTTATTCAAAACAAATTATATCTTTAATTTTTCAAATATCGTTAATATGAGAAATCACATTTCTCACCAAATGAACCCCAAAATTGGGGTTGTAACACCAAATGTGCAAAATGATAGGCCCTAATCGTCTAAGAAGGAGCCCTAACACTAATAATATGCAATGTAACATGCTTGTCTCTCTTTTATGGAATGGCTATGATGTTATGATGTTACTCTCTTATTTATGAACTTCTAACCATGTAGGTGCTAAGAGCTTGATAATCATAGCTAGTGTATGCTATGGTGACTATGATATGAAACATGTTGAATGCACCTTCATGAGGCATGTTGAGGCACTTGTGACACAGGAATGAAGTGAATGGGTCCTATGACCTGGTAGGGTTTTATTGCATATTATGAGAGGAAAAGTTCCCAATGATGAGTTGAGGGATTGACATCCCATGGTATGTGACATTGGTAATAATAATATTGTGAATGGCATTATTACTGGTGTTATGTGGTGATAGTGTGACAAGTTCATGCTCTATCTTGGTAGACCATGTTATGGTTTTGTAAATTATAACTTGATTGATGCCAAAAGACACCAAATTGACTTAACGAATCTAGTGGAAATTAATCATGTTGTTTTGCTCTGTGCCATAGATCCATTTTAGTGTCAACACTTATTGGATGGTGAAATGGGCTTTCCCTAGTGAAATCTTGGAGTCATATACAATTGAGTATATGCATTCACAAGATTGGATGTGGGCCATACCCTGGCAGGAGTACGGCTAGGGGTCATAACTCAGTGGCTTTGATGCTTATGAGGTTTCACATGATTGATTGTGGGACATACCCAAGCAGGAGTGCGGCTGCGAGCCATAGCTCAGTGACTTTGATTATTATGAGGTTTCATAGGATTGGCTATGGGACATACCCTGACATGAGTGCGGATCGGGGCCATAACTCAGTGACTTTAATGCTTATGAGGTTTCACAAGATTGGTTGTGGGCCATACCTTGGCAGGAGTGCGGCCATGGGCCATTGCTCAAATTCACTAGCGTCATGACCTATACCAAGGCGAGCTAGGACTTTTAGTGTTTGATTATATATCACAGGATGTAGTTGACTGGTATGTCTCTACTGTGTACTCGTGTACTGACCACGAGGTTTGGAGAGGTCATGGATTCTGGTTCTTCCATAGAACTTGTATGGCATCGATTTCAAATTAGTAGTGGTTGGTTGAATTTGGGTGGTACTACTCAAATTGTTCAGTTATAATAAAATATGTAACCAGCCTTGTAGTATATTTGCTTAGGATCAAATGTGATAACATTGGTTGAAGCCTTGCCTTGCTTTTGCACTTGTTAGTAGGTAGATGATATACATGTTCTTCATATTCCTTCTTAGATTTTTAATTGTTCTACTTCTCAGTGTTAATAGCCCAGTACTTCTTAAATTGCATCATCTATTAGAAACATATCATTTAATTGAATCTACTCATCATTCTTAGTGTTGTATCTACATGCTTTAGTTTATTTGTGCTATAATAGTGTTGCTGGAGAGTTGTATCTCCCTTTGAGATTTAGATCTCACCCTGTGGGTTTCTCCACATCCTTTAGGTGGCTGTGCACGATGAGGTGGTGATCGTGCATCTAAGGCGGAGCAGTAGCCAGATTAGTAGTTGAGAAGGTTGAAAGTACTGCTACGTTTTTGATGTGGAGTCCTAGAGTCGTACCTAAACACTCGGGTCTTGTGGGTGTTTTCGATGTGTAAGTAGTTATGTTATCATCACAAGGTTTGTAGAATGAGTGCCTTCTGTTGTATATTGATTGCAGATGTACGTGTGTATGTATATGGAACATATATGATGTGTAACAGGTTGGCAACATGACATACAATTGTTCTGTTAAGTACTTACATATGAAACATTCAAGCTTATGTGCTTCTATGAAATCAATTTTAATTTGCAGTGTTTTTCAGTATTCTGCTTGTTTTTGGTGTTAATTCCACTTTCAGTTTTGAGTAATCTTGCTTTGTGTAGTAGAGGGTGTCACATTTAGGTTGGCTAGTATCATGCTACTTTGTCTATACATCAATGTATACCCTGGCCAGGTTTGTAGAATAAGGATAGGCTAGAGAGAAAATCCTAAACGTATTACGATAAGAAGTCCAAAAAGTAAGAAAAGGATAAGATATAAATATAAAATATCAAATCATTTTTGCTTTATATTATTGATTTTATTTGAAATGAATATTAATGCTCTTATCTATGTGAAACCAAGAAATTCTAATTATTTGAAGTAGTCATTTTAGTTATGATTGTTGTACATCCATCATTTACATTAGAATTTGTTTGTTTTCTTGAAGTAAAGCTGGATTAAAATCATTCTTATATGAGTTTCCTTAAGAGAGCTTCATTTTCACATGTTTGAGACGAATTGGAGTTGGTTAATAATGAGTAGTTCTTGGCTTCAGGATTGCAGGTTTGACCTGATCTAGCTGGCGGTATGTGTTACTGAGATCTAATGACTCCTATCAAGAAACTAGTAGGAGTATGATCTGGATGAAGTAACTCCAAAATGTAACAAAAATTCACATACACTAAGATATTGAGATATAAGGAAATGGATGGAATAACCAAAAAATATAGTTGGAATTAATATCTTTGTTCTAGGTTTGAACAAGAAACTTGAAATCCTAATATGAGGTAGAAAGGAAGAAAGGATATAATTCAAGACATAGACTAGTATGTATCAAATTAAATAATGAAAACTATAAAAGGGATAATAAGGATCCTTAGAGTCAATTGAACCTAACATAAGAACAAAAGAGACGAGATGAGGACAAGGTGGGTTTCAGAAATAGTTCTAGGAAGAAATTTTATTCTAAGAAATATAAAAGGCTTTGATAGTTCTAAGTAAAATATAGAGGTCTAAAGAAAATGATAACCAACTTAAATTGGGAATTTCAACAATTGTGATAAGATGAGAAACGTATAGAAATAAGCTGAATTACGGTGGAATTAAGATATTGGAAATAAACTTCACATGAATAAAAATAAATGAATTGGTCTAACGAGATGAGGGAAATATTTATGATGAAGTGACAAAGAAAAAAAATAGTTCAAATTGGAGTTGAAATAAATGATTTATGAACATTTTTGTAATATGTGGAGCAACCATTGGTTGCCAACTGACAATTTTACCTTTAGTTGACAATAAAAAATTTAGAGTTAGAGAGGCCATTGGTTTAGTAGTCGATGGTTCCTTGGACTGGTAAAGGAAAACCCTTAATTTATAGATTTATGGTGTCTCAATGGTTCTTTATATCAAAGGTTTTACAATTGACACTTATACTTTAAAGTAGCATCTCAATGGTTTTGTGGGGAGGCAACAATTGACACTTATACTTTAAAGTAGCATCTCAATGGTTTTGTGGGGAGGCAACCATCCAATGCTTCTATCGGAAGACTACCTTCCAAAGGTTTTGTGGGGATGTTACCTTCATATGGTTTTGTGGGTATTTTACCTTCCAATGATTTTTTTATGATACCATCCAACTGCACCAATCACAAAAAAGGTGGTTTGGCCCTAGTATGAGTTATATGAGTTGTAAAAAAGATATTTGTACTGAGCTAAAATATAAACCCTTTGAGGTATTCTTTATTTAGAATTAAAGTATGAGAATATTTAAGAGATACAAAGAAACATAATTTTGGAATGCATAATCAAGGTTATAAATGATAATTAAAGGGAAATGTTGGTAAATCTAGATAGAAGGATTAGAATATTCCATAAATACAATACATGGAAGGTAAGATCAAAGATAACTAGTTGTTAAAGAAAATGTGAACAGTGAGAAAATATTAAATAGTGTAAGGTACATGACAAAGATTCATTAACTAGACTTGGTTGAGAGGAAGATAGTAAGATGTAGTTTGGAAGTATAGAATGTTGGGAAATATGGAATCAGATAAGGTAGAAGAAATAACCGTTTTACTTGCTATATTCTCCTAAAATAGTAGAATGTGTCAACAACTATGAGATGGGAAAGAGGGTTTGCAAGGATTATACCTAGTCCTGGAGCAAGTCCAGAGACTATCCCTTACAGCAGTGTGCACCTTTCTTCAAGTTGCACCTACACAACATTAACGACGTCCTCCTGGCTCATCACCACAGATAGAATTTGACTTTATCCTCCTAGAAATAGGTAACATCCTCGTCACTTTTGTAGTAGTCCACAAGGACCACTAGGAACTCCTATCATTCTAGATGAATAGATAGGAAGAAGTTGTCTCTCCTACATGCTAGCACCAACTTTCTCTCCCAATTGTCTATCCCTTGTTGTTCCTCTCTTTGATGGGTAGAATTTGCTCATGATCACATGTTACTTCAACTATGAGAAGAGAATAATTGTAAAAACTTAAAGTTGTGTCTCTGGAAGGCCCCCAATACCCCTCTATTTATAGGAGGCTAGGGTCAGGGCTTACAATATGAGCGGGAGTCAAAGAGACATAATTTTATGAGTTTTTTGGAACATGTGACCATTGAATTGGTTGGCTCACACGTGAGATGATCAATTTAACCCTTAAACCATTCATTTCACTATGTTTCCTAATCGTAATTGTATTAGCAACTAATATTCACTTAATGTATAACATGACATCAACATCAATTATTGATCCAATCAAAGTGATCAACCAAATGGTAGGTTCACAACCTCAATTGATTGGTTTAGAGACCTGAGTTGATCAATTCACTTGTTGAACCAGTCATCTCATGGTTCTGATTGCCAATGTTGGCTCAACTAACCTAACACTTAAATTGATCAGTTCAACACTTGAATTGGTTGGTTCATAGTCCAGTCAGTCAACTTTTAGCCATTGTTGTTTAGATTGAATACCTAACATTTTAGTAATCAATTTTAAACTATATTTATGAATATACTCCTATTATGAGTGTATCCTATGTGTGTGACACTATAGGTTCCAAGTTATGTTGCTAGTGAATGTCCATAACTGATTTATGACATCATAAGAAATGATTGGTATCTTGAAAGACATCATTGCTACCCAAGTAATTGGAAAGTTGGAGAACAACTTCAACCTACAATTAATCATTCATGTTAGAGTGAGTGTATAGTTCCTTTGTACCTTATAACTATATTGAACTCGAGGCATGGAATCATCATCTACTTCAATGGTCAATCCATGTTCCTTGAACTAGAGCTTTATCAAATGTCCATGATATCAAACTCCTATAGGAGAGACAAATTTCATCTACATCACTCACAATCATCCCCATGTGTCACATTGCACTCGACAACCACCATTATGGAAACCCTTACTCAAGATCATGGTCGATGATGTCAAAGTGCATTGAATGATAAGTGATGAGTGTAGTGATTTTAGGTCTGAGAACCACAATCACGACCATCACTATGAGAGACAATTTCTTACTATCAATCATGGTTTCCATGCGTCACTCTAAAGGTGGGTCTATCTGATACATTGTTCTCTAACATGTATCTATGTGCTTGGTTTAATATCATGTATCATAACTAATGAGTGCTATTGTTGTCTAGTCTTAAGTGTTATTGTTGTCTAGTCTTAAGTGTTATTGTTGTCTATTAGCCTTCCACAATAACATCCGACTAGGTGCATAACAAGAATTCATAATTTCTTGACATCCATATGATCTCATCACTCAGGTCCTCAACCTGAAGATATATGTCATTGAGTAATATCATTCTTTAGACATTTGTTATGTTTCATCATTATCCTATAACTAAATAAAATAGAATAAATTGAAAAATTGCCTTTATTATTGATCTAATAGTTTCCAAGTTATGTCATTACAATCATCATATGATTGACTCTCTGGGCATACATACCAACATATAATACCAATACCACAATCATACTCTCCTTTTCCTTAGTATCCCTTGCTTCAAAATAAAGAAAAAGAATTTTGCATTGAAGTTAAACCAATGAGAAAGGAAGAGGACATCTGAAAGTCTACTTGTATGTAGAAGTAAGGTAGAGTTTTGTAGGGTATGAGATAAAGATAAGTAAAATGCATGAAACCTTGATTAGGGAAAGTTTATAACAAAAGGGATCATATGAGAAGACATAGTGCATGGAATTGGGATTTTGACAATACTGAGGATGAACAAAGTTTGAACAAAATCTATATACCTAGACAAGGAGAGCATGTATTATTACATATTTGTTGATCCTTGGTATCTATTTATCCTTAAAACTCTAAAAACATTAGATGATCTAAGATAGATCTCTCTTTTTCTAGATAAGATTTACACTCAACTTTATAGGATCTAGATAGGATGCCCATATAAGATATGTTGATGATGTGGTATTGATGTATCTAAACAATCTTCCATACCTATTAATGTTAGATGTCTTGCTATTTTTCCTCTATCCATGGCTAGATCTTATAGTAACAATTGTTGACCTGAGAATTATATGTTGTCCATATTTTCATAATGACAACCATTCCATTCATAAATATCTAGCATGTCTACTTGAGATTAATTTTAGGCATTAGGTACACGAAAAGGATCAATTCGATCAAGCCCAAGATTAATTAAGTTCAAGTCAAAAGCAATGCAAATGCACTTTTATGGAAAACACCCTAAAACCCATAGGATGATTTTTGTAAGCATTTGTATTGATGCTATGACTTGTAGCTACGATGAGAAAAAATCAGGAGCTCTTAATTAATTTTTTTAATCACTCTAATGATATTTTCTAAAATACATCACATAGTGTTTTTTGATCGAGTTTCTCCTATGACAAAACTCGACTGACACTCTTGATGCATTTTGAGAATGTTCAAGTTTGGTCGAGTTTCCATAGACACAACTCGACTGACACCCTACACTGGAAAAACTAAATTAAAGCAATCATCCGAGTTTCATCAAGGATAAACTCGACTTATGCTTCAAATTTTCTTTGTCATATAGTGCAATCGTTCGAGTTACCTTATTAAAACTTGACTGAATGCACTATATGGAGTGTGTAGAAAAAGTGATTCTAACTGTTGGAGTGTTGTGAAACTCAAAATTATATCCATTTAAACACCCCAACCGGATAGATAACATTCCTTATTGATCCTACCCTCTAGTAGACACCCCAACTATAAATAGGACCTTTTGGAGTGCATCCAGTCCACTTGAGCCCCTTTCTCTATTCTTGTTTGCAAATCAAAATGTCCATATAAGTGACATAAAGCTCTCTAAGCTTCCCTTTTCCCAACCCCTTTCTTTAAGATCAAGTTGGTGAAACCATATATATGTTTAAGTTGACGGTGCAAGCTTATTCAACGGGTAGAAGAATGTGCAAAAGATTCTCTAAGGTGAAGAAGAAGGTCAATGATGAAGATCCAGGAGTAGAGTGGGTAAATCCTTCAAGCTAAAAGACTTGTTGCAAGAAGAGGATCTCCTTGGAGAAGGTGTCCAACTTCTTGCAAGAGTGGGTAAGACCTTGTAGAGGTTGAAGACTCTACCTCCACTGTATAGGTAAGTCCTTGGTTGGCTATTCATTCCCTTGTCCTCAAAGGGAAGGTTGGGTATCCTTGTCATAGGAAAAGGAAGGTCATCTTGTATGTCTTATAATGGAATATAAGTATCCAAGGGTTGCAAAATTCTCTCTAGGTAGTGGACTAACTTTCTCCTAGTTTGGGGATCAGAACCACTCTACATAGCTTGTGTTCTAGTGTTTCTTCAATCTCTCTCATCCTTGCTATGTATGCTTAGTTTCACTACAAACTAAAGGCATGCAAATGCCACATGTTGTAGTAATTGAACATCTAACAAATTTTGTGTCGGTGTTTTTTAGCTCTATTCACCCCGATCTAGAGCCCATTTGATCCAACAAGGCCACAATCTTCTCTAATAATATATCCTACGAGACAAGAAGATGGGTGACAACTTACTTGGGTCTCTCAACTTGGAAGGTGGTTTCTCCATGAGACCACCAACCTTTGACGGCACAAACTTCCTCCATTAGAAGAGACAAATGTAGTTCTACCTTTAAGGGATGAGCTACGACATGTGGAAAGTCATCATAATTCCCTACAAGGAGTTGGTGGGAGATGTAGCTACTTGAGATGAAGCTACACTGAAGAAGGCACATCTCAATACAAAGGCAATAAGTATCATCTATGATACCCTCACTCCCTATGAGTTCAACAATATCTCCTCTTGGGACACAACCCATGATAAATGGAACAAGTTGTGAATCACCTATGAAGGCACAAAGTAAGTAAAAGAGTGCAAGATCTACATGATAAAGGGTTTCATGGAGAACATCAAGATAGGGAAGAAGGATAAGGTGTCCAAGATGTACACAAGGCCAAACACCATCATTAAGGGACTTTCTTCTTTGGGCCACACCATGGATAGAGGGACCATCAACTCTAAGATATTAAAGTCTCTCCCTAAGAGATGGTAATCCAAGGTGACTTCTATTGAAGGTGTGAAATGGCTTGGTGATATAGATACTGAATAACTCATTGAAAACATTCAAGCTCATGAGCCAAGACTTGACAAACAAGAGGAAGATGAGAAGCAAGAAGATACAGAATCAGAGAAGATCAAAGACAATGAATCCAAATCTAAAGTGGAGGCAATGATTCTCCAACAACAACTTGCTTTCCGGTCCTCTCGTCCTTCCTCAAGTGAAAGACCCTAGTGACCATGAAGCCC